>ML681963.1:38359222-38649265 GCA_007922195.1 Podocnemis expansa
TTCTAGGTGAATGATTTCATTCTAGGTGAATGATTTCATTCTAGGTGGAGCTGGTACTGCCACCCATAATTAAGGTTGCCTGACCATTTCCATTATAAGACTCTTTCATTTGCTTGTAACATTTTGAAGCTTTGGGCATTTGGGCTGAAGTTTTCCACTCTGGATGTCTGCCTCAAGCTGAAAGTTTTGGAACATTTCAGTTAAAATGATTCAGTCATTTTCCAGAATGAAATTAGGGAAAATATGTTGCTTTCCCATAATTCTGCTGCCTGTTTCTGTAGAAGAGCAAGCACTTCATGCTTTATGGGAGGGACTTGAGATTCATCAGGGGCTCATCTTAGTGTCAGGGATGTGTCTCTTGTTGTTCTCATGAAAAAACATCCACATCTGGCCAAGTTATAAACAGCTGAAAAATCTGTGTGCACATGCTCAGTAGAGGCTTGTTAGAACTTGGCTGCTAAATTCTTGAAAGGTTTCACTTGCAGGGAGCCTGCTGCAAGGCAGAGCTGCAGAAACTGAGCTGCACTTTTCCTGCCTGCAATTGCTTCTCCCTGCTTGGGGGAGCAGTATGCCTCTGGGCTCCAGAGAAGAAAGCTGGGAGACATTCCCTCTGGGCTCTGAATGCTGACTGCAAATGGAACTAGAGCTGGGCTGGGGGCAGAAGGACCAGTAGACAGATGTCTGTGTGGTGGATTCTCTGCTGATGACCTCCTGGTGCCAGTTTGATGCCATGTGATGGAATCTGGGGGTGGGGTGGGGTGGGGTGGTCAGTTTGTTTTCTAGAGCACTCAAAGAATCCAGAGTAGAAAATACCTTGCAGCTTCCCTTCTTGCCTGTAGAGGCAGCCCGGCGGCCCTCTGTGCAAGTGAGCAGGTTTCTCTGTGGCTCTCCTGCCTGCACTCAGTCCTGCCTCATTTCCCAAGACCCGTCAGACAGCAGCAACTTTTGGGCACTAAACAAGGGGGTGAGGATGGGAACCCCTGAGCTAGGACTAATGCATACCATCCTGCCTTCTCTGCCCCAAGCAGTCTAGCTTTCTGGCCCTCACTGGCAGGAACAGGTCCTGTGTCCCTCTGCTGCTGGTGCATCCACTGACAAGGAACACTTCAGGGTGAATGATCACTTAGTGCCAGGTCACTGACTCAGTCTGTCTGTCTGTTGTTGTCTTTCCAACCCTGTGGCTGTGCCCCCCCATAATAGTCCCCTGGCAAGAAGCAGCTTGTTTCCCATGTGGCTTTGTTTATTCCCCCTGCTCCTGTACTTGTTTGCAGCTGGCTCTTGCCTCCCTGATCACGATACTTTTCATTAGCCAGGTGCTTCCTGGCCACTCTTCTCTCCTGAGGTAGGTGCCTGATAATCGCTGAGTGAATGGCACTTTGGGTTACGGAGGGACACTTGGAACTGGTCACCCGGTTGCTGCTGAAGCTTGTTTTGGACAGCATCTGTTCATTATTATGTGTTGGGCTGGCTGCTTGCCAGTAAGGAGAGCCAAGTGCCCGGCACAGAGATTGCTAGCACCTGGCTGCTCTCCTGCCTGGCTCCAGGTGCACAGCAAGAGCTATGGCATAATACTGGTGGTCAGGATCATCCTCCATGGTCCTGGGTAGGTGAGAGTCCCAAGTTTCGGTGCGCAGCACTCAGGGATGGGGTGATGGCAGAGTATCTTTTCTCCTTTGGTGTGGGGAAAAGGGCAGGGAGTTGTGTTCCATGAGCGCCCAGACTGGTGGCACTGGATTGGGAACCTGAAGCACTGGGGCCGTCCCGCTGACCTCGTGGGTCCAAGAGCAGTGGAGGTCAGAACATGTGGGTAGAGTGGTGAGGGGGAAAGACTGGGGGTTTAGTGGCAAAGCAAGGAATGTAAGGTCAAACCTGGGCCTGACATCAGAGAGGCTCCCTTTGCAGCAGCATCCCTCTGTTTTCCCAGGGCCTATCTCCACAGTGTGTGGGAACTACACAGCTCTGGCTATAACATGTCAGTGCGACACATTCACTATGCGACTGCACAAGGTAAATACATCCACACAGTCATGCCCCTCATGCTCATTAGCGTGGCTTCTGGGTGTGCACACTTTCTTGGACACTCCACACTCGTCAGACTTGCACATGCAAATGTGCACACACTCACCAGCATGTGTCTTACTCACACATGTGAACACACATTCTAGCACTCCCTGTGCACACATGACACTAATATCCTCATTAGTACACGTAAGCACACCTGGACATACGGAAGTGCCCATGTATTCACATACTCCGTTCACGTGAATACCCCAAACACAGCTCACATGTACAAACAGCATATTCACCCCGTGTGCTTGCATGTTCTCTGACGACTGCCACATCTACACACTCACCCCCCCTTGCACGTGTACAAACACACACATCTCTAGAATTTCTTAGTGGGTGTGCACAGAAAATACTGGTAAATGTTGTGACAGGCAAACTGGGAGAATAATGTAGCAGTCTGGCCCTTGACCACGTGCTCGGCTGGGCTGATACCACCCTGCCCTGCTTTTGCCCCTTTCTTTGAGGGGCTGGGGAGAAAGCTCCCCATCTCGTCAGGGGGTTGAGGGGGGAAGAAAGGCCCTTTTTTGTTGCGCAGCGGGTATCAAAGGGGCTGGAGCTCTGGGGTGCTTTTGAAGAGTGCGCCGTGTGTCAGGGAGCCGGGGGGAGGTCGAGACAGAGAAGCTGAGCAGACACCTTTGATTGGCTCAGAAAAAAGAGGTTCTTAGAAGCCGCCTGCCACCTGGCGCAGTGCCAGTGATGGGGACGCGTTGAAGCAGACATGCCAAGCTGTAATTGCAGACAGGCTCGTTCAAAGAGACGAGACGGTTATTTTTAACTTGCGTTAAGGTAACGCGCTGATCTCCAGACTGTGGGTTCAAAAGTTCACTGCCCCTATCCCCCCCCCAAGCATTCCCTGGATTGAGTCTCAGTGAAGGCAGCATGTCTCTGCCCCAACACCCTTGCATGTTGGGTGGCTCGTCTGGCATTTCTCTAAACACCCTGTTCCTCTTCTGAGCAGCCTTTGTTGTTTCCCATGGAGGGAGTCTGGCTCCTTTCATGTGGGGTAGGAGCAGCAGGCCCTCTGGGAACTGAACTCCAGGGTGGAGTCTGGCCGGGGACTGCTCTGGACCTCGGGGTCAGGGGAGATGGGAGGGTGGGGCTTTGCCAGCTGGGCCAAGTGGGGCCTGCAGAATCCAGTCTGTACTGCTCTGGCATGTGAGGCGCTAATACTGCAAGAACTCAGATGTGCTTGTGGTTTATTGGCAAAGGGAATGGGGCTGCTGGGAGCTAGGCATGAGACAAACAGGTGGGCGTGGGCTGGTGTGCAGGAAGGAACACGGGAGCCAAAAACTGGGTGCTGACTCCCAGGGTTTGTCCACTCTCTGCCTTGACTTGTCCCCATTTTACAGGGGGTAAGTGCTCATTTGTCACCCCCACTTCAGGCCCTTTTTTCATTAGTGTGTGTCAAATGTTGGGATAGTCCTCACCTCGGAGTGGATTGTCTCTCTCTGCTGATGCAGGTAGCCTCCTCACCAACCTGGGGTCACTGGCTTTTATCCAAGGGCAGCTGGAGATGTAGCACCTGTTCTCACCTGACTTTGGAAGCCCAGTTCAAGTTGCCTTCGATGTGCTTCACAGCTTTCCTGGTCTAGGCCTGCCTGCCAAACCTGTCTTTCACACAGACGGTCCTTGGCTGCTGTCTCCTCCCTACCCCACCATTAAGTGGGAGTGGAAGCTGGAACTTGGCTGGCTGGTTGAGAATGAGGAATTGCTGAGGTACAGGGACCTATCACTGCTGAGCCCCTTAGCTTGTAGTCCATCATAGAGCACTTGGTACAGGGTTGCCCCAGACAGTGGGACAGAGAGGTAGATCCTCGGATTCCCATTGTCCATTTCCCTTCAGTCCCAGTGCCGGCTTGGAAGGCAGAGAGAAAGAGCCTTGATTTGAGAAAATCTCAGCTTCCTCTTGGTGCGGGGACTGAGAGCTGTTCATCATCATCATCATGTGTATCTGAGTAGGCTTTGTCACCCTGAAAGATCCCAGAACATCTTCTGGCCATGCCACCTGCAGAGTGCTCCAGGAGGGAAGTGAACTCTCCATTACAGTTTCTTGGCTTGCTTGCCAGCACAGGCCATGCTTGTAGAATATTGAAATACAGCCACTATTGAAGGGCTGGGGAAGCCTGCAGATGGCTGGCTTCGCAACCCTGAGAGGAGGCGGGGAGTTTGGAGGACCACTGTACCTAAAAAGCATGCTTGCACCTTAAAGGGCACACGAGTTTTAAAGGGTCACCCCAAAGCCCTCGCATTATAAAGTACATGGACCTCAGTTTGTCACGATACAAATGTGGAAGGGCTGAGATGACCTGGTTGGGAGTGAAACCAGTGGCTCTCTAGGCATTACAAGCCAGATGCTTATTTAGATCAGTGATTTTCAAACTATGGGCCAGGACTCAGTACTGGGTCGTAGACCCTCAGGTACTGGATCATGGAGGCCCCTGCTGCCACCACGAAAGACTAGAATGCATTGTGGAAAGATGTAGTTGAGTCAAGGGCATAAATGATTTTTTTCAACTGGGTTCTGAGAAAAGAAATTTGAAAACCACTGATTTATATTCTCCTACACCTAGGTGACGTGCTGGGCACTTGGGTGCCTCTCTCTGTGCAATAAAGCTGCTGGATTGGGCAGGGGATCAACAACTTCATGTTGTTCCATTGCAGAGATTAAGGCCCAGGTAGTAAGAATTGTGTGCATCGAGAAATGCAGCCACAGTGCATGTGAATGTCACACAATTGCAAGACTTGCATGTGCAGAGATGGCCTGTTAGCTAGCCATGGTGTGCTCTCTTCTCCAGTCGTGACCAGCTGGACTTGCAGCTTGCACATGTTCTGTGTGTGCAAACGCAGTTTGGAAACTAGCTCTCAAATCTTTAAGTTAAAATACTCAAAGCTCATCATTGTTTGGAGAAGAGTGCCTTTCCTTTCCCTTGGGTCTCCCTCAAATTAACCACCTATATGGAGACAGATGTAATCAAAGGCTAATTAGCTGACCAATCAGTGCCAAGAAAAGGAATGTGATACTAAGGCTCTGTCAGGTCTGCCTCCTGCCCCAAGAACTTCTGATAAAATATTCTCAAAGAAAAGTGGAGCAGAAATACTGTATGATGCACAGCCTTTAAAACTGCAATAAGGCTAATAATAAACTAAAATGGGGTGGGGGGCAGGGATTTGGCAGCAGAGTTCCAGGAGGATGGTGCTTGGTTGTTCTCATTGGTAGTAGACGACAGAACTAGGTGCAATGTCTCAAGTTGCAGAGGGGAGAGCTAAGTTAGTGTGATGTGCTCCACCTACCACATGCCTGTAATGTGATGTGTATCTTTCTTTTTCACCCTTGCAATGTAATGGTGTGGTTTAATGCCAAATATATCATGTGAGGTGTTCTTTTTAGTGCTCATAGCAAGGGTTACATTATTGTTATGTAGCACATTTCCTGCAACATCACACATGCATACAGATAGTAAACATGTCCCCAAATGTATTTTACATAGCTCTGATGGGAGCAGACAAACAGAGCTATGGAGCTGTGCTCTAGAAGTCCATGACAAAGGCAATGCAAATTAAGGTCCCTGGCTCAGGAGGGAGAGAGCAAGATACAAAGAAACACCTGACAACAGGGAGGGGTGGCGGTGTTTGGAGAAAGGAGAAAAAAAATAACACTTTAAACTAGTTTGAGATTTTTTGGCTTGGATGCCCATCTTGGAAACAACTCAAAAAGGACTGGTACATGTCCACATGGCCAGAAGGGCCAGCCAGCAAAGCCATCAGAAACAAGGCTTGTGGGTAAGATTGAAATGGACTATAACAGTGAATTTTAGCATAGAATGCATATTTCCTTTTATTTGTTACTGACTGATTGAATAATTGATTGTGCATTGATTGCTATATACTTCAATACACGTTTGAATTCATTGGTTCTCAACCACAGTGTCGGGACACATTACTGAGAGAGCCGGGGAGATGGCTGGATTTGGTTTGGGGGAGGTGGGCTAGCGTTCTCTGAAGGATTGCAATATGTCACCAAGTGTGTTGTGACCTGCAAAAGGTTGAGAACCACGGTTTTAATCAATAAGCTACTGTTTGTTTTATCTAAAGCTGTGTAGGTTTTGCAAAGAAAGTCTAAGTGTAGATACCTGACTTAGAGCAAAAGTGATGTATATCAGTTTCCTTGTTAAACAGATAGACCAGAGCCTGCAGGATCAGGGAATGGTCCTGATCCCTGTAGGATGGACATTCCCAGTGTGGCATCTGGGAGGCGCTCACTAGGGAACTGTCACGAGTGACTAGTGAGCACACATCCACTCCCGGGGATCAATTACATGCAAGGGATTGGTGTAGGCTGACTTAGGTGCCGGGTCCACTAAGCAAAGCGGAGTAAGTCAGGGCCCAGGTGTGGGTGAGCGGGGAGGCACAGAGGCACACCAGACCAGATCACAGGAGGGGAATATCATAGTTAGATGTTAGGAAAAACCTTTTTCCTAGGAAGGTGGTGAAGCACCGGAATGGGTTACTTGGGGAGGTGGTGAAATCTCCCTCATTAGAAGTTTTGAAGGCCCAGCTTGACGAAGCCCTGGCTGGGTTGATTTAGTTGGGGTTGGTCCTGCTTTGAGCAGGGGGTTGTAGTAGATGATTTCCAGAGATCCCTGTCAACCTTTAATTTTCTATAGGTTTCTGATAACCCTTCCCTCTTGTTTAGTCTCCTATCCAACGACCTCAAAACATTTTACAAACAAGAAGTAATTAAACCTCACAGCAGAGCAGTATCTAGAAGTTTTGGCGCCTGGGGCAAGCAGCCCCAGACGCACCCCCTCACACACCGGTCCTGATCTGGGATGGATCTGGATTCCCCCTGGCCAGCCATCGGCTGGGGACGGATCCGGATCCCCCCAGTCTGCCGGCGGCAGTGAAAGCTTCCGCCACCACCAGCAGGCTGGGGGAATCTGGATCCGTCCCCAGTCACCGTCGGAGGTGCTGGGAAGCTTTTGCCACTGCCGACAGACCAGGGGGATTCAGATCTGTCCCCAGCCAAGTGGTGGCAGCTGGGGATGGATCCGGATCCCCCTGGTTTGCCGTGGTGGCAGTTACTGGCGGTGAGCCCCAGCAGCGCCGGATGTCCCAGGCGTGGAATTTTAAAGGGCATAATGGACATATCCAGCTACCCATGGCAGCTGGGGATGGATCTGGATCCATCCCTAGCCATTGTTGGGAGCTGGATCTGTCACCTGCACCTCTAAAATTCAGTGCCTGGGGCATTGCCCTGTTCACCCCAGCCTAGTTACAGCCCTGCCTCACAGAAATCCTGAGATGCAGGGGAAGTATTTGTCTGTCAGTCTTTCCTCTGCTCCTTGATTATGCATTGTCAATAATATTCTGCATGTTCTCCTGAGCCAGGAAGCCAGTGCTCTGCTTGGTTTTGGTGAGGTCTCTTCTCTTCCTCTGATTGCCATGACAAGCACAGTGATTATGATGGCATGAACAACATAGCTGGGTCTCCTGGTCTGGATGGCAAGGTTATTCCCTTTGAAAATTCTGCTTCCATTTCCTGGTGCATTGTGCTCCTGTAAGTACTTTGGGCTTAATTGTCTTCAACCCAAGAAGCTTGCAAGAGGTTAGCACCAAGGTTTGTAACTCTTGTCTACAAGTTGCTGCAATGATGATTGTAATGGAGCCTTGTGCAGTGGATTGCAATGTTCTCATGTGGAATTGGGGGCCCTTGAAATGGCCAGATTCTTTTATCAAGTTCTTTGCAGTTTGAACCTGCTTTCTTGCTGACCCAAGTTTCTTGCTGTCTGTGTACAGCAGGCCATGGTGTGGTGTGCTTGATCTGGTAAACAAAAAGTGTCAGGATAAGTCAGTGATAAACTGAGGGCTGTTATCTCTTATTAGCCTACCTAGGTTCACAGGGTGAGGAAACCATGATTTAGAACAGGTCTTATTGTGATTATTTCTTTATGGCAGCACCCACAATGTGTTAGGTTCTACCAGACTAGCCAAAAGACTTGGCTCCTGCAGGGGAGCTCATGATCTGTTGCTAAACCTTACGAATGTTAGCAAAGTCGTGTTGTGCAAAAGGGCAATGTAAATGGAGAAAATATCATCCCAGTCCACTAACAGGTCACATGGCCCATGTAATTCATACAGACCCACACCAGCCTGAGGCCACCAAGGATCAAGAAATATAGCTCTCACAAACTGCATAGCGATGCTTGGAAGTGGCATAGAAGGTTTTCTTCAAAGGCACTAGCAGCTATGACTGTAGGTGAAAGTCAGTGGAACCTGATGCTGCTTAGCTGATTAGAGTGTTGTCATTCCTTGAGTGATATGTATACAGAATATAGTTCAGGGGCATCTCTCCTGTGCTGCAAACCTCCACCGGAGGAGGTCAGAAGTGCTGATTAAGATCCAGATACTTTCCTGGGTACTAAGAAGAGAACCTGAGAGGTGCTATTCAAGCCAGGCACCAGTGCTATTCTCCAAGATAAGGCAGTGAAAGCAGGAGCATTCCTCAAAAAAAAAAAAAAAAAAAAAAAAAAAAAAAAAAGTGGTGGTGGTGAGAGATTCAGGATACAGGTCCTCCTCCCAGCCTCATGACACTCCTGCGCTGCTCCTGCGTTGCCTCTGGACTGCTCCTGCCCCGGGCCACCCCTGCTGCTTTTGTCCCACCCCAGCCTCCATGCCATTTTTGGGGCACTCAGCCTCTGCATGGGAGCCCCACCTGCTGCTCCCAGACACCTGCTCCTGGACCCCCCCCACCTTCCACACTGATTTGGTACTGCTTCCAGGGCGTCCCCTGCCATCTGACCTCTCTGCCACTGGGTGCCCGCCCTGCCCAGCTTCCATTCCACTCTGGCACTGCTCCAGGCCCCCCAGACTCCCTCTGCTGCTTCTGGAGCCCACCACTACTCCCGTGCTGCTGCTGGGGCCCCTGCCCAGCGCCCCCCCCCCCACTGCTTCTGGCCCTCCAGGCCTGACTCCATGCCCCTCTCATGAGGTCTCTCCCTCCCCAACCTCATGAGAGTGACTTGGTATTTAAGTCTCTCCTATACTACGGGTATGCCTACACTGAGAGTGGCAATTTTGCCACAGTCAGTTCACCCTTCCGGGAGCAGATCTCTGCTTCCGGAAGTCAACCATGGAAGTCCTGGGGGTCAGGGGGCACAGGGAAAGGCCAAACACAAGGGTCTTGCGGTCTGCGTTTCCCTAATGTGTAGCGGCAGCTTTAAAAGTCACCACTAGTTATGCAAGGAATTTTGCATTCCTTATGTAACTGGCAGTTGACTGCCTCTGAATTTGCCCTCAGTGTAGACTAGGGCTAAGTGTCCAGGTTTTGCTGGGTCCTTGGGTAGCATCTTAATGCAGGCTCCTTTCACGTGTGTGCGCGAGTGCATGAGAGATTGTGGTTTGGGTCAGAGGTGTGACAGGAGAAGAAAAGGCTCTCACAGACCATGGAGGACTTGTGTATAGTAGCTGGATTTTATGAAGACCTGGGTAATTCGAATACTCATTCTGTTTGCAGCTCTGCCCTAGTCTACACTTGGGGGAAATTTGGTGGCAGTCCACCGCCAGTTATGCAAGGAATGCAAAATTCCTTGAATAACCAGCGGTGACTTTTAAAGCTGCTGCTACACATTAGGGAAAAGCCAACTGCAAGACCCTTGTGGTCGGCCTTTCCTTATGCACCCTGGCCCCCAGGACTTCTGGGGCTGACTTCTGGGAGCAGCAAGAAGAGTTCATACTCGCCGCAGTCTGATCCTGGAAGGGTGAACTGACAGCGGTGAAATTGCCGCTGTCAGTGTAGACATAACCTTAGTATTTGGATAAGAAGAATCAACCTGCATGTTTCAGTGCATAAACTGATCACCACAGGGGAGAGGAGAGAATCCCCCACCCGTGGGAGAATGCTGCTCAATTGGCTGGGGGCTTATAACAGCGGAGTGTTGCCATCCTATTATGGTATCACTATGCACCATCCCCTGTTAGAAGCAGGATAATGGTTGCCTGGTCTGACACTGTTCAACAAGTCCAGGATTCCTATAATCGCTAAGCAAATACAGCTGCACTTAAAAAAAAAATAAAATAAAATACAATAAAAGAAGCAGGGAGTCCTGTGGCACTTAAAGACTAACAGAGTTATTTTATCACATGAGCTTTTGTAGGAGAAAATCCTTTTCTCCCACAACAGCTCATGCGATAAAATAATTCTGTTAATCTTTAAGTGCCACAGGACTCCTTGCTTCTTTTGCTGAACTAGACTAACACGGCTGCCCCTTTGGAACTTAACAAATAGGACTTCTGCTATCACTCCCTGGTTGGGATTTCCAGGGGACAGGAGAATCTTAGTTGTCCTGCCTCTTTAGTTGAGTCCACACATTGTACCTGGAGTGAGCTGCAGAGAGGAGATCAACAAGCACCTTCCCCTCGCCCCACCTGTCCTTTTTTTAGACTGTCACATCTACTGTCCCAGGACATGAGACAGCTCTTTCCTACTGAATGCTTGATGGCTGCTCCTGTTTCCTCTGCTGCTGTGATTTGTCTTTGCAGTTTGCACTGATTGGATTAGAAGTTTAAATGCTAAGAGTGCAGAACAATATATTTTTCTTATTAATATTAAAAAATCATTATGGGATTTTTTTTAATAGTTCTGGTTTGAATGGAATCCATTTTTGATTTATTCTCTCTCCCAGAGTAGAATTTAATGCTAATAGGAACAATCATTGCTTTGTTTGGAGTCTTTGACTGTTTGGGAAAATTTCACTGCAAAGGGAAATTACAGCATTATTGAGAGTCCATTAAAAAGGGTTCGTCCATTGCCAGCTCGTACCTGCAAGTTAGAGAGAACACAAAAAAGTAAAGACAAAAGAGCCTGTTTTGCAAGGTTCTCTCCCTCACCCTTCCTAGGGTGTCACATAATTATCATAGCAATTATTATAATCAACTCTATTATGTTACAGGTATTAATTGCAGGTCCCACTGGTTACATTTCCTGTGGGACGCCAAGCTAAATAATGTGTGGAAATCACTGTGGAGTGTGATTTTTGTGTGACTAGGAAAAGGAAAGATTGTGTCTTTGTGGTTCATTTTAAAGTGAAGTCTTGTTTTAAGTGCTGAAAAAGGTGGGTTTCTTGCCTTGGGGTAAAATATCCTTGTGCGATATCCTGGAGGAAAAGCCCAGCAAAGCTTAGGTGCTTTAGTTTTACCAGAAGCTAAACAAGGCCAGGCCAGCCTGAGGGACCGTGTTAGCCTGTCCTGGCTAGTGTCTACAGAAAGTGACGTGTCAGGTCTTTGCTGTGTTTTTACCTTGGGAAGGGTCACGTGCATTAGGTAAATGAGGTAAAACTGCACCTTCCAAGCAGTGATGGGAAAGTCTGAGACCCACTGAAGGGGCCACAGTTAGGTAAAAACTATAGATCTGTTGTAAAAACACTATTCCCCAGGCTGCCAGCATAGGGCTAGATCCTGCAGTTGGATCCACTCCAGCTGACACCTGGTGTCTGCAGATAGCCTTATTGGGGCTGCTCACCTGGATCCAGTTGCAGGCCTGTAACCAACCCCTGGGGAGTATTCCAGAAGTAGAGGTTTATTTATTTGTTGCTTGTTATGTCAACTTTGGGCTCCTGTCTGTATCATGCTCTTTGGGAGAATGTGAGCAGGCCGGCTGACTCCATAGGCTGCCTGGTTGTCTGAGGCTGAAATCACAACATTGCAGAGGGTAGGGTTGAGCCAAGTAGAACCCTGTTGTCATGGATTATTTTAAGCTGTTTCTCTGCAGATTGGGATTGGTGTGAACTTTTTAAAAAAACTAATTCTTAAAATTGGAGCCTATGCCTCTGGCTCTGCCTGTGCTTCTTTCCATGTGTTGTTATGTGTATTGCAGTGGGCCTTGCAGGCTCATCCTTGTGGTCTCGATTTGTACAGCACCTGGCACAGTTGACGTTAGTCTATGACTGGAGTGTCTGGGCCCCATCATGATACAGATGATAAATAATAGCTGGGCCCAGCCAAGATCTGAGCCCCATTTCACTGGCATTGCACAGCTCCATGGGAATAGGCCTTGCAGAGCTCAGAGGCCAAACAAACATGACAGACAGAGATGAGGCTCAGACGAATGACTTGCCCATGGTCCATTGGCAGTAAAGCCGGGAGCAGAACCAGAGTCTCTGAAGTTGCAGGCCAGTGGGCAGGACTCTGGCCCATAGTGTATCTCCTGTGAAGCCAACTTTGGTGGGCCACATGGAGAGATGGAGAGAAGATGGTACTGTCCATGACCAGTGAAAGGGGTCTCTGTTCTCTTCAGCCTGCCGATCCTAGATGCATGTCCAAGCAATCTGATGTGTATTACTGGTCAGGGAGTGAAGGGCAAACCTCAGGAATCGCAGAGGTCCCATTTCGTTTGGAGAAGCAGCCAAAAGTTTGAGCTGCTTAGTGGCAGCTCTATTTGAATGAAACAAGCAAGGACCCCTGTGTCACTTTTAAAGACTAATTTATTGCATGAGCTTTCTTAGGAGAAAATACCACTTCATCAAGGGCTGTAGATGAGAGATGGAAGATTACTTCCACAGCTGCTCCTGCCATCCGATGGCCTGTCGGCCTGCCCCATTCTGCCCACCCAGTGCAGCATGCTGGTTTGGGATTGTGTGGAGGCAGAGTTCAGCTCAGGGTGTGGGCGTGAGCCCAGGATGAGGCTGAGTCTTTCTAAACTGGTGCCTGCAGCCTTTGATCCCCACACTCTAGTTTCAAAGCAGTGTTCCTTTGCTGTTCTGATAGCTAGGCATGTCCCTGCTTATCCCAGCAGGCAGGAGGGCAAGCAGCTGTGTCCCCTCTGACAGCTAACTCTGGGTAACTCCTGCCTGACTGCCTGGGGCTTTCTGCCTTTCTGACACTGCAGTAAAGGATGGAGATGTGGGGCACAGCCCACCAGGGAGCGGTGCAGTGTCTCTGGTCAAAGGCATAACTTTGGCAGACTATGGTGTGATTGAGTGAGTGACTCTCAGCAGCTGGGGAGCTAGGACCCTTCTGGGGCAAGTGGAGTGAGTCTGTGTTTGGTGCTGAGCTCTGAATTGTCTTCTGGCTCCCCAACCTATGGTCTGATTGTCCCCTCACCCTGCTTCCAGAAGGCCAGAAGATTCCTTTGAGCTCTCCAAGGCCCCAGGGCTTCCTAGCGAGCCCTGGCACTCACATGACTGAACTGTGACCGTAGTGTCTTTAGAAGTCAGCTAATTCACTCTTAGTCCTTGATCCTGGCAGCAACCTGGGAAATGTGAGGAAAGAGTAGAACCGTCAGGGATTCAACTGGGGGAAAGCGATGCTGCTTTTTTCCCAGCACTGCTGGACAGCAGTTTGTGATCCTTTTCTTTCCCTTCAGTGCCGAGTCCTCTGGTCCCCTGCCCTGCCCATGACCTCATTCCTGTGCTGCCAGTCGCCAGCTTTCCTTCGCACGCAACACTGCCCCAGATAGCTGGATGGGGCTGGGCCGCCTGCTCTCGACCACAGCCACTCTACCCAGCTGCTCCTTGGCAGCTTCCTGCCGCCTTGAGCGAGTGTGTGAGACACTCCCAGGGTGGCAGGCAAGGAATGTGGGTTATTTGCTGTGTGCCAGGCCTAGGAACATGCAGCAAGCACAGTGGGGAACTGGGGTGCTTCCAGGCTGGGCACGTGGCCTGAGAATGGAACTGAGACCCGTTCAGAGCAGGTCTGGGGAACCAGGGCACCTAGCATATAGAAGGATATGTCCAGGTCTGCGTGGAGGTGAGGCTCACATGAGACCAGCGTGTGGAGCTGAGACACGTCTGGCACGTGCACACACTCACGGCGCAATAGCGAATGCAGCCTGCACATGATTCAGTGACAGGCCCAACTTGCCCTGCCTCAGGGAAATGCCATGACCAAGCTGAAGTAACACTGAACTGCCACAGGGAGCCACAAGCATGGGTCAGAAATCTCATCAGCCCCCTCTTCTGGAAATTTGCTCAGCCAGCAGCTAGGGTGCACTGCTTGGGCCAGACTGCTGCTACTGGGGGATCCTGGAGTGGCCTGCTCATTGGGGCTGTCTAGAAGGAATACAAGCATCTCAGGACCCAAGGAGGGATGGCAGTGTTGGATTGTCTCAATCGTCTCTCCTTTGTCACTGTCTCTGCCAAGATGCTGCCTTCCAAGAATTCCGCCTGTGTTTGTGTCTCATGGAGTTTCAAATGCTGGTGCCTGGAGACCCTGTTAACCCAACTCTGCTGCTGGTTGGAGTGTTTCTGTCACCCAGCCACTGCTCTGTTCCAGCAGCTCCACTCCAGTTCCCTTCCTGGGCACAGGACGAAGGGAGAACGGGGCTGAAGTGGGATGGGAGTGGCTGGGCGAGGTGCAGAAGGATCACAGCAATGGATGGCAGTGACCTGAAGGGAAGGGTGTATTTCCCACACTTCACATGACTGTGCGGGATGTTCAGGGACCAGGCCTCCATTGTGCCATCCCCATGCTGGGTATAGGAGGGACAAAGGTGGCTTTAAGCCCCTTTTCTGCTCACTTTATTCTTGGGTTGTGTGGTATTTGCTCTAACTTAGCTGCAGCAGCCCCTTAGGGGCCACCTGCCAACTCTACATGTGCTCACAGCATACCCCCTCATTGCTTTGCCTCCCCTGCCACACACTGTAGGTTCCCTGGGGGTGGTTTCCATCCCATTTACTGCCACTGGAGCAGTGTAAAGGAGCCAGTTGCAGCTGAAGACTACTCCCTGAGCTAAGGGAAAGCACCACCCACTCTTTTCCCCAGCCTTGGGCTGTCATGCTCTGAAGCAGGCATCATCTTGGCCCCCTGAGAGCAGGCTGTAAGCAGCAACTTGGGGCCCCAGCAGCTCATCATGGGGTTGTCAAAGTTATGCAGCATTTGGACAGAGAAGCTCATTCTTCCCTGTGCACTTTGCAAGGAGAAGTCTTTCCAGCAGGCAGTCATCCTGTACCTGTGGCCCTGAGCTGGGGACACAGGTAAATGCATCCAGGAGCTTAGAGCTGTCTGGGGTGCATGCTATTCCTTTAATATGACATTCTGAGCTGATTACCCTAAAGAAACTGGCTGTCCTTTCTGCCCTTACCCTGCAGCCCCCTAGCCTGCTCACTGAAGTGGGCAATTGGGAAGGTCCTATCTGTGAAGTTTGCCTGGCAGAAACATAACAAGGATCATTCTCCCCAGGAGTGGCTCTGCAGCCATTGTCCTTTCCAAGCTGTCCAGGGACTTGTGATCTGCAGGAACAGGGGGTAGCGTGATATCAGCCCCTCCTTCCCTGGTTCATGAGTGAGCTAACTTCTGCTGAGCTTGCCATGACAAGCACCTTTTCAGCAGGCCTGCTCAGTAATGGACCGTAGGCGTGTTTGCACACTCAGAAAACCTCCATGCAAATACAGGTGAATGGGCAGCACACAAGGCGTGCATGTGCAGTGCAGCAAGGTTTCTGCTGGGAACTGGATAAGGGCTTGATGAAACCCTGCTCCATGGCCTCCACTGGACTGCAGCATGTCCTCAGGAGTCCACCCATCAGCAGTGACCAGATGGCAGAGATTTCCCAGCACCCAATTCACAGCCAGCTAGGCAGCTCTGGAATCCCAGCAATAGATCCACTCAAACCACTTTGTGTATTTCTTGGCTGACCTGCTGTCTTTTTTTTCCTGCATCCTGTAGTCTGAGTGTGTGAGCCAAGAATCGGCTGTATGGGAGGCTGCCTGCCAAGCTCTTAGCCAGCTGTTAGACCTTAGGATTTATAGCAGGATGAGACTGCCCTTGGTTAATGATGGTGGCTTCAGGTTAATTTTTGAACACCAGGTCCTTGTTTGGACTCAGTGACTAGATAAGGCTCCCTAAGTGTTCCCAGCGGGATCCAGACTTTACAGGCCCCTTTTAATAGCATTGCCTTTCCCTGTCATCAGCCAGACTTGTCGCCCATGCATAGAACACACCTCAGTGAATTCAGCTGTGCAGCCTCTCATTTCCAAATTAGGGAAACTGAGGCACAGAAAAAATGTAAGGATTAGGGTTTTAAACTAGTTGTCTGCAGTTGCACGTGTACACAGCTGCACCCCTAATTTGTGCATTCAGCTATCACAGCACTGTGTGTTGATCAGGTACAGTAACATTACTGTGGTCACTTGCATGCTTGGATGTCCAGTGAGTGTGCAAGCATGGTGATCACCTGCACAAGGGGGTCCTCTGTTTTCCATGAAGAATCGAGCATTTAAGTTTTTGTAAAAATGAGAGATTGTCTGACCTCACTTTGGACATGCCAACAGGAGCTGGGACTGACCACCAGACTTTAGATTCATAGGTTCACAGATTTCAAGGCCAAAAGGGAGCAGTGTGACCTCCAGCATAACATCGGCCATAAATCTTCCCTAAAAGATTTCTTACAGCAGATGTTCAAGATAACACCAATCTTGAGTAAAAAATTGTTGATAGCACAGAATCTACCATGACCCTAAGTAAATCATTCCAGTGGTTAACTACTCTCATTGTCAAAATTTCATGCATTATTTCCAGTCTGAATTCATCTAGCTTCAATTTCCAGGCATTGTATCATATATAGACCTTTGTGGAGAACCCACTATTAAATATTTGCTGCCCATGTGAATACTTCTAGACTGTCATCAAGTCACCACATAACTTTTCTTTGTTAAGCTAAATAGATTGAGCTCTTGGAGTCTACCACTGTAAGGCAGGTTTTCTGGTACTTCAGTAATTCTAGTGGCTTTTCTCTGAACCTTCCAGTTTTTATCAACATCCTTCTCCAACTGTAGTCACAAGTGTGGGACGTGGTACTGCAGCAGTGATTGCAACCGTGCCAAAGGTAAAATAACCTCTCTCCTCTTACTCAGCATACTCCCTTGTTTATGCATCACGGGATCACATGAAAAGCATTGGAAGTGCCTAAATTCTTTTCAGAGTCACTGCTTCCCAGGATAGAATCCCCCATCCTGTTAAGTATTCTTTTTTTCCTAGATTTGGGCATTTACATTTAGCCACGTTTTTAATTTAAAAGACACCCAGTTCACCAAGTGATGCAGCTTCCTCTGTACCAGGGACCTGTACTATTCATCGTTTGCCACTCACCAATTTTTGTGTCATCTGTGCACTTTGTGACAGATCCAGTGGTGACCAGCCATCATTTCTGGGAGGTCCACAGGGCTGTCTCTTTCCAGCTTCCTTGGCCTATTGCCGTTCATAGTTTGGAAGCACACACTAGCATTCACTTTAATGAAAGGCAAGTGTCTATCTCCGAGGTAGCCTCGAAAATTTCATCCCTTGTCTGATCAGCTTCAAGTGCCCTGCCTGACTCTGGTGTGTCCAAACCAATGAACAGTGATCCTAGAAGATCCCTAAAGCAGCAATATAATCTATCTCAGGCTGAGCAAAGATAGGAAGCAGGACTCCTTGGTTCTTTGTCCTGCACTGCCAGTGACTCAGGATGTCCCTTCCCACAGCACTGCTGCACCCACACACCCCCCACAGCTGCCCCAGCACTCCCAAAGGCCAGCTGCAGGCTGCAGTTTTGATTTATCCCACTGCAAGGAACATGAAGTGACAGCTCCCAGCCCCCATGTACCCCCCTGACTCCTTGCCCTCCAAGTGGCTTGTGGGCCCCCAGACAAGCCCTCCCCATGGCGCAGACCCGATCGAGATCCAGCTGCCCAGGGGAGGGCAGCCAGCAGTGGCTTCTGTAATTATTGTTAGGCCATGACTAATTGGTAGCATTAACTCCAGCGTTGTGACTTCTCCCCTCCTGAGCTCAGGCTGCTTCTGCCTGGGAGCCATTTACTGGGGTTGGTGGCAGCAAGCACAGGCCAGTGGGCAAAACAACCTTGTGCAACTTAGGCTGCACCTAGTGGCCAGGGCCGAAGGGATGAGAGAAGGCCTTAGGGCAAAATGTGGTACGCCAAAGGCAGCTTTATTGGTACTAGTGCCCTCTGCAAGTGGGGAGGGGAAAGTGCTGGTGGGAGCAGTGGGGAAAGACTGGGATGGATCAGTCAGAGGGCAGTACTGGCTGTGGACAGCAGCTGCCTGGCTGAGCAGGGGAAGCCAGGCAATGGGAAGGGGGGCACTCCTCTGTTTTGTTCAGCACTCAGTGGTTTGGGCAAGCCATCTTTGGGCTATGCTTCCATTGTGCCATGTGTAACGGGTATAATGCTACTGGCTGTGGGGCTGAATTTGTTATGATGGCCAAATAATTCAGGCTTGGTAGGCAGCAGCAGCAGCTGCAGCTGTTCAGCACCTCTGCAAACCAGTCCTGTTATCTGGGCATCTAAACATGGACCAAGGTGGCTGGTTTTTGTCCCCAGGGTTGACGACGGAATCTCCCACCCAAATGCTCAGAGCCGTGGGGCAGGGATGGAGGCTTGGAATTTTGTCAGCATTGAACTTGCCCTGTGATTCTCTCCAAGGGGTTTATCCTCCAACAGAATTTTGGGGAGTGAAGTGGGGGGAGCTGGTGCTGTGACGCACAGCTGCTGGTACAAAGTGTCTGCGCACTGTTCCTTGCCAGGTGTTCCTGGCTGTGGGGCTGTGAAGGGTTAACAGGAATAAAGCCGGGGTGAAACTTTCAGCTTTGGAGCTGCAGGCAGAAAGTGCATTTGTAGCCTCCAGTGGCTGCCCTGAAGACAATCCAGACCTGTCTGGGAGCCGTCTGCTGCTAAAACCCTTTGATCCACTTACTGTCCTCCCGGGAGCTCCCTGCAGTAATGGTGCTAATGCCCCCATGGCGACAGGGGCTTAGCTGCCAGACAGATACAGGCGTGGCCCCCTCTCTCTGCCAAGCTGTAAAGCGGCAGCAGCAGCAACAGAGGGAGAGAGAGAGAGAGACGTGGGGTCCTCTTTGTGACAGAGTGAGGACACCACATGGCTTAACCCCTGCAGTGGAAGCCTGGATAAATGTGTCTAGAGCTGGAGGCACCTGGCAGCTTCATCTGGATGGGGCCATTTAGGAGAGGGCATTCATCAGACAGAAATAAATGAATGATTTCCAGGCTCTATTTTCAATATTTTAGGTATTAAAAAGAACAGTTGTGATAAGCGTTTCACTGCTGGAAGGACTCTGCTGGACGATCATAGCAGGGGGCTCTCATTTGGTGGCCAGTTCCCCTTTGGGGGAGAGGGGTCTGCTGAAGCCTCCATGACCTGTGGCAGGAGTTCAGGTGCTTTTGCATAGGAAGTGTGCTGACAGGACTTGACGGAAAAAGCTGGCTCAAGAGCTATGCTCCAATGGAGAAGTCTTGACAGTATTCTATAAACTTGCTCTGTGTCCAGGCTCCATCTCTGAGCTCCCATCAGTTGCATCTTGCTGCAGGATGTGGAGGGGAGGAACTGAGGAGATAGACGATGCCCCTGAGCCTCAGGACGAGGGTTGTTTGTGGAATGGGGTCAGGCAATATGGAAAAGCCCAGGCCTGCAGAAAGTGGTGATCTTTCTCCAAGAGGAGAATGCAAGGTGAGCAGAAAAGCGATCTCCATTTCTGTGGAGAAGGGTCATGGAGTGGAAAGAAATCACTGGCCAGGGCCATCTGTATCTCAAGGAACACAGGCGTGGAGTTCTCTTTGGGATTGTTACTGAGGTAGCAGGATCTCTACAGCTGCATGAGGATGAAGTGCTGAGCTGAACCCATCAGCAAATGAAACTAGTCTATCCTGTCTACTTCCCAAATCCCCTGCCCCTTCTTTGCCTGAGCCCACAGGGAGTGTGTAGAAGATCTGGCGTGACCAGCATTAACAAAGGGGGCTGCTTGATGGGAAAGAATGAATCTGAACTGGGTTGCAGGTGTGTTTGCAGGCAAAATGGGCCCAGAACAATGAGGATAGATTCAGATGTGCATAGATTTCTGCTTCTTTTGGGCACCCGGAGTCTTGGGAGAGGCAATCACTCAACAGTATGTGAGCGTTGCAGTAAGAGGATGGTCTTGCAGTAATGCCTATGCCAGTGTTTCCCAGCCAGTGTGCCACAAACTTTTTGAAAAAGTACTCAAAGAGCTCTGGATTGGCTCACTGGCTCATAAATATTCATGAGTTCACTTGGAAGCTATATGGTGGTGTGCCTCAAATTAATTAAAGGTAGCAAGGTGTGCCACAGCAGAGAAAATGTTGGGAACCACTGGCCTATGCTATGGAAGAAGGCAAAACTTGGCTTGTGTGTGCAGAGTGATGTTGCACTGCGCAGAGAGGATAAGGGACACCCCCTCTGCTCCTCATGCTGTTGCTTGTGGGAGTTCTGCATCAGTTCATGTGGTGGAGGCCTGTGTTTTCTGAGTGGAAGACCTGGCATTCTGGTCTAGCTCCCACAGGGAGTGTGTGGTTTTTCTGGTAATTTTCTGTTGGATAGGGTTACCAGATGTCAGGCTAAAGGAGAACATGTCCTCCCTTTTAGCCTCATGTCCTCCATCCGGCAGGCATTTTAAAAAGACATGATTTTGTCTGGCTTTTTACTTACAGGGGTTAAAGTATGCTGGAACTCCCTGGAACACCCTATTTTTAGGGGGAAGCATTCCAGGGTCCCCTAAAAACAGAAGAATATTACATTAATACTACACTTTCTCCATGGGTATGTCCACACGAGTCTTTTATTTCGAAACAACACTGGTTGTTTCGAAATAAAAAACTGAATGTGCGCACGACGTTTTCTTATTTCGAAATGACAGGCTCTGTCATTTCAAAATAAGAACCGTCATTTCAAAACAGCTGTTATTTTGAAATGGTTATTTTGAAATAACGCCGTTTGGACATGTTGTTTCAAAACAACACCATTGTTTCAAAACAACTGTTTCGAAACAACATGTCGAAACAGCCTTATTTCGAAATACCCATTTCAAAATAACAGCTGTTTCGAAAGCAGGCTTTCTCTTAATTCGAATTAACATAATCTTAATTCAAATTAACTTATTTTGAAATAAGGACTTTGTTTCGAAATAACTTATTTTGAAATAATGATGTATGTGTGGACATAGCCCATGTGTCCTCCAATGTCCTCCTTTTCCTATTTCCCTGTCCTCCTTTCCAGGTTTTGGTATCTGGTAACCCTACTGTTAGGTCCCTTTCTGTCTGTTAGGTGCCTGTGATTCTGCCCCAGGCCAGAAGAGAGCTAGGGTGGCATTTATTTACTTGTTCCTTTGTATGCAAAGCTAAAAAGATTTTAAAAGTGCGGAACATGTCAAGTGGACCCCAAGACTAAAGGGTTCCATTATGTGCTATTCCTCCTTGTAGGTCCTAGGGTGGCCTCTCCCTCCCTTTCCCCTACATAGTCCCTGTGCTTGCCTCTCCTCCTGCTCAGCCCCAAGACCTACCCCTCCCCTGTGCAGTCCGGTGACCTGTCCCTCCCCACCCCGAGCACAGGCCCTGTGGCTTAGCTCTCCCTCTGTATGGCTCAGGTGTGAAGGCTGCCCTTTCCCCATGCAGGCTCGTGCATGGCCTGGCCTGTCCCCTTTTGGGTGAATGCTGGCAGAGGATTCTGAGTTTAGAGCTGAGAACCAGCAGTTCTCTCCGGTGGCCGCATTTTGCTCTTGGGGGCATACAGCCAGGGTCAGTGCAGTGCCCTGTAGGGTGGGGTAAAGGAGGTATCTGTGTGAAGCTGGGCATTGCTGGGATATTCTTTAGTTGCAGTGATGCTGTGGAGGGGCCAGCTCTGAGTGCAGGTTTCTGGCCCTGCTGCTGTGGGATGGGAGTGGTTGCACCACAGGTGAGAATGTAACCAGGCCCCTGTAGGGATTGCTGCCTCCCATTCATCAGCTGCCCTTGCTATGGCTGCTGTTCTGCATCCTTGTGCACAGGTCTGGGCTGGGCTGTTTGGGAAACCATTTCCTGGCAGGTAACAGGTGCTTCCTGTTGGCATTGTGCTGTTGTCTGAAGGATGCTGGGCACCAGCTCATCACGCCAGGCACTGCGCAGACATCCCAGCTGTTGGGGGCAGGCTCAGGCCTGGGGTGATGGCCTGGAGAGATGGGAAGGAAGGGGAGACGTGAGGGGGTGGGTGATGAGGCACAAAGGAGAAAGGCCTGGCAGGTGAGAAAGAGAGGCCCCAACAGAGTCATGGCAGGGAAGAGGAGGGGAATCTGCTTGGGGGTGGGGTAATCTGGTAGATGGTGATGGGAGTGTGGGCAAGGCTGGAAAGAGGACTGGCAGAGGTGTGAAGGGGTGACTCGGTGAACCTAACAAAGGCGCCATTGAGTGATGGTGCCTGGCCGCCCTGCTTTGTGCGGAGCCGGAGGCTGGCCAGGAAAAACAGGCCTGGAGTGGGGAGCACATTGTGTCCCTGGCGGAGCTGTTGCTCCGCAGTCTTTGGTACATTCTGTTGTGGAGGAAATTGGCTGGAGAGAGGCTAGTCTGTCAGCCCGGCTCTGCACAACTGACCCTGGCTGGGAGAGGCTGGCGGCCCTGGGGCACTGCTCCCTGCCCCCATCCCTCTCTACCCCCCACCACTCCCCATGTTTCGTTGTCTACACAATGAGCTCCATTCACCCTGTTGCTGGTGAGTGGCGGGTGGCCGAGGGTTAGTCAGTTCTAGGGCAGGGCTGAGGAGGAGGAGGAAGCCGGTGGGTCAGATTGCAGACAGATCGGGCGCCTTTCCCAGGAATTTGAGGATAGTTTGCAGGCTGCTCTGGCCAGGCAGCAGCATCTAATTCAATTAAAACTCGGTGTCACTAAGCTGGAGAACCAAGAAGAGCTAAGCATGCAGGGGATGGGACCCTCCTGAGCGGGGTGGGGACGGAGGGAGGGGAGCTACAGGTCACCTTTTTGGTGCTGCTGCCAACACGCAGCCCTGGGGTCTGTTGGACAGCAGTAGCTGGTCTCCTGGCGTTTCCGCATGTTTGACAGATGCAGAACCACCTGGTCGGACTTCTGTTCCTGAGGGGCACTGAAAGGGCTACTGCCAGGAATGGCAGTTTTGGCTGCGAAGGTGAAAGTGCCCCTTGGAGGATCCCCTATACCAGGCTGCATTGGAACAGGGCAGGGGTGGAAAGAGGTGTGGAAGGCCCAGGGACCGTGTGAGCCCTGGAGAATGATGGGTTCATACAGGCAAGGCAGCTAGATCGATGCTAAAGCCTCCCAGTGATCTAACCTACTGAGCCACCTTCAAATCACAGCAGCACTCATTCTGCAGTTGGGCAGAATCCATGGTGGGCAGCATAGGCCCCTGTGTCACGGAGACCCCTGAAAGCGCTCTTGGATCCCCTCTGTTCACAGCCGATCAGGACTCTGTTACGGTGCAGCCTTTTCCCGTCCAGCACCCAGGTCTCCACGCTACCTGTAGCCAGCTCCCAAATCCAGGCTCAGAGGGGCCGATCCTTGTTCTGTCTGGTCTCTCCTGAGGTGGGTCCTCTCTCCAGGAGGGTCCCAGCCGTCCCAATCAGCAGTGACACTCAGCCAGTGTAGAAAATAGAGGGTTTCTTAGCAATCCAGGTTGCACAGCAGCTAGGACAGTTGGCTTTCTGATCAACCAGGAGGTCTAGCAGTAAACCCCCAGGACGAGCCCCAGAGATCCTGCCTCTCAGACCTCCATCTTTCTTCTCCCTTCTCCTCTTCTCCCACAGCCCTTTGTTCTCCTCCCAGCCAGCCAGCCCTGGCCCCGGTCTAAACCAGCCACAACCTGGGTCACCCACAGGGGGTCCAGGTAAGGTCTGACTAAAGCCCCTTCCCCCTCTAGTGGTGCCTATAGTTATCACACCCCCATGTCCCACCACCAGAATACCATTGTCCCACCACCAAACTACAGGAATAGAAAAGAAGAACACTTGGGTTGTTGCCCCTGGCATCCCACAGTAGCCTAGAGGTTTCTTACTTCATCACACCCTGCCACTGGATCTGGTGCCCTCCCAGCTGTGCTGCTGATACTCAGCCAAGGGAGGAGAATGAAGGGCCTGAGGAAGGAATGACCCTGCTGTCTCTGCACCTGCAGGCCAGGAGAGATGGAAGGTTTCTATCTTCCAGTGACTTACGGGAAATGAGTCCATGATTACCAGAGTGCCCACATCGTAGACTCCCTAGCCCAAGATTGATCCCTGCAGAAAGGCTGGTGCCCAGTCAGAGCTGAGGCCTCCTCAGCCAACTCTTAGTGTGGCCCATGCAGGGCACAGCTGGCTTTGCTGCTGGAGATGCTTCCAGCTGTGAAATGTGTTTGGTGGCACTGGAAAGTGTCTGAGGAGTTGTGGGCAGCCACAGATTGGTGTGGTGGTTTCAGAAGAACAGTAGCTTAGATCTTGTTCACATTCTCCTTCCCTGGAAATCACTAGAATGTGCAAACTGTCTCCCTAGGGTGTGAGGTGTCCAACACCCTCTAGCAGCAGGCACCAAGCACTCCTGGAGGTGTGATTCTACCCCTGTGGAAATTGCTGGAGGTGTGATTATGTTGCATGGATGTTTAGGACAGTCCTTTCCAGCTGGCCCAGGCCTGAACCAAATCTCATTTCTATGGCAACTAAAACGAATAAACACCCTCCATAACAAAACACGGAGCAAGCCAAAACTTTATCGATCGTCCCTGAGCTCATGTCTTATTCCCCAGGTGCAGTCCTTTGTCTATTTGTGTCTTTTTTGTCTAGCATAGTCTCTCCCTTTCTGTCTCAAGGTTTATACTGCTGCCCACTACTGTGGTCACTGTTTGAGTAAAATCAATGGCAATGATCATCTCTAGATCTGCACCCACATGGGGTAAAAACTTTGCATGGGCAATGGTCATTCCCAGTTGGGCCTTTGGGCACTATACCTTATGTAGTGCTAACAGTCGCAAGAACAGTCATCCTGGATCCAAACCCCAAATTTTGGAAGGCTTTATACCTTTGCAGTGACTTTGTGATGCAGGCTCAACCTTGCTGTGGGAACTTCTGTCCTGGGAACTCAAAGCACTTAACAGACATCTATTCTTTAAGCCTCACTGGGAGGCTAGTATCCTCCCCTCTTGCAGGCAGAAGGGGGCCACAGACAAGCTAAGTTCAAATTAATTATAACAACACTTCCGGCAGGGACATGAAACCTTGTGCTTCAGGCTGAAGCCAGTCTGACTGTCGGATCAGGGTGGGAGCTACTGTGACTGCTGCCTTTGAAGTGTCTGCATTAGATGGACCCTGGGGCTGATCTGCTCTGGCAGTTCCTGTCAAAAGTATCCGTTTATTCTGGGACACCTGCAGCCTCTGATTTTGGTGCTTCCATACTGGGGCCCTTTCTAGGACACCTTCAGATTTCTCTGCCTGAACTAGCCGCTTCTGATCATTTGTGCCATAGCCATGTATCTGATGCCATATGGTGACTCTGGGGCTGTCAGTGTCATGTTTAGTTGTCTGCTCTTAAATGGTGTGTGTAATAAAAATAAATAAATAAGGGGGGGGATTCAATGTATTTTCCTTCCTCTACTTCCTAAATAACCTAGCTAATGCTGGTTAATGGGTCCTACCCATCCCTCTTCAACACCCATCCTGGGGCATTTCCAGTCCCATCTGGGTTCATCATGGAAGCATTGAAATGATTTTGGTCTCTGGACAGGGTTTATTTTTTGGAGGCCAACATCTTGATCTCCAGGGGTCCTAGGACTGAAGGGATGTCATCATGTCTGACTAGCCCCTTCAGGGTTGCTGTGCAGCTGTACACAAAGAGGAAGACTGCTTCTCTTTAGAACAGCATCTTAGCACCACTGTGCTACACAAGAAACCAGCTGCTAAGAGAGGTTCAGGATGATGTAATTTTTGCCATTACAGATGGAGCTTCAGGTTCCCTGCATGGCCAACTGTGGAGATCCTCTGAGACCCTGACAGGTGTGTGGTTTGTTGTGTTGCTGGTTCTCTGCTAGATCCTGACTGGAATAGCTGCTGCATCCCTAGGCGTGTCTGTTTCTCCTTGTAGGACCTTCTTGGGATTTATCAAAGCTCTACTGTTAATCCATCCCCTAGAGGCATTTGAGCAGCTGCTGTGGAAAGTCAGAAGCCATTCCACTGTCATGTGTATGAAACCGAGCTCCTTTTACCTCAGGAGTCATTTCTCTAAAGTGCCTCCGATGGCATGGGAACTGCCCATGCCATGTTGCTTCCCAAGGACACCTGCATAGCTCTATGGGTGGTGCTACCTCCTCCCCACCCCAGACATAGGATTTGCCATCCTTGTCTCTATACCTCTTTAGGAAATGTCTGCGTACTGGCCCCTATGTGTAGCCACAGGTTGGGCTGATGCATGCAGAATCTCCCTGCACAAAGGCAGGCTGCTGGACTCACCTGCAACTGCAGCTTGGAGCTGGGCTGCGTAAACCAGGGGCTAAATTTCTGTACATGGCTGACACACTGCAAGGGCGATGGCCACAAGTCCCATGTTCCTTCCCCCTGTGGGGACAGCCTGCTGAGATGCCTGCAGCCCCTTGACTTTGAGGTGTCTATGGGAAATGAGTGACTCCTCTTTGCTGTTCTGGAGTAGAGATGATAACCCCCACCTCCACTGAGCTAGGGCATGTTTGGAAGTGCCCCTCCAAGGACAGGGCGGAGGCTGGTGTTCCTATAAGGATAACTCCAGGGCACATCCTGCTTGTGGGCTAGTAGCCAAGACTGAGGTTGAGGGGATTGGAGCCAAGAGGGGTAAGGAGATGTACGGCAATGGGCAAGGCTGAGTGGAAAGGCAGAGAAAACTGAGGAGACACCAAGCCAGGCTGTGAACATACTGTGTCAGTTGCTTGGAGAGCTTGAGGTCTGCCCTTTCCTCTCCCATGCTTCCTGCAACTTGGGCCCAGGGCAGCAGCCTCTGAGTATCCTGTTTGTGGGTGTTCCTCGTCCATCCAACAGGGTGAGCATGCTGCACATCCCACCCACTGCACTGCACTGTACAGCTGGAAGCATGCCCTGAGGCCGAGAGAGGGGACAAGGATTTGAAACCCTCCTGCCCCAGTGTGGCACTGCCGTCAGCTGTAAAACCCCTGGGGACAGCCTGTTGCTTTAGTGTTAAATGCAATAAAAATAAACGAGTAAAATAATACTGAAAACCAGCTCCACCTTCACTTACCTGCCGGGATCTTAACACAGAGCTCTGTGTTTCCTGGCAACAGTGGATGGCATCCCTAACACCTAGAGCAGAGAATTTCCCTGCCTGCCTTTAAGGTTCCAGCGATGTCATCATCCGTTTCCTAGGTAACACAGAGTCTGGAACCAGGTCCTGGCAGGCAGGTAGAGGGAGAACTGAAATTCCCATCCTATTCTTTGCCAGGATATTTGTCTTTCTGAAGTTGACCAGTTAGTAGGGCTGGCCCAACCATATAGGTGAACTAGGTAGTTGCCTGGGGTGCCATGCTTTAAGGGGTGCCAAACTAGACAGAATTAAACTTTTTTATCTATTTGAAAAAAATATTAACATATACTCTTATAAAATGGGGGGGGGGGGAGGAGGAGGCAAAGTCATAGTTTGCCTAGGGTGCCAAAAGCCCTTGAGCCAGCCCTGTCAGTCAGTTCTGCAAGCTGTTCAATGATGAATGGGGTGGGCTTGTGCAATTGCCCCTCTGTCCTCCATCACCTTCCCTCCATGTAGGGACTAGGCAGGGCTGCAGCGAGGAGCCAGAGCTGGGGAGGTGGCTGGGTCAAGGTGGCCTGAAGGGAAAATAAGAACTGAACTTGCGCCCTTTCTTGCATCTTTCTGATGGGTAAAGGAAGCCTGACCATTCAAGAAAACACAATGCGTGCATCTGTGTGTGTGTTTATGCATGCAGAGGTGTGTGGTTCTGTCTGTTCATGATGTTAGAAAATCAGCCTGGTCTGTGATGCTTTCCCTGGAAGACTCCATAGACAATTGGAGAACTGGTAGAACTCAGGCCTGGTTTAGCTGTGTGGGTTAGTAACATAAAAAAATCACCCTGCTAACCAACCAAGCCAGAAGCAGCCTTGGTGGAAACCATTGTACCAGCAAAAATGTCCTTCCACTGGTAGAACTGATTCCATTTGGGGCATTGGTATACACTGCAGCTCAGGAGAACTCTTACCAGTATATCTGCATCTCCACTAAAGCCTTGATGGGTACAGCTACACCAGATTCCTGGGCCAGCAAACTGCTTTTAGTGAACACACCATGCAGGTGAAAATAGCTGAATGGGCTAGCAAGGGGGTTTGCAGCCACTGGTCGGTGTTGGCTTTGCTAGCACCTCTAGCCTTCATTAACACCAGGAGGGAAATCTCCTGTGGTCCTACATCCACCAGCCCCATCCGTTCAGCTAAGGATGAGGGACACTATAGCTGTTTGAGGACCTTGATATTCCTAAGGGAAAAAAAAGCAGAGATTAAATGAGGTTTTTGTGAGCTCTAAGTGAAACAGAGCAACTGCTTGGTTTGCAGTTTTCTTTCATAGTGGCCCTTAAGGCCAAGTGTCAGCGGAATCTATGACCTTTGGGAAATTGAAGCATGACCCACCGAGGAATAGGTGCATAAAGTGGGAGAGAAGGCCGGGTATGTCTCTGTGCTGGCATGTTGCTCTGTTGGTCACAGCTGGAGTGTGTATCTGCCATTGAGGAGCTGTCCTGTGAATGATGGCCTTTCCCCACTGACCCTCCTTGTCTTGTGCCACTCAGCTCCCCAAGGAAATGCCAGGAACAGAAGGTGGCTGCCAGCAGCCATTTTGTGCCTGTTGCCGTGTAAGTGGATTTCTTGGTCATTTCAAAGGGCTTAGCTGTGTTCCAGGTCTGAGTCGCAAATCTCACCTCTTCTAATCCTGGTCTATCTGCCTCTGAGACACTAGGAGAAATCCTGCTTAGCCAGTACACTCCCGGGTTAAAGACTCTCATCCAAAGGGCTGAGGGGGTGAGCAAGGGTGGAGGCAAGAACCATTACCCCACAGTCCCTCCCTAGAGGTCAGGACACACAGGCAGGAATGCTGCTTTCATCCCCAGTGAGTCAAGGGTCTTGGGAGGTCCCTTTGTGGGGCAGGATCTTTAAGCCCTGCTATGGCAATCTGCCACAGCAGCGATGGTGGGGCTGGGCAGGTTATATTTGGATGAAGCTGGGGCCAGCATGTGGCAACCACTGGGAATTCCCAAATGGCTCATGAACCACCTGCACTGTACTGTGATCCAGGCATTTCCCGAGTCACATTACCTCCCTCTAGGCCTTTCCAGAGTTAGACCCTCCTCCTTCAGCGGGCCCTTTTGGCCTAGCACACGGAGCACCTCTAGAGGAGTGGTCCCCCATCAACCAAGAGCACAGGGTCACACTGTAGCATTTGCTTCTTCGCCAGGCACTGACTGTGTCATATATTCATAGCCACATCTGTGTGGGGCACCGTGGATGGGAAGAGCTGCACATGTACAGTGTCTGTAGAAACCCGCTCAGTGTCCTTAGTGTATGCACACATGCGAGAGAGTGTGTGAGTTGTGTCCCAGTATGGCGTGCATTTGTGTGTGCAGGCATGTGGACATACCTGTGTGTGTGTTTGTGAAAGTGTGGGTGGGGGAAGCACATCTGTGGTGTCTTGGATGGGGTGTGTCAGGGACACATTGCAGCGGAGTGCTCTCCGCACATCACACCTTGTCAGATGAGTGAGCTCTCACAGAGGCCATAGTGTACGCATGGGAGGGGAGCTAATGTGGGGGCTCTCCACTGGCTCCCTGCACTCTGTGTGGGGGAAGTGTTGGGGAGCAGGGGAGGCTCTCTGTGTGCACAGGTGGTGAGGTGTGCCCCATGTCTCTGGGAGCCAGCTATCTGTATCCCTACCTTGCAGGGGGTGGCTGAGTGAGCTGGTGGTTAGGCTCTTGGGGGACCACCCAAGCCTAATGCTGAGCCTCGCTTATCCTCTGCAGGTGCTCGTGGGTCCCTTTGGTTAGCCTCAGCGCCTGCTTTTAACCCCTGTGGGCAGTTCAGGGGAATTAGTGATAGTGTCCAACAGGGGAAGGGGGAAATAGGGGCCTTCCTAGTGGGATGGAGGACTCAGTGGCAGATGCCACTGGCCTAGTGGCTCCTTCCTGGAGCCCAGAGGGTTAATTTTCTGCAGCTATCAATGGCACAAGCCCCTGTGTCTGCCCCCCCCCCCCCTCTCAGGGCACGAGGGCCTGACTGCCTCTCCAGCTCGCTGTGCGCTCTGTGCAGCTGATGTGTGTGTGGGAGTATCCCCCCGTCCCTGCGCCATGAATTATGAGTAAGCACTGGCTGGCGAGCCCCTGCTGAGAGATGCTGAGGGGGTGGAGGGGGTGGTAATTAACAGGTGCAAAGCAAGCTGCTGCTGGTCAGGTCAGCTGAGTCACTGCACGGATGTGTGCGTGTGTGCACATGTGGCCAGTGCATGTGGGCCATGGGTGTGCGTCCTTGTGCTAGTGTGCGGCTGCAAGTGGGTGTGTGGCCATAAATGGGGGGTGATGCACTGTGAATGCTGGTTTATGTGGTTGGTCCTGCAAGTGTGTGAGAAAGTGTGTGTTTAAGAGAGAGTGTGTGTGTGGTCACACATTGTGAATGCTGGGGTGTGCAGTTGGCTTGCGAATGTGTACGTGTGTGAGAGAATGTGTGTGCATGTGTCTGTGTGCAAGAGAGAGAGAGAATGTGTGTGTGTGGCCACCCACTGTGAATGCTGGGGTATGTGGCTGGCCTGCAAGGTGTGTGTGTATGTGTGGGTGTGGGTGTGGGTGTGTGTGCACATGTGCATGTACATGTGTGTATGTGTTGAATGCTGAGGTATGCGGTTGGCCTGAAAGCGTGTGTGTGTAGGTTTGTGAGAAGGTGTGCATGTGTGGTCACACTGTATGAATGCTGGACTATACAGTTGGCCTGCAAGCATGTGTGTGAGAATGTATGGGTGTGGGTGTGGGAGTGTTAGAAAGTGTGTGTGTGTGGTCATGCACTGCATGAATGCTGGGGTATGTAGTTGGCCTGTGAGCGTGTGCGCACACAGCCTGCTGGTGCCAGATGTCTGAGAGCAGGTGATGAGTCTGCCTGCTGGTGTGGGCCCCCAGAGTGGCTGTGGGCCCTGCGGAGTTGACTGTGCTGTCTCAGGGTGAGGTGGCTGTTGCTGATCTGTGCTCTCAATCCCTGGAAGGTGGGAGCTTCAACCTCCTCCCTTCAGCGAGTGCATTAGTTTTTTTGGCTCATCTTCAGCATTGAATGGAAAATCCTGCCTTCCATCCCTGTGCAGGGTTCCCCTGGGCCTGACTCAGAGCCTGCCAGGAGCATGCTGGCATCTATAGCCGTACGGCTGGGGTCCTGCACAGGGAGCTGAGTGGGACTTAGCTTTAGTGGCCAGAGGAACAACAGAGCTAGGGACACCTGCAAATCCCTCTCTCTGCCAGCACACTTGGGTGTTTGAGGAGGAGGAACGCACATGAGCTCGCTGGTGATTTGCTTCCTGTGCAGGGGCAGAGCTATTTCCATTGAGGACAGCACTCAGCACTGTTCAGGGGCACAGTGTGGGGATTTAATTGAAAGGGAAGATAGCAAATCTCTCTGCCTAACTGGTGCCTGGGAGGCTGCACTGCCTGGACCCAACAAACCAGGCTGGGACAGCAGAAGAGTGAGGCTCTATTCCCAGCCTCCCTCTGACTCACTTTCTGACCTGGTCAAGTCTCTGCTCTGTACCTCGGTTTCCCCAGGACCTGCCCTTCCTTCCCAGTGATTCCATTAGTCTGCATGGTACTTGGATACATGAATGCTGATCATTCATTCCCCAGTGGGCACCAGGGTGAAGCTCCTTCCTCTGGGCTCTGCAGCTGTGTACCAGGGCTTTGGGATCCTGCAATTCGGCAGTGACCTTGGTTTGCTTACTTGACTTTGATATGTGGTGCATATGCTCAGGTATCATGGTCTCACAATGGAATAATCATATCATGTGTGTTCATCCCAGCAGGATATCTAGTGGCAGTGGGGGCTGTCATGGAGAACCCAGAAAAGCCTCTTGGACCCCTCTGCTCACAGCCAGTCAGGACTCTGCTATGGTGGAGCCTTCTCCCGTCCAGCTTGGGTCTCCACACTACCTGTAGCCATCTCCCAAATCCAGGCTCAGAGGGTCCGACCCTTGCTCTGTCTGGTCTCCCTTGGGGGTGGTTTCCTCCCTCCACAAGTGTCCTAACAGTCCCAATCAGTAGTGACACTCAGCCAGTGTAGAAGTCAGAGGGTTTCTTAGCAATCCACTTTGCACAGCAGCTAGGACAGTTGGCTCTCAGATCAACTAGAAGGTCTAGCAGTCAACCCCCAGGACGAGCCCCAGAGATCCTGCCTCTCTGACCTCCATCTTCCTCCCCCCCCCCCTTTCTTCCTTTGTTCTCCTCTCCATCCAGCTGCCCTGCCCTTGGTCTAAACTGGCCAGAACCTGTCACCCCCAGGGGTCCAGGTAAGGTCTCACTAAAGCCTCTTCCCCCCTAGTGGTACCTATAGTTATCACACCCCTGTGTCCCATCACCAGAATCCTATCACCAAAGAACAGGAACAGAAATGAAGAACCACAGTAACCCAAGAGGTTTTCTTACTTCATCACAGGGGCTTCTCTCCCAATACGCCCCCCACCCCCAATTCACCAGCAGTCTGAGGAGGGCCTGGTTTTGGCTGTGGATGGCATAGCATGGCCCTGGGCAGAGGCTAGGAGACTGGGCTTCCTGAACAGGATAGTGGTCTCTACTCTGCACAGCCGGCTGGGATCTGCCCGTGGCCAGCATTTGCTGTGTGGTGTGCACGTCCTTGGGGCGAGTAGGTAGTGCATGCACATGGTGGGTGTGCAGTCTTGAGGATGATTATATGCTGTGTGCACATGGTAGTGTGCATGCACCTTTGTGTGTGTGCATGTGCACATATGAGAGCAGTTGCGCAGACACTAAAGAGGCAGGTGAGCTCCCTCCCCGTGAGGGATGAACAGTTGTGCCTTGCCTAGCATTGTCACCTCTTAGTGGAGAGCAGGGTTAGCTTCCAGATGCTGGTGCTGCTCCGTTACCTTCCCTGCTGTCAGAGATTCCTGGCAAGCTCCAAACTCTCCTCACTACATCACCAACTTCTGGGGCTTGAAACTAGGGAGGGTATTGGCCCTCTGTTCCTGGTGCACTCTCTCTCCTATGCAGTGCTGAGGAATGGTGGGGCTTCTTCACCATGCAGGCTTCTCAGGCCCAATATTGTCAAGATGTCAGGAACTGACAGCCACTTACTAGGCCTCAAGCAGTTTTGGGAGGAACCACTTTCAGACACTGAGCTAGTAACTAGCCATCTCCTCTCCCAGGGTGCCATCTGGGTGGTCTGACCTAGAACATGTGGCATGCCAACCCTTTGCCCCACCTCCATGATCTCAGGAGTACAGAAGCCCATGGCCCATCCAAGACACTGTCTGTGTGCTGGCTGAGCCATCTCCTCCCCACTGTCATCTTGTGCCTTGGTGAGAGGCAGCATGTTGGGGTCCCTTGGGGATCCCAGCCCTTTGGCCTGGACTCTGAGCAGCTGGACACTAGACAGTCCTGTGCCATACTGTGAATGCACCAGACTGCCATGGCCAGAGCTGGAGCTGGTGAGTCTGAATGGAGTTGGCTGGTGGCTCCCACAAGGAACTCCCTGTTCCCATTCAGACAGGAAACCAACTCAAGGGCTATGCTCACTGATGGCCTCACCCTTGCCAGCCAGGGATGGGGAGTGCAATAACCCCAGTGTGTGACTGGGTCCATGGAAAGGGATCTCAGACCTCTGGCTGCCAGGGGATGGCTTCCCTTTCCTCTGGTTCCCCTCCTACACCAGAATCCCAGCTGTCTGGGATCCCTCTGATGTGTAGAGAGCGTCTTTCATGATGAGTGATGCCAAAGTAACTTAAAATCATAACAAACTGAAACACAAACTTGCCAGGAATGACTTTGTCCAGCACCGTATTGCAGGCACTTCTTTGAGGTGGAGCACAGCTGCTACTTAACAGTGCACAACACTGCTGAGCAGGTTAACTCAGGACGTGAAGAAGAGCAGTGGATCCAAATAAAACTGTAGTGGAAATTTAGCCTGAAAGAGTGCAATAGAAATGGAAATATACACAGGAATTGGGGATTAGGGCCAGACCCAGTGGGGTTTGAGAAGCCTCTAGCCCTTAATTTCAACAGAATATTCAGATTCATAAAACATCGTTTAGATCAACAAATAATTTCCTCTCTGAATTGAAACCATTGCTTTGCAAGGGAGAGTTATTTGACATCAGATATTTGTAACTAACCAAAAGTCTGCATTGGTCAAACACAGATTGTTTGGAGGTGATTCTTGTCTTGTTTCTTGGACAAGCAAGGCAGTAGAATAAGGGGGAAAAAAGTCACACCATTTGCATGGTTTGCTAGAGCCAAACAGATGTGGAAACGGGCCTGGTTGGAAGATACCAATTATCTTTCCAGACAATTTTTTTAAAATTACTTTTTGCAAAATTTCTCATGTAAAATTTTCACTTTGTAAAAAGGGGGACAAATGATTCTTTCCAACACTGAAAAAAATGTTTTTTGAAAACCTTGTGTTTTCCTGAAAACTGACATTTTTTTTTTTTACCCCAAAACAATCTGTTGACCTTTTTGGTAAAAACCTGGAAAATGCTGACCAAGATTAAAATTTTCTATAATGTTCCCCACTCCTATTTTTGACAAAAGAAGGTTTTGCCAAAAAATGGTGTTGCAAATTCCTTCTATTCCAATTCCTCTCTTAGGTAGGGTCTGTGTTTTTGATTGAGCCCCCTAAGAGGGAAGCCAGAACCCCCGACTCTTGGGTTCTGCTGAGAGGCATTTGTCTGGCTGACACCTATGCTGTGCTGAGCTATACTGGGGTAATTAACTTCCCCAGCTACAAAATCCACTCTCCCTGGAGGGACCAGATGTTGCCCCATCAGGGGTAGATAGGTTCCTGCCCTTCTGTGGTGGGGTGCTGTTGCTTTGCGGGAGTGTGGAGTGGAGCTGGGAAAGCCTAATTCACTGGAAATGCTACTCCATTGCTGAGGGTTGAGCCAGCTTTCCGTGTGGAGGCGTCTCTTTCTGCAGCAGCCAAACCAGCTAGTTCACTGACTGGGGCCTGTCAGCGCCAAAAACAGCACTTGTGGTTTTCAAGACAGCTTCATGGCTGTTGTCAGCCTGTGGCTGGCTGTGTGTTCCAGGCAGCAGGTGGCACTGGCTGGAGTCTGCATGGCCGGGAAGGGAAGAGCAAAGGAGAGGCCAAGCCTGGCCTTTGGAAGCCATCTGTGCTCTTCACAGCCTGGAGCAGAGTGGATGGGAGTACTGTGGGGGGATAGCAGGGGAAGGGTGAGGCAGTGGAGAGGGGAACTGGTCTTCCAGCTTGCTGCCCCTTAGACAGCGGCTTTTGGTGAGCTCTGAGCAAGGTTTGCAAAGGCAGGCTTGTAGGGCAAGGGACAGGCACTCAGGCATCTCACAGTCGCAAACACACCCCTGGACTGGCCAGCCTGGTGCAGCGGTGCCGTCAGTCTATGCAGAAACTGGGTTTGGGGCTGTGCAGGGAGGAATTACAAAGGGGAGAGAGGATCCGTTAGCTGTGTGTCTGTCTGTATGTTCCTTCCCTGCTCCGCTCCATAGTGTCTGTGCACCTCACAAATGTCTAGCAGCTCATCCGCAAGGGTTTTTGTGCCCTGCCACATGGCCCAGTGCCTGGGGTACTTTGAATTCTTGGAAACCATCCAGTTCAAACATAGATCACAGGCTGGAAACTAGCAGTGGGCTAGTCTCTAAGGAATTGGTTCAGATCAGCCTCCAGAAGGCAGGATGCTTTTCTGAGCCACTCCACATTGGAAATTCCCCTTTCTTGTGGGTTTCTGCTCCCTCCTCCCCATGGGGCTGGAGAGAGACCAGACCAGAGAAAAACACTGCTCTCTGGAGCACTGCCTCTCCTTCTGCTCTACCCAGTTTACAGCAGATGTAATTCATTCATGTTGAGACTCAGATCTGGGACCCAGGTTACTGTAAAGTTAAGGCAAAAGTGCAGGCTGGGTCTGCCCCTACTCCAGGAAAGTCCCAGGATAAGTGACCATCCCAGGTCCCACCCCCAAGGGGAACATTGCTCAATATGTACTCTGAGCATTGTGCTTCTACCAAGGGCAAATCATCTAAGCAACCTTCCGGTGCCACTATCAGGTTAGAACTGCTGGAACACATCCGTGAAAACTGTCATTGACTAAGGTGGAGGCTTCTAATGGAGGCTAGAAGTAGGCTGGAAAAGGTCTCACTCCAGATCCAGCTCATCTCCTTCGGAGGCTGTGGTCCCTGGTTTAGGGCTTTGTCCAGCCTCGTGTGAAATGCCCTGAGCAAGGGGACTTCCGTCCATTACCTGAAGAGACTCAGAAACCCATCCACTCTCCCCCTCCGGACATTTCCGTCAGCTCATCAGACTCAGTTTTTCTTTACATTTTAAGAACAACAAATCACACTTGCCCCAGGGAAGTCCTAAGAACCTGACCGGGCAGCAGAACCACTGCAAAACTGGGTTAACTGGCAGCTACCTGCAGCTGATTGGGGTCACGTGCCAGTGTGCGCACATGTATATGGGTGTGCACCCCATTGCCCTCGCCTGGAGTCATGATGCCAGGCTGGCTCAGTCACTTCTCATTTTTCATTGTCTAATTCTCTCATGGCTAACCTGAGGATATGTTAGTACGTGACCCTGTTACAAGTGGTAGGATACAGAGCCTCCCTTAACTAAAAGGCATGAAGTCTGCATGCTCGAGGCTGCAAGCTGGAGGTTCTGCTCCCTGTACTGACTCCGTGAGGCACTTAGTGTTGGGGGTGTGTGTGTGTGTGTGTGTGTGTGTGTGTGTGTGTGTGTGTGTGTGTGTGTTTACACGCCTGGTGACCTCAGAGCTGCTGGCCTGGGTGCTTTTCAGTGCCTTGTGCTTGTCTCACTCTGGAGCCCTCCACCTTCAGGCTGCACACACTGGACAGTGAGGCTAGGGTGACTCTGCAGGTGGGGCATGTTCTTGGAACTGTCAGCACAGCTGGCTCACCTGCCACCTTCTCCTGGGCCCCACAGTGCTGGGCTTTGCCCTGAGCCTGGCACAACCACTGGTTATCTGGCAGGCCCGTCAGCTGTGCTTCATGGCTCTGGGGTAGGCCATGGGATCTCAGACAAGCTGTGCTGTGAAGGCAAGGGGTAAGGCTGGACTCCTGAGATGCAAGCAGTGGTAGTTGCTGTTGGCTTTTCTTGTGGCTGTGAGCTCACAGCTTGAGTATCAGGTACTCCGCCACTGGACTTCAAGGTCCTTCAGACCTCTGCGCCCATCTCGAAACTCCATTGCTGCATCTGTTCAAACTGGTCCTCCTCCCCACCAACAAACCCACCACAGAGTCCCTTCCCTTCACCCCTCATCACTTTCTGTGGTTGGGGTTCCCTCTCACTCCTGCAGCACTACCTCATAGGCAGCATCTCCCAGCTTGTCGCCCTTGGGCCGTTGAGCCGCAAGCTGCGTCATGTCCCAGGCGAGGGTGCTGTGTGGCATTCAAAGGACACCTGAGGAAAAGGCTGCTCTGCTGCTTTAATTGTTTGGCTGCAGTAAGAACTTGGGGTGGAGGGAATCGAGCCCAGGGGGAAATACTGTAATTTCAGGCAAAAATTGCACGGCAGCTATTTTAGAGGCCGGCTGGGGGGTGCAATTAGAGCCTTAGTGAGGAAGCAGCTCAGGGGAGCAGGGTCTTTGAAATTCACCGTGTCAAGGTGACCTGTGCCAGGGAGGGGTCCAGCTGGACTCTGCCAAAGTCATTTGGGGGCAATGCATCATCCCCTTGGGGCCCCCTTCCCACCAGTTCACACACCTGGCACAGGCTATGGCTGGTGCAGCATCCCTGGTGCTCCAGCTCTTGTGGCTCATGGGGTTACAAGTAGAGTTGGGCAGCTGCCAACAGCAGGGGTAGATGCAATACACCTGGGTATGTACTGGGATCAGCGGCCCTCCTAGCAATCCTGGGGTACTAGGTGGCAGGAAGAGGATCTGAAGGCCTGAACACAGAGCTGAGGGTCAGGACACCTGGGTTCTCTCCCAGATGCTGGGTAGGTCTGTACTGTAAAAAATGACCTTAAGGCCCCAGGCTCAGAGCCCAGGTCTGCTGATGTGGGCTCACAGTGGTTGTGCTCTGGGGCAAGCATCAGCAATGTGGTGTGTAGATGTTTCCACTCAGGCTGGAGTCAGCTCTGAGACACTTCCCCCCATGCTGGGTTTCAGAGCTGGGCCCCAGCCTCAGCAGGGAAGGCCACAGTGCTGCTCGTGATCCCAGAGCGTGAGCTGCAAACTGGAGGCTGTAGACCCACCCACCCTAATTCAGTGTATGCCTTGGGCAGGTCCCCTTCTGTAGCACAAAGGTGCTGCCTGCCCCATAGGCCTCGTACTCCACTGTGAGAGTGTTGCCTGATGTTTTGTCCTAGGGCTCACGTTGGCCTGGAGGAGGCAAGCCTCCTGTTAACCTGCTCAGTGCTGAGTGCATGCTGGCAGTTTTAGCTTTGTCATGGTGAGTGCACAGCTGGGGTTTCCCAGAATCCCCAGGAGCTGGCTGTGCAGGGAGCCGATGGGGAGCCGTTAGAGAACATGTTTTCCAATTAAAAATGCGAAGGCTCTGTGATCCAGGCTGCCGAGTGCCTCACAGCTGCGGAGGAAGCAGAGAGAGTCACGGATGGGTGGCAGTATGGGGTGCTCATGTCCCAGGCATTCTGCTTCCCCTGACAGGAGCAGCTAGAGCTGAAGTTTCCTGTTGCTGGGCTTTAGCTCTTGCAGATAGCCCAGCTCCCCCTGGCAGGGTGGGCAAGCAGCACAGCTTGGGGCATGTCTGATACTCCCTTAGACAGCTTTGCTTTTAGTCCTTGGATTCCCCCTTTGCCAAAGCCCCACAGAGCCCCCTGTGGCAGGCAAGCCCTGTTCCCCAGGACAGCATTGAGTGGCACCATGCCCACAGAGCTGATGCTTTCCAGGGGATGGCTCTGGGCCCAGCCTGTTTCCTGCAGCACGGCTGTCGCTGTGGAGCCTCAGCCCATATCCCGTAAATGCCACCAGGCAGAGTCGTTGGTGCAAACAGATGGCCTATTGGCTGGCGAGCCCACCCTTTGCTGGAGCCATGTACCCACTCTGCTGACTCTTCTGATTCCATGGCAGCATGACCTGGCCCGTTTCCTGCCATTGTTACTGAGGGAGGCAGGGAACTCTTGCAGGGCAATTGAAGGATGGCAATGCTAGGGCTCACCTTGATTCCCACTGGAAGGAGACCCAGGGCCAGTCTCTGCTGACTGCCACCTGCCACAGAGAGCTGGTGGAAAGTCAGAAGTGGGAAGCCTCTGGCACTTGTCACTGGGCCCCAGGAGTCCAATCTGGAGTTGGCAGCAGCCTGGCTCACACGCCACTGACAGGCCTTCCCCTGGGAGCAGTATTGTTCCCTGTTAAGTCCACGGTGAGCCGCAAGACCATTTGGACAGTGCGCTCCGGGGGCCTTAGCAGAGAGGGTGTGGGTCTAGCCAGCCCTCCAACAGTCTTTCTCCCACAATGTTGCCTCTGTCCTCCCTGGACTGAGCCAGGTGCTTTCCCTGCATCTCTGTGACACAGCATGGCACTCTCTGTACCAGAGGAGGAGACGTAGATGAACTGACTGTATGGTAGCCCAGAGCAGCACATGAATCGCCTGGAGCTACACAGAGTGGAGCAGGCGTGCAAAGGGAGCAGGGCCTGGCAGACTGAGGGGAGAAGGGGCTCTTGGCCCTCCCGATTGTCCAAGAGGAATGAAAGCAGCTTCCCCTGCCCTGTCTGCTCCAGCTGGCCCATGGGATTCAGGGGGGGCTGAGCAGTAGTGAGCTCTGGTGTCAGAGCTGACTCTGCACTCAGTCCATGGACTTGCATGCAGCTAGAGCCTGGATAAATTAGCTAGGAGGAGCTGAACCTCACAAGTCCCACACACCCCACCATCAACAGGGACTCAGTGGGAGTCTGGTGTAATGGGGAGAGCAGAGCCTAGGTCTGCGTCCTTTTGCCTTGGGCTAGACCTCGGAACGGAGAGAGCTCCCAGTCAGCACTGTGGGGCCACGGTAAGCAGGCTCCTCTGGGATGCTGGGTGACCAGGGGCTTGCAAGCCCCAAGATGCCTGCTGACTGTGGGCAGATCCCTTATAACCCCCCTTCTGACCTGGGCCGACATGCCTTTCCCCCTGCAGCCCAGGCAGAGATCCCATTCCTGGCTCCACAGCCATTGTACAGGCAGGCTTTTTGGAGCCACCCCAGCTGAGTATCAGCCAGGAGAGCCCTTTCCCAGCTCAGTTAAAAATAGCGGCAAGGAGCAGTGCTCCGGTGGCTAATCAGCCGCCAGTCAATCGCCTTCGCCCGTCTGAAGAGCTGCTCATCAGTACAGCAACTAATCAACGCTTAACTTCAAGTCTAGCTGTTCCCAGGGCAGCTGCCTGAGGCGCCGTCAGCGCTGCCCTGGAGACATAGCATCCAGGCAACTAGCAGAGCCCGGAGGCTGATGTGCTGAGCCAGGGGCAGGTCCCCTGTGTACAACGGATGAGGGGCCTGACTTCCCCTAGGTGCAGTGTCCTGGAGGGGTCTGGGCTAAGCCTGGCTCAGCGAGCAGCATTGGACAGGCTATAGTGTCCACCTCTGAGCAAACAGCAGGGGAGCCAGGACAGGAAATTCGTGCCAGTTTGGCCTGGCTTTGGCTGCTTCTCCTGCAACGGGACAGAGCTGGGGCCAGTTTCAAACCTTCCTTGGCTCACCCACATCTAGCAGGGAGCTACACATACCTTGTCCTTACATGAACACCCCACGTCACAGAGACACACCCTCTCTCATAGTCTCCCATCCCTGCACACCCCTGCCCGGCCCTGCCAGGCTAGGGTTTTGACTCCATCTGCCCTTCCAGGGCTCCTAGGAGCTGCCATCACTACCTGCATGGAGCAACTGAAGAATCTGGCTATGGCAGGGCTAGAGGCCAGGGTGAAATCAGGTTGTACCCGCTCACAGGACTGTCAGCAGGACTGGGAAGCCAAGAGCAGAGCCCAGAGCGGGAGGGACAGGGAGTGTGTTCATGACAGAGACAGGCTGAGCGTCTCCTGGGACCTCCAAGCTGAGAGAGCAGCTCCAAACACACCCTTTCCCCCACACTGCTGCACGCATTCTCCCTCCCCCGCCCCACTGCAGCCCCCAGAGGCAGCACTTGGCTTTGTTATCTAAATTCTGCACATTTCGATCTAATGAGCCCTTGGAGAGAGCGTGGGGCGGACAGACGTGCTGGGTGCAGTCCAAGAGACACAGCTCTGACTGGTGAAGCAAAGGGATTACACTGTTACGCCCCCTCCCACCCTCTGCCATCCCTGCACGTAACTCACACATGCACGCACACACCTGCCCCTAGTCACACAGGCTATTCCCTTTGACCCCACTTCACACACACAAATGATCAATTGCCGAGTTCTCACATACCTAGCTCCACGCCTGGCCTCCTCAAATTATCCTTCAGAACAGTGGCACCTTCCATCTGCCCATGCTTGCCACAGAGTTGGTCTATTTGACTCAGGAGCTAGGAGATGTCCCCATCTGGGAGGGTTACCTCCTAGTCCTCAAGTGCTCTCCGTGGAAAGCTTGGCACAGCAGTGTCGCCTGAGAGCAGTGTCTGTGCAATGGAACAGGCATGCAGCCAGAGCCTGCTCACCTGGCTTGGGCATCTACCATCAGACCCTCCCAGTCAGGCTTCATGTAGGACAGGAGCTTATGAGGCCTTTAACAAGAGCCCACTGGCTGCCTGGCAGGTGACTCCTTTGGTAGCTCTTGGATGCAGCCCGTCAGACTCTGGGTTCCTTAGGTCTGGCTGGGTTGCAAGGCATGGCAGCCATACCAGGGACTTGGGGGAAGATTTCAGTATTGACCTGCTGTACCAGACCACACAGGCTAAACTATGGAACCTGTTAGCTGGCGTGCTTGCCTGGGGGCTGCAGAGCCAGGAACACATAGCCAGGGGCCACCCTGAGGATTTTGTCTCCCAGCCATTTCTGCAGATAGTGCAGTAAGCACAAATGAAAACCCAGCAGTGATGCCCGTAGTGCCACCAGGGTCAGTGCAGGAATTTTTGCTGGCTGTGGGGCAGGCAGGCTGTGAAGGAGGCACTACACACCCAGTGTGGCCCAGAAAGAGGCAGGGACTTTTCGCCAAGGACAGAGTGTCCCAGAAATATGTGTGGAGGGGTCTCCACGAGGCTGCTGTCTTGGTCAGAGCCTGGGCAAGCCAGTCTGCAGTGGGAGGCGGCTCATCCTCCCACAGCTGATGGGAACTGGGCAGAAATGCTCCTTGCTGCAATGCGGTCTGCTGGGTGGGCTTTAGGCCTCCTGGGACCAGCTCCACACCACCTGGGCGAGCCTCTTTTGGAAGGCACAAACTAGCCCCCTTCCGCATAGTGGAAGCTGGCTCGCTGCCTGGGTAATGCCACCCCCCATGGCAGGGCGTGCAGCTTGCCTGCTGAGAACGTCCTACTCAGCAAGTGCTGCAGTCAGCCAGGGGGCATGAGGATTCAGAAGAATGTTCGCCCCTTGAGCCAGTGTTTCCCGGTGTTCCTGGAGATAATCCTTCCCTGTGCCAGGTGTGGGCATGCTGTCAGTGAGGCCATCCCCCCTGACGCCCATCGTCTGGCACCAACAGCAAACCTCCCACACTGTGACTCACGCCTCATCCTTCACCCCAGGCCACTGCGGCTGGAAAGAGCAATCACTTGACCAGAGAGCTGGGTCACCAGGACCTGGTCATACAGTTGGAGCAGGGGAACCCAGCTGTGGCCGGGAGGGAGAGGGAGCTTTCTGTTACCAAGCCGCCCAGTGTTCCCTTCTTGCTGGCAGGCGGAGTGGAAAGGCTGGCTCACATAAAGACGCCTTTTGCTTGGGCGGCCAGCTGGGGGGATGATCCCAGGACAGCAAGTGAAAGCAGTGTCTAGAGGGCCATGAGGGATGCAGCTGGCTGGGTGATTCCCCACAGTGTCATGCAGGGTGTTGCCTCTCCCATCTCACATGGCCCTTCCTTGGTGGTCAAGGTGATGCTCTCTGGTCTGTTTCAAAGGGGCCATCATGATATGGGCTGGCTAAAATAAATCCACTGCCATGGCAACAGAAATGGTTCTCTTTCTGAACTTCTTAGCAACCAGCTGCTTGGACTCTCTGCTGGTGGAGAGGGTCTTGGTTACCCATGCCCATCCGGTGCTCCACATTTATGTGAGCTGGAACTGCATCTCCACCTCCTGGAGATCCATCTGCCCTAAGAAGGGATGGGAGTCAGTGAGGAACCCAAGCGGCAACAGGTTACTCCAGAGCTTCCTGTCCCTTTCTCTTCAGCACAGGCAAAATCCTGGGCTGGACAGACCCTGCTCTAATTCCATGGGGCAATTGCTCTGTTCCTACACCTGCTCCCTCCTGTATCAACCCTGGAAGGGTATGATGTGGTCCCTAGAAGGATGCACCTGTCGGTCACTTGGGGCCTGGGACGGGCCATAGCAGGCAGGACTGGCAGCTCCCCAGAGAGCTCTGGATCCTGTTCTGACCTGCTGCTGTGTTGTTACTGTCATGGCTGGCTCAAGGGGTTGTGGCATCCTGAGCCACCTTTTCCTTTTGTGCCCCTCATGGCCAAGCTTCCCCCCCCCCCCCGGGGCCTTGGGGGGGGGGCGGGGACTGTGATGCACAAGCTGGCAACCCAGAACCTGCAGAGTTTCCCACAGTTTGACAGATGCTGTGTTGTGCCCCATACCCCCCTGGAGGAAGCAAGGGCTGGAGGAGACGACTGGAGGTGGGGTGGGTGGGAACTGTGGTTTGATTTCCATTAGCCAGTTTTCTTGTTGGTTTGAAAATAACTTGCAGAGCGCGTGGTTAGGAGAGCGTGTTTATGTCTCCCAGAGTCATGCAGTGGTGCCTGCCATTTTACCCTCTTCCCACTGGACTGGTCAGGTCTGGTGGGATTTCTGACCCTGTGGATCCAGTACTGCCCTTCCAGCCAAGAGCTTATGTGGCCAGGCTTGGGGGGACAGCACAAAGTATGTTCATTCCAGCAAGAAAAATGCAGACTGCGGACACCCGACTGGCTCTTGGGCACCCTCCTTGAAGGGATGTAGAGCCACTGCAGTTCCCATTTCCTGCCCAGGGGCCTGATCCAAAGCCCATTGGACCAGTGGCCAGACTCTTACTGACAGCATTAGGTGCTGGATCAGGCCCTATATGCATCAAAGCTCTGGGTTACGTGACCTGTACTTTGCGCTCTTGTTTTGTGTTACCTTTCTCTGGGTCACAACCAGTCGCCAGTAGATGCTTCCCTCTGTGACCCCAGCCTGACCCAGAACAAGTGCAGCAGGAGGTGTAGAGGGGCTAAGGAGCCTGAAATGGGGCACAGCAGGTAGAGATTGAGTAGCTTGAATGCACATGCTCATGATCTGCCCTTGAAGACACCCAGGTATCACCTTCCTCATGGGACCAGCTCCAATCTGGCTGGAGCATGCAGCAGGCCAAAGCATGCCGAGTTAGCGGCTGAATTGGGCACTGTTCTCAGGGCAGCTCCCGCCATCACAGGTGCTCCTCAGGTTGTTCTGGCAGGTCCTCACCGCCATGGGCTGGCACCTCTCTCTGCACTAAAGAGTGTCCCTCCTGATAGAGCTTTTCCCAGCCTACTGCAACCTGGCTCAGCTGGCAGGTGTGTGCTCACCTTGGGAGGAGCAGTGAGCAGTGTGTGGACATCACTTCTGTAGGACTCCCAGGCTGAGGAAGTAAGAGGATGGTCTCAGGCCTGGTCTGTCTGAGGGCCCTAGCATGGTTCTGCTGATTGTGCTGCATAGCCGAGGCATGGGGTCAGCTTTCCACCCCCCAGGAGAGAGATAAGAACCACCTCTGGCTCTGCCACCTCCCAGCCATGTGACTTTTGCCTCCTTTCCCTGCTGTGTGGCAGCTGGGCAAATCCTGTGCTTGGAGGAACTCTGTTGTGGTCAGGTGTGGCCAGAGGAGCCAGTTCAGAGTGTATGGCTCGATGGGCTGGACAACATGGCAAACCTTATATGTGCCCTGTGCGTGTTGCAGCCCCTGTCACATTCTGACCTGGCCCTTCCTTCCCCTCCTGTGTGAGGCTGTGCAGCGGATGCAAGGCTGCTGGAGGTGCTAACAAGATGGGAAGCAGAGAAGGGCTCTGGACAAGCCTTTGCTGACATGCTGGACTGCTTGTAAGTGGAAGTTGGGCTCGGGTGCCCACCATCTGTGACGCAGACTCAGTGACTGACTCAGGCTGTCATGTCTCTAGTGGGCATTTGGTTCAATTATCAACATGTCAGGCTGGTTTGGGATCAGGCGATGCGTTGACTCGTGGACAACAGCCTCCGTTCAGTAGCTATGGGCAAGAAACCGGCTATGCGCAGATGCTGACCATGACTGTGGATGGCATAGCTCCTCACATGCCACAGCTGGCTGCCTCTGTGCTCCGGCCCCCTTCCTGCTGGTGCCTTGGGAACCTTCTTCCCAAAGGGGCCCTGCATGGGTGACCTCTGAGCTGTCCACGTGAAATTGTGGCCCAGTGGGAGATGCCAAGCAGGATGGCACCTTTAGTGGTGGTGGGGGGAAGCAATTCCAGCTTTCTCAAGAGGGCACTTGAGTGGGTGGGGTAGGAGCTTGTGAGGAAGTGCAGTCCCAAGCCTCTCCCAGAAGGGAACACTTTGTGAGGTGATGCAAAAGTGCTCGGTCTAGTGGGGTGCTCAGGGGGTACTGTGAGGCAGTGCCAGAGTGCTGACCAGGGGGCAATTGGGGGCATCATGGAGCAGTGCAGAAGCCTTGGGGCGGTGGTGCCATGGGGCACTATCAGGGTGCTGGCCATGAGGGCCTCTATGAAGCAGTTCAGGGCCTTGGTTGTGGGGTGCTCAGGGGCCTCCATGGGGTGCTGATCATGGGGTGCTTGGAGGGCACCATGGGGCAGTACAGGGGCCTGGCCATGGGGCTCTCAGCAGAGGGCTGCAGAAGGTGGTGCTGTACACTCCAGTCCTGCTACACAGGGTGATGTAGGAGCATGCTGCCTGGGTGCTCCCATGGCTCTGCTGTGAATTCAGCTCAGCGCAGAGGGAGCAGTGTTTCGAGGGTTGGGGGCAGGAGCCGGGGATTGGCTCAGGACTGGCTGGAGGTGGGTGCTTTTGCCTGTCTCCCCTCCTGTCAGTGTTTGCTTTGGCCGTGCCTGGCCCCAAGTTCAGACACACCCTGAGCTGTGTGGGGCTGATGCTGTCCTCTTCCCTCTGGGCAAATCCACCCCCTTTCTGAGGAGCTGGACATAACTCCGTGAGGTTGCAGGGATCTGCTTGCTGCACTGGGGGCTCTACCTTGCTCACATGCATGCCTGGCCCTGAGGCCCAAGGGCACGGCTCTGCGGAACCCTGCTGCTGTGGGGCATCAGCGTAGAGAGCACATGGCAGCAAAAGAGCATGGGAAGGCAGCAGATCAAGGGTAGCTTTGGGTCAGCCAGAGCCAGAGGTGGCCTTTGACTTCAGGAGTCCTAGGTAAAGGCCCATCACGGGGCCCTGTATAGGTACATTATGGGGGCTCCCTCCATGGCTGTGGTTCTCCACCACCCCAGCCCCTCCCTCCACTCCTAGTTCCTCATCACTGGCCCCAACCTTCCCCTGCTGCCAGTCCCAACTCCCTGCTGCCAGCCCCAGCATCAACTCCTGCTGCCAACTGAGGCAGATGCAGCTTTTGGGGTAGGCAAAGCTTACTGCTTGGGGCCCTAGGCATGTGCCTGCTTCGCCTGCCCCAAAAGCCGCTTCTGGCCAGAGCAAGCCCTGCGTTAGCTTCTGTACCCCTCTTCTGTGCAGCCATGGGTGCCCAGAGAGGGTTAAACACTTGGCTCCAGCTGGGCAATGGGGAGGAACTTGCAGGCAGGCCAGGTCCTAGGTGCACACAGAGCAAGTCACCAGGGCTGACAACTGATGCTCCACATCAGAGGCAGAGCTGCCCCAGACTTACAGGAACAGTTCTGCCATCCCAGAGTCCCCTCCGCAGCTCAGTCAGAGGCCCCAAACTGCTGAGGGGCTGGGTACAGAGCAAAGGCAGCTGTTTGTAGAGCTAGAAGATTCCAGGCAGAAGGAACCATTGTGATCGTCCAGTGCAGGGATTTCCCTAACACTCCCCCAGACCCTCCCTACACCCTCCGTGAATTTCACAACACCCCCCAGTTGTTCAGTAGTAACAGTGTTATGCCACTTTAGTGAGCACCCCAACACCCCTCCTATATCTCCCTCTACACCCCCCATAATTTCAAGTCCTGGGAAAGCTGCTGGTCCAGTGTGACCTGCTGTATAGCACAGGCCAGAGCCTTTCATCCCCTGCCTCTGACATCAAGATCTGAGCATGGCACTGTGGCATAGCCGAGCCTCTCAGGTCTCCCACTGTGCAAGTCTGGCGCCAAGTGCTTCAAAGGCCATGATAAATTCAGAGAAGTTAGTTACGCTAGTTTTATGTTACTGTCAGATCCAGCATCATGCATGTATCCACCATCAGTGTGAAGGGAGTGTGTGTGGCCATAAAAGCACTGCTCTAGAGCTAACCCGGGGGGCTGCAGAGAGCTCACACACATGCGCATGTGCACAAACACATGCACACAGGTGTACACAAATGGACATGGACACAAGTGTACACAAACACACGTGTAGGTGCACAGATGTGTGGCCCATAGTAGAGCTTTTCAGCCTGCACGTGCCAGTATTGTGATGAAGCAAGAAAACCTCTTGGGCTACTGTGGGATGCCAGGGGCGATGCCCAAATGTTCTTCTTTTCTGTTCCTGTACTTTGGTGATGGTATTCGGGTGGGATATGGGGGTGTGATAACTATAGGTACCAGTAGGGGGGGAGAGGCTTTAGTCTGACGTCTGACCTTACCTGGACCCCCGGGGGTTGACAGGTTGTGGCCGGTTTAGACTGAGGGCAGGGGCATGGGGAGGAGAACAAAGGGCTAAGAGAGGGGAGAAGGAAGATAGAGGTCTGAGAGGCAGGATCTCCAGGGCTCTTCCTGTGGGTTTACCGCTAGACCTCCTGGTTGATCTGAAAGCCAACTATCCTAGCTGCTGTGTAAACTGGATTGCTAGTAAACCCTCTGACTTCTACAGTGTCTGAGTGTCACTGCTGATTGGGGCTGCTGGGACCCTCGTGGAGGGAGGACCTCCTCCCCAAAGGAGACTGGACAGAGCAAGGATCGGGCCCTCTGAGCCTGGATTTGGGAGCTGGCTACAGGTAGCGTGGAGACCCGGGTGCTGGACGGGAGAAGGGTCCACTGTAGCAGAGTCCTGATTGGCTGTGAACAGAGGGGATCCAAGCCTGCGGTCTGCAGTCTCTGTGACAAGTATCAGTGGTTGTCAGGCCACAGTCTCTGCTCACTCAGCGCCATCCCCTCCGGCACAGGTAGCAGTGGCATTGGAGGGTGCCGTGGGAAACAGCTGGCTATGCCATGGGACAGGGCAGAAGGCAGAACGCTCAGACAGAGGGAGGCGCTAGCTAGCACACCAAGGGCTGGGTCCACCCCTCCTCCACCTGTTGGGAGCCACACCAGCCCTCTGAATGTACCGCCCCTGCCCCTGGTTCCTGTTCATGGGGCCCACCCCCAGGGCCAGCGCTAGGCGGTAAGCAGGCCCTGAGTTGCAGGGAGGCACCAGCATTTGAGGGGTGCCAAAAGGGTACAGCACCATGGTGCTCCCCTGATGACGTCAATCGTCTGCACCGGCATCACTCTGCTGCAGGAGGGGGCGCCACAATCCCCAGCGCCAGCCCTGCCCAGCCCTTGTTTCTCCTCGGGCCCCAAGCTTGGCCCCTGGAAGAACTGGAGGGTCAAAACGCATTGGTCCGTCCCCTGCCCCCACTGATCTGGTAAATTCAAGCTGGGCCAGCTTTAGGCATAGGCACAGCTTGCACCCTCTTGGGCTCTGCATACACCCCATCCCCAGACACCTCCCAGGTCCCTCCTAGGCACCAAATCTTTCCCTTGGAGGTGATGACCCACCCACCCCTGCTGCCCCGTGACCCTCCGACCCCAACTGCTAAACCTCCCATTTGCCTGCTGGCCAGCATCTCCTTGCTGCTCTGATGGCATCTGCCTGGGGCCCTCACCCAGCCCCCATGGCTCCAGTCACAGTATGGCCAGCCTAGCCTTTCCTGTGTGCCCCCAAGCTCAGAGGCCATGATCCATGAACCTTTTAATGGCTCCTGTGATACTGGGAGGAACTTGCACCTAGCTCATGTCATGGGGAGCTCTGCAAGTCCCTTGTCCACTGGACACAGGTAGGAAGGAGGATGAGTGGGAATTGCAACTGTGTTCAGCCTCATCTGTAGATCTCCCTGCACCTCGGCCATCGTTACCACCAAAGAGCTCTGGAGGCCAGTCACAAGAGCAGAATGGGACTCTGGAAAGGACTTGGTGGTCATGGTGGGTAAGCAGCTGAACCTGAGCTCCCAGGTGGCCTTGGGCTAAAAGGGCTGGTGTAATCCTGGGATGCATCAGCAGGGGAGTCTTGAGTGGGGCTGGGAAATTATTTTCCTTCTAACTCTGGTGGAAGTATGGCTGGAATCCTGGTCCAGGTCTCGTTCCCATGGTTCAAGGAGGCTGTGGATAAATTGGAAGAGTCAGAGAAGGGCCCTGTGGATGAGGAAAGGCTGGAAGACTTCTCATATAACCATAGACTCTGTCTGTCTGGGCTCTGGTTAAACAGGACTTAACTCAGGGCAGGTCTCCGGCCTGGGCTGCAGATCAGGACAGACTGGTGGATCCAAGGGGTCCCTCCTGGCCTTAGAATTCAAGACTTATCCCCATTGTAGAGGCAGAGAAACCAAGGCACAGAAAGGGCAGGAGACTGGGCAGGGCCAGGAGTAGAACACAGAAGCCCCTAGCCACTGGCTGTTCTGGGGTGATAGCTGCCACCCCCTCGCTGAGGCACCAATGTTGGCTTGCCCTAGAGCTTTGTGCTGATAGCTGTGGCTGTCACAGGCTGTGTGGTGCCCACCGGGGCTGCTGGCATAGGAAACAGTGGAGGGTGTAATGACCCTGTACTGGGACGACCTTGTCGTGCCACGTGGCAGGGCCTGTTCTACCGGCTTGGGGCCCCATTCCACCCCCAGACCTGGCATGGCATGGCCTGACAAGTCAACCCTGCTCTGCTTGGTGAGTCCAGGGCAGCCAGGCTCCCTAGTGGGAGCCCAGGAGCCTCCATCACATCCCAGGATCTTGCAGCTCTAGATGGTTCACACAGTACCAAAAGCCAGTCTCTGCCCCAAAGATGAGGCTGGCCCAGAGCCCAGGACAGATCAGCAGCCTCTTCCCTAAGCTTCTCTGTCTCCATCTGCATCAATCTCCTCCCCAGTTCCCTGCTGCATCCATGCTGGGCTGCCTGCGTACAGGGGTGGGTAGAGATGCTTAGGGATTTGGAGTCGCTTGGGGACATGTCACCCTGCACTGTGCTGTGATTGGCTCCCCTCCCAGACCACAATGGGTTATGTCGTGGTCTGAGGCGATGGGGAAGCCCGTAGCCTGGTGGTTGGGGAGCAGACCTGGTTTGGATAGCAGGTGATGGCAGGCGAGAGTGGGCCATGGCTGGGGCTGGGTATAGAACTCAGTGCTCAGCCCAATGGCCACTGGCATTAGCACAAGCCAGAACACTCTGTGTTCTTTGCCGTGCATCCTGGTGAAGCTCAGGGGGCTTTAGTGAGGACTGGACAAGTCCCGAGCACAGAGCAGGTGTGGGGAGTGGGTAGGCTGAACTTGGGGGGGCAACTCTTTGTAGTGTCACAGGCCTCTCATGTGAAACCGTGGCCAGATTTCCCTACCTTATATTGCCTCTCTGGTTACTACTGGGATGGGATTTGCCTTCACTTTCTAACCTAAACTGTTGTGTGAGGTTGCTGTGCTCCACCCCAGAGACGGCTGCATTTGAGTGGCTGACAAGATGCCCTCTGCAGATCCTTGGGTATGGATGTTAAATTCCCTCTGCCAACCCTCCATGTAGCTCTTGGTGTGTCCTTGGAGCTCTGGGCACATTGCCAAGGTGTCCAAAGTGTCCTTTGCTATGGACCTAGGAGACATGTATGGCTAAAGCTGTATCTGTGCAGCGCCTTGCATGAGGGTGGAGGGGGCTCTAGGCCTGACTTGAATACAGATGATGATGTTCTGGGCTTTCTGTGGCCCAGTGTGGACTCCTGCTTCCCTTCCCCCACCATCTTGTGGACAGAATTGTACATCCTCCTATGCTGGGGAAGATGGCGCCCAGAGATCATGGTGATAGGCACCTCTGTGATGGATATTCATTGGATAATGCTGCCCCTTGCCCACTCCCTGGAGTAGTTTCCAGTGCAGAGGTGTGATGGGGAGTGGGGGGTGGGAGAGGCACTGCATACACTGTTTAACTTAGGGTAGGACTGTATGGAGGGACTGTAAGAGGACTGAGGAGCCCAGCGCTGGCTGCCCCCAGCCTGCCATTGCACAGCTTTGTTTGAGTGCTGTCTGCCCCTTCCCTGCCACGTGAGTATGTTCCTGGGGGCAGGGAGGCAGTGCTGGAGTCCTGGCACTGGCTCCTGGCTGTGAAGCATTTCCTCCAACACCTACCACTTGTGTGTGTAAAGCAAACAAACAGCAATTAGCCCCTGGAGCCGTGGGTGCTCTTACCCCGCAGTGCGTGGCCCTGCCAGGCTCAGACAGGAGTCTCATTAACAGCCTGTCACCACTTCCCCTCGTTAAGCAGCACCAGCCTCTGAGCAGCATCGCCAGGTAAAGGGCTTGTTAGCTGGCACGACCAGCAGCCAGGCCAGATGTGGAGACTTGGTGGGTCCCATGCCAGCAGCCAGGCTGCTTGGACAGCTGCCGTCTGGAGGAGGAAGCAGCTCAGTAGGATCAGGGCTTTCTGGGAAATCAGAGGCCCTTCTCCGAGCATATCCAGGGCTCTCTGTGCCAAGACAAACAGAGCAGGAGCTAAATCTCAGCCTTCGCCCAGCTGCTGCGTGCTTTGGCAGCTGGCAAGAGCTCTGGAGACAGGAGAGCATCTCTGACCCTTGGGTCTGTCAGGAGGAGCCCTCGGCAAACACTGTCGACAGGCTGAGATTCCCAAAGCTGTCAGTAGCTGTGTCTCTGATCACATGCAGGGTGTCTGAAGCCAAGCACAAGCGCTGTCAGCACCAGGGTGAACCTGGAGGGCTGAGCCACTGCACTGGGCAAAGTGAGAGAGCCACCAGCGACGGCAGCAAACTCTGCGACCTCAATGCCAGCTTGGCTCCACATCCGTGGCAATTTATCTCCTTCACTGGAAGCGTCCAAGCCGCGCAGAGGCTGCACTGGCTGCGTGAAAAGGAGTCAAGGGGAAGAGCCACAGCTAAATTTGGGTAATGGCCACCAGAGACCAGCAGCTCTCTTCATGACAACTCTTGCTCAGCGAATGCACACTTATGGTATTATCGTCATGCCCAGCAGGCCCCATTGTGGGCCAGGACTCCCTATGCTGGTGCAACACAGAAACCACACAGAAAGATGGTGCCTGCTCCGAAGAGCTGGTAGTTTAAAGAAGAGCACTTCCCCACCTAGAGAATCCCGGCCACAATCTATCCCAACCAGACCTCTCTGTAATCGCTGCAGATCTGCATGGGATGTGGTCTCCCTCTGGCAGCCAGCCCTTTAAGGGGTAACAGCCTGCTCCTGCTGAAGAGAAAGGTGCTTCTTCTGTAGTGCAGGTGATAGAGGCCTGTGCTGAAGAGGCCGTATCTGTTCTCACTTATGACATGTAAGGTGGGGGTGGGGGGGTAAGGTATTTACTAAGCTTGATGTGACAGTAAAATCGTGAATCTGATTCTTGGTGGGACCCTGAGGCATTGCAGAGGACTTTGTGAAGCACCTTTTGCAAGACTCCAGGGTGTGGCCGGAAAGTGCCATGAAGCCTCACTTCACATCCCTTGGAGATTTGGCTGGATTGTTCTTTCCTCTGGGGGGCTCTGACTCCACATGGGTCTCTTCCGTAGCAGATCTGGGGGATGGCTGTTTCTTGGTTCCCCCTTGTTGTCAAGTGCCATAGGTGCAGGGCTGAGATGCTAGAGGGGCAAAGTTGCAGCAGGCTAGCATGCCCCCAGTCCTGGGCTCCAGGCCCAAGCAGCGGAGAGTGAACCTGGGTCTCCAGGGCCCATTGGCCTCTGCTGGGACTGCCCACTAGGGGGATGAGACGTGCCACTTGGGCTGACAGAGTAGGAGATGTGGCCATGCTTGGAGCTGGATGAGCAGATCTGAAGGTGGTTAAGGCCCAATACAACCATCCAGTGTGACTTCCTGCTTGGCACAGGCTGGAGACCCTCTGCCAGTAGTTTTTGCATGAAGCATTTAACTTCTGGCTGAGCTGGAGCTGACGGATATCCAGCCTCAATTCAAGGTTTTTAGTTGATGGAGAATTCAGGACAATCCCTCGCAGTGGACTTGGATTCACTGCAGCAATCTAGAGTTACAACTTAAGTGCTGCCTGCCTCAAACCCAATGGCTGTCTGCCACAACCTCCCATCACTTGGGTGCAGTGGGTGGTAAGTGTGCAAGTTGACTGGCATGTCCCCTGTTAATGCAGGGGTTTATAGAGCTGTTAATACAACCAGTCTGTGCAAATAGAGTGTTTGATCATGGTGCAGCCTCTCTCACCTCAACAAGGCTAACTGGAGGATTTAACTGGAGTTAATTCTACAGTGGACACAAGGCCTAAGTTGCAGAAATGATTAATTAATATCACTATTACAAATGTGCATCTGGTTTCTAGCCTGAATGGGCACATCTACACTGCAAAAGATTTTTGGGATAGTCTCCTTCTCCCCCCAAAAATTTTCAATGTCTGGGCAGGCATTTTACTTTTTTGAAAAAAGCAATCTGGTATTTTGAAACACTGGAGAGCTTTTTTGAAAAAGTTAAACCTCGTTGGTTTTTGAAAAAGCAGCTTTTTTTGAAAAAGGTTTTTCAAAAAAAGCCATCGCAGGACATGGCAATGGCTTTTTTCGAAAAAAACATGCCTATCTTTTCCTCTGGCTTCCTTTTTTTTTGAAAAAGAGAGTCTAATGTGGGCTACCTTTTTTGGAAAAAAAGTGCTGCTTTATTTCGAGGAGAGTTTCTTTTCCCAAAATAGCATTTTTCTAAAAAAAGGTTATCTCAAAATATTTAATTAAAAATGTAATTCAAATTAATTATTTTGGGATGAATGCAAAATAGTTTTTTGAAATACCTTTTTCCAGAAAAGGTTTTGCAGTGTAGACATAGCCAATTTGTCTAGCTTCAGCCTTTGGCCACTGTATCTCAGGGTGCATTTAACTGATGGGTTAAAGAGCTGCCTGAGATCATCAATCTCTTCCCCTTGGAGATACTCACAGACTATGATCAAGTCACCTCTTAACCATCTCACAGATGAACTGAATCACTTGAGCTTCTCTCTCTCTCTCTCCCTGTTGGGCAAGTTTCCAGGCTGGAGCTCAATGTGCTGTGGCAGCCACTTTCTGAACTCGTTCTCATTTTTTGCTGTACTTGTTGAAAAGGGAACACGAGATCCTTTGGTGGCCTCATCAATGCCAGGTCATAGTATCTCCTTTGTGATATTTGTCTGCGTTTGCCTCTGCTGCTGCATGGTACTGGGAACTCTGGGACAGCTCTCAGTCATCTGAGAGTCTCTGTCCATTAGTCGTGTCCCCATTAGTAAGTGTGACGTACACTCTTGTTCCCAGATGTGTTGCCATGCTGTGGGCTGTGTTAGAACATGTTCTGCCCAGCCCACTTGATCCAGGGTCCATCCTGCCCCATGGAGATGATGCATCCCATTGTTATTTACTGTGCTGTCAGCAGTGTTGCCATCTGCAAGCATCCCCAGCCCTGCTGTGATATTGAGTTCAAGAGCCTTGGGCTGAGTTCAGCATGCCAGCAGCTCACCAAGTGGCATCTAGATGCAGATGGCTTTGGTCACTGCTGACCCGAGCTGGCCTTGAACCAGCCCAAGTGGTGCGAGCACTGGCCAGTGCCAGGGGAGTCTCCTGAATGAAATGGTGCTCAGCTTGGCCCTAGGAGCAAGCAGCTCCTTCCTCCCAGCACCAGTGAGCTGGTGGGCCCTCTGCTCAGCAGTAACACGGGGCCACATTCTTTGTGGAGGCCAAAGACCTGTGCTGTCCACATGTTCTTGCTTTGCTTGCCCTGAGCTCAATGTGTCAGCGGGAGCCTCCCAACTCCCAGCATGCAGTGCACTCACGCCAGCTGCTGCCACCTGCACACCCCTGCTAGAGAGAAATCGGCCCCCCAGGGCCTGGCTCGCCCCATGCAATGAGGGAAGAAGGGCCCCGTCTGTCTAGACCAGCAGCTGCCTCTCACCAGTTCATCTCAGGACAAGCATGGAACCAGAGCCAGGAGCCCTACTGTGAGCAGCCCAGCCGCATGGGGGGAAGCTGTTTGTTCAGAGGTTCCCAAATTTTTTGGCAGCATGCCCCCTTTTCATTTTCCAGAAACTCTCATGCCCCCCACCTGTCAATTGTCCAACATTCCAATACCCTTTTAACAAGAAATTAAGGTCATTATTGGAAAAAATTACCAAAATTTCACAACCTCACACTCTCCTTTGATTTTCTTTGTGTCTGCCTAGGGCGGCATGCCCCCCAGTTTGGGAACCTAAACTTAGAGGAAGGTCTGTGGGCATAGAATTGAAGGTGGGGGTTGACAGTGTATGGGAGGGGGTGGGCTGTGCCATGAGACAGGCTCCTTCATGCCCCAAAGTTCAGCACTGGTCTCTCCACCCCTTTACTGGCTGTAGTGGGAGCAGCGGCTCCTGACAACGGCTCTGCCACCTGGATGCTTGGGCCCAGACAGGGCTGAATGGGGCCCCTGCCCCGCCAGGGCTCTTCCCTCTGAGGCACAAGCCACCCTGACTTGTGGGGTGGTCAAGCCCAGCCCTGGGTCCCACCTCTCTGGGTGGGCACACAGACAAGATACAAGAAGTGCTAGGGTCCTGGGCATGAGAGGGAGGGACTGCTGGGGCAGGCTGTCATCATTTCACTGGCAGTTCCCTCAGTCTGGGAGTGTATGGCTCATGTCTCCAAAGCTGGTGCCACTAGGGTGTCAGTACAGCTCCCGGGGACATGCAAGCAGGTGGAGTCCGTGAGAGCCCATCAGAGGGACCCTGGGGCTCTCTGGCTTGTGCCTGTCCCCAGCTCTTCACTGTGCATCTGGCTGAGCTAATCCCAGCCGTTGTGCTGGGCAGAGAGATGTGGCTGAGACTGGCAGCCCCAGGGAAGGTGGGTTCAGGCACCTGGCTGACTAGATTTCCAGAAAAACAAACAATGAGTCCTATGGCACTTTCGAAGGCTAACACATTTATTTACCACGTGAGCTTTCGCAGCAGAAAATCCCACTTCATCAGATGCTTGAAAATGGGGAACTTACGTTTCAAGCATCTGACAAAGTGGGATTTTCTCCCACGAAAGCCCGTGTGATAAATAAATTTGTTAGTCTTTAAAAGTGCCACAGAACTCATTGTTTGTTTTGCTGAACTAGACTAATGCAGCTACCCCTTTAGATTTCCAGAGGGGCTGGGCCCAGGGTGCCATGTGTTAGGCAGAGTCTGATGCCAGGCTCTTGCTGGGCAGGCTGCCGAGGACCCAGCCTAGTGGCTGGCTGGCCACTGAGTCCTGGCTGGGCACCAGCCACAGGTTGCTGGGCAGCACCACCCCAGACAGGCATCTGTCTAGGCACAAGGACGCTGAGAAAGCGGACAGCTCCTTCCAGATGCAAATTGCGACTCAAGCCGCTCATCAGAACAATGGGTCCGGCTAATCCTGGTACAATGGGACTAATTGCTAATCAGACCAATTTCACACTGGCAGTTTCCCTTGACAATGAGGCTCCTTGGAGAACAGCTCGGGTGGGGGATGGGGCTGTTTCCCTGGCACTTGGCTCTCAGGGCTTGGCCTGCTAGTGTGGGAAGGGGGGGAAATGCTGGGATTAGCGCCTTCCCATCTCTAGATGCCTCCCCAGCCCCCTGGGGGTGTGGGGCTAATGAAGCTGACTGTGGGGCAAGGCTCATGGGATGGCAGCAGGGGTCTCTTGTGCTGAGAAACCTGATGGCATCCCCGCAGGGACCCTGCCTGCCTGCCCATCCACTCCCGCAGCACCTCTGCTGCCTCCTGTCTACCCCACTGGCTGCCAGGGTCTCTCCTAGCCAGTCCAGAGCCTCTCCTCACAAACTGGTTGCCCAGGGCCAAGGTCAGCACACGGTGCTGTGCATGCTGCTGCTGTGAGCAACATTACTCCTGCCTGCTGCTCCATGTGTCCACCAACAAAGTCTAGCCTGGCAGCTCGCCCAAGAGTGACTTCACCTGCCATTAGCATCCAGTTACCTCTGAGGTGGAACACAGCACCTGTATAACACCGTAGTTTAAGGCAGGATGTGAATTACATGAAAACAGCAGGTGGGATTTGAGGAAGAGAGAGGAAATTTGTCCAGGATTTTGTGAGCTAGACCTGGTCTACAGTAGGTACTACCATGCTGTCAGGAGTGACCCCAACCCTAGCTGTTGTACCTGGCCAGCACCCCAAGCACGATGCTGGAGTTTTGCTGGGAGGTGATCAGGGGAGCTGCTAATGGGGTGGAATTTTGCTCTGTCTGGGTCTGTAGCAGCCTGCTGGCTAAGTCGGGCAAAGCCAAGGCTGCCCTGCCCGTTGAGCTGTGGGAATTGCTGTCTTTCTCTGGTTCTGGCCACAAAGTTGGAGCACTAGTGGTACAGGCCTCGGGGCTCTCCCAGCCAACTAGGGGCTGTGTTAGGGCTGGGGGAGACTCACGCCAGCGGCTCCCCAGGTGGGCCCTCACTATGCGCCATACGTCCCTTCTGGGGCCTCGAGTGGTGGCGGTGCTTTGCCTGGTAAAAGCTTTGTTTGTCTGGCCCTTGAAGCAACCAGGCGACTCCTTGGATGTGCTTCAACTTGGGGAGGAGCCGCTTGATTGCCCAGACCCACCCACCCTCCTGCAACCCCTCACATCCATTCAAAGGCCCAGATGCTATTTACGGCCCAGCCAGCTAGGGGAGATTCCTCCTTCAGCAAGAGAGCTCAGCCTGGGGCCTGGGCAATGTCAGACGGGAGACAGGGCTGGTGGCTGAATGGCTCAGGCTGGCAGGAGGTACCGGTGACAGCAGGCACAGAGGGAGGGATCCGCGGGCTGTGGCACTGAGTGGGGAGAGGCTGCTGGGGCAGCTGAGGGTGTTGTTGCTATGGGGCCTTGTGCGGCTGTGTTTCGTGTGAGGTACTCCCTGCTTTTCAGCTGTGAGAGGCAGAAGGGATGAGTGGTGAGAGCACAGGACATGGAGCCAGGAGCTTTTTGGTCTCAAACTGTCATGTGGTCTGGGGTGAGCCCCTTCCCCTTGCTCAGATGTTGGGTGCCTAGGATGGTTAACTGACTGCTGTTACCACAGGACTTCACAGTTGTAACATACTTGGTTGGTGCTGTGTGTCTTCTGCACTTAGCCCAGCTTGCTGGTGGGTGCAGGGCCGGCCTCAGCAGCCAGAGGGTCCATGTGGGCAATCAGTGGGTCTCAGCATACACAGACTGGTGCCCTCGCCCTCACAGGGCAGGGGACAGGTGGCTGTGCTCCCGAGAAAGGTGCTAGTTTCTTGCAGAGGGTCCTGGGCTGGGATGGATGTTAGCATGCAGCAGAAGCCTGGCTGCTCGCAGGAGGAGAAGGGGGGCAGGAAGCTGGCCAGTGCTGCCCCTCCTAGGCCAAAAGCCTACACAGGATCCCCCACCTCTCTGCTAAAGGTCTGGGCTGTCTCCGTGTGTGTGTGTGGGGGGGGGGTCAGCACAGTTCGCTCTCTTTCCAACCACGTGTTCTCATGGTCTCTGCATGGCCAGCCTGGGATCAATGCCTGCTTCAGACAGTGATCAGCTTTAACTGTGGGGGAGCAAACTCCTTTTTGTGTTGATCAAAATATTCCTTACTCCTGACCTGCAGCGCGCATGCACACACACAAACGCACACACGCCACCCCCGCCATCCCAGTCCTGGGCTCTTCTCCCAGCTCTGCCGGTGCCATCCTGACACATGCATGCAACTGTGCATTTGCACACTTTTGTCCATGCACACACACATGCATAGACTTAGGTGCACACAGATGCACACAGAGATATGCAGCCACACACACAGCTGCACACCGTTATGCACACATGGGCACACAGATACTCACACACCCTGATACACATGAGCACAGCCCGAGGATCCAAGATCAGTGGCTGGGCTCAGCTAGATGAACTGGTGCTTTGGCTTCACACATATCCGGCCTCGCACTGGCCTTCCCGCTCCTGTCTCAGCAGTGCCCTGCTGTGGCAAGAGATGATGCCCCACCAGCTGGTGGAGGCTGTTGTGATTAGAGGAAGATAGATGGGGCTGCTGCCACCCCTTCTCCAGGCATCTCCCACATCCCCATGTCCTGGTGCAGCCTGCCAGCCACATGGGAAATGTCAGGGTGTTTTTAAATCTATCCATCCATCCCTCCCTTCTTTCCTGTGTGCCACCAGGTGCAGCCTGCTAGGTAGGGGGTGGAGAGACATAGCTTGTCTCCCATACCTTCCCGTGGGCCAGGAAGGCTGGTGAGACTTAGGGATTCTTCCTGCTGACATCAGAGACTCTTAGGCAGTGAATGACACTGCTGTGTGGAGTGAGACAGGCAGCCCTGGAGAGCCACGGCCGTGCACTGGACCACCCCAGAGAGGGGCACTTGGTGTTTAGGGTCCTGTCAACCCTGCTCAGAGGGTCCAATGCGGAGCCACTTGGGAACAGGTGAGATGATGGTGTACATCAAGGGGTACATTGCTCTGGACTGAGACCTCTGTGTTCTCATCTTGCCTTTTCAGGCACAACTGGAGACAGAGCACAGCCAGTGCCCCCTGCAGGGGAAAGGCTGTCCTCATATCACAGCTCAGCCTGTGCTGTCACTTTCTTCATGTTCGGCCTCAGCTGGCCTGGCCTGGGCAGCATCAGGCCTTGAGTTGGAGCAGGCTGTTTGGTCAGCACTGGGGAGGATGGTTCCCTCCTTCCCTCCCCCCCAGTGTCTGCATGGTTAGGACTGGCCCCCAGATGCACGTCCCTGCCTGAGTCCAGTGCCTAGCATGGTGCTAAGGGGTAGTGCACTGCAAGGGCATTGTCACTTAAACTGTGTGTGCCCTGTGCCACCACTGATGGTCACGTCCCACCCGAAAAGTGGCTGCAAGCCAGTGATGGGTGAATTGCCGCTGTTCAGTGCTTTGGGATGCTTTGGGACATGGCCAGCTCATGCCATCACTCTCTGGGGGCCAGGCTGATGGGAGAGGCAGCCACAGCACCGGATCCAGGAGCAGCTCAGGGCCCACAAGACAGGCGGCCCTGGTGCTCTGCAGTGGGGGCTGACTGGTGTGGAGTTGTTTGCCCGCACAGTCACTAGTGCCCAAGTGCATTGTTGAATGCCAATGTCTCCTGAGGATGCAGCTGTGGACAGAAAGCAGCAGTCTAATTCCAGGCCATTTATTAATCCCTGTCCCCACCCCAGACCACTTGCTCCCTGCTCTGCCCAGCTGCCTGCCCCAGATGCCTACAAGCAAAGTGCCTTGGGGCATTGGTGAAGCCACCTCTTGGGGAGTCCCAGACTCAGCTCAGCCCAACCAGGGCTGGGCTGCCACTAATGGCTGTTGCTTTTAATGAACCTTCTCTGCCGAAGGAGGCAGCAGGAGTCTCCCTACATGGATGGGCACGGAGCTGCCCCTCCTTCCTGCCCCCCCCCCCAACTGGTCCCCTGCTCTCAAGTCTGGGAGAGGGCAGCACAGCCTCCTCCCTCCCTCCCACAGCCAGCGCTGTGGCCTGCTGGGCCTTCTGCCAAGTGCGCAAGGCTTTGGGTGCCAAGCTCTGGGAGAGGAGAGATTTCCAACTTGTTGGAATTGCCTAAAAAAGGAGAAAGGCAGCAGCTAGAAGCAGAGAGTGAAGCCTGGGGCTCAGGAAGGGATTGGCCATGAAGACCGGCCCCTTAATACTGCTGGGGAAGCTATGTTTTATCTTGCCTTGACCTTACTAAGCACCTTACCTGTCTAGAAGCTCAGGCGATGGTGTTAGGCATGCTAGTCTGTGTACAGCAAAAACAAGGAGAGTCCTGTGGCACCTTAAAGACTAACCTGATTTCGTCAGGCCCAAAGTGGGTCTGGGGGGAGAAGATGGCTTTTACCTCCCTTCCTCCCTTTGCTGTCTATCCTGGGGCTCCCTGATCTCCGTGATTGCTACAGGGCTTTGCCAAGATGAGTGAGAGCCAATCACTTGGGTCTGGCTCAGTCCTATTCAATGGGCCCAGGCTCTACATCACCTCAGCACCCTACTAGGCACTGGTCAGGGGAGCAGGTGTCTCTGCTGCCCCAAAACCTGTGCCAGATGTGTGCCAGTCACCCCCACAGGCTGTCCCTGGCACAAAGGAGGTGGCAGCCTCATTCAGTATCCCTTTGGCTGCGACTAGGGATCAGGGCTCCATCCTGCCTGGTGCTGAGCACCCACCACTCTTGTTGATTTCTGGGGGAGTCAGTGTAGGGCCAGCTGCCTGCACAGGTGCTGGCTGGTGACAACCCACAGCCTGATGTGGCTGGATGATGCCAGGTTGTGTTGCCCACGAGGTGAGGCTGGAGCTTCATGGCCCAGACTGTGCCTGTGGCCAGGTCCCTGTCCCTGGCTCTTGGTGAGCAGCCTGAGAGGGTTCATGGCACTCGTGGTCAGTACTGGCAGGTGTAAGCAAAGGCTGCCTGGCTTGTGCCAGGGGTGCCATCACTCCTGCTTAGCCATGGCTGTGCTGCAGATGGGCTGGGAGGATGTGGAGGGTGGGGCAGCCTGAGGCGGCAGGACCTTGGCTGCCGAAAGCACAGAAAGATGGTTCCTTTGTGTGCTAGCTACCACGGTGCTGGGGTCAAACGGGGTACCCCTTGGATGAGAGAAGGCCAGTGCAGGTGTTGTGTGTGGCAGCAGGAATGTCCAGGAGCCAGCCAGGTTGTGCTGCAGTGGTGGACAGGGGCATTGCCAGCTTGGTGCCTGACCTGGGTGTAAGCAAGAGCCCTGCCACCAGCTGCTGCCTGGGTGGCTTCCAGGCCAGAGCCTGTCCCCAGGGTTGCATGTGTTTGGCCCAGCATATGCTCACAGCATGGGAGTGGAGGTGGCCGACAGGGGCTGGACCTGCATGGTGCAAACCAGTGGGAATGTGCGGGAGCTGGCAGTGGCATTTCCTGGTTCTTCCACCGCCCATCCTATCTCCAGGAGCAAGGCAAGCAGGGACCCTGCCTCAGGCTGCCCTAGCAGGGGGACGGCTTGCCAGAGCCCTCAGCTCAACCAGCACCATTCAACCAGGAGGGGCCATAAGCACTTCACATGCACTGCCACGTTCACGGCCCCAGACTCCTCTGCCCTCACCTTTCCAGGGCGGCACCAGCCAGCCTGGAGGAGAGGTGATGCATGGAATCTGCAGCTCTCGGATACTAGACCTGAGCTGGCTGAGGAAACAAGCCAGGAGCAGGCCTTGCAGCCATTTCATGCCTCCTCCAGCAGGCTTGGGGCTCAGCACCATTCTCGGCTGACAGGAATCCACATGGCTGACATGTGTGGGCACCCCATTGCAGCATCAGGAGGGAGCTTGGATTCCTCACTCATCTCTCAAGACTGCAAAGCATTGGTATGGCCACATGTGGAGCTTGTCCTAGCATCTCCTGGCTCTGTGTCCTGTCCCAGCCTGAATGACTTCTGTGTCCTGCCCTGACCTGAGAGGGGTGCTGTGTCCTACCCATAATGAGGGGGCGCTGGGTCTTGCTCTGTCTGAGGAGAGTGCTATGTCTTGCTGCAGCCTGGGGGGAGAGGGGGTGCTGTGTCCTGTCTCCACCCAGGCTATAGCAGTTCTGGGGACAAGCCCCATAATCCAGGGATAGACTATCACTGTTTGCCTGAAGCTTGAGTCTGTCGCTCACTGCGCACCAGACCCCTGATGAAGGATTGATGCATGGTCCCTTGGCCAGGAGCCTTGCCCACCCAGGGCACTTCGTGCTGTTGCTGACAGCAGTTGGGCCTTGCTGGGAGGAGCAGTGGGAGGAGTCTGGCGGACAGGTCACTGGCGTCTAAGTAAATACATGAATTAGCTTTCTCTGCCTTGTAGGACACCCCACACAGCTGCCAACGATGGGGCTGACTTGATGGAACAGCAGCGGCCGGTGTTTCGTGCCTGGGGGGCCCTGGCCCAGGATCAGCTAACTCCCTCTCGCTCCCAGGATCCTCTGTACAAGAGCCTAGCATCAGGGCTCGGCTGTTCCACACCAAGGGCAGGCTGAGAAGGGGTTAACGGCCAGCCTGTACCTGCAGTTGCATTTTAAAGATGTGAAATTAAAGCCCGTAATTTATTCTCCCCACACACGAAGGAGCAATTAGTTCTAAACACGGCTTAATCAGTCAGCGCGAGATTGATTTCTGTAGACTTGGATTTGGTGGCTGCTGGCGAGGAGCCAGGCCGGGAGCAATCTCCAAATAAATGAAGTGCGGAGAAGGAAGCCGTTACATAACATGATCGATGGGCCTGGCGCTCGCACACTCCTCATTAGTATGCCACTCAAGGCTGGCAACAGCACCAAACTTTCTCCAGAACCTCGGCACCTTCCCTCCCCTTCTGCTTTCCTGCCAGCTGGGCTGGACTGGGGCTGACCTCCCCCACACACCTAGCTGGGGCTCACACAGCTCCTCCACAAAGTCCCTGATTGTCCCATCGCTGGCGTCCAGCTAACACAGCATTCTTCTTGCCCAGGCATCAGACCTGGTCCTGTGCAGCCTCTTCCATCCCCAGCGCTCTGGATGCTGTGCTGGGTATGGTCCTCTTCCTTTATCCCCATTTCACAGATAGGGAAACCAAGGCAGAAATAGAGCATGTGACTTTCCCAAGGTCGCACAGTGAGTTTGCAGCAAAGCAGCAGAGAGAGCCCAGGAGTCCTACCACTGGGCCTTCCCCTTCATCTGCATACTATACTGCTCCCACATATCTCTGACCCCATAAGAGGTCAGGTGCAAAGTAGCCTGAGAGGAACGTTCCTCACAGCACCTCCCAGTGGCCCAGCTTGCCCTAGCATCCCCATTCATGGTACATGCTAGTGGTGTCTGGGATGACCAGCTAGTCTGGCTGGCTGGGAGCGCCATAGGTAAATGTCCCAAACTTCAAGGAACAATCCAGGGGGTGCAGAGTAATGGGCCCCACCTCCCACATGTCATGGCTAGACTTTGTCTTGTCCTGCATGAGTATCAAATTGTTGGAGTGCACAGATGGGCAGGGACCTGCCTAGTGGCTGTCAGCAACACGGAGCCCCATTCATGGTGCTGACACAAAATGAATCAAGTGGCAGCAGGCAATGGCATGGCACAATGGGAGAGCCTTTGTCTCCCTCCCATCCTGATAGCTTGGGGAAGCACATGTATTTTCTGCCTCAGGATTTGAATATGCTGTGGCATGCAGAATGCGGGATGCTCCAGCATCAGATGAGCTATCATGGCAAACAGTGCTGTGGTGGCTGCAGAAGCACCCGGCACCTGCATCCAAAGGTGCTGAGGGAAAATGCAGGGTCAGATACTAGCCTGCTCATACCTGTGTGTTGTGCTGACATCATCACAAATCTCCCAAGGCTGCCCCAATGGGGAAGGAGCCACATGGTGGGAATTGGGATGGCCGCAACTTGCTCTCAATTTCAAAACCCTCAGCATGTGTTCGAGGAGAGATCCCGATCCCTGGGTCACAGGCTCTGTGCATCAGAGGAGCAGTCTCTTTCATGTAATTGTCACTCTGGGGGAGCAGATGTGCCATGTTGTGGAGGGGACCCTGGCAAGGATTTGTGAGAAACCATCATGCGAGGTGGAGGACATGTCCAAGCCCGTACCCTTGCTGCAAGGGTCTGGTGCAGTCCCTGACCTATTTGCAGTGTGCAGGATTCTTGGCAGAACGGGTGCCAGACATTAGCTGGTGAAGCAATTACTTAGGGCCCTAGGCAACTAATAGGGGCCCCTTCTCTCTTTTTCAGTATGTGTTGTGGGTGGGGCCCAAAATACTCCTTCCTGGGGCCTCCCATGGGCTAGCACCACTGTGGCATTAGCTTCTGGAAGACTGTGGAGAGCAGAAACCAGCTAGCTGCCTGGTTGCTGGTGAGCTCACTGCACCAGCTGCTGGCTGGACTATCTGCTGTTTGTGCCATGCCCTGGGTCAGGTGCCATTCTGCCTACGATGTGATGAGACACCTCTCACAGTCTGTGGCGCAGTGGCTCCCTGTTGACTGGTCTGAAAGCTGGACTGAGAGAAGAGTGAGAACTGGGGTGCTGTGGCTGCGTCAGAAGGGAGCGACCCACCCTTCCTGGGCTTTGTATAGATTCCTAACCATGAGGTTCAGGAGCCTCCAGGTCTTTCTAGCCCAACTTGCTGCTGTTGCACCCCAGGAGCCAAGGACCATCACATGCCTCGCCAAATCCTGCTCCAGGCTGTGCCTGCTGCTGTGGTCTGCTCCTGTGCGTTTAACAGAGCCACAGGCCATTTATCACACTGCATTATACCAAACATACATGGCCTGGCATACGCTTCCCCCGCCAGGGAGGGGATGAGAAGAAACAGCATGTGCCATCGTATAGTTGGTGATTAATGCACTGCGGCAAAGTGCATGGCTCCTCTGATGTAAAACCCATCTGAAGGAGACTAGAATGGGCCCATGCCATTGAGCCAGTCTGATTGTAGCATCACCCAGAGGCCCACATCTGCACTGGGCCCTGGGGGACAGCTGGTTGGGTGACGCAGGAGACAGCTTGCAATAGCCTTGTAAATAATATTTCCTTTCTTCCTTCCTGTGGTCGGGGAAGGTATGGAATTTGCCAAGGAGTAGTAGCTGGGGGCTGGGCTGCTGGGATGAGCTTGAAGCCAGTCCCAGCACCTCAATGGGGCCTCCAGGTGCACCTGAGGGCTGGGATCAAGGGCTCGTCTGACAGGGCTGGTAGGGACCTGTCTGGCAGCCAGTGAGGTGAGATGGACGCACTGGTCTGAAGAGGACTAGGTTGCATGAGAATGTGCTGGGAAGCCAGAGAGCAGCTTTTAGGCCCATGAAGGAAGTCTTCAGGCTCTGTTTTGGGCAGGGGGGGCTGGGGGTGAAGCAAGGAGATTCTACAAAGCCCAGGTTGTCAGAAACTTGGGGCCTGGTTCTGATCCCAATCCATGTGACTCCATCAGCTCCATGAGAGAGCAGGGTCAGCTGAGAGTCTTTACTGTCCAGCAACCTTTGGATCATGGGCTGGGGGAGGGATCAGTGTAGTCCTTGGGCCAGCCCCACTCCCCCCCCCGCCCCCCCCCCGCCAATGGCCCAGCAAGACCTGTGCTAGAGCCACAGCAGGGTGGCCGAGGACTGAAGGAACCATGGGGGGCAAACCCCCAGTGGTCTACCTGGGCAGACTGTGGTAGTCTGGCAGGGTGAGCTTGTCTGGCACCAACCTGCTCTGGGAGAAAGCCTGTTTCCCTGGCTGATAGTGCCCCTGCTGAGTGCTGACAGAGATCCCAGTGCTACATGTGAGAGGCATGTGTGCTGCTTCTAGCGCATCAACAGGAGAGACTAATTCTCCAGTGCAGAGCTTCCTTGCACACCCCTAGGGAGGGTGCCCCGCTGGCCCAAGTCCCAGGGGGTGGAGGTGCTAGCAACCCTCACTGACTGGGACTCTGTGTTTTGCTGTTTCCACAGAACTCAATTCGGCACAATCTGTCCCTGCACACCCGCTTCATCCGCGTGCAGAATGAGGGCACTGGCAAGAGCTCCTGGTGGATGCTGAACCCCGAGGGTGGCAAGACTGGCAAGCCACCGCGCCGGCGCTCCGTGTCCATGGACAACAACAGCAAGTTCCTGCGGATCAAAGGGAAAGCCAGCAAAAAGAAGCAGCTGCAGGCCGCTCAGGAGCGTGGGGAGGAGAGCCCATCCTCCCAGCAGGCCAAGTGGTCCGAGAGCCCCACGTCCCATGCCAGTGATGAGTATGACGCCTGGGCAGACTTCCGGACGCGGGCCAACTCCTCGGCCAGCGCACTGAGTGGGCGCCTCTCCCCGATCCTGTCTAGTCATGAACCAGATGAGCTGGATGAGGATGATGGTGCCCCGTCCTCCCCACTGATGTACCCCAGTCCCTCCAGCAACATGTCACCTTCCCTAAATACTAGGTGCTCTGTGGAGCTGCCCCGGCTGACCGACTTGACTGGCACCATCAGCCTGAACGAAGGGCTGGGGGACAGCCTGCTGGATGACCTGCAGGACAGCTACAACATGAGCCCTTCTCAGCAGCTGCCCTCGGGTGGCTTGCGACAGAGGAGCTCTAGCTTCCCCTTCCACTCCAAGTGCACAACGTTGGGGGCAGCCACCAGCACATACTGTGGAACTATCTACAGCCAGCCCGCCATGGGCCTGATGCGGCGCCTGCCCATGCAGACCATCCAGGAGAACAAGCAAGCCACCTTCTCGCCCGTAAGCTCCTACCGGAATGCCTCGCTGCAGGACCTGCTCTCCTCCGTCTCCTATGTGCACAAGGAGAGCCTGGCCCAGGGTGATGTGCCCCTGTCACAGGCCAGCACCATGGCGCCATCCCGCAGCCACAGACAGAGTGCCCTCCTGTGCGGGGGTGGGGAGCTGGGCTTGTCCTCTTATCCAGCCCACTCAGCCTCCCTCATGAAGAACAACGCTTTGTACCACCCGTCACCAGCCAGCCACCACCCTGCCGTCAGCAACAGTGCCTTACCCAGTCCTGTCAGCCTTATGAGCGTGCCTAGTGACTCGTGCAGCCTGGCGGCCATGCCCCACCACGGGCATCTCCATCCCTATGCTAATCCCCAAGGGGCACACATGGGCATGCTGGATTCACTCCAGGGCCCTTACCTGGGGGCAATCCACCCCCCTGTTTTGGGCCAAGACAGGTTCCCAGCAGACCTTGACCTGGACATGTTTAATGGCAGCTTGGAGTGCGATGTGGAGTCCATTATCCTCAACGACTTTATGGACAGCGATGAAATGGACTTCAACTTCGACTCGGCTCTCCCACCGCAGAACGGCCTCAACATGGCCACCTTGCCCAGCGCCCCGCAGACCACCAATCAGAGCTGGGTGCCGGGGTGAGACAAATCTGGGTGTTTCCCACTGAGAGGTCACATGGGGAACAGTGAAACTAATTTTTTTTCTTTCTCTTCTGCCTTTATTTGTTCTGACGGGCTAGAGCCATTGGGTAAACTTGAGAGCGACACTGAACACAAGGCGTGGGGTGAAACATCCATACAGGCATAGAACATGCCCCATCTGGCCATTCTAGCCATGTTGTCCACTAAGTCAGACACGGCACTGGGGTGTGTGCCAGGCCAAACTAGCTAGCTTAGACTATGCTGTGAGCCCCACACCCACCAGTTCTGTCACTAGCACTGGAAAGCAATGAAAGCAGATGAGGTTTGTCTGTAAAGGGCAGCCGGGATCCATTATTCTTGCATCCTGTCCCTTTCCTCAGCCCGTGGGGGTGTTCCCAGCCAAGACAGTGGAGTTGGGACCCAGCACATTTGTGTTTCCAAATTGCCCCCACTGACTCACCCACCCTTTGTGCTTTGTTTCCCCACTAGCCGCTGTGAGTGACGGCCTTGGAGCTGAGGTACCCTGACTGCAGTCCTGGTTTTCCTGGGCAGGCTCAGAAAATTAAACTGAAGCTGCAACCATCAGGAGTGGTTGGTTGGCTCAGAGGAGGTTCTCCCCAGCAAGGCCTCTTCCTGAGAGCAGTGAAAGCTAGAGTCTGCCTGCAGCCCCTTCCTCCCACTCACCCTAGCAAACCTGTGGATTTCCTTGTACTGTTTGAACCATGTTCTAGAACCGGATGCTGATCCCTGGCATGGCTGTGGAGCCAGGGAAAGGCTGAGAACTCCTGGGATGCAGGCTGCTCACACACATGGAGCTTACTCCAAAGTCTGCTTCTGGATTTGCAGCTGGCTTGATCTCAGCCGGCTTTGCAAGTGGCCACTTTTTCAGCCATCCGTGCCTGCAAACACCCAAATACGCCCACACCTGGTGGCTGTTTGTGTAAAACGCAAGTGTTAACATGCCGAGCAGGTGCTTGCACGTGCTGTGGCATGTACATGTGTGCCCTTGTACATGCAAATGCCTGCTTGGTAGGTCATGTTTTGTAGGCCCAGTGTCCTGCATGAGGATCTGGGCCCTGCGCCAGGAGAGGCTTGCGGCTAGTCAGGATCTCCACTTGAGAGGTAGGCTGGTGGGGAATCAGAGGGTGGGGGTTATTTATTTGATTTCATGCACTCTCTTGCCATTGAATAAGCATCTTGTTAGAAGAGCAGACAGGACGGCTGTGCTGGGAGCCAAGCTCTGCCCTCAGCCCCCTGGGCAAGCAGTCTGCAGGTCGTGTGTGCATGTGGGCGAGGGGAGCTCCTAGCAGGGATATGCGTGTGATATGGTGCTGAGGACCAGAGAGCCATAGCTAGGAAATGTTTGCAAAACCTGGATCTTGCTTGTGATGCGGGCCATCTCCAGCGGTTGGGGTACTCAGCTCTAGGGCACTGGACCTCCTGATATGACTTGGGGTTCTGACATCCACTGGGCTCTGCACATCTTACTGTGCCCGTGGGATTTCAGCTGAGATTAACCCACCAGCAGCCAGTTGTTCCTCCCCTTCTCCTTGGGTAGATGTCCAGGGTCTGGGCAGGCTGCCATCCAGAAAGGTTCCCCTGCTTCCCAAACCAGAGAGCCACAGGACTCAGCATCAGGTCAAGGAGACAGGACTTTCACACACCATTCTCCAGGGACTTGGCATGGTTTCCGAACCCTGCTCAGCTGAGTTGGGGTGTGCGGAACGGTGACAGAGAGCACTAGCAGGCTCAGCATTCAGGGGTTGGTCCGTCAGAGGTGGAGGAGACCTCACATTCAGTGAGAGGGGGGGCCGGCCCCTGGCCTCAGTGCTGGTGCCCTGATGAGCCAGGAGTGGGACCGACCAGCCTGCTGAGGGACAGCACTCCCCTGAAGGGCTGGCAGCCCTGATGCCAGCACAGCTGAGCAGTGGGCCTTGCTGGCCACCACACCTGACAAATTTCCTGGTATATCAGGGGTTTTGTTGAGCACTGACAGAGCCCCAGCGCATCTCAGATCTGCCCTGAGCTTTGCAAACATCCCCCATCTCTAACAAGCCAAGCCCCCCACACCCTCAGACACCATCTATCTCTGGGGCAGAAGCTTTTTCTTTGGGGCCTGGCTCCTGGTTCTGAAATGAGCCGTGGTGTTACTGCTGCACTTTGCTGTTGGTTCTCTGGTCCATCCGCCCTTGAGCCTGGATCAACCCAGTGCGGAGTGCCTGGGTGGGAATTGAGGTGTCTGTGAACTTAGTGTAGATGCAGGCCTGGTGCTTCCTGGTGGGTAGGGTGAGGGGGCACATTTGCCAGCTGCTGAATGGGAAGGAAAGATGGGGCCCCATTCCTATGCAAAGTGTAGCCCAGGAGGGTGCTGCCCTTTCCATGTCCCTGCCCTGCAGCCCCCTCCTTTTCTCTGTGGATGTCCCAGAAGCACCAGGCACTGAGAAAGGGGTCAGTTTGTTGAAACTCCCTCTTCCAGTCCCCAGCTCTCTCTCTTGCACTCTGACAGTTCTGGCTTGGGCATCATAACCAATGCATCTTCCAAGGGCCAGGCACCCTCTGCTGATGGAAGCTGTAGCTGGGGTGGCAACTGCTCTGCACTTGGGGCAGAGAGGCACCCTGCAGTGGGCATACACTAGGTCCACTGGTCTCCCTGTCCAGCTCCGTTGGGCACCTGCCACGTGTATATGCTGGGTAGCAACAAAGGAGCCCATTGATGTACCACTGATGGCATTAGCTCTGGGTACATAGAGGTTGTAGTCTATTTATGAAGACATTATTACTGATTAATTCCTTATGTTTACATTGTTGGATCATGTACAGAGTTTAATATATTCTATTCTAGATACTCTTTCTCAGAGACTTTTTTTAAATTATTATTTGGTGGCTAACATTCATTGTCATTTATTTCCAGCACTCCACTTCTGTTTTCAGACGCATTTAATTCATCACAGGTGGAAATAGTATAATATACCCAGACTCTTCACCCAGCCTTAGCGTGGGGATGCTAAGGCCTGGTAGTCAGGAAGAGGGAGGCAGGGGGTCATGCTTACCACAGGCCTGGACCAGCTACAAGTGCCAGCGGCATTCAGGGAGTAATTCCACCCTGCCTGTCCTGATGTGAGGAGGGAGGAGGAGCAAGCCGCCTTATTCCAAATGCCTGGTCTTCCAAACACATCCCTGGCATCACAGGAGTGGATGGTGGTGGTAGGCATGGGAAGGCGTGTGCCATCTGCACGTGGCATTACACAGGCACCCATCGGCCCCTCCCAGCACCAGCCACGCCTGTGGGGCTTCTGTGATTTGGCAGGTAGGCAGATTGGTGGCTCCTGTGTCAGTGTATCACCCCCTTAGTGGGGGCCCATGGCACATGCTGGCTCACTGCGTGCTAGGCAAAGCTCTTCAGCATAGTCTCTGCTCCACTCAGGTGCTTATGTTTCTGCTTTTGGAGAAGAGGGGTAGCAAGGGGAAGGGTGGAGCCTAGTACACGAGCTCTGCCCCTTGGTGGGAGGTTCACTGGTGTCTGGCAGGGACCCCCACATTCGGGGACACCTGGCTTTGACCCTGTGATGGAACAGGCCCAGTGCCAGGCCCCCCCATCACTGCCCCTGCCCTCTGCCAGCCTCAGGGTCTTTCCCTGTTCTCTGCAGCTGGTGTGCCTAGACCTGCCCCTGCACCAGTCCCTGGAGCCAGTGCCCAATGGGCCTTTGAGTTTACATCCTTCCCGTGAGGAGAGGGGCAGAGATGCAGCTGATGGCCCCAGGGGAGCTCCTTGGCCTTGCCCGGCACCGAACTGTCCCTTGGCACTCAGAGGACACAGCACCAGTCAGTCAGAGAAGAGCCCCCCCCAACTCCCCTGATATCCCTCATGCCTGCCCTACTTGCCCCACCCTGCCCCACAGTGTGTTTGACCTGGGAACCCAGCCCCGGGCACGTCGTATTGCGAAGCTGTCTGTGGTTTGTGACTGTGGGGTTGTTGTGTGTATGGTGGAGTTGTGTTGATAAGCATTGTGTGTGACGTCGTTGTGCAGTGCGAGGGGCTTGGGGGCGGGTGGGAGTTGGGCAGGGCAACCAGTCACCCTGGGTACCTGGCAACACCCACGCCCTCGGGGAGGGAGACTTTTGGCCTCAGCTCTCAGGCGGGGAGCCTAGGTGCAGGACTGGGAGGATCCATGGTGGGAGCTAAGGGGAGGCAACAGAGGCTTGGTGAGTGGGGCGTGGGAACGGGAGAGGAGAGCTGTATGTAGGGCCAGGGCTGTGTGGAGATTGGAGGTGGGGCCTTACAGATGGAGATGGATAAGGTGCCAAGAGGATCAGTGATTGCTTTGGAAACGGCAATGCCTCTTGTGTGCCAGGGTCAGACGGTATGGTGCCCAAGCCTGACCTGGGCACGGCCTCCTATACCCAACCTGCCTAGAGACTGCCCTTGATGGCAGCGGGGCCAGAGAGCAGCTGGGCAAAGTGACTGCTCCTCAGTGGAGTTACTGCTAGGTCTGACCCCAGGCAGACACAGCTGGGCAACTCGCTCACTGCAGCCAGGGAGCAATTGGCTGCTGAGCACGTGGCTGTTGGGTCTGCACTGCATGGGCTGGTGTCATCTGGTTTAACTGTGAGTCCACATTTGGACACAGTGTCCCTAGAGCCCCAGACTCAGCTGGGCTGCCCAACACAGCCGTGCTGTTACACCAGTGCAGCAGCCCTGTGCCAAGGCCATCGGCCGCTCAACTCCTTTCCGGCTGGGAACACAGAGAGGAGTAGGCTGGTGCTCTGATTCAAAAGGATTGGGGGGGGAGGGTGAAGTTCAGGTTTTATTTTTAACCTCCCTCAGGACATGGGTCCCAAGCACAGCCCACACCCAGTCCCCATGGGAGATGCCTCTTCTGGCCTTCCCAGCTGACTCCCCAGTACACTGTTCCATTCCAACATCTGTCCCCCTGTGCTGACGTACATGCCCTTCACTCCCAGCCTGGCTGTCACCTCTGCCCTCGTGGGGCCTGGCTGCAGAGACTCCATGCCAGGTACACAAGCAAGGAGCCATCTAAGCATGGAGCCAGCTTCCCAGCGGGGACCGTGCTCCCCAAAGGGACAGGCTCCAAAGATTCACTTTCTACAGATGTTGCAATTCATTCTTTCCCTCATATTTATAACTGTACAGACTTGGGGGGAGGGTTTCGACAGGCTGTTATCTCTCACCGCACATATATCGTAGGCAATGTAACCTTGATTGTGCTATTAGAGTTTGTGTATGTGGCAATGTAAAGAACTGTGTATAGTGCATTGTACAGCATATTTTCATGAATAAAATTGTTTTAAATATTACGAGGATTGCCAACTGGCTTATGTGCGTGTGTGTTTGCAAGAGATGGAGAAGTCAATAAATGTGGTGCCTCAGAGAGTTGGAAGGTAAAAGTGGGACAAATCTAACAGTCAGTATTTGGGAGCCCTGTTGCTATGTTCATGGCAAATGCACAGGGATGTTAGGTAAAAAGATTGATGCTCATGCCAGAAGCTGCAGCATCACATAACTTTACTTTTCATAATTCAGAGCATAAGGCAAAAAACCCCAAAATCAGAAAAAGAGAAAACAGGTTGCTCGCTAGATAGACCAAAGAGGCCCAACCCCACCCCACCTTGCCCTCAGCAGGCTGGCCGCAGGATGACTCTGCTAGACTCAGAGGTCATGCCTCTCTGCAGATCTCCCAAACCTGCAAGCAGGGCCGAGAACTACAAGTTTCAACACACTCAGCTACCAAAGCAAGGAGTCCTGTGGCACTTTTAAAAACTAACAAATGTATTTATCACATGAGTTTTTGTGGAAAAAAAATCCCACTTTGTCAGAAGCTTGAAGATGGAGTTTCCCCATCTTGAAGTGTTTGATGAAGTGGGATTCTTCCCACAAAAGCCCATCTGATAAAAACTTTTGTTAGCCTTTAAAAGTGCCACAGGGATCCTTGTTTGTTTTCCTAAACTAGATTAACACAGCTTCCCCTTTGGAACTTCTCAGCTATCAAGGAGCCCTTGGGTAGATGGAGGTAAGACCAAGCTGAGAGTCAGAGGAAGGGAAGGGCTCCCAAAGGCTCTACAGCCTGACTGAGCCCTCCCCTGGGGCAAACAGATGGTTCCCCAAGTGACTATCCTTGTTGCTGAGAGGTTTGGGATTTGAAGCTGCAGGATCACTTCATACAGCAGAAGTACAGAGTGGATCCAGATCTGCCACTGGTCTGCTGACCTAGGGCATCAGGAAAGGAAAATGGTGCCCCCAGATCCTCATGGTTGTGGCATGTTAATAGGCTGTATATGAGAATTAGTAAATTGCAGTGTTTGTGGCATGGAGCCCTGCTCTCATGTGGTCAGACAGTGGGTGCAGATACCAAGGGCTGGGGCCAGAGAGCTGAGAGGCAGGACTAGATGGGCCAGAAAAGTGATTACTGTGCCATGGGCCTGTCACTTTCTGGCCCCTTCCAACACAGTGTTTCACAAAACACTCCCCTCCACCTCACTCAGCTCTGAATACCAGGGAGGTTCTGCTGCTGTCTGTGCAAAGATGGCAGTCAGCCACAGTATAAGCCCTTCCACCACGCCAAGGTCCCCCATACCACCTCCCCTCTGCTTCTCTAACCTCCCTATCTCCCCACATTCCCCAGGCAGTCCCCATAATCCCTGACTATGCCATCTCCCCATTTACAAGCCACTCTGTAGCCCCATACTCCATGGCTCTACCTCTCTGATGCTCAGCCTCAACATGTCTGTCCATTCTGCCAGCTCCAAGCTCCCTCTCTATGTTGGTGGCACTGAACTGGTGTCAGGTTCGGGGTGCTGTGGGCAGGGAGCCTCAGACACCAGCCAAAAGCTCACACATGGCTTGAGCGCTCTGAATTCTGGGCCGATGTTTGAAATCTGGCTGCCCAATTTTTTTAAATCTCAAAAACCAGCCAACAAAGGAAATGCAGCTCACAATGCATGGAGCCATGTTTGCAACATGTCCCTTTCCAGCCCCAAAAGGGGCACTGAGATTCTCCATTCTTCTCCCCTGAAGAAAGCAGGCTTGTGAACATCACTGTGTGCATGCCACATGGTGCCAGTGGGTGAGTCAGAGCAGGGATGTCCAACCTTTTGGGGTGAGAGGCCACACTGCAATTCTTTTCTCAGTTGGGCAGCCAGTGAGAAAATTTTTGACAGATAAGACATACAAATTAATCTCATTACTAAAACGTTCATAAAAGAATCATTAGTGTGATATTTGGCATTGCTTTTGTTTGCACTGGGTACAGAGGACATAGGGGGTGCCTATGTGAGGGGGCAAGGCAGAGCGTGGGAAGAAACTGAGAAGGGCCCCAACCAGCCCCAGCTCCCAGGCTCTTGCAGCAGCACTCCACAGGCCAGATGAAAGCCCCTGGCGGCCTGGAGTCTGGCCCCGGGACAAAAGTTGGACAAGCCTGAGTTAGAGCATTGTCTGGTCCAGTCCTGTGAAGAATCCACCATCCTTGTCATAAAACCAGCCTGTAAAACTGAAGTCTGTCTTGAACCATCCATAGCAGATGGAAACATATGCCAGAGAGTGAAATGCAAAAATTGTTCTCCATTATCTTGACATTTTTATTGACATAATTTTTTTATGGACTTCAGCTTTTCCTGATGACTGAGATGATTGCCAGCCTCTATCACAGCAGTCACCAGCCTATCACTGACCACTGATGTCACCTCCGGTCTTTGAGAAAGACCTACTTCACTGTACCTGCCACCCCACCCAGCAATGCATTTGGGTGCCGCAGCACCAGCTAGCATTAGTCACCTACATGTGCCCATTGGTACAGGTCTTATGGGGACTCATATCTTGCTGAAACTGTCCCTTTGTAGGTTGACCTTTTTTCTAGTCTAGGGGTGAAATTAAAGTGACTGACTAAGGAACTCAGGAGCAGATTTGCCAAGGTATTTAGGCTCTTAGAGAGATCCTAGTGAGTGTTAAAAATGCATAAGTGAGTTAGGCACCAAACTCTTACTGAATCTCCATGAGTTCAGCCCCAGAGAGCCAAAATTTAATGGTATCTAGGCTCCTGAAAGTGTCTAATGGGAATTTCAAACTTGCCTAACACCCATTGAGGTCAATAAAAAATCTTACTCAGAGCTTCAAAGCCTTTGAAAGTCTGGCCGAAGTCACTCTTGGAAATGGGAAGCAAGCTGTCAAGTTGCTTAGAGGTTTCTGAGACTGTTACCCTCTTGCCCAGAACAAATTTTTTTTTGGGGGGGGGGGGCTCAACCACCTACCACTCCCAGGGATAAACATTAAATAAATGAATCTCTGCATACCAGAACAATTCTGGAAAAGTAAAAGATTGCTAAGGTTGGGCTGATATTTAACAAGGGTAACTACAGGCCAGCTAGCCTGACATTAGTCCAAGGCAAATTAATGGAGAAGCTGATACACGATTTAACTGATAAAGAATTAATAACTTGGAATGTAATTAATGCCTAGCAAGATGGTTTATATGGAAATATGTCTTGTCAAAGAAACCCAATTTTCTTTGATGAGACTCCAAATGTGGGTGATCAAGGTAACTGCCTAGATGTGATATATGTAGACTTGTATAAGGCATTTGACTTAGTACTGCATGACATTCCTATTAAAAATCACCACAATAGACAGCCTGCAAAGCACATTTAAGTGGTTTAAGAGCTGGCTGACTGACAGAGCCCAAAAAGAAGCCATTATTGGGAAGTCATCACCAAACAGGGTGTTCTAGTGTAGTGGTTTTCAAACGTAGGGTAGGGACCAAGTACTGGATCACAGCCCCTCAACACTGGGTCGCAGCACCCCTGCTCCCACCAGCAGAAGACTGCAATGCATTGCTTAAAGATGTAACTCTTGGGTCGTGGGCATAAATGATTTTTTTCAGCTGGGTCCTGAGGAAAAAAGTTTGAAAACCACTGTTGTAGTGGATTTTCACAGGCGTTGCTACTTGGCCTAATGCTATTTAGCAACTTGGCGTGTGCTGGTAGTGCAATACTGTCACACACACAAAGAAAGGGTGTATGAAAAGATATAGTGGCAGGGAGATGTTTTACATTGGACTACAGCATTGGTGGGATGGAGCCTGGAATACCGCGTCCTGTTCTAGTGCCACATTTTTACAAAGCTGTTGAAAAATTAGACGTGGTGTAGAAAAGAGCCACAAAATTGATTCAAAGGCTAGAGAAAATGCCTTTCAGTGAGAGACACAAATAACTCACTCTCTTTAGTTTATCAGAAAGGAGATGGAGAGGTGATTTGATTACAGTTTATAAGAACCTTCACGGGGAAAATAATATCTAGTGGTAGAGGGCTCTTGAATCTTGCAGGGAAGGGCAGCACAAGAACCAGTGGTTTGAAGATGAGGTTGGACAAATTCAAATCAGAAATAAGACACATTCTTAACAGTGGGGTGATTAAGTGCTGGCACTAACAAGGGAAGTGGAGAATTTTCCATCTCTCTCTGTCTGCAAGTAGAGTGGATGCTATTCTGGAAGATTCATAGACTTTAAGGTCAAAAGGGAACAACTGTGATCATCCGGTCTGACCTCTTGCATGGCACAGGCCAACAAACTTCCCTCAATTAATTCCTCTTTGATCTAGAGCAGATCTGTTCACAAATCATCCAGTCTTGAAGATTTAAATGTTTCTAATGACAGAGACTCCACCACAATCCCTGGTACATTGTTCTTAGAATTAAATCATCCTCACTGTTCAAAATTGCCCCTTATTTCTATTCTAAATGTGAGTAGTTACAACCATTGAATCCCGTTACATTTTTGTCTGCCGGACTAAAGAGCTCCTGATTATCAAATTTCTGTTCTCCACATAGAAACATATAGGCTGTGATTAAATCACCCCATAACCGTCTCTTTGATAAACTAAATAGGTTGAGTTCCTGGCGTCTCTTGCTATAATTTCTTTAAAATTGTTGTGGCTATGGAACTCTATTTATCAATATCTTTCCTGAATTCTGGACACCAGGACTAGACACAGTGTTCTGGCACTAGTCACACCAGTCCCAAATACAGAATAACATAAGTGCCCAACTTTTATTTAATATTCCCTTTTTTATACATCCTAGGATTATACTCCATCTTTTGGCCTCTCAGCCCCTTTGAAAAATCATCTTGTGACCACAGATATGGCACTTAGCTAATCCTTGAGCATGTGGGCAAGATTTACCAACCAAACAAGAATTCTCTGCACCAATTCAAAACCCAGCCCTCGAACAACCCATCACAGGCTATTGACATATTTATCACCATGAGTCAAAGATCAGTTAATTGCCAAATTAGGCTGTCCCACCGTATCGTCCCCTCCATAAATCTACATGTGTTACCACCCCCTGCCACCCTGTGACTGCAGTTCCTTCCACTGGCAGTAAATGGTCTTACCTCTTTGATGGAAAATGTGCTTCTACACTGGTTGTTCTGCACTGGCAAGTGGTTTCCATCCACACCTGATTCTTGGGACCAGCAGGAAATGGCTGAAGAGACACGTGCTGCTCTCAGGTCTCCTGTATGCAGCCCCTGTATTGCGGGAGCTGTTAGCAATGGGGAAAGGTGCTACAAGGACAGTGCTAGAGACTGAAACCTCCATTAGCCGCAAAGTCATGGGCTGGGCTGTAGAGGCAGCCTTAAGCTATCTGGGGCTGTAGGCAAAGACCCATTGTCAGGCCCCCCCTACTGGATACCCACTGGCAGCCCCAGCCACTGTTCCCTCTAAGCTGTGCGCATGTGCGCACACACACAGGTCATGAATCCTGTGCACACAGCAAAATAAAGTGCACATAAAAAAATTCAATAGTGCTAATACTGGTGCTCACAAAGAAATATTTTTGTGCACACAAAGAAATCGTTTGCGCGCACAGTCCACAAGTAATTAGAGGGAACGTTGGCCTCGGCTATGCCCTCCCCCCCTGCAACCCCAGCACCCCCCCGGTGCCCTGAACATCCCACCCCCACCCGTGACCCCAGTTTCCCTCAACCAGCCCCCCATGGTCCTGGCACCCTTCCAGGGCCCCAATACTGCACTACCACTTGTCCCAGCTGGTGCTACCCACCACATATCCTTCAGGATGAGAGACAGACACATCTTTTGGAGTAGGTAAAGGGGCCTCAAACTGTTTGAGGCCCTAGGTGGGCGCCTGCTTTGTCTATCCCAAAAGCCACTTCTGCTGGGCTGCCCATCCGTCAGGGACTGAGGGGAGCTCAGTTTCCATGGCCCATTCAATCCATCTTGCAGGCTTGACCTATAGGATTAGAGCCAGCTGTGCTGATTCTTCTCCAGACTGAGCAACTCCTGTCACACAGCTGTGGGCCCAGGCTCAGTGCATTGAGCTGGAGAGGAAGCAACAGTGAGAGATGAATGGCCCTGGATTTAAAGTGTACTCATTCCAATTACAGGGCCTCGAAAGAGTCCTGTATTGTTATTTTTCATCACTACCTCCCCAGGTCGGGAGTGGATAATTTGCACGCCTGCTGCCTTCCTTGGATGTAGTAGCCGTTTCTCAGGCTCCCTCTCCAGAATCGAACCCTGATTCCCCGTTACCCGTGATCACCATGGTAGGCACAGGAAGTACCATTGAAAGTTGATAGGGCAGACATTCGAATGCATCGTTGCCGCCACAGGGAATATGAACAGCCCTGGAACTGGGGAGGCAAGGAGGAGCAGGGGCCTGAGGCTGAAGCTCCATTTCCCTGCCTTTACTTCACAAGCCAAGCCCTTTGGTGAATGCAAACAGGCTGCTCACACATGGCCTGGTGCTATTCAGGTGGGTGTTACAGCCAAGTGGGCTTGCAGAGCTTTCGTCTGCCTTGTCCAGTGAAAGCTGTGGCTGGCAGAGGGGAAGGCATCAAACCCCTGTGCCATCCTCCCAGCCTCTGCTGGCATTTTGGTAAGCTGGCCCACCCCACTCAGCAGCACTGAGCCATAGGCTGGGCTGGGAAGGGGCAAAGCAAGGGCATGGCACCCAGCCTCCTGCCCATGTCCTGAGTAGGGAGGGAATGTGTGAAAGGAAAAGGTTAGAACAAGCATCAGCCATTCCTTCCCTCTGAGCCAAAAGGAGACTGCTTACTGCAAGCATGTTCCCGGTATGTGTGAAGAGGGAGCAATGCCACATACATATGGAGCTGTGTAGGTGGAAACAGGTAGCCAGCAAGGTTGCTGGTCCAAACAGCTTGCTATCTAGTTCATCCAAGCTCCACACAGTGCCAGCCATCCATGCCAAAGCAGCATGTCAGCCCCACAAAGTGCTGGCGGCTGCATCACAGCCTGAGAAGCAGAGGGAAGGCGCCAAGCATGCGGTGATGTGTTCTAGGCCATGGGTCGCCCTGTTAGAGGGGGAGCACCTAGGACAGGAATCAGGAGAGAAAACTGAAGGCTATTTGGAGTGCTGGGTGAGAAACAAGGTACAGGGAACCTGTAGGAAGCCAGGAGACAGATCTGCAGAGAAGGTGACATGGCTGGGGCATTGGCAGAGGAAGGGGAGATTGGAGGGCAGGGACGCAACCCAGCAGGAGGAGGTTACAACAATCAAAGCTGCAAGGGCCAAGTCATCAAACACATTTAGGATTTAATGCCCATGGGAACTAGTGGGAGTTAGGTACCTAAATAGCTCTGAGACTCTGGGTCATAGTGTCTCAGGGCTTTAGCAGCAAAGAGGCAGCAGCAGGGATGCACCATAGAGCTCTCCCCAAGGAAGGTGTTCAGGCTGGGAGACACCTGGCTGTAGGAAGAGGAGAGTGGGGGGCAGAGGAGTGCAGGGTGACCTAAGGTTAGGAACTGCTGGGCTCCCAGCTCACTCAGAGCCTCAGGGAGCCCTTTAGTGCAGTTACTGCAGGGTGTTAGCTGTCATTGTCCAACATTGTGCCTGGTGTTAGCCTGGGGAGTCCTGCACCTTCCTCTCAATCGGGGAAGGGAGAAGATGGTGGCCCTGCAGACCTTCCCCCACCACTCTGAGGGACACTGTTCTGAGAAATACTCTGTACTGGCTTGGAAGAGGGTCCTCGTTCTGCTCTTGAGCCGCTTCCGGGAACTCACACCAGCCCAGCATCTTGATATTTCTGCTGCTGGCTACGCTGGTGTGCTCGGCTCAGCAGCACTTGTGGAAAAACAAGAGCAGTTCCCACGTGTTTTCCAGCCACACAAGGAGGGGACTGAGGTTTGGTTTGATTTGGCGACCCTGACCCAGCCCAGATAGCCAGCTGAGCTTTGAGACTAAAAACGTCACTGACCATTGGCGTGGCCTGGACAATCATAGGAGCAGGAGATAGCAAAGCCCCTCCTTAACCCCTTGTGTGCTGGGAAGTTGAGCCTGTCTGAACCCCAGCAATGAGGGGAAGTGAAGCAGTAAAAGGGGTCAGGGTCAGTGCAGGGCTGTATTTTGGTGTTCGTAGGCCCTAGGCACTTTCACTCCAAAATGTGCAAAAAGAAGTAAATGCCAATTGAATTACGTTGATTGACATGATGCACTTTAAACTATTCTAATGCTAAACCACGTGATTTTCCTTATTTTTCCTTGTTTTTTCTGCTTTTTTAACTTCGTCCCTCCTTCGTAGGCCCTAAAAATTCCATAGGCCCTAGGCACTGTCCCTACAGTGCCTAATAGGAAATCCAGCACTGGGTCAGCGCAGTTTGCTCCTGATCCATTTGCTCATTGCAGAGTCCACATGGCACCAGAATCAGCTGGCAAGGTCACCATCCCTCTGGGCCCAGGCTTGCTGTCAGCACAGCAGATGAGTAGAGATGGTAGAGATGTCCCTTGCCCAATCTTCCTTGCTCTCCCCTCAATCCCTTGTACGGACCACCTTCTTATATTGGCTTGTTTCACACATCACAGGATGGCTCTCTGGCACTGTGTGAGCAGGAAGGGTTAAGACAGACAAGGTGGCCTGAACGTTCAGTAAAAGCTATGACTGTGTCTTGCCAATATCCTGGGGCCGACATGGCGGCACCTGTACTGCATGAGACAGACAGACAGATCCCTCAGGATTTATCTATGCTGCCATTTAAACCCTGTGACTGGCCAGGCTGGCTGATGTGGGCTGGTGAGCTAAGGCTAAGCAAGGGCTGTTACATAGCAGTGTACGTAGACCTTTGGGCTCAGGCTGTTGCCTGGGTTGTGGGACCCTCCATTGTGCAGGGTTCTAGTCCCCCGGTGACACTGCAGAGAAACAGCCCCTTATCCTTAGCCTCCCTGTCCAAGCCAGCTGGCCCTGCTTAGCCATGGGTGTCTAACTGCTGTGTTGAGATACCCACAGTCCTGGCTCTCAGATGTGCTGCTTTCTCTAGCCAGATAGTGGCTCGCTGCCAGACTTGGTTGCTCAGGGGCTCTGTCCAGGGCCAGCCTGTGCCTGCTGCATTCTCATGTTCCCAGACAGCTGGGCCAAGCCCATCCGTGGGTGCAATGGCTCAGCCACTCAGCATGCTGAGCATGGCAGGCCCTGAGTACAGCGATGTGGCGATCTCTGGCTTTGCTTCTAGGGCATGTCTAGGAGACCCAAGGGCATCCAGTCCATGAAGCTAACCGGCTCTGTGCCTGTCACCTGGCTGCAACCCCCTGTGCTCCCTCTGCTTTATGCTGGGGTGGCTTTAATCTGAGCAGCACTGGCTACAGGATGCACTGACATATTTACTATCACAGGCAATGACTGGCATTTGAGTGGCATAATTGGTGCGCTGCATCAGCACAGCTGCTTTTTAGACCTTAGAAGAAGCAGGGCCCTGTGCTGCTGTGAATACTCTCGCTTGGCCACTTGGCTTCCCCATCACTACTGGGGTTATTTCTATACTGATGGCAGCAATTTCGCCACCATCAGTTCAATCTTGTGGGAGTCAATTGTGGCAAGTATGAACTCGCTGCACCACTCCTGGAAGTCAACCTCAGCAGTCCTGGGGATCAGGTGGCATAGAGAAAAGCCAACCACAAGGGATTTGTGCTTGACTTTTCCCTGCTGTGTGCTGGTGGCTTAGAAAGTTGCCGCTGGTTACGTAAGTAATTTACATTCCTTGTGTAACCAGTGGTCAACTGCCACCAAAAAGCCCCCAAATGTAAACTAGGGCTGAGGCTCCTCCATTTTCCTTGGCACACCCTCTGGCTGAGCCCCAGGATGCAGGCATGGGGTCCAGGAGAGGTCAGCGCTGCAGACGTCAAATGCCCCAGGAGCCAGCCTGAAGCACCCACCCTGGCAGCAAAGGCACTTTCTGGCTCCAACCATCACCCTTGTGAAAGAGTGCTCCAGCCTGTATGGAAAAAAGGCTGTGGCTGAGAAGGACAGACTGTTACAGACAAATAATGGCGCAGACCTTAAAGAGCATAGTTCTGTCATAAACTATTCCCGTGCAGAAATCTTGGAAACCTTAGAAAGAGTTTTAGCTCAATGTTATTAATTAAGGCACAAGAATGCCCATATGGAAAGAGAAACAGTCAAGTTATATTTTTGCTAAATACGCCACACCATATGGTAACATACAGCAAATTGGCCACATAGGCAGCTTTGGATATATGTTACCATATGTTCATATGTACTTTATAATTTCTTTGTTTTTCAAAGAGGCCATTGTCTTATGGGGCAGAAATGAGCAGCCAGCCCCAGGGGAGAACGGAAAGCATCACCAGCCAGCTTCGCTCTGAAACGAACCTGGGCACTGATCCAAACGGCTGGCCCCAGGGGACATGCATGCAGTTCAGGACAGATAAGACAGGCACAAGGGCAGTGTGGGCTTCTTCCCAGCAGTGTGTGGCCAAAGGTGCTGCCTTTGCATGGGAAAGTCAGTCAGCTACTAATGTGTGCACTGAGCACACCCAGACAGGCGCTGGAGAGGGCTGAAGGAGGAAGGGGAGAAATAAGGAGCTCCCCCCTTGTGTTTTCCCTAGGAAACCTTTATTTCCCTACAGTGGAGGGAAGAAGCAGAGGAAAAGTTCTTTATAAGAGAAGTGCCAAGACAAGTGATCTTGGGAAATCCTAACTAACACACGTGGGTTGCTTTTGGTGTGTGTGTGTGTGTGTGTGTGTGTGTGTGCATATATTACACAGGTGTGCATGAGCACAATGGGAGTGTGTGTGTGTGTGCATGTATGTGCACCTAGTATGAGTCTGTCTATGCTGACTGTGTTTGTGTGTGTGTTATTTACACCAGTGGTTCCCAAAATTTTCTCTGCCGTGGCACAACTTGCTGCCTTTAATTAATTTGAGGCACACCACCATATAGTTTCCAAATGAACTCATGAACATTTATGAGCTAATGAGCCAATCCAGAGCTCTTTGAGTAGTTTTTCAAAATATTTTGTGGCACACCTGCTCAGACTTGATGGCACACTTGTGTGCTGTGGCACACTGGTTGGGAAACATTGATTTACACTATGCACGTGCACAGACACAGAAGTCTATGTTTACATGCATTCAATGCGTGTGTGCTTATGTGCTGTTTGTACGCAACCTCCACCAAAGTGTGACTAGGTATGTGCATGTTATTCTGCTATCCTTATCTCATCTATGTAGTGTTGGTTGTGGGAGTAATCCTGTTGGCTTTGCTGGACAGGCTCATCAGAGATGGGGGGAGTGATGAGCTGGGAGTGAGGGGTCTGTGCTCGGCCCTCAGTGCTTGTGTGCGTGCTCGCACTGCATTGGCATCAAGACACAGGCAGTTTTTGCAGGGCAAGGCTGCAGTGTGTGCACATTCATCTGTTTGTGCATGTGTAAGGGTGCGTGGGTGTGCATCAGTCCCATGTTGGGGGTGTTTACTTCAGCAGGGTTAGTGTTCTGGGTAGAAGAGCCCAGCCCAGCCCCAGGGAGGCATCACTGAACCAGCAGGTGCTGGGGGCGCCCAGAGACTATAATCACTGTAGCCTGTTTCCATTGCCCAGGTTCCAGTTCATAGTCGCTGGGCTGAGCACAGTGTTACACCTGTCACTGAGCCAGGCAACAGCCTCCCAGGATATCACCTAACTGCCTCCAGGCCTGTGGGCTCCGGAGCCATGAAATATCCTTGGTGCTGCCCTGTCTCTGTACAGCCCAGCTCTGGCTTGGGAGCCATCTGGGGGTGCCCATCCCTAGTGGGGCACCTGGAGGAAAAGTGTGCCAGCTGCATCTCTCCTGGGGGAGGGAGGCAGCATCTGCTCTTCATTGTGTATGGCAGCTGCGTCTGAACTCCCATCCACAGCTCTGGGGGTCACTGCTGGAAGGGTTCAGCCTTAAGAAGAGCAAGGAGCATGCTGTGCGTGGCCCCATGGGCGTAGTGGCCTGGGAGAGGTGCCTTGTATCTTACTACTTGACACCCCCCCAGGGCCAGGCTCTCTCTGTGCTTGACTCTGCTTTTTACCTTGGCCTGAGGCTGGCCACAGCATGAAGGGCAGCATAGACTGGGGTCCTGTCCTCTGTGGCCTGCTGCTTTGTGCATTTATGCTGGCAGGGGCTCCTTGGAGAAACGCACTCAGGACACATCATGTTTCCTGCACTCTGGGGAAAAAAATTGCAGGGAGTGAACCCATCTGGCCGAGATGTGCCCGGCAGACAGCAGGCCTTGCTGCAGTAGCAACTGGGGCCACAGTTCCACCTCCTTTTTCACTAGAGAAGGAAAAACCCCAGCTAAAACCTTCCCTGCAGACCACCCCCTCTCCTAGCTAGACAGCTGGCCCCACCATCAGTCTCCCTCAAGCCCTCAGTCCTAATTTCCCTGTTAATGGAGCCTCCCCCACCTGCTCTCAGACTGGGGCCTGTCATTTCTCCCCTTGCTCAGTTGTGGCCCTGGCACTGAGGCCCTTGAAATATAGATACCTGGTGTCTCCAGCAGCCCTGCTTGAGCTTGGGAGGGCATTGGGACTAGGCATCTCCCACCAGGAGATGGGGGCATATTTCCCCATTGACAAGTGCCGAACCAGTTTGTAGCTTCCTTCCCTGAGGCTCCTCATTCAAACATCCAGGAAAGATGCTGATACCTTCACGGGTGCCTGGCAGCTTCTCAGGGGGTTTTGTCTGTGCAGTATCCCGGCTGTGCTGCCTTCTCAGCGTCAGTTGGGAAGGCAGCCATCTCCCCCTTCTTCCCTGGAGTTCAGCCCATTAGCTACTAACTATCGATTAACCAGGCTGCGCAGTGTGACTGTCTAGCCACTGGACCTCAGCAGAGATTTATGGGTCTGTCACTGCCCCCTGCTAAGTTTGCTGGTTGCTCAGCTCAGGCAGCTGGAGATGTTGATTTTTGGTTAGATTAGAAGGTCTCGGGGTTCAGGACCCACTGCAGATGTGCCATGCAAGGTGCTTTGATTAGGGCTTGAACAAATGCAGCATCTCTAGGTAGATAGAGCCTACTACGGTGGGGCAGTTCTAGACTAGCACTTCTTCCTCTTCTGCTCTGTCCCGTCCCACTATTGAGCCACATCTTTAGGGGTTAGGGTGACTGCCCCACCCAGCCTGTGCCTTGGTAGGGTGCAAGCCCTCAGCGTGCTCCATGCCATGGATCTAGGGATGCTATGTGCAAACTCCAGTGTCCAGGCTTCTCCAGGCCAAAGGACTCCATTTGCAAACCTGTGCCACTAAACCAAAGTCAACACCTGGCCCTCGGAAGATCTGCTGATTTTGTGGTGAGCCAGAGATGTGTGCAAGCCAGCACCTGTGAGATGGGGCTTGGGCTGGCAAAGGGTGCCTCTGTGCACAAGTATCTCCTGGCATGCTCCCTCAGAGTCCATGCTACAAATGTCACTGTGTCCTCCCCTCACCCCAGCAGCCTGCCCTGCTGCAAAGCCTGAGCCCAACAGTGCCACATAAACAGGCAGCAGCTTGGCATGGCATGCCTGTGCACCAGCCAAATGCTCTCAATCACAGTGCCACCTCTCCGAAGGATTCTCAGGGCCCTAGCAAGCTATCCTGCTGTTTGCTAGAGGTTGGTGCTAGCGAAGCAAAGGTAACGCCACAACCTAGCTGTACCCCTCTATGCCCTGCAGTGCAGCTGCATGCTGCTGTGCCAAAGGCCAGGTTCTGCCTTTGCAGACAGCATTTTACAGCCAAGCCGCAAGGAAGCCCCTGACCATTGCTGTTCAACCCAGCTCGCTGACATGTCACAAAGACAGTGCTGTGCAGGTTAACATTTAGACACATACAGAGTTGCAAGGAATATTTGACTAGCCCCTGAAACAAAAGTGACTGGTGAGGAATTTGACTGCTCCTTCTACAGATGGCCCCATCCTGTGGCTGTTCAAAGCGTTCAACATAGCTTGTACAGTCGTGCACTCAGCACACACAGTCAGAGGCAGCTTTTGGGGCAGCGAAGCAGGCGGTCACCTAGGGCCCCGAGCAGTAAGGGGGCCCCATAGCAGACACCTTCTTCACTTACCTTGCACTCTTGGGGTGGTGAGGGAGCACGGGGGCCGTGGGCTGCCAGGTTCAGAAGCTGTGCTGCCTGCCCTGCTGGTCAGGGTCTATGCAGTGGGGCAGAGCAGCACTCCCCATGTACACACAGCCGGCCAAACCTCCCTAGGGGGAGGGAGGAGAGCAGCTGGCATGGTGCGGCACTGTGGCTTTTCAGGAGTGGGGTCCCCTGGAGCTGGCTGCTCCAAAGAGTTTGGGCTGCTTTGTCCCCAGCCACCCCAGCACTGAACTGGCCCAATCTAGGGCCTGGGGGCGGGGCAGTCTCTATTCAGGACTGGGGTGGCCAAGGACAAAGTGGCCTGAGCTCTTTGGAGTGGGCCACTCCAGGGAGCCCCACTCCTGGCAAGCAGCAGTGCTACGGCAGCTACTCTCCTCCTCGTGGGGAGGCGCGGCTGGCTGGGTGTGCGCGGGAAGCGCTGCTCCATCTCCGCTGCAGAGAAGCTGGGTGGGTGGACGGGTGGCGCAGCCTCTGGCCCTGGTGGTTTGTAGCCCCCCACTTCCTCCAGTGGGAGTTGGGACTGGAGGTGATAGTTAGGGTGGCAATGGGAGCCCGGGGCCCCTGTGAGGGCGACATTGGGGGTCTATTGGGGGCCCCATAAAGGGCCTTTGCGTAGCGCCCCAATTGCCTAAGGCAGAGAGGCTGGCTCAGGCTCCACTCTGTGGCCATCAGACACTCTGTGCGTTACCTGCACTCTTCTGACCTGGGGATGAACAGCAGCACAGCAATCATTCACAAAACAGTTCCAAGCCGCTGCCATCTGGGCTCCTTGCGGTGAGCAGCGTGCCAGTCCTGGTGTTCATAGCTGACTCGTCTCTGCAGTAGCACTTGAGATAGGAAATCTGTAGCCTGTATAAAGTGGTGCAGGTCCTGGGATCCATCCCTCACAGCAGACAGATCACCTGCTTCTGCCTCAGTCAGCTGATGAGTCCACATGGTTAACTCTTTTCAAAGGAGTAGCCATGTTAGCCTAGGTCAGCAAAACAAACAAGGAATCTTGTGGCACTTTTAAAGACGAGACAATTTATTTATTGCACAAGCTTTCATGGGAGAAAATTCCGCTTCTTCAAGCAACTGACAAACTGGGATGTTCTCCCACGAAAGCTTATGCGATAAATACATTTGTTAGTCTTTAAAAGTGCCACCAGACTCCTTGTTTGTATGACTGACATTATTTCTCATATGCAAAACTCTTTCCCCACCTTGCGGTCTTAGGCTATGTCCACACGTACAGGCTTAATTTGATTTAAGTTAAATTGAAATAAGTTAATTTGAAATAAAATCATTAAATCAATTTAACTTACCTCGAAATAAGCAAAAACACCAAATCAAAACAGCAAGTCCAGACACAGGACTTGCTATTTCGATTCAGGAGAGGTGCACCATGGGAGACGTGGCAACATGGCCCCCTCGCTGGGCCATGTCCCCAGCCAGTATATAGAAAAAGGAAGGCACCCAGGAAGGAGAACAGCAAAAGTGTTAAATCGAAATAATGGTTATTTTGAAATAACACATCCAAACGACATTATTTTGAAACAACTGTTTTGATTTAATGGCTATTTTGATTGCCTAGTAGGCTTTACCATTTGAAAATAAGGTTCATTGTTTCAAAATGACGGGGCTTGTCATTTTGAAATAACGAAATGTCGTCTGGACATAACTTTTTTAAAAATCGAAACCATGGTCGTTGTTTCAATTTAAAAGCAACACGTGGACATAGCCTTAGTGGCACAGCACTTAGATGGTGGTGTGTGTGTACAAGATATGCCCTAGATGGGCAGTGGGCTCAACAGTGAGGTGGCAAAGTTTGCAGATGATACAAATTACTCAAGATAGTTAGGTTCAAAGCAGACTGCAAAGAGTTACCAAGGGATCTCACAGAACTGGGTGACTAGCCAACAAAATGGCCAGTGACATTCAATGTTGATAAATGCAAAGCAATGCACATTGGAAAACATAATCTCATTTTTACATACAAAATGATGGGTTCTAAATTGACTGTTACAAGCCACAATAAAAATCTTGGAGTCACTGTAGATAGTTCTCTGTAAACATCTGCTCAGAGTGCCATGGCAGTCAGAAAACCCAACAGAATGCTAGGAACCATTAGAAAAGGGTTAGCTAATAAGACAGAAAATATCATAATGCCACTACATAAATCCAAGGTACTACTGCAAGCTGGGTACTGCATACAGATCTCATTGCCCCATCTCTAAGAAGATATATTAGAATTGGAGACAGTCCAGAGTAGCGCAACAGAAATGATTCAGGGGATGGAATAGTCATAGATTAGAGGTTTATTACAGGATGGGGTAGGTAAGGTTCTGTGGCCTGCATTGTGCAGGAAGGCGAACCAGATGATCATATTGGTCCCTTCTGACCTTAGAGTCTATGAGTTGAGATTAAAAAGACTGAGGATGGTCAATTTAGAAAAGAGACAACTGGGGAGAGGAATGAGGTGCATATGAAAAAGGGATATAAAATCATGAATGCTGTAGAGAAAGTGAATATGGAAGTGATATTTACCCCCTCACATAACACAGAATGTGGGTGTCACCCAATGAAATTAGTTGGCAGCAGGTTAAAAACAAATGTACTTCTTCACACAACCCACAGTTCATTTGTGGAACCCCTTGCCAGAAGCTGTCGTGAAGGCCAAAAGTATAACTGGGGCAAAAAAGAATGTGATAAGTTCATGGAGGATAAGTCAATTGATGGCAATGTGCCAGGTCATGGATTCAAGCTCATGCTTGGGTATCTCTAAGCCTCTGAGTGCCAGATGCTGGGAGTGGATGACAGAGGGTGGGTCACGTGATGATGACCTGTTCTGTTCATTCCCTGTGCAGCACCTGGCACTGGCCACTGTTAGCAGATGGGATACTGGGCTTGATGGACCATTGGTCTGACCCAATCTGGCCGTTGTCATGTTCCTCCACAGCTTTGGACACAGCTAAGGAGTGTGTCTAGGAACCACTGCTGCCACACCTAGTTCTGGGTGTTTCTGGGCTCTTCCATCTAGATTCACCTGCCTGCACACGTACAGCCACAGAGTGACCCTCAAGGATCCATGTCTCCTTCTGCTGTCACTCTCCCTTTCCCTGGGCCAGAAAACCTGGTGCTGTCATGTAAAGCACAAGGGTCAGGCCAGGAGAATGTGGCATGACACTGCCCATGAGTGAGCCATAAGCAGAGGCACAGTCTGGGGCCCAATCCCTCAGACTACCTGTCTTAGTAAGTGAGATGGCCTGTAGAGGCAGGAAAGGGCTATGACCGCTTCAGAAGGCAAACACCTCCTCCTGGGCTCAGGAACATGTCATGAGCTGCACGTTCTCAGGAGCTGTCAAGAACAAGGAGGTGTGGGAGGCCAGAGGCTGGCTCCATGTGAGGTGAAATCACAGCAAGACACACAGTAAATGGGACAGGTCTGGCTGGGATTAATGGGGTATAAGTGGCAGCTCATCCGCTGAAGAGAGAAATCCTGGTTATGGTCCCAAACCCAGAATCCTGGCCCTATAATGGTCATCCTAGAGCAGCTGGAGCTGGTCAGGTCTTCAGGGAAGCAGTAGCCTTTTAAGCTGGGTAGCAGTTCAGCTGGCCACACACCTCCTGCTGAGTGAATCTTGCTAGCTATCACCCTGAAGGAGAAAAAAGCTGGGAACTCCAGCTCTGTTTGACCTTTGTCCAAGGTGCTTTGCAAGAGAATTTGCAAAGGATCCTAGCCAGGAATTTGACTATGGATTTTGTAATGGGTTTCTGTTCTCATTCCCTGTTTCCTGAGAAATGTCTATGAGAGGTGAGAGATGGGCACCCATTTTGATGGAAGGCAGTGGAGTTTGGAGGGTGCCATGGGTGAATGTGCTACTATGTAGTCATCAGCTCCAGCACCATGGCTTCTCCAGATCTTCCCCATCCGGCAGAGTGCAGGGATGACAGACACAATACCAACTTCTCCCCAGCACTCACCACTCACTCAAGCACCACCAACCCCTCCCTCTCTGCTTGGTGGGGGCATGATCTCCAAAACACATCAGTCTCGTCCCCTGGCCCCAGCACGCACTGCTACCTGCTCTACTTCAGGCTATTTCTGATTGTGGGTGCTGAGAAACCCAACTCATTCCACCTCCTGCAGTGGGTGGGACTCCACATGGGACAGTCTAGAGCTAGCTACCAGTCCCACCTCCCAAGTCCTGCTTTGGCTCAAGGAAGGTTCATTAAAAGGAAACACAAACTAGAAGCAAAAGGAAGCACTTTTAAGTTTTTGGCAGCTTTGCTTCTCAGTGAGTTACGAGGTCGTGCTTTATTCATGCTTATCTCCTAAGAGTCCATTATGTTTCATTTGGAGCGTCAGTGCAATCAATGCTTTGGCAAAGGAAACACCCCCCCGCCCCAAACTTTATCTCCCTATTTCATTACTGAAAGTTGCACTCATTCTGGTTTATCAGCAGTGATGAAGTGGATTGCCGAGTTCTCTGCTGTCCTAGCAAAAATGAGGATGGAGACATTATACTCCAGGTTCCTGCTATTTTCAGAGACCTTGGCTGCATGATTTATTCATAAAAAAGCCATTATTTATGCCAAAGAAAGAAGACAGAATGGGTTAGCTTTTTAAGTGCTTATAATGCATTATATGGTACCTTAGCCTGCCAGACATCATTTATAATTGTAGACTCCCTTAACCTCTTTTTTTCCCTATTTTTTCTACCCTTCATATCAGTGCAGAGGGTGATAGCAAACTCAGTTAATTAGTAGCAGTCGACAGATGTGGCAAGGAGAGGTAAGGTGAAATATCACTGAAGGAGCCGTTTCTCAGACACCTATGTGAAGAAAGACCCTCCCCTTCTCCCAGCCTTGATCTCCCAGTGCAGGCAGCAAGGGAGTTAAGGGGGGCTTAGTCTGATTTGATGCAACTATTCCTCCAAACCATCAGTAGAGTTTCACACAAAGCGGCTGCTTACTCTTTTCTCAGAGCGCTGCATATCTGCTTACCTTCCTGAGGAGGGGGTGTGAAAACTTCCTCCTGCTTGTTGTTGAAAGGCAACAAGGTTCTGTATTCCAGACTCCCCGGGCTTCTGCTGCTCCTAGATCTCTGCCTGCCAGGCCATTTGGCCAGGTGCCTTGCTGAGAGATTTGGGTGGCCCAGAGCACATGAGCCTGGTAGAAAGTCATGATCCTCCGGCCCCTGAGCGGTGCCAGCACTCATGGCACTTTGGCTATGACTGTGCTGTTCAGTGGCTGGGTTTCCCTGTTTCCAAACAGCTTTATTTATAGCTCAAGTGAGGAAAGTGCATTTCAAAATAGGATTGGCTCCAAAAGTGAAAAAAAACCCAACAGAACATTGAGGCGCTGAATAGTACCAAGGGCCTGTGGAATTCACAGATCAGAGAGCTGCAGGGCATAGCAGAGGGCTTAGATGAAAAGGGCAGTCGAAAGGCAGGAGGAGATAGAGCAGGTCTAGGGGCCAGCCCAATAAACACCCATTGTTGGTAGCGGAAAGCCCCCCCCTTCAGTGGTCTTTGCATTTTCATGCAACTGTGATGCACACCTGAGAAACATCCTGAGATAGCTATGTAGGCTGCATCGGTGACCATATCACTAAATCTAACTCATCAGTTATTCCATTAAAGATTGCACCCAGTTTTATGTGAATACCTGCAAACACACATGCCACTGTTTTTCACACCATAAATGTTGTTTTATACCTGTATATTCACAAATACACCAGTATCTATCTATCTATCATTTCCAATTATTACAGCTAGCTGATAAAACTAGCCTCTAACTTTGTCTTCGCCTCAGTTAGAAGGGAACCCACCCAGAGATCTATGATGTCCATAACCAAATGTGATGCTCTTTCTTGTGCAAAAGAATCTAGGAAAGGAGGAGGTTGAATATCCTCACAATTCTTAGGCCTGCTTGTCTCCTATAGGGCTTTGTCACCATGTCTTCCTCAGAAAAATGCACCCTCTCTAGAGCTCTGTCTACACTGGAGGCTGAAGTTGACTTAACCAGGCTTAAGTTGACTTAAGCAACTCCATGGCCACATTTGGAGTTTATTAAATTGACTTAAGCATTTATGTCGACTTAATAACTCCTGCCCTTAAGGTCAACTTAGGCATAAAGTCGACTTTATTAAGTTGACTTTAACCCAATATGCCCACTTAAGGTGAATTTATTAAGTTGACTTTAAGTGGGTCCCCTGGCTTAAGTCCATTTAAAGTCGATTTAGAAAAATGTGGACTCTCTAAGTCAACTTAATATAAGTCGACTTAACTGAGACCTCTAGTGTAAACATAGCCTAGGGCACTCCTCCTGTTTATAAGGGCAGGCCATTCAGTCAGTGACCAGAAATCCTTCTATATGTGCCTGAGGTGACACTGAATATCAGCTAGTCCAAGGAGACCCAAACAGGCCTTAAAAGCAAACAGGCCTTAAAAGCTCATGTGTCCAAGAATGTCTGCTAGAAGTCATTTGTTGCAGGGGTACAAATAACCAGCACACCGTGGGTACGCAAACAAATTTTGAACTGAAGGTAGGAAAAAGGACCTGGTTTCAGTAGTAACTGTCACACTTCTCCAGAGTCTTCTGTACAAGCTTCTTTGCAAAACACTAGTGAGTGAAGTCCCACCACTTCACTCTGTGGTGTGTCAGCATTTGATATACAGCTGGAGAAAGTGAAGCAAGGCAGTGACTTGTCATGGGCCAACTTGGAGGTGTCTGCCAGAGATAGGACTGGTACCCACATCTCTTTATTGCCTTTCACTGAGATGGGCTAGGAGAGTCTGCACAGGGCTTTATTCCCTGTGATGGCTAAATGTGGTTCCTGAGAAAGTGGGGAATCTTCCACTGTGCTTGCTCTTTGCTGTTACATGTCCTTCCCAAAGGTTTTGGGCAAGTTCATGCCACATGCTGGTGTCAGACTAGCACAGTGCTTGGTATATTTCCATGGGACAAGCACCCATGCTGTGTGAGGGGGTCCAGGTCTTTATAAAAATTCATTGCTTGGCCATAAGCCTCCGTCCTTGCCTCTTGCACTCTGGCTCCTGCTTTTCTAAGCATAGTTCAAGTATCAAAAAATCCCAGTTAAAAGCTGTTGCAATCTCCAGGATCTTGGATTTCAGAAACAAAGAGAGAGAATCTCAATGATTATTTTGGTTTGCAAGCCTCAGAGAAATAAAAATGTAAGACACAGGAAATGTAATCAGCAAAGAGAAGAGACAGCAAAGGCACAACTTTAACACACACACAAATATAAACACTCACATACAGACCACATTTTAAAACCAATTAAATTCCCTTTCTAGAGAGAGCGCTTTCACCCACTCTCTAGGATATGAGGCTATCGCTTCCTTGGCTCTCTGTATATGAATAATTAAAGCGAAACATATGTTAAAAAATGAAAACCGTACATGATACTGGAGAGGCTTTTTTCCTTCTTATTATTTTTGCAAAAATCCATTGAACGGATTAAAACCCCACTTTTGAAATATACCAACTTTGAGGTCCTGTTCAATTTCCTAAAGTGGCCAAGAAGTAGTTAAAGCCATTTGGCAGAGACTAACCCATTAGGCCTAATAATTATGAAATTATAGAGGTACTCAGGTGACTGTTAATTTCACACATACTGTTCAGCTCTGTGGCTAATGAGAGCCTGAAGAACTCAAGTGCCTCATCTTTCTTGTTGAATGGTGACCTGCAATTAATGAGCTTCTGCAAGAAAAGGCAGCATTTTGCACTTGGGGCTAATAAGATGGCTTTTGTGCAGCGGCATTGTGATACCAGGAGCTTTTGAATGAAGATGAAGAACTTTTTCCTTATTTATTTATGAGCGCCATGTAGTCCAAAAGACCACACACACCGAGAAGTGGCCCCGGTGTGAGTCTTGGAACAAACTTGAGAGGACAGTTGCTCTGAGGCACCAGCAAGAATCTTCCATCTCCTCTGGTAGGTAATAATGAGATATAGATAGCAGAAAAACAATTTCAGAGAGATTGGCCGTGAGGGGGGCAAGCGCAGGTTCCTTTTCAGGAAAAGTAAGGAAATAAACTGCTTCTACCACTCATTGTCCTTCCACCCCAATTGCGTGCGTGCACACACACACACACACGCATGTGCATGTGCACGTGCTCTCACACACACACACACACACACACACACACACACACACACACACACACTTGAGATAGCAACCAAAAGCCCACACCCTGACAGTGGCAAGTAACAGCACCATAAAAGGGAGCACAGCTCCCAGAAACAGCCTGATATCCAGGCAGCCGAGAGACTGGGAGCTGTCACATGATCCTGTGAATGTGAGTCCAGAGACACCTTTCTAGGCTGTTACAAGAGCTGTCTACATGTGTGGAAAATTGAGCGACTTAGATGCATAAGCAAGAACCTGGAGCCCTTTGGCTTCTGGACAGTAAACAATCCAGTTAGATGGTGCACTCGCCAAAATCAACCAACTATTGGTAGGTGTTCAAGTGGTTTGTTCATAGGGTCTTTCCATCCATGTGCAGGTTGTTTTGTATCAGCCATACATTTGTCATTTGGTGCACCAATTTTTCGATGACCACACAAGCACATGGAGCTGAGTTATAAGCTGCTGTTAGGCTAACCACAACAATCACCATGTTGTGGGGCCACTCAGAAATACTCTCCCCAACGGTCCCATGGATATGAGAAACCACTTGTCCAAATCCTTATCCAGGCTAAGGCCTGGGATAAGCAATGGGTCTTGACTGCAGCTAGGATTTCTTGATGTCAACTGGTAGAGGGCATACAAGTGCACAGAGTTTTAGAGGGAAGTCCTGGATCAGATCATCTTGTACATCATTGTGCAACAAAGGGTGACGTGAGATCTCTACCAAGAGTTGGTAGCCTACTGGTTGTCATCATTGTTGAAGGCTGTTTGTACAGGAACTAGTTTAAGAAATATGCAATATGGAAATAAATAGCTAACAAATGCATGTAACTAAAGCTTGTCACCTGGCTCAGTTAGCACATGGAACAATAAATGACTGGGGAGGCAGGCGATATTTCCTGTCTAGGCCAGGCAGGGTCATATAATTTCCCAAGACAAAGGACCCCCTGATGACTGTCTGAAGAGGAGACCTCCTGCAGCAAGAGACAAGAGTCTGTAACTGATGAAAAAAGAGGAGCGTGGACAAAACCTTTTGTTCCTGGAAGACAAGCAGACAGAGTGGTTTGTCTCAGGAGAAAAGGGTCACATTCAGCCTGGTGGGAACATGCAGTTCAGCCATACAGGTTAGACATGAGAGGATCTGTTTCGTTAAGCTTAGCTTCTAGAATGCGTGCTACGATTTTACATTATACGTCCTCGTCTGTTCCCAACACAGCCACTCACCATCCATTGAATTACTACACTTGTCAGTAAATGTACGCTTGCTAGCCCTAGAAATGTAGCTATGTGCTGGGAGCTCAGAGGTGCGCTGATCCCAGCGGGAACTGATGCTGCAGGCATCTGAGGTGGTGCTGGTGCTGCGGTGAGACTGGTGCAATGATAAGTGCTGTGAGCATAGCCAACCTGTAGAGTGGGAAGACTGTTTGTGCTGCATGTGGCTGCTGGAGCTGATTCATGACAGGTACAGATGAGTCCACACACAAAGGACAGGTGGAAGCAAGATGCCTTGGGAAGCATCACACAGGCATTGGCTAAAAAAGAAGGCAAGGAAGCATAAGTGAAATGTGGAGCGTGGAGCTGGGAGACAGGAGCTGTGGGTTATGTCACAGATTCTGCCATTCATTGACTGTACAAAGCTGTGGAAGTCACTTTCTCTGTGCCTGGCTGATGTATCCTGTCTGCAGAGCAGGATAAAGACAGCCCTATATAATGTGCTCCGAGGGCTCCAGGTGAAAAGCACTGCAGTAATAGGTACAGCCACCATCCCTCACCATCCCCATGGCCTTGTCATCCTGCCAGCTGGAAACTTTCCCAAGTAGAATGTGTTTGAGATGGAAACTGAGCATTAAGAAGAGTTGGCTCTGCAGATTTAACCCCTTTGTGTTGAATTGGGGGGTCTTTGATCTTTTAACGCATGTGGGTGTTATTGGCCAAAGTTCAGTGGATGTGTATTATTTGCAGTTTGTTCTTTTCACTGTGTGGTTGAATCTCTCAGTCACCTTGGCTTCCTGATTGGACAACTTCTGCAGCCATCGAGAGTGCCACCTCCAGGATGAAGGTAATCCATAGCTGTAGCACTTGTCACAGAAAGGGGACAGGAGTCACAGAGAGTGGCCAAGCAACTCTGTTCCTTTTAATTGTGTGTTTGCTCAAAACACTTTCTTTGCAGATTTTAATGACAACATCCCAACCTGGAAGTGGATTGGAGAACTACAGTGAGGTCTGCATCTGACAGAAAAAGCTTTTGGCCAACTGCAGGTCAGCCCTGCTGCTACCTGGGAAATCAGGAACAAGTGCCATCCAGGGGAATTAGAAGATTGGGGTGGGGGGAAGAGAAGAGCAAACAGATTCACCTCACATCCTGCTAGTTCCTACAGAAGCCTCCACCTGCCAATCAGCATCATTTCCATCTGGCCTCAATTGAATTTCAGCCAGATCACATTTCCCTAAGTCAAACATCAGGAACATAGCCTAAGCTGGTTCAGAAATGTTACCTGTGTTTCAACAAAAAACACTTTTCCCCTAAAATATTATTATCATTTTGTTTGTTTCTGACAAAAAGTTCCTATATGAATATTTTTTATTTTTTTATTAAAAAGGTTTGGGAGGGGAGCCTTTTTTAAAAATTTTTTCTTTAACCTTTTCCTCAGTGGAAAAATGAAACTGGCAGAGCAAAAAATGAAAGATTTTTCATCAATTTTTTTTTCTAGGTAAAACTTTAAATTTTTGTTAAAAAAAAAAATCTCCAATGAATTTGTATGAGGACTTTTGACCAGCGCCAGTCAGGAAAGCAGAAGCTGGAACAAGACTTGGCCTGTGTTGGAAGGGAAGTGAGGAACTGGCTGCCAAAGGCACTGATGTCTTCGCGTTTCCAGACATGTCAAGGCCATGTGGACAGTAGAAACTTTTGCCTGTTTAGCCCCATGCTTACAGATGTACTTTCCAGAGGCATTGCTACCCTGGAGAGAGCCCGAGTGTAGATGTAGTTGTGCCGCCAGTGCCGGAATAAAGGTCCTCATCCCAGCATAGCTGAGTTGCTGAGGTCAGTGCTGTCTTGCTCATCTAAAGCTTTGGCGGCTGCAGGCAGTTGGTCAGTAGAGCTAGATCAGTCCAGTGCTTCTGTAGACTTGCCCAGCACTGAGTGTGGACCACTTAGGGCTCACATTCAGGTTACAGCTCTATTGCCCATTCACAAATCTGACTCAGGTCAGCAGGCCCTCAGGATCAGGTCCCAGGAAACCTCCAGGGTATTTCAGAGCTCGAGTTCTGCTGAGGTTCAGGCCCATTTTTGTGCAGCTGCAGCTCAAACCCAGTCATCAGAATCAGGTTTCCATGCTGCAGTATGGATGTGTGACCTGAGCTATGAGCCCTGGGCCTAGCAATTGTAAGGCTGGGTTTGCAGGGCAGGGTGAATACTCAAGCAATGGCCTGGAAATGCCAAGAACACCAATCCAGGTCCCACTGACCTGCAGCTTGAAGTTCACACTATGCCTCAGCTTCCCATCTGCAAAAAAAAGCCCTTGCAGCCAGAGCCATAACTACTGTTTACAGTGTCCCTTACAATGATCAGTGGCTGGTGAGAGCAGCATGGAATGCACCCTTTAATGGAGCGGCTCAGTGGAGTCGCTCTGGTGCACCTGGGGCAAAGCCCTGCTCGCCCCACCCTGCTTGCAGGGGCAGGGTGGAGATACATTCAGTAAAGGCTGTGTGTCTCTTGCAGATAAGGTAAGGTAGTTGTCTAAGCACCAGAGCTAGACAGATGCATTATTTGACATGCACTCTGAAGGCCCAATCCAAACCCCAAAGAATTCAGTGGGAGTTTTCCCATTTCATGGGGTCTGGCTCAAGTCCTAATGTGGCAGGGTTCTGCACATGGGCCTCAAGCAAAGGTGCCCAGAGAGACAGTTAAGGCTGCCAGCTGAACTGATTTAAAACTTAGCAAGAGGAGTGCCCCATCCCTTCTGCAGGGCTGATACAGCCTGAAACCAAACAGATTCCCCAGTACTCCCTTCTGACTCAGTTCAGCCCCTCAAAAAGTCAGACCATCCCACTCTCCAGCATGCATGTAGCCTTCGGCTCTGAGCACCTCTAGTGCCCAGGACTGTCATGTGCACTTTCCCAGAGCGGATCCTGAACAGGAGTGAGTAACAGGGATGAAAGCAACCACATCCCTGTGACAAGCAATGCACACTGAGTCAGCAGCACGGAGAAAGGCTAGGAAAAATTGGGGCAGAGAGCGAAAACTACAAATTATAAGATTCATTATTAAGAAGTAGCTCAATGGAATTACTCATGTCACGCTGTCTGGATTTAGGGGATTTCCAAAGGGATAGCCGTGTTAGTCTACTCCAGCAAAAATACCAAGGAGTCGTGTGGCACTTTAACAGATTTATTTTTCGCATGAGCTTTCATTTATTTTCATTCCATTCTGTAAGTTCACTCATCTTTGAAGCATCTGATGAAGTGGGATTTTCTCCCACGAAAGCTCATGCGAAAAATAAATCTGTTAGTCTTAAAGTGCCACACAACTCCTTGGGTTTTTTTTTCTGGATTTAGGGGATCATTTATTATTATTTTTCATATTAACAATATTTCATATTTGCAATAATTCATAAGAGATATTCCATGTTTGGTACCAATGGAAAGGTTGTAATGTAGGAATGATTCTATGGTTTATATGTAGATGTAACATCTGTGTTAGGAACATGCTGGGGCTTTGCTCCCCTGAAAAAATGGCCAGGCCCCACCCCTTGCCATGTGGCCCCATCCCTGGGCCTGATCCAGCACTGGTGCCCTATCGGGCTCTTGCCACTGCTGGCCAGTGGCTGACGGCCTGGGTGGACCCGATCTACCTCCTGCCACTTCCTGCCAACAGTGGCAGGTGGCCCCAGCCCAGCCTCATTTCCTTCACTGATGGCCAGTGGTAGGCAGCCCAGGCAGGCCCAATCCAGCCCCAGTCACTGCCTGCCAGCCAGCGGCAAATACTTCAGACTTGGATCCAGCTCCTGCTGTTTGCCACTGGCCAGAAGGCAGTGGCTGGTGCTGGATGGGGCCCACCGGGGCAGTGGTGGGGGCTGGATCCAAGCCCAAGCTGTGTGCCACTGGCTGGCAGGCAGTGGCTGGAGATGGATTGGGCCCGCCAGGGCCACCAGCTGCTGGCCAGCAGTGGCAGGAGCTGGATCTAGGCTGGCCAGCGGCAGGCAGCCCAGGCTCAGATCCCACTCCCGCTGCGGCTGGCCAGCGGAAGGTGGCCCCAGCTGGCCCAATTTGGCCCCAGCAGCTGGCGTGGCTGGGCCAGAGACGTTGGGGGGCTGCAGCCCCTTGGGCCCTACAGCAACTATGCCCCTGGGAATATGTTTGTTCCGTTGTTTATTTGAGTTATTGGATTCTGGGACACTCCCAGACCGGATGCCTGCAGCCATTGTCTCCTTAATGGCCTATTAGAGAAGTTCCCAGGTATAGCTCATCCAGGGAGAAACCTGCTCATTGAGTCACCCAGACTGACCACATAACTCAACTCCATTTTGATTTGCAAAAGACTCTACACAGCATGGGAAAGGCCAGAGGTGATAAAAGGCAGCAGCCCTAGCTCCATTTTGTCTTCAGTCGCCAGTCTACAGCACACATCCATCTCTGGAACTATTCCTCTGCAACTGGACAGAGGACTGAGACCCATTCAGGCATTGGGTATCTACCAGGGGAACAAGCCTTCAAACTCCTAATTCTTCAAGGACTTGTTTTATATAGACTCTAAATCATTTGTATGTATGTGATTCAATTTGACCCTTTAACATCTCTCATATTTTGTTTCTTTTCTTTTTATATTAAACCTTTAGTTTTACTTACTAAAGGATTGATTGTCAGTGTGGTATTTTGGGTAAGATCCAAACCTATATTGTTCTGTGCAATGTGGCTGGCCCTTTGGGGTTAGGAGTACCTATTTCTTTAAGAGACCCAGTGGCTAGCTGGGGGCCAGAGGAGCTGATGTGCACTAAAGGGGGCTGTTTCTGTTTTGTTACGCTTTGTGATGATGCATGGAGAATCAGAAGCATAGTGTGTTACTGATAGTGTGTTACCACTCATCAGTGTTTTGGGAGCCTGGCTTCCGGTTTTTCAGCTACCCTGATTTTTGCACATTCAGGAGGTTATCCCAGGAGGCCCAGGTCAGAAGTGACTGCCTGCCTGACCCCACTGTGCAGCTTCTCTGAAGAACTCTTTCTTGTGCACCTGCTGTCACCGGACAGGGAGTTCTGCTGGAGATGGCAAGAGAGAGACAAGGAGAGAGGAGTGTCATGGCAGAGCAGACATGGTGCATGAATGTGTTGGAAGTGGGGCCTGTATCCCATCAGGAGCTGGTGTGCAACTTCCCATGCATGCCCATCTTGTTTATTGGTCTTTTTATATTTGAAGTCACTCACATGGCATGGGAAAGAAGCCCTGCACAAGGATGGGAAGGGAGAGAAGGTGCTGAAATGCAGCTGACAAAGTGGGCAACAGCTGGCTTGTTGCAGCATGGTAATGGTGTCAGACCAAGCACAGAGAAGGAGGGAAAGACACAGGGACCTGAGACAGCAGCTGCTTTGGACCATCTTCAACAACCAGGCCCTGACTGCTGCACTGGAAGAGGCTAGAACTCAGCAAATGCGAATACCCTCTTTGGGTATAGAGAGCACAGGAGACTACACCACAAGTCCCTCTTCATCTCTTGTGGGGTAGGAAGGACTCTACAGCTCTCTGAGGGACTCCTATAGCACCCATCACTATGGCATCTGTGCACCTGCCTCTCCTTAATGAAAGGATTAGCAGGTAGCAGAGGACACCAAAGTGGTGCCCAGCTGAAAGGGAAGGAGCTGAGTTGCAGGGAAAGGTGCTGTAGGTCACGGAGAGAGCCTGTAGCCAAGAACTGTGCCCATCTCCTCTATGCCTGCAGCCAGTGTGTTAACAGTAGGCCACTCAGCCAGGGCATGGCCAGTCTCTGGACATGGAACCAAATTCGGTCAAGCTGATGCGGATTAAAATGTCTGCTCAATCACAAATGACGGCTTCCCTAATAGGCTCTGTAGTCTCCATCTTGGCCAGAGTCTGAGCCCCCAGAATCACTTCTCCCTTTGGCAAGTCAGACAAGGAGTCGTGGGGCACTTTTGAAGACTAACAAATGTATTTATCACATGATCTTTCATGAGTGTAATCCCACTTCATCAGACGCTTGACATGGAAGCTGTAGCATGTCAGGAGAATAAATAAATACAGCAAACACTCTACAGTTTCCATTTCATGCATCTGACAAAATGGGATTACCAGGGCTGGATTAATGCTGGGGCTGCAGGAGCTGTAGCCCCAGGCCCTGGCCAAAAGGAGGGCCCCAGCCTGCAGTCCCTAAGGCCCCTGCATTGATCTGAACTGGCCCTGCTGCTCTGCTTGGGGCTGGTGGCACATGGGGAGGGGCCTGGGGCCAGAGGCCAGGCTCCACAGTGCTGCCTCCCCACACCTGGGCCAGCTGGTCTGTCCCTGGGGGTGGGGTTGGCTGGCACACATCCACTGCACGCTGGGACAGGGGCAAGCCCGCCTGTTGAGAAGCAGGGTGAGAGTGCCATGAATTGCGGTCTCTGGCCTTGAGCCCACTACCCCCAGGACCAGCCTGGCCTCAGGCTGCCATGTTGGGGGGAGCCAAGACCCCAGGCTGGGAGAAGCCCAGGGTAGTGGGGGGCCAGTGGTGGGCATCCTGGGACCCTTTTATCCAGCCCTTGGGATTACACTCTTGAAAACTTATGCAATAAATTTGTTGGTCTTTATGAGTGCCACAGGACTCAGTGTTTGTTTTGCTAAACTAGACTAACAAGGCTACCCCTCTGGAACTTCTCCCTTTGGAAAGTCTTGCCTTTGATCTCTCAGGGGCTGATGGGCAATAGTGCATTTATTTATGGCACATAAATGACTCCATCAGCTAGTCTCTAAGGACACTCGCAATACGAGGCCTGCAGAGATAGAGTGGGTGGTTTTCCACCTCACCCATGAAAACCGTACTCCAACATTTCTTCTCTCCAGTACAGATACAAAATAAAACCACTCACCTGCCCTTCTATACCCAGCTCTGTGTCGCTCTGAAACAATCTCACAGCATGCCTCCATGGCAATGTTACTGAGAGTTTAGGTGTTTTACTTTCCACATCCCTCCAAGCATCCAACTTAAAACACCAGGAGATGCCCACAAAGAAAACCTTCTTCAGAAACCTGTTCATATTCTTTGGAGCAACATCTGGCCCTGCAAACCCATGAAAGCAAGCAACGACCAAGTGAAGGCTCCTCCTTTAATGCTGCCTCACATCCACACACCAGTCATGCAGACTCATACCCCCTCAATGAGTGCGATGTGCAATGCACATGCCATCTTCCCCACCATCGCACCACATGCAAAACCAACCCTGGCCTCACAGGGCATGGCCACCCAGTAATTAAATACCTGCTGCTGGCCTAGGTCAGCTGACATTGCTCATGGAGTTTGGGTTATAGGGCCATAAAATTGCAGTATAGACCTTCAGGCTTGGCCTGGTGTCCAGGCTTTAGGACACCTCCTTGTGGAAACTCAGAGCCTGGGTTCCAGCCTGAGCCAAATGGCCACGCTACAGTTACAGTGCTGCACCCTGAGCACAGGTTGGGTGACAGGCCAGCTGTGGCGATGTTATTGCAGGGTAGACATACCCACAGTGCCCTACAGGTACATAGTCCGCATCAGCACACATGGAGATGGCAGATTTGAACTAAGGATACTTGTCTGCTAGGAACTGGGCTGAGAAGCTGCCAACGCATTTACTCAGATCACCAGAAAGCCAAGAGCCCTCAGTAATATCAGTATCCCTGTACAGTGTTGTGCATCCTTGCCCTGGGTACATGTGTGATTGTGAGGAACAGTTCTCTGGCTGTTTCAGCAGAGAGTCAAAAGAGCCCTAGGTGCTATCTGACCCTCTCAGGCCTGGAGATGGTCTCTCCAGGTTACAATAAAAGTGAACTGGCAGGAGAAGGAAGAGGAGAGTTTCCATTGTCTCAGTCATCATCTCATTTGTCTCCACAGTCACTGGTCCAGCTTTGTTCACTAGTAAAGCACCCTCAGGCACATACACAGAATTTTGTATTGTAACTCAAGGGCAGATCCCTATCTTGGTCAGTGTTGGAAGGTTTCATGTTTCATGGTCTAGCAGCTAATGCCTGCTCCTGCCAGAAGTGCAGGGAATGATTCCAGATGCCCTTGTGTGGCCCCTTCCAATTCTACATTTCTGTGAGTCTAGACCAGGTGTGGCCAAACTGCGGCTCAGGAGCCACATGTGGCTCTTGAATGAAAAACTACAGCTCGGGGAAGAACATCAGCAAATCAATTTCTCAAATTGATTTCCCAAGCGCAAACATCAGAGGCATGGTTGGGACGGCAGGGAGAAGCCCAGCATGTTTAGATTTTCTCATAGGCCCTTACGCAGTTTACTCATTGTTAAAATAAAATTGTGTTTTACAAGTCCTTCTAAACATGATGTTGAATAAAAAGAAACAAAAATACAAAGAAGAAAATAGATTGTTTAAAACCTGAAATGCAAGAGGATTCTGGTTTAAATATGACGCACCAAGGCTCCAAGTCTGCAACTGAATTCTGGAAACTAGCGCCTGAAACTAAATATCATCAACTGAAGAAAGTCAGCTGTAGATTACTTTCAATTTTTGGCACAACTTACTGCTGTGAAACATTGTATTCCACAATGAAATTTGTGAAATTGAAACATTGTGCAATACTTACAGATCAGCACCTGAGAGAGCTTTTACATACTCAGTTGACAAATTACTGTGCAGATTTTAAAAAACGCGGCACTAGCCTGCAGTCTTCTACATCGAGCAACAGCTAGTTTTTTACTGTACAGGCCTAGTTTTCATGATAACCTTAACTAATTATTAGAATCAGACATTAGTTGGATCAAAATTTGCCTTCTTTTTATGACAAAATTAAAGTGTGCAATGAATTTTAAGCTTAGTAATTTTGGAGTAGGTAGAAGTATATGGCCTCATGACTCAGTGCGCCTCTTGAAGGTTTAATAATTGACTTGTGTGGCTCTTGAGTTCCATAAGTTTGGCCACCCCTGGTCTATACAGAAGTGGAGAAAAGCCCCAAGAAGATTGCAGAGAATTCATGTGGAAAGCCCTCAGGGAGCTTAGTTAGGCACAAGATGCCATTCACCATGCTGGGAGTCACAGGGCCAATATCCTGATGCAGAGCACTCAGAGTTTGACCTCAGGTCACTTTCTCCAAGATTAAAGTGGATGTGGAGAAACACAGACATGTGAGATGAAGCCAGCTTGCTCTCTGACTGACAACCCACTGCTGCTCATTTACAGCAATAGATAGCCACGAGCCATTTAGAACAGGAAACAAAGTGACCCCATAGCTGCAACCGAGACTTCAGAGGAGTTGGTCTCTGTGTTGCCTCTGCAAAGAGCTAAGACAGCATCAAGGTACAGAAATGTTTCCACTGCTATGTCACACTGAGAAGAGAAGGTACGCTGAAGGGCCCAATGAGAAATACAGGGACACATCATGGTGAGAAACAGCAGAGTTAGAGCTAATCTGCAAGTTTGATACAATCAGACTGGGTCTGAATAGAGACTTAGAATGGTTAATGCATTACAAACAGTGAGTCATCTGTTCATACTTTCTCTCTCTTTGATCAACTGTAGTGTTAAGGAAGATGAAAAAGGCAGCAGGAGCTAGTAGGGTGTGAGAGACAGGAGAGCTGAATTCCCAGACACCTGAAGACTGCGCCAGAGGCCGCGCTGCATACGGCACATGCCAGTTGGCCCTGCCACCAGCGGGAGCTGACCAGCCATGCTGCAACTGGCCCAGGGTAAGCCAGGAGCAGAGCACAGACCCAGTCTCTTGGCCAGCCTGCCCTGCCCCCCCCCCCCACTGCTGGCAGGGTGGAGGGCCCCCAAATTGTGGTGGGCCTCTGTGAATGGGCACCATTGGCCCATGTGGTAATCCACCCCTGTAAATTCCTATACTGGCTCTGCCCTGACTCTTCTGTGTGAACTTGAGCAAGCCACTTCTCTTTTCCTACTCCCCCCCAGACTTTGTGTGTTTGTCCGTGCAGCTCTCATGTTTGTGCAGCTCCTGGCACCATGATCCAAGTGCTAATGGATAAATAACTCTCAGAGACACCTGCAATAGAAACATGCTTCTGGGACTCTCCCACCCCTGCAATTCCTCTAAGGCAGAATGGGAGGAGAAAGGATTGCTGTTGGGATGGGAAGGTTTCCAAAGAGAAGAAAAGTAATGAACTGGAGAAGGAAAGTTCTGTGGCCAGAGCGTGAATTTCCTGACAAATCTGCAAGACCAGCTCTAATGAGAGTGCCTTCTGTTCCCCCAGGGTCTTGTCCTCAGGGATACCCAAGCACCGCTCACATATTAATTCATGAAAACTCACACATAGATGGGGAAGTAGATGGAATCCCTGAAAATGTGTGTCCACTGACAGGTGAAGGGACACATCCAAGGCCCTACAGAACAGACATTGCTCTTCAGCAGTGAGTCAGCGCAAAGCAGCCTCCCATTTCTGATCTTTGAGGGTGTAAGTGCTGCACAGCCTGAGGCTGGCTGATCAGATGCACAGTGAAAAATTTCACTGATAGACAGTGACAGAATCTGCATTAGGACCTACCAGTCCTAGTTATCAGTCCTGGGCTTTACAGTGTAGTGTCTTTGTGTAAGGGAAAAAAAACAACAAGCAGTTGTGTGGCACTTTAAGACTAACAGATTTATTTTTTGCATGAGCTTTCGTGGGAGAAGATCCCACTTCCTCAGATGCTTCGAAGATGGGTGAACTTACAGAAAGGAATGAAACTAAATGCAAGGGGGTGTCTGATAGCCTCTTACTGAAACTGAATGGGCCGTCTTGATTGGCCACTGCAGCCTGGAAGCAAAACTCTTAAACAGACAACCCCAGAGCCAGTGGGAGGGACCAGTGTTCCAGGATGGCCTGATTGACTGGCTGGACAGCAAAAAAACAAACAAACAAACAAACAAAAACAAAAACAAAAACCAAACAAAAAACAAAGGAGTCATGTGGCGCTTAAAGACTAACAGATTTATTTTTTCACATGAGCTTTCATGGGAGAAAAATCCCACTTCGTCAGATGCTTTGAAGACGAGGAAGCCAGGAGAGTGCTCCCCTGCCTCTAAGCTGAAACTGCAGGCTGGACGTGCCTTGGCATGCTAGAGTGTGTGTGGGGCCGAGCTAAGGAGGAAGCACTAAGCAGCCAGCAGCTGGGAGGCAGAGAGCCCAGGAAAGGGGGCCAGGCTGAGCTGATTTGTGCAGAGCAGACCCACAGCAGCTGGACCAGCAGAAAGCCAAGTCAAGCTGAGCAGAGCAGAGCTGGGGCCAGAGACAGAGCCGGAGTTGTCTGAGGCTGGGTGCAGGAGGCCAGAGAAGGAGACCAAGGTGCTGATCTGATCTGTGCAGATGCACGGCAGGAGAACCAGAGGAGCCCGTGCCCAGAGAGCCACATGGAACCAGAGCAGCAGCTGGGAGCCAAAGCTGCAGCCATCTGGAGCTGGGTGCAGTGAGCAGCTGGGGAACAGTGAAGGGGGGGCTGACGCTGGGAAGAAGGACCCTGCCGCTGGAGCTTGGGGATGTGCGGCCACAGCAAGAGCCTGCGTCTGGCCCCCTGGAGTATCCAGTGACAGCCAGGCCTGGGCAGAGGGCTTGCAGTGTGGAGAACTGACTGTGAGACTGTTCCTCAGGCCCCAGAGAATCTGTGTGTGGTGTCCCCACGCCAGGGGGTGGCACTGGGGGTTTGCTGTTCACCTTTTTCCACTTTTCTCTAGTTTCTTATTGGGTTATTTTTTATTTCTGTGTACTTAAATAAATTGTATTACTTTGAACTGTATATAGTCAGTGCAGTCAGCATCCTGGAGTGGGGACACCCACGCCCTGTCCTGAGAGACCATGATAAGATTGGGGGTCAAGCCCCCAAAAATTCTGGCGCCCAGCCTTGTTGAGGTTACAGGGACTTCTCCACACAGGAGACTGGGAGGGGAGCCTTTGAGGTCAGGCAGGCCTCTGGGTAAAGGAAGTGGGAGCAAGGGCTTGGAACCTGTTGCTTCCCACCTTCACTGGGGTGGTGTGTAAACCAGAAAAGCTCCCCACAATAACGGGCACATCCTCCCGCTTACATTTAGTTACGCAGTAGCTACTCTGCACATTAGAACACCTGGCTGACATAAGCTGAGTCCCAAGCACTCAATAGAATTTCCCCCATTGAATAGCTGAAGAAATTCACTCTCACAAAAGGAAAGTGCCTGGCCAACGTAAGTCAGCAGCAGACTCTAGACTAGAATGTAGATCTCCCTAACCCAGTTTACTGTTGTAGCCACTCAGTCACACTGAAATTGTGTTTTTTCAGTACCTCTCATTACTATTAGTTCCAGTAACAAGTTTAACTGCCCAAGTACATCACATACTGTTTGCCTGTTTAGTTACAGGCTCAATCCATGTATTTTTAGATTCCTGGTCAGTGCTCTACATTTACTCTGAGCTGAAACTTTTGGATATATTTTGCAGTGGGCATATGTGCCAGCGAAATTCAACCTTAAAGCCATGAAGGCAGCTACACTGTTCTTCCTGTTCCTACATTTTAAATATATCACCATTGATCTTGGGAGAGCCCCACTGATCCATGTCTCACTGAAGTCAGTGAAAGTCTTAAAACTGACAGCTGTGGAATTTGAATCAATCCCTTGGACAAGTGCCTTTTGGTCAGGCTTCTGGTTGTGGGGTTAAGTGCACATATCAGAAGTGTCCCATATAACAATGAATTAAATAAGACACTAAAAGGGTGAAAATAATTAGTAATGTCATATAATCCACATTCTGATGATTGCAAACTACAGGCGTTGTTAACCTTAGTGTAATTATATTGTAATAGCAGGATAACTACAGCTTAACTACAATAACTATATTATAAAGTACAATGGAAACTTGTAATAGATCAGAACATTCATGACAGGTGAAAAGTCATCTCCCAGGCTAGAGAAGATTTTCTACTTATTTTGAGGACTTCCTCCACACAGGGGGAAATATCATCCTAGCAGCAGTGGAGGGAAAAACCTGCAGTGTTGCAGAATCATTTCATTCTAATTTTGCTGCACAAAGAAATGGGACAAAGAAGCAGTGAGGAGGGAAGTGCCAATCTTCCAAGGGAAGGAACGAGTGTGCATGCTACTCACTGAAAGCCTTGCATCAGCTTGGCAGGAATATCTCCATTTCCTCAACAGGCAGCACACCTCCATGTGCTAATGTGCAGCTGCCTGGGAGTAAGACGACCTGCCCCCAGCAGGAGCAGAGCACCTGTTTTAAGGACAGACTGAAATGTGTCTTGTGCATTTCTGTCCCCATTCTCCGAGACTCCTACATCTCCATTAGGGCTTTTCTAAATACCAGCTCTGTGGTGTTTGGGGAGAGATTCAGAGCAGCTACAGAGAAGGCAAAAGCTGCGAAGATTTTAACTTTCTCAACAAAGGCAAGATTGATGTGTTTAGCAGCCAGAGCTGAGCCAGGCACGCAGCAGGAACTGAACAAAGGGCCGCACAGTGGAAAATGTATGCTAGCAGCTACCAATTCACACCTGTTAACTGCTGCGAGCAGGCTGCAGCCAGCACCAGGAGTGCCATTTCAAGGAACTTTGCCCAAGCAGGTGTGCCATTTAGCCATTCTTTAGAGTCGCTGAAATGCGTACATTGAATCTCTTCCCCAGCAATCTTCCCTGGGAAGTGGCTGTGTCAGGTATCAGCAGGCTGTGGTGGTGGTGGGGTTGCTAGAACAGTTACACTTGGTGCATGAGAATAAGTCAGGCCTCTGTGAACTCACAGGATGACAGGACTGCCTGAGAAGCATCAAGTCAGCATGGGGGCCCTGGGAGGGTTGGGGTCAAGTCTGCCACCCTTACACTGAACAGTATCTGAGCACCAGAACGTGGCTCTGATCTAGGCTACACTAAACACTTAAGTCAGTCCAGGTTATTCACTGAAGTGGGGCCAAAAATCTACCCCCCTGAGAGGTATTGTTAGACAGCCTCTCCCTGGAGCAGACAGCACTGGGTCAATGGAAGACTTCTTCCATCAACTGAGCTGCTGCCTCTCAAGGAGGGGCATGAACTCCAACGACAGGAGAGCCTCTCCCTTTGCCGTAGTCTGTCTATACTGAAGTGCATGAGCGACACAGTCAGCCCTCCCCCTGACACAAGAACCAGGGGTCTTCCAGTGGAATGGTTCTCAACTTTTTGCAGGTTGCGACATGCTTGGTGGTGTGTCATGACCCTAAGGACATACCAACCCACTTTCCACAGGCTGGATTCAGCCATCTCCCCGGCTTTCTGTGACACACTTACCACATCCACTGTCTGGCAACACAGTAATGTGTCCTGACACAATGGCTGAGAACTGCTGTCCAGTGACAATGCCAGAACTAGGTATTTTGGCACCCAGGGCGTGCCCAGAGCGGAACATGTCCTTAGAACAAGTGGTATCCGGAGCAAGCAGCACAGAAAGCTGTGGAGAAGTGGGAACCCTCTGCTAGGTTAATAAGGGAAGAAATGGGTGTTGACCTTCTTTCTTTTCTATTCGGGTGATGGAACACAGGTAGGTGATATGAGGTAGAGCCACTACGGGGCAGGGGGGTAGTGTTTAGGGAGCCTGTACCTGGGACCCCTCCACTGGTCACAGTGGATTCAGCTGGTTGGACCAGGGGGCGGAGAGGTAGGCAGAGCGAGGAGGGGAACAAAGGACCAAGGGGAAGGAGGGTAGGAGGGAAATAGAGGGTCCAAGAGACAGGACCCTGCCCTGGGATGTAGCCCTAATCCCCTGGGGGTTTCACTTCTGGTTGTTCTGATGATGCTGATACTGACTGTCCTTGCTGCTGTATGTACTGGTTTGCTAATAAACCCTTCGATTGCCACACTGGCTGAGAGTTGCTGCTGATTGGGACTGCTGGCACCCTCCTGGAGGGAGGAAACCCCCTCCAAGGGAGACCAGACAGAGCAAGGATCGGACCCTCTGAGCCTGGAGTTGGGAGCTGGCTGCACGGAGCGTGGAGACCCGGGTGCTGGACGGGAGGAGACTCCACCGTAGCAGAGTCCTGACTGGCTGTGGACAGAGGGGATCCAAGTGGCTTTTCTGGGGTCTCCGTCACAAATGCACCTTTTGATATAGCGGCAAAATGGAACTGCTCTGGGGTGCTCCAGGCAAAGTCCCAGTTGCCCCACCCTTGTTACAGCCCTGTCTAGTGAAATGAATAGGCAGCAGGCTTACAACAAACATGAAGAAGCACTTCTCCACATGACACACAGGCTGGAACTCACAGCTTGGGGATGTGCTGAAGACAAAAAGCAGAACTGGGCTTGAAAAGGGATAAGCTAAGTTCACGGTGTATAGGTCTATCGATGGCTTGTTTGCCAAAGTGCTCAGTGATGTAACCTCCAACTTGGGGTGTCCTGAAACCTCTGGCTGCCAGAAGCTGGGACTGGAGGACAGGTCACTCATTTGATCACTCAATAATTGCCCTGGTTTGTTCTTTGCCTCTGATGCACTGACCATTGCTGGCAGATAGGTCATTCATCTAGATGGACCATTGGTCTGATCCATTGTGGCTGTTTGTATGATTTTATACATACATTTACCTTTACAGCTTCTTTGTGCAGTATAAGAACTATCACACCAGCCCTTTCCTCTGCTCCCATCCTAAAAGCTCCAGAAGTGGTGGTGGGTGGGGGTGTTTCCAGACATTTCGCAAATCATGTTAGAAATCTGGGGCCTGCTTCCCCCTTCCTGCTGGATGCTCAACCAAGGAAGTCCCGGTGTTAGAGCTGTTAGGAAAGGAGACAACTACTGAAAATAAAAGCTGTTCAGCAATATTTTGTGATTTTCAGTGAATATCAGAAATGAAAAATGTCTCTATTTTGAAAAAGTTTTAGTTACAAAAGAGTTAAATTTTCAACACCCCCCCTCCCTTATTTTAATGAAAAAACAGAAAACAGAACAGCCTCAGGACAGGGGAGGCTGACTGCTAAGAGAGACTTTCCCAATGCTGCACCATCATTTGTCATCAGAGAAGCACAGATCCCCTGGCTCTGTGCTCAGAGCTGCATCAGGGACAGCCTGGCTGGGGGCTACTCTGCTGCTGTCTTGGGGCCACATTGTACCTGGTTCTGGGGCCAATGCACAGCTGAGCAGAAAGGAGCAAGTGCCTGCCTTTCTTGTGCCTCATGCAGGGCTGGTCCTTGTTAGTCACTCTGGGAAAGCAGCAGCTCAGAAAGGGGCAGGTGGAAGGCAGGGGGTCTTAGCCCCCAGCCTCTCTCTGCACTGTGCTGGGTGGCAGGTGTGAGGTTAAAGGCCTTGTTTTTGGGCTAAGCCATGGGAGTCATATGAGGAGAGAGAGAGTAGCACATATCCACATTTCTGAACCTGCAGCTAGACGTGGTAAGGTTGGGCTGTGTTTAGGCGGTGCAGAGGCAGATTGGAAAGGAAACTTCAATGGCGTTCTGTCTGGCAAGGAATCACTCTTCAACAGCTGTGGCTGGAAAATCAAAACTTCTTACTCCTTTGTCTTTGTAGTACCCACTTCTCTATTGTTGATCTGCATGGTTTCTGTCTGGTTCTTTGATTGTTTCAGTCTGTTGCATAACTAAGTGTGCGCTATTCAGATCACTTAAGGTGGTTGGGTATGATTGGTTAAAGAACTGCTTCGCAATATGTTAGGATTGGTCAAAGAATTATTTTGTAATGCTGTAGTAAAATGATTGATAGCTAAGCAGGACTCAAGTTTCACTAGAAAACTGAGGTTCAAGTGGCAGACCAGCTGGGGAACAAGAAGAATAATAAGAAGGAAAGATCTGAAAGAAGAATCCACCTTCAAGACAGGGCCCAAGATCAGAGCTGCTACTCTTCTGCAACCAGAACCCAGCTGAGACTGACCTTGCTTAATCAGCAGGGAAAGTCCACCTGCCTGACCATGTATGCTTAGCACTTGTATTATCATTGGTAATGATAAATAAACAGAGATTCAGGTTTTCAATGAGTAAGACTCTTTCACTTGTGAAAGGTCCTGTAAACCTGAAGTAGAATCCACCCAGAGTCCTGCAGACTGGGAAAGGTTGGGTTCTTAAATTTACCAGGTTCATTTCATCCCAAGCCCCATGAATTGAATACAGGTGACCCTGGGCCCCTGACTGTGAATTGGGGAAGGCAGGTGTCTTCCCTCAGAGCCTTACTGATGGGGAAAGGAGAGGTGCCCAAGTATGTGTGTAACATGTGGCAGGAAGCATTATGCTTGCCTGGGATCACACTGGAGCAGCTGGTCATTCTGCCTGGCCCATGGTCAGTATGCAGGCCCGAGCATGTGAAAGCACTGACAGATCAGAACCAAAGGCTCACAGCCAAACAGCTGGGAGACTTTCAGGAGGCACCTGGGACCTAGATCTGAGCTTCCTGGATGCTCACCATCTAGCCAAGCAAACCCAGGGAGACAAGGATCCCTATAGGTAAAGGGATCTGAGCCAGGATCTGTGGTCAGACCCATCTCCAGCCTCCTTAGTTCCTGCAGTGTAAAAGGGGCTGCAAATGAGGATATGCAAGTATAAAGTGCACAAGAGTACTCATTCACTGACATGGGGGATTGGTGGATGCTTGGCTATTCTGAGTTGACGGGTGTCGCAGAGAGCAGCTCAGAATTTGCTCCAACTTCTGCCCAGGGCTTTTGCTCCTTCCCACATCCCTGCACAGAGGGCATGAACAGTGCAGTAAGAACGCTGCTGGTGTGCCTCTTATAGGTCCCTCCGCTAGTGGTGTGAAACTGCTCCCAGCTCTCTGACCAGTGGCCTGAGGCGTCAATGTGTCCATGCCCCAAAGTGTGTCTCCAGCCCCTTTAATGGCACATCTGTGGGTCACTGCTGCCTCCAAGACACAGCTCCAGAGTTGGGTGAATCCACACCTTATAATCAGGCAGTGAGAGAGCAACTAAAACTAGGCCAAGCCCAGAGGCGGCACAAAGCCAGTAGGAATAAACAGCAAATGAGAAAGGTGATTTCATGGCACAGCCTTTGTTGGGGAGTAGGAAGCAGGGTCAGACAAGATGCAGCAGAGCCTAGGTTTCAGGGAGCAAGGCAGCTAGGGAGAGCATTTGGCTAGTGGTGGCCTCCCTGTTCTTGCTAAGTATGACAATCTATGGGAATAACCCACAGCCTGTCCTCAAGGGCGCTGAGACAGCATGACCTGCTGCTGACTGGGGAAGAGCTGAGGAGCTGCAGACTCCAACAGTTACAGATGCTCTCTGTGTCAAATGCCAGCCTTGGAGGTGCTGGGCACCTGGGGGCGGGGGGGTGAATGCTACGCATGAGTTCTGTTTCTCCCTCCCATATATTTCTTTACAGGGGTAGGGAAGGAATGGGAGCATTATGACTTTAATGGTGATGTTTCCGCCCCACTCCCCACCAGCGCTTCAGTCAATAACCAGAAGATGTGATGGAGTGACTGGGATTCACTGGCCTGTGTCCAGATTCATCAGCATGACAATCTCTCTCTTTCTCTCACGCTTGCTTTTAGATCCTACTCTTAACATTTAACCACTGCCCGGCCATTGCCACACACAGTGCGCAGTCTTTCTTTATGGCTGGGGCCTGCCTTGCTGCTTATTCCCAGGGGGTGGGCAGGAGAAGCACCTCTGCCTTTTGGGAGGTGCACAGGGGCATTTGGGAGGGGCGGAGCAATTGGAGCTGGGGACCCTCCATTCAGCGGCATCCTGTGGCAGACACATGGAGCATATTAGCCGGCTTTCAGTGCCAGTTTGATTGATGGGGGGAAGACATTCTCACTGACTATCAAAGCATGCATGGTATGCGAGAAGCAGACACCAATTAGTGGTGCCTTTTTAAAGGCTGCCTTGTTAAGAGGGGAATAAGGGAAGAGAATGAAATTGGCCAGAAAACATGGAGCTATTTAACCTTAATTAGAAGGAAGGTGTGGGCTTTGTGAAAAGATCATTGCTGAAAAGGATTTCTCTTCCTGCGTATAAAGAGATCCTGCCTGCTTGTTAGAGACTTGTTAGACTTTATATGACTGGGCAGGAGACTAACTTGTAGAAATGCCTTTTATGCCTTTTGAAAGTGTGGCTTGCTTATTATACGCTGCCACGCTGCCATGGGGGCTGGTAGAGAGGAGAGGAGTGACTGGAGAGGAGAAGAGAGGAGAGAGCATCCGTGCCAACTGGCTATAAATTTCATGAACATCATAAATGTAAGTGCTTTCTGGAGAGCTGTACAGATTGCACATAAAAGTCCCCCTTCTGTCCCTGTAAACTGCAAAGAGGGCTTTCTTGGCAAATGTGCCAGCGTAGATAGCGTTCCATGCTGAGCGAGGATGCAGAAAGACTGCAGATCCATAGCTACAAAGCCACAAGCGCAAGGGGGGATCTCCAGCAGATCTTGAGGCCTCCTCCACTTGCCCTGCTGCCACGCCAAGTGTTGATAAGTGCAGGCAAAGACAGTGAGCACATCATTCAGGGTGCTGTGGTCAGCACATGGGTGAAAGTCTCCATTGCAAGGTTCCTGGGAGGCCAAACATGATGCAGTCTGAGCCAGGGTGGGCAGGTCCTAGTCACTAGATGGCAAGTGACTGAGGGGCAGAGGAGACAGAGCAGGGGAAGTTTTAGTCAGACCACACAAGGGGAAGGCCATGATTGCCACCGTTGGGTCAGGGTCAGCCCATTGCCATGTCTGTCTTTCTTTACCAGACTGGCTCTGCTCATTTGGATGTCAGTGGTTTTAAATAGCTAGATGGAAATCTAATCCAGCCTCAGGACGGTCATAAGTTACAGGGCTGCTGCTATTTTTATTTTGAATGTTACCGCTTTTCTGAGAGATCGGTGTGGTTGGAGCAGAAACAAGTAACCCCACAGCCTGGTGGGCATTGCTGAAGGAATTGTGACGCAGTGGGTAGGGCACTGGACTAAAAGGGAGCCACTGCCACTGAGCTGCTGTGTGGACATGAGCAAGGCACTCATCGCAGTGCTTCTGTTCCACCTCCCACCATGTATCTGTTTAAAGAGTGTGAGATTTTGGGAACTAGGGACTAGTCATATACAGCACCCTGAGGTCTGTGGATCCTACTAATAGCATAAACCATGCAGAGACCTGCAGCAATTCAGGTTTTTATGTACTGGCTAATGAGGAGTACATGCTCTCCTCCCCCACTGTGTCTGAGGGACCCTGTTTTGGTTGGGGCTGTGGCCTGATTTGACTCTGAACCCAACACGAGAGCAAAGAGCCACAGAGACAGTTGCTCTCTTCTCCAGCTGAACAAGGAACTTTGCTGGAATGACAAAAGCAGCATTAGCCCTAAAGCTGCCCATCCCATCTCTAGAGTACCTGCCAAGAACTATCTCCAGCCCTCTTCACACTTGGCTTCCTGCTCCAGAGTGAAAGCTGCAGAGCCCACCCCCCTGCAGATTTCCTCTGTGAGCAGTGAAGCTCCACACTTGTATGGCTCCCATGGCATAAGTGGGGTCAGGTTCCCATCAGAGTGTCAGATGATTTTACTTTGGTGCCAAGAGGAGCACAAATATCATGTGCTGACACACAGCAGGAGCATTCCAAATAAGCTGGGCAAACTGAGCAGGACCCTTTGCCACTGGCCACAGGAGCCAGGGGGCTACCAAGCAAAGGTGCAGACAGCTGGAAGGAAGTTCTTTAAACATATGCTGATAACTCTACCTCATGGACTAACTCACAGAGAACAAGCCGTCTCAGCACAGTGGGGTGGGAGGGAAAGGGGGAATCATCAGAGCTTGCAACCTATGCTGCACCCATCTCACTGGGATTACTCATCCACAGACAGCATGGGATGTAAATCCCTGCCACCTAAACACGCTCAGCCCCATCAGTATCAAAACACAAGGCAAAGATGGGCCTGGGCTGAATACAGGGGCTTCCCCCCTCCCCTAGCATGCAAATGGTGTGTTGGTCTCTGCTCTCAGCTTAACCAGGATGATGAGTCTCTGTTTGGCTGTTGCCTGTGGAACATCAGAGTCCACTGTCCCGATCCAAGCCTAGCAACTACCACCACAGACGGAGGATGCATCTGGATAGGTAATGTCTCACACTCCAATAGCACTGGAGGAGTGACACTAGCATGTGTCACAGAGCTCCCTAGCTTTGCTTCTTACGAAGATGTTTGCATGCTGCCCGAGCTTTAGAGCTGGATCAGTTCCTTCTCACTCTAGACCAGCTCAGTTTGCTCTTTTCACACTGGGGTAATTCAGATGGGGTCTTGACATTTCAGTCTTGGCTTCCTATTGACTTCAGAATGTCTCTCCTCCTGCCTTTGGACAGCACTTAGTGATCTTCAGAGGAAAAGCGTGACACAAGCACAAGTATTATTATTAGCGACATAGCATCACTGACACCTTCTTTAAGACATTTAACACATTTCCATAGGCTGTGAAATCCAGTGCAACACTCGTGGATGTTGTAACAGACATCACATTTGGGAATAGGAATAAATGCTACTGACCAAAATGAACCACTGTGTCTTTTGCATCTACTACAGTATCCTCTGGCCAGCACCAACGTCTTCAGTGGATGGAGACTAGCTAGAAGGCACTTGGTCTATTGTGCAGTATATGGATCCCATCCAGCAATCAGAAAGAAGCTTGTGGGTGGCAGTAGCAGGATCTAGTCATGTCACTGTAAGGCAGGGGTCTCAAACTCGTGGCCCATGGGATACATGCTTCTAAAGATTTTCCTGCGGCTCACAACAACACTTAGAATTTCTGAAATAATTGATAGTGCAGAATTTAAAGTGTGTTACTTACTCTTTCTCTTCCTGATTATACCTCCATCTTGAATGGAAGTAGTTCTTTTTTATGTAGGCTTGGCATACGTGTGTTACTCTTCATTTTTTCATTTTGACTGTACTTTGTATCATTGTGTGAAAAGGTTTCAGTGGTGCAGCCATTGGGCTAACTTACTAGTCCTCATGCGACCCTCGTGGTGATTTGAGTTTGAGACCCTTGTTATATGGTTTCAGCCAGGAGAGTGTGTGGTTTAAATGTCTCTCTCCAACCTTGCTGCTCAGGTCTGGCAGCCAGCTGGCAAGTGAATTGCACCAGGGTTGGATTTGCCATGAAGCACTATTTCTCATGCTCAACATTGTGAAAAAAACCAAGGAGTTGTGTGGCACTTTAAGACGAACAGATTTATTTTTCGCATGAGCTTTTGTGGGAGAAAATCCCACTTCGTCAGATGCTTCGAAGACAAAGTGGGATTTTCTCCCACGAAAGCTCATGCAAAAAATAAATCTGTTCGTCTTAAAGTGCCACATGACTCCTTGGTTTTTTTTGCTGGACTAGACTAACACGGCTATCCCTTTGGAAATCAACATTGTGAACCAGCCAGCGGGGCCCTCTGACACAGAATGCCAAGTTTGAGATCCATACCCCACCTGAGTTGCTCCTCTCTGCCTCTGCAGTGTGTGTTTAACTCTCAGGCTCAGCAGCGCCTTGTAGTTCTAGCTAAATAAGACCCAGGACTCTTGGCAAGGTTGTGTGCTCTCAAGTAAGAGAGTGGTATGAAGTAAGAGAAGCAACCTGATGTGACCTGCTAAAATCCAAGGGAGAAGGCACGTTCCCTGGGACTGAATACCAATTGTGATGCAGACAGCTGATCTCTGATCCCAATTTATTACTGGTGATAGAAACGAATTACTGACAGCATCTGCAAAGTGGTGAATTAATGCAGCATGTTTCACCTGCCACAGGATGAGGGTTGATTTAACTGGATTCATTAAGAAATTTTAGACATACCCTCCTCACTCTGGGCCACCAGGAAGCTGGGTACTTATTTAATTTTTTTCTCTTTCCCTCCTAAACAGGCCCTGCCAGTGAATTGAGCGGCCAGGTCAAATCCCTCCTTTCAATTATATTACTACCGTCGAAGGCCTTGTCTACCCATAAACTTGCCTGTGTTTAATCAAATTTGGCTTAGGTAACAGGTGCAAACCCCTGGGTGGACACTCTCTGATTTAGTGCCTGAATGGTTTATTTTGGGTCAGCTTAACCCATTTTCCAAACATCCAAAAATAAACAAAATCCTCGAAATGAGAGTGTCTCCACAACCTTTGGCACTGGTTTAATTAACCTGATTTATAATCAGACCTCAAGTAAAAGCAGAACGAACTTGTGTGTAGATAAGCCCTAAAGCTTTGATATTAAACTCAAGTATTTAAACTGTGTGCGTGGACACTGACGGGTGTTTAGCGCTCACGTCCTCACAGCCCTGTGTTACATCATTTCAAACACAGTGCGGTAAGCCCTCCAGGAGCCTTGGAAGAGCTGAGATCAAACCTGCACCTCTCTTGCACTGTCACTCGTCCCCTGCCTTCTGTGTGCTATCACCAGTGTGGCAGCCAGAGCTGGGCACACCTGACATTGGGACATGGAGCCTCCACTTGTCCATCGTGAGTCTGTTCCATGCAGGGGTCATGAGGCATGACTGGTCACACGGTGTTGATGCTGCTCCCTGGTTGGATGACTGGAACTTTTTAGCTAGGAAGAATGCTGCTCAAAGACTACTGACGAACAGTGAATAGAAAACCAGGGCCCAATCTTGCCATATGCAGTGCTTCCGCCATGCTTCTGGACCACTGCTCGCAGCAGCAAGGATGTGTGATAGCAACGGCTTGATGAATCAGCCCTTCGTTGGCTACTGCTTTGAGCAGCTCAGATTTCCGTTTTGTGGGGAGACTAGATTCGCTGTTTAAAGGCCGGCATTGTCTAGAGAACACCAGGGCTGGAGGCGGGCAGCCCCAATGTGTGGGCTAGGGAAGGTGTGCCTACATGTCAAGGGCAGAATCAGTGAGGCTCCAGGAGCTGTTGCAGAGCAAGAGAGTTCTGGGGAACCCTTGCCCCTCAGGTCTCAGCCTATCCCTCTGGGCTGAGTCAAGAGGGGAACCAGGAGGCAGCTTAGCACTGAGGGCCATGCCCTGAAGCTTTCTGCAAGGGAAAGTTCCAGACAATGTCAGCATCTCACCCACCACATTGGCTGAGTAAGGGCTACAAGAGGCAGCACTCCCCGACCCTTTGCGCCGGGGCTGCTGCCCACGCAGCCTTTGTAGCAAGTCCTAAGGCCCTTGGGTGTTCCTCTTTGCTGCTTCCTGGAACGCTGAGGGGCTTGGCTCCAGGTCTTTCCCTGGCACTTCTCCCATGTCAGTTCTGGGAGAGGGAAGGACAGGCAGGGACTTCCAGCAGACCATCCCACCATGTCCTCTGTGGAAAGCCATCTGCTCCCTTCCAGGGCATTCCCCCTGCAAGTAGTTGTATTGTTGATGGAGTGGGGCTGAAGTGCCCCGTCTTTCCCCTGCTTGCTCCTTGGGACATCATCTGATCTGTTCCAGCTCAGGCCATTCACACGCACTGTTCCCTATGCCTCCCTCACTGCACATGCCAGGAACCCTCTCCCCTGGCGACCAGGTGCACTCCTCCCAGGAGACCTGCCATCTGCTCCCAAGCAAGGGCAGCCTGCTTGCACCTGGGCTCTGATTGACACAGTGGTGTGGTGGGGAGGGGGGTGTCTGGAAGCCAACACGTCACACAGCTCCCTGTTACACGGCTGCTCACAAGCACCAGGCTTCAGGGAGTCTCCCTGCCAACACAGGCCACCTTATTTCCACTGCATCCTTCAAGTCTCTCAACATAAACCTCAATGATCCTCCTGCTTGGATATATGAGGCTGGGGCCCTGCTGCCTCCCATAGACCACTAAGGATGGTGACACCTGCAAGGGAAATGATCACTAACTCTATAGAGTCACGATGGACTTAGCTTTGCATGTTAAAAAGCAATCTGAGCTGTGCAATAGCACAGGGACACCTCTTGCAGGCTTGGCTGGCACAAAAGAGATGATGTCAGGACTCTATCTGTGCCCCTCCTCCTGGGTCACAGATTCACCTGCGTTGAGCAAGAACTTCCCAGCTGGAGTCACAGCTCTGCAGCCCTGATGTTGGAGAGATTTTGGGTTTTGGTCCACCCCAAACCGACAAGGAGATGGTCCCGAGATCCCCTCCCCAGGCCAGGTTGTCTGGAATTAGCCATGCACATCACTGCCAAAATGCAAATTGGAACATGCTGTCCTATGCAGCATGTTGAAAGGTGATGGCAGAGGAGCATGGACCAGAATATCAAGGCACAGCTGATGGGGGTAGAATGTGCAGTCGACACTGGAAAGTAGTGGCAGACCATGGACAGTGGATTGAGAACAACTGGCTCAGAACCCTTGAAACCCAATAGATTTGTGTCTGACAAGTGGCCTGAGATGCTGACCTCTGTCATGAAGGCTGACAGCTCCCATATCTCCCTCTTCCTTGCTCTGACCATGGACAGCTCAGGGTGGATGCAGTCGCTATTGCCAGTGTGTCTGCCCTAAGCTGTTAGGTCTCATTCAGGCCAATTCAATGCAAGAGTTGAGGGCTGGATGCGGGCTCCGTTGCCATTTGCATACTCCATGGCTCCCGTGGCTGGGAAGCCCCTGACTATGACTTGATATCTTACAAGGGGCATTACGCTGAGATTCAGGCCCCTGGGGCACACTTCATGGGCTGGAGAGGTCATGTGTGCTCCCAGCCCCATACCTGCCCCAGGCATGGAATGACACAGACGAGCAGACGCTGGCAAAGCTATTGGCAAGGCCCTGTAGGAGGGAAGGGGAAGTGGTGATGTGAGCCTCAGAATATCTGGTGGTTTTTTTAAAGCCCCAGCTTCTGGAGACATGGCTGGCTGAGAATGTTCCCAGGCTCGTGTTTCTTTCATGCTTCTAACTCTACTGGGTGGAAAGCAGGGCTCTAGGGTGACCCAAAGGTTCAGAAACCAGAAGGAAAATTAAAAGAATCCAGAATGTACCTTTAATGTTTTTAAATCCCACAATTTTGGAGGCTTGGCTCAGGCTGTTTGACCACTTGGAGCTGGCAATGCTGGGAAAGGCCTGCGGCTTAGGACTTGATCCTGCCCTCCTAGCACTGGCACCAAGGGGAGCTCCAGCTGCTGCACTGGGAATGCCAAACTGGATCCTTAACAGAGGTCTGGCCACATCAGCTGCCTAAACACAGGAAGAAACTGGGCAGCCAGAGGCTGTGCGGCTGATTGTTAACAAGACAGAGGGCCAAGCAAAACTGTGTGATCAAGAAAGAGGCCTTCCCTCTGCTGCACAGGATTAGGGGCACAGCATTCCTTCTGTCCAGGTAAGCAGGCAGTGCTCTGCTTGGGACTCCCTATGGGCTGGGCTCCTGACTGTGGAAGCCCCCCACAGATGATATTCATTGGGAAGAGTAAGAGGCTGCTCCCACAAGGGGACTGACATCGTTGCAACCCACCAGGGGCCATTGCTCCTGCCCCCTAGAAAAGCAACCTGAGACACGGCCACCTGCAGTGGTCTGAGGCATGGCACGGGGACACAGACAGCCACCACACTGGCACCATGCACCGTAAGGTGTGATGCCCTGCCAACAGAGCTGATTTGGCATGGGAATGCCTCTCTTGTGGCACAGCAACCTCCCAGCCCTGAAGAGCAGCTACTATTGCAGGGGCTCAGTGAGCCCATGTCCAGTAGCATGACGGTGAATGTGCTTCAAACCTTGCACTGCAGTAGGACACACCAAGGCTAGTCTAGTTCACAGTCCTGCCTCATGGCAGGGTGGATTTCAACAGCCCTCCGCTCTGGATCGGGATGTCTCCTCCAAGCCATTACAGTCTGTCAGGTAGATATTATACATTTCCCAAATTGGCACGTGAGCCGAATGAGATATTTACTCAACAGACCATAGCCCTGATGACAGGTTGTGAGAATCTATCAGGCGAATAGAAATGCTCTGAAATGCACTGGATCTGCATACTGAAACCTGAGGATAACCTGGCAAACACTGCCCCTTGGCAAGGATACTAGCAGGAGTCGGAGGATCAACACAGGCCAGTGGCAGAGATGCACAAGGAGGAAAATCCTTAATGGAGATTCACCCAGGGCGCTGGCAGCTGGGTAAACAATAGGCATTTATTTGAGGTCTTCAGGATGAAGGTTTTCTTTAAAAAGAAAGAACAGGTCAGAATTTGATCTGGCACCTCACAAAGCCCAGGAATGCTAGAGTACAAGGATATTGAACACACACAACCTGACCAAGTGCAGATACAGGAAATCCCATGTCAGCCCCCATACATTGCTAGCCATTCCCGTCGGGCACGCTGGGCCACCCCCCCTCTGCTGGCCCACAGATAGTGCCATGGCAGTCAATGGGACTCTCCATTTGACCCCAGCCCAAGATCTGCCACACTACTGAGGTTTGCAATCTGCATTGGGGCGCTTCACACACCACTGGACAGCACCTCCTCCTGGCTGGTTTGGGGGCCAACTAGCCCAGCTGTGCTGACTCCCCTTCCCATGACTGCATGCTGCCTCTCTCACTGTGGGAGCTGTAGCTTTCTTTGTGTGATTCTGCCCTCCGGCCAGCGGTTTCCCCTTTTGGGGCCGTCATTTTGGGTCTCTCCACAAGAAGTGTCAGGCAGTGCTCATGCCTGCCATCCTGACTGTGTCTCCCCACAATGACTCCAGCAGCCTTTGTATCCACCACCCTCAGTCAAACTACTCTACAATGGTTGGCTGGGAACCCAGACCCACCCTTTATTCTGGGTTCTAGCCCAGGAGTCTCTACCAGACAGTCAAGGTCTGCAGCTTCCCTAACCTTGCTGCTCTCACCCCTGGACTCCATGCTCTTTTGCTTCTGCCCTTCCTAGTGTCAACAGGGGAACAGTTCTGCTGTTGTGGGGAACTTTCCTGGCTCACACACTGTGCTGGTGGAGGTGACCAGCAAAAGGATCTGAGTCCTCGCAGCCACACTCTTTACCCAGAGGCCAGCCTGGCCTCGAGGACCCTCCTCCCACTGTCCTGTGAGGCATGGTTCCTGTAATGCTGATAAGGCTGGGCCCAGAATTCGTGAGGGCTCAACCCCAACCTTGTTCTGGTCTCTTAGGACAGGGGCTATGGTGTCCCCATTCCAGGGTGCTGTCTGCACCAGGCTCTTCCCTACCCACTGATGGCTGCATACAGTTCAAAGCAGAGGCGTTGCTAGCACTGGGCTTATGGAGCTCGAGCCCTGAGGCCCAGTGCACCAAGCCCCAGGTCTTTTCTGGGGCCAGCGCGCTTCTGGTTCAAAGCAGATACCTTGTATTAAACAGTAATCAATACAAAAATAAGAAGAGGAGAAAGGTCAAAGGCAAACACCCAATGTTGCCCCAGGCATGGGGATACCCCAGCTGCAAGGCCATAACTAAGATGGGATGAATGGGGCTTGCCCCGGAGTGGTTCCATTTAGCTGATTTCCAAAGGGTTAGCCATGTTAGTCTAGTCCAGCAAAAAAACAAGGAGTCGTGTGGCACTTAAAGACTAACAGATTTATTTTTCGCATGAGCTTTCGTGGGAGAAAATCCCACTTCGTCAGATGCTTCGTAGATGGGTGAACTTACAGAATGGAATGAAAATAGATGCAAGGGGGTGTAAAACATAGGATCAGGTCATACAGTAAGGAGGCTGAAATGCCTTGTTACAGCGCTACCTAGCTGGCATCTCTGAGGTGTGTGAGATGCACACAGGCTATGGCTCACATGTTGCAGGCCCCTGCCCAGGCCCTGGCTGCACTGCAGGGATGCTGTGGATCAGATGCTTGGTCTGGCGTTAGCTACATGTGAGGTCTATGGGCTGGTGTTGTCTCCCTGTGCCAGGCCCTGCCCAGAGTTCCCCTCACTCAACCCAGATGCTCACAGCACTCAGCTCTGAATGGCTCACCCAGCCTCAGCCCCAGCCCCAGCCCCAGCCCCAGCCCCACTCTGTGGTTCAGTTCTGCTCTGCTCAGCTCAGCTCCCTGGGATGCTCCTTGGGTTGGACCCTGCTGGTTCTGCTGATGTGGATCAGCTTGGCTCAGCCCCTCCAGCCTCCTCTCATGCAGCGGGCGACCTCTGGCTGCTCTGGCCATAGTCTGACCCACTTCATTCCCAGGCTGCTCCAGCTGAGTAACACAGGACAGGACCCAGCCTCTTCCCCTGCTTTCTTGGCTCCCTCAGTTGGCTCCCTGCCTTGTGGGTTTCTCCCTGCTGGTCCTGGAGGCTATTCAGCTCAGCACTCTGATTCTCATCGACCCTTCTCTTTCCCTTTAGCACTGAGAGATACTAGCCAAAAAGCCCCTCACTCACTCTGAGTCAGTGAGAGGACAGCTGTCTCCTTTTGTAGGGCCACTAGGTTTCAGCAATTCCCACAGAGACAGTACCTGCCTCTCTCTGTTGTCAGCTTCTTGGCCCCACTTTGTCGCCTCACTGGCCTCTTGCAAGGATCCAATCAGTGGTCTCCTCCTAGCCTCAACCTCTCCCCTATTTGCATCTTAACTGGCTGATTTTTGCCCCCCTTCCCGACCTAATTCAGCTCTCTCAGTGCTGGTGTGGGGCATATACCCCAAGTTGCTAAGCAGCCAGCGTTGCTGTGGATGGCTAATCTGCTGCAGCTGCCCACCCCAGAGGTGGCTGCCTTTCAACATAAAACAAGATATTTCCATATAGAGCTGGCAAAGCATCCAGGGAATCTCTATGAACTACATAATATTATGAATGGACAGCACAAGGAGCCTTCTAGGAATCTCTGTGAACTACATAATATTATTGAATGGACAGCCACAAGGTTTGCCTTAGTCCCTAGCCAGCTAGTCCTATTGCTGAGCCTGCTGCCTGGGAGTGGCTGAAGGCCTCTTGGGAACTCATTTTAAATGGATGATTTTCTACTCCTTGAGCATCCTGGACACCCAGTGTCCTGCAACCGTGGCACAGTTTTTTTCTTTCCAGCTCCACTCATTCTTTGTGTCCTAAACAGCAATTAAGGATCAAAGAGGAGCTGCCTTCACCCGCGCCAGGCAGCACCGTCTGACTCCCGTCTGCTTGCTGTGGCAGGGCTCTGATTTCCAGCTCCTGCCTTGCTTATTTAACATTCGGGAGCCTGTTTTGAGTGCCCCAATATTTTAAAATAAATTGCTGCATGTAAAAGGCTTAATGTCACATTCTGTTATTCTGCCTGTTAAAAGAAAAGTGAAATCTTCAATGGGGCCACTGGAGCAGAAGCGATCAAACAGTGGGAGGCCCTATTAATGTGTATTACGTTTCATTATTCCAGCGCGGCGTGTCAAGCGGCTTCTCATCAGAACTCACGCAACAGATCAGAGCCTTAACTCTTTGCAAGCAAACAGAGGGGCAAGCTTTGTCAACTCTTTGTTGTGTTACTTGTTTCCCTGCCTTTGTCTCTCTGATGCAGCTACCGTGTCCTTAAGATACACACACACACACACACACACATGCACGCGCGCACGCACACACACACACACCAGCTTCGTGCTGCTGTTCCCTCCGCCAGCATCCAGGCGCGAGAAGCAGGTGGGAGCTAGATGCACGTGTGAATGGGGAGGGAGGCAGATGGGCTGATTAAGACACACACAGCCGGAAAACTGGAAGGGGGTGTGTAAAAAGGGATGAGAAGGCAAAGTGTTGGGGGCGGGGGGGCAGAGAAAGGGAAAAGAGGCGAGGAAGAAATGAGAGAGATCAGAGCCCTCTAAAGGCGTTGGTCTCATCAGGCAGAGACCATTTTTGTGCTGTTGCCCCACTGTCCACCAGCACAAGGATGGCTTTGTGGGGAGCTAAGAGAGTCTGGCATTTCCCCCCAACCCGTCTGAGACAGGGTGTTTCCTCTGACTTTCTGCTCACAGCCTTGACTCTGAAGAGAGCCTCCTTTTTAAAAGCTGGTTCAATCATGACAGACTTAGCAGCCTGCTTCCCCTGCACCCCCAGCTTCTGCGGGCCCCCAAGCCTCTGACATTGCACTGGAACGGTCAGAGGCCTTTTCAGCTCCTGGTTTTGCCCTTAGCTTTTGGTTAACCTGTTTCCTCTGTGGCTGCTGTCTGAGTTCATGGTCACTCCTCCCCTCCCTGGTGGGCTGCCCTGTGTTCTGGTGTGACCTTGACAGGTGCTGGCGGTCCAGGGCAGCTCTGAAGAGATGGTCAGAATTGCAGCAGGAAGCTGCTGCATTTTTCTAAACCTGCTTGTCTGGCCTCATAGGCAGGAGCCCAAAAGCTCCCATCAGTCCCCAGTGCGCACTAGTCATAAGTCTGGGCCCTGATACCAGGACATTAGAACAATAAATGTTGCCTTCATTTTGTTGGCCTGCTTCCAGTTTCTGAGCAGAGGGTGTAGCCTGCTGGGGTCTGCGGGCTAGGAGGAAATAGGCCTCTGGGGTTCTCCGAGGACAGAGGGGGCGTGCTAGGGGCTTTAGAAAGCTGTGAAACTGCCTCCTCTGCAGGGATCCCCAGTCACTCTGCTCTGTCTCCCTGGGGTCTCGTCCTGGAGAGGGGCACACAGTGGACTGGGAGACCACGGGGCGGCTATGCAGAAGCCTCATTTCCTGAGCCCTGGCTCTGATCGTGGGGCCGTGGTGCAATTAGCCATGTAGGTGCGGGTCAGGTGCATGTGCCGACTCAGGGTGAGCTCCCTGCCTGACTTCCTGCACTGTGGCTCCTTGCTTGGCTCAGCTCACTGCAGCAGGCAGCTCTACGTGGGCAGCTGGGTCCTGGGTGGGTCCCTTTGTTAGCACTGCCCTGTGCATGGGAAGCCAGGCTCTCTCCCAACCCACCAGTCCCCAAGCAGCCTGGGCCAGGGAGCCCTGCCAACCACCCCAGCATCGCAACAGATTGCAAAGCATGTGTATTTAATTCACACACTGCAGAAACATCCTTAACACCAGGTTTGACAGTGAAAAGCCACTGTACCCTGCCAGGGATGGCACAATGCATGGCAAAGTGTGGGCCTCCCACCTGTCTGCCCTTTGCCACACATGTGCCAAGTGGCATGGGGTGACAGACTGGGAGGGAAGGGGACAGAAAGGAAAAGAGAGAGGAGAAGGGAGCCCCGTCTCCAGCCGAGAAAGAGACAGCTGTGGAGCCATTGCTGGAGGGACCCACAGCACTTGCTGAGTAGGGAGGGGGACCAGACCAAGAGCTGTAACACTCTGCTTCAGCACCCAGGGCACTTTCCTATCAGGACATGCCCCTTGCAATTAGTAGTACTTGGGGCCGGTGGCACTAAATGTGCCCTTTAATGGAGCAGCTCAGTGGAGCCGCTCTGGCACACCCAGGGCAAAGCCCCATTTGCCCCTCCCTAGTTATGGCTCTGACCAAATCAGAGCCACAACTACAGCGGGGCAAGCAGGACTTTGCTCCAGGCATGCCGGAGTGGCTCCATTGAGCCACTGCATTAAAGGGCACGGTCCCCTCCAATCACTCCAGGTGCTGGCTATTGTAAGGGCATGTTCCAATCAGACCGCTCCCCAGATGCCGGATTCTGTAGTTACGGCTCTGGACCAAACCAGTCTTGAAGGCTGCCATGAAGCAGAGAGTGAGATGGGATATGTAGCTATGAGCACCAGTGAGCACGGGGGTGGAGGGAGGTATATTCACACCAGGAACTGGAACAGCCACTTAGGAGAATTCCCAAACCCTCAGACTCCAAAGACCGCACAGAGAATTCTCTTTAACTTGGCCCCCCTGAAAGCAGACCAGGCGGAAGAGTATTTGCAACCTGCTGAATAGCTCCAGATCCACACGAAGGGATAGGGTTACCGTCACAGACTAGCCTGTGTGAATGGCATTATATGTGGTCTGTTGAGGTTCTGCTGTTAGCTGGAAAGAAAAGTACATTTCCGAGTTCAGGGGAAAATGTGAAGTAGGAACTGCTGGCATGTTGTGGGACCAATGACCTGGGTGTTCTGACTAACCCACTTGTCTCTGCAGCATATGTCCCCACTCCCAGACTGGGAAAGATAACTATAAACCCAGCAACAGAAAGTTGACGTTGATATAGCAACTGCTACCCCCATCCCAAACAGTGGAAAAAAACCCAAGACAAACGTACACACAAGCCGTCATCTGTACATCAAAGGCAATAAAACTCTGCCACATCTTTAATTTATTTGCTGCTGCTATGAGTTGATAATTCCACATTCGCACTACAGAATAAATTCCTTTCACTGGTGCCTTCATGCGCCTTCCCCAAGGTTGTGTACCTAGTTGGGGTCTGCAGAGCAGGGCTGGGAGGAGGGGGTGGGGTTGAGGGAGCATTCACCATTTCTGTTTTCAGGATGCCTCAAAATTCAACTCTTCTTTGCCATGTTCCAGTTGTGGGATTTTGTAGGAACTAGTAATCAACAGGGTTTGATCCAGACTGGGGGATCGGCTCTCCAGGCTATGAGAAATAACTGGTGGTGCAGCAAAAAGCCTTGCACCCTCCTGTTCTAAGGTTTGTAAATGAATAGCAGACCTAGGGAGCGTGTGACTGTCTGGGAGCTGAGGTTAGTGAGTTTTAAAGGAATTCACAGTGCTCACTTTGATCTAGAGCTGGTTAGGAAATTATTTTATCCCTTCACCCCCATATTTTTCACAGAAAAATGAAAAAAAGGGGGGGGGTTCTTGAAAAACAATTTTTTCCAATTCGTTGGCAACCAATTTCCTTCCCTCCCCCCTACGAGTTTTTAGAAAGGGAGGTTGGTTTTAAACAAAACCATGGAGAGGCATGTTGGAAATGAATATATTCATAGAAATCTGATTTTTGACAAAACCCCATTTTTTCACCAGAAATATTTTCTGGGGGAAGCTGTTGGTACTTAACTGTCCCATAGTTGTGGCCCTGTGTCCTGTGGGCAAATCATTCACAACCCCACCCTGGTTGCCTAGATATGGACATGTATTCATAATACTTTCCAAAAACAGTGCCCATGAACAGACTCCTCCCTAGTGCGTGTCCAAGACATGACTGTTGGTTATTCTTGGGCATGGAAGTCACATGGTGGTGTTGCTTCTCCCTGGTTAGATGACTCCAACATTTAAATTGGGTGAGTTATGCAAGTTGAATAGCTGGGGCAAGCTCCTGATGTGATGTTTGTTGGAGAACATTTTGTGCTGAAATTTGTGAACGTTCCTGAGCCGTGTCTTGACTAAACCACCAAGTTTTGCATATCAGGGTGAGCGAGGGACAGACACTGTCCTACCAGCAAGGCTAACTTAGTGCATGCAGCCCTGGAACAGCTGTTGCCTGCTTTTGAGGTCATTCGATCAGTTGTACCAACTCTGCACCTCTGCCAGGTGAAGATACATGCCCTTGGCTGTACCATAGAGCAGATGGCTGGGTCCATGTCCTCCTAATGCCCAGGAATGGTCAGCTCCCAACTTTCCCAGAAGGGACCAGGTGTCTCAAACTCAAGTCACCATGAGAGCTGCATGAGGACTAGTATGTTAGCCCAAGGGCCACACCACTGAAACCTTTTCATATAATGATATTGCAAATATTGATAATGATAGTGTTGTTGTGGACCACAGGAAATAACTTTAGGGGCCGTGAGTTTGAGACCTCTGATCTAATGTGACAGTCCGTGTAGCACAGGCGAGCCAAGTTCCAATTCTGGTTTTTTCTCTTCCTTCCCCTGTGCTGGGTACCTGAATGCTCATCTTGTTTTTGCTCTCGGCCCCTCCCCCCTTTGCCTTCCTCTTTAATTCTACATTAATTTATCTTCCCTGTTTTTTTAATTTTATTAAAAAAATTGTTTATTCCCTTTTTTCCGCCTTTCTTTCCCTTCCTACGTGCTGCAGCTGCCTCTCCTGATGGCCGGGTGCTACCACAAGGCTGCTTGGCTCCTCTTTCCTTATTTAATAATTACCATCTCCTAGTCATCTTGCAGGGGCTTGGAAAGCCACTTAATTTTACTGCTGAATGGGTTAACTGCCAAGCCTCATTGGTTTTTTGTTGTTTTTTTTTTTACAAGTGATGTACAACTGTTTACGAGATGGGTTGAGAGGAGGCATTTCCAAAAGCCAAGACACTAGCATGGAGTTCAGAAACTTGGGGCAAGTCACAGGTGCTAGAAGCTATTTGGTCCTAAAACAGGTTCTTAGTGCCAACCTCTCTTGGCCTTTAAAGTGTGACTCCAGAGACTTCCTCAGGTGGCGTGGCTCCCTGCGACCCAGGGGTGTGGGAGAACGGAGCTGCTGGCTGGGAGCTTGGGTTGAACTTTCACTTGCAGAGCTACATGCCAATGTTGCTTTTCCTGACAATGCCCCTGTCTGGAAAATACTGCAGCCCCCCTCCTCTTGCCTTCACTCTATGGAAAGAAATATCTGGATGGAGTCCTGTTGGATTTTTAACTAGGCAGTTTAGCCAGGTGTGAAAAGCAGAAGTTCTGCACTCCCGGGATCTGTTCCCAGCTTTGCCCAAGTCTCAGCTTCCCTGGGGAAATAAAGAATGGTGGTGGTGTAATTTTGTACTTCCCCAAGCAGTATCTGGTTCTAGGCCAAGGGTCTCAAACTGAAATCACCACGAGGGCCGCATGATGACTAGTAGAGGGCCGCATGAAGACTAGAATGCTAGCCCGAGGGCCGGACTGCTGAAACCTTTTCATACAACAATATAGCAAATATCGGTAATGCTTGTGTCATTGCAGGTGACAGAAAATAGCTTTAGGGGCTTCATGTGGCCTGCAGGCCGCATGTTTGAGACCCCTGTTCTAGGCCATTTGACAGCTCAGCAATATCCCTTTGTCTAGATCATCCAACGTTCCCTGTGCACAGCAGCACTCACTGGACAGGGGACTGGAGAGGAAGAGGAAGACAAGGGTTCTGCCCTGGTGACCTAGTCTGGCAGGACCCTGGGCCTCAAACCTGCCAGGAAGTTTGTGACCCTACTAATGCCTGTGGGTTCCATGGATTTCAGTGGGGCTGTTCACATGAGTAGGCATTTGCATGATCAGTGCTATAGCATGTAAAGAACTGACCAGATCTGCTGACGTGTGGGTACAGCACCTGGAAGAAGCCTGGACTCAGACTGCAGCCTCCAGTTCCTACTTCAAAACAAACAACCACTAATAAGTGACATTGCCAGTACATGAGAAACTTTTACTTCTCTGATGTTTCAGTGAAAAACTTGATCTTAATCTGCATAAAAGTTCAGATTTTGAAATTCAAAAAGTCTTGCTGACCTTTTTGTTTGCAAACTTGGCCATTTCTGAGTGAAAATGGACCACTTTCACTCAAATGGGTCTGAGTCAAGAAAACGTGAACTGTGGCAAGGTGTTGCAAACTCACTCCCCTCCCCCAATGGAAATAGAAAGAAAGAAAGAAAAAAACCCCTCTCATTTTAAGAACTTTAATTTCCTGGTGAATATTTTGCTCATCCCTGTGATCACCTGGAAGTCAGGAGGTATTGTGGTCAAGTATGGCTTATTCTTACTCTTCATTCAATGTGCTAGAAGGGTTATGAAATGCTTGTAAAGGGTTTTGAGATACTTGGATGAAAGAGTTGTTATTGTTATTTATATTCCACTCACTCGCAAAGAGGACTCAACTATATCCCCAAACACACAGTCCGTTCCCCCAAAAGCTTGGCCATATAAATTGTTCATGCTAAAATCCAGAAAGCTTTCAGGACTCACAGACAAATGTGTCACAAGTAGTCATGGCTGGGAATTTTTTGATAGAACTTTTAGTTGAAAAACTGAAACCACCCATTTTTCATGGAAACATATCAGTTTCAGCTAAACTTTCTAAGTGTCAGATGGAATTTCTGGCCAAAACAATAGCCACCTTTTGTCCTCAGCATAGCCAAGAGGCACTCCCCTGGGATGTGGGAGACCTAGAGTCAAGTCCGTGCTCTGAAAAGGCCAATGAAGGACTTGTGTGTAGGTCTCTGGCATGCCAGTTGCATGCCTAATTGCCAGCCTATTGGCTAGCGCAAGTTCTTGCATTCTAGTTTTTTATAAAAACTGCACGTCTCAGGGTGGGTCTGTACCACTTTATAATGAATTAAATGTCCAAACTGTAAATTATTTTGCAAATTAGAGGTCTTGGGTTTTGGCCAGTCCACACATCAGTGATTGCATAGAAAAGTAATGCCTCCATGGGTCCATGTGGCACCCTCAGTAATGATCAAGTTTGGGCATCAGTTTTTTCAGCTGACTTATGGTTTGCAGGTTCTCTCCAAAGTTCCTTGGCCACTTAATGCAGCCGAGTTCTGTATGTACTTCTCAGAGTAGCCAGGAGAGTGAGGAAGCAGGGTCAGCCCTTACCAAGTGCCTGTTATGTAACATTTGTGGAACTACCATTAACTCTAGCTGGAGCTGAGTGGGGACCAACAGGCACAGATGTTCAGTCAAGTTCGGCATCCAAAACTTCAGGCTGCAAGCATAAACATGGCCAAAGAACAGATCTCCTTTGAATCATGAATGGACTGAGACCCTCAGATGGTCATGTTTTCTTGGGAGAGGTTTGTATGCCTGGTTTTGGCTGGATGGGAAATTCTCCAAGAGTAGCGTCCCTGATGGTATTTCTGTGTCTTGCTCTGAGACAAAGAACAAAGGATGGGGTATGTGGAACCTCTTAAACAACAGAACATAACTAAATTTTACCCAGACTGGTTCGTACATTCAGAACCCAGTGCTAATCTTAGCCTATCCCTAACCCAGCTCTAACTTTAACTCTAACCTTAACTTAAACCTAACTTCAGCTCTAACCTTAAATCAATCATAATTTCAGCTCGGGTCTCAACCCTAACCCTAACCCCAAGGCTGACCTTAAATCTACCCTAACCCTAACCTTAAATCTGTTGCTCACCCTGTTAGCCAAACCTTAATCCCAACTGTAACTTTAACTCTAAGACAACTCTGACCCTGACCTTAAACCCAGTTCTAAACCTAGCCATAAGGCTTTGTAAAATTAAGACCAAGTTTAGCTTGCTATTTATTAAAGTAACTAACTAAACAGTACCTGAATTCAATCACTTTTCTGAGTGCTAATGAAGACTAACAGTTTTAGCTTAATCTGAGTAGGCCGAGTTATAGTGCAGATAGAAACCAGGGCTGTGACTATGTATAGTTAGCTGGGAGTCAGTTGAGCCTGACATAAATTTAACCAAACTTTCTAGCCTAGACAAAGCCTCAGATTAAGATAGTTGACATGTATTAGCAAGGACCTTGTCTAACAGAAGAAGAGTGTCCTTTTTGGGGTTGGCTTATGTTGCTTTGGGGGGGTGTTAAGTGAAACCAACACTAGCATTCTGCTGTAGAGTAAGTGTCTCCACACAGGCATGTGATAAAGACTAACTGGGACTGCACAACACCATCAGTTTAATTCGTAAACTTTCCTATACCAACAAAATCTTAGCAAGCTCATGCTAACTCAGTCCCCACTTTTTTCTAGTCTAGGCAAAGCCTAGGGCAGACAAGGCTGTGTATAAACCTCCACTTGTGCAGCACTGGTTGAGTTAAAGCCTCAATGCCCACTGGCATTTACGGGGAGGAGACAACAGGTGTAGAAGTTCAGCTTGCCGGCCTGCAGCCCTGGAGTTTAAAACACGTGAGTTGCAACTGTTAGTGCCCATGGGGTATGTCTACACTATAAAAGCAAAGTTAACTTTATTAAGTTGACTTAATAAAGTCTATTTAAAGTTGACTTTAAGTAGACATTATTAAGTCGACTTAGTGAGTACACACTACATTAAGTCGACTTTATAAAGTCAACTTTAAATGGGTGTCCTGGCTTAATTAGACTTAATAAAGTCGAATTAATGGTCCCACTGAACTATGTCGACTTTATTAAGTCAAATTAGTTAGTCCACATTGCCTTAAGTCAATTTAATAAAGTCAACTTAACGGTAAAGTCGACTTTATAAGTGGAACTTATAAAGTCGACTTTACTGGACCCTAAAGTTATCTTTATTGCTCTGCAGCAGGGGTGTCGCTGGCTGGGGGAGGGACCCAGGGCACAGGCCCAGGCCCTGCCCCCGGCCCACAGGCCCCACCCCCAGCCTTCAGGCCCCACCCCCTGGCCAGAGACATGGCCAGGCGCCGCCGCGGGTGGCTAGGCCCTGCATCCCCGGCCGGAGACGGGGATGGAAGTGGCTGCAGGAGGCCGGGCCCCGTATCCCTGGTGGGAGACAGGGCCTCCGGGGCTGCCAGCAGCTGGGCCCCAGATCTCCGGCCCAATTAGGCTGGAGATCCAAGGCACTGGTGCTGGGGTTCAGGGCACGTGCCCCGGAGTGCCCAGCACCAGCGACGCCCCTGCCCTGCAGTGTAGACAGGGCTCTGTTTAAGTCGACTTAAGGGCCCTTAAGTTGACTTAAACACATAGTGTAGACGTACCCATGATTTAAAAAGCCACCTGTGCTGGGGTGGGCAGGCCCTACCCAGTCCCTATAATGCACCCTCCACTCAAATCTGAACCCTACCAACGCACTGCTTCTGTGGTGGCTTGTGGGCTCGTGGTGTCATAGATGACTCTGACTCAGTTGGGCTGCAGAGGCTACCAGCTGGTGATCAGGCACATTAACTAGGCCACTGCAGCTCCAACTCAAACTAGGACCGCAGGCAGCTGCTCCCCCAGATGAGTCAAAGTGAAGCAGCTCCCTGCTGAGCTGGTCAGACCTTTGCCAAGGTTTCTTCAGCTAGAAGTTGCTCTGTGAAGCTCTATTCCTCCTGGGAAAGGCATGTTCCCTGATTTCCATTCAGCCTGGAAAGCAGGGAGCCAAGCAAACCAACAAGCCCCCACTCCCTGCATCAACTCATCCTCCCAGGAACAGAGGCTGCTGAGAGCAGGGTGGAATGCCTATGCAGGCCATCTCTTGGCATAGCCAGCGGCCAGCCCAGAAGTGGGGTCTCCTACAATACCCTCTTGTTCAAAGGCCATCTCTTGTAAACAAGGCACAGGGATGATGCCAGACTTTCAGGGCTCCATCCCTCTCCTTAGGGCTCCTTGGAACTTGCCTTTGTTACTCTCTACTAGCATCTCCTGTTGCTGAACAGAGCAGGGGGCTACACAGGTGACCCATGACATTAACCTAATTGTCTCCTCTCTTTGATTAGAAGCGCCACAAAGCCAGTGAACGGCTCAAATTAAATTTGAGTGGTGGCAGAGCAGCTTTGGAACGTTGATTAGATTTGAAAATACCACATTTAAATATCTTAGCATTTGTGGGGATTAGCAGAGAGAGGGAGAGATGGGGGAGATGAAGGGTGAGCAAAGGAGATAGACACAGCCTCTCCAACCCCCATGTGAGGGTCTGTCTCCAACCCCCATGTGAGGGTATTGTCTGCGCTCGTGGCCTGTGCTTGCCCCAGCCTTGCTTCTGGGTTTCAGCCCATTGTGGCAAGATGGCCATAAGGCCAGGATGCAGCCAGGTCGGGTGGAGATGATGAGAAAAACCTCTGAAGTCTTCCAGTCTGTCAGGTTGTGTTCATCCAAGGTTTGCTGTGTCCATATCCAAATCACTCACTCCCCTCTGGGCTAGCACTGCCAACCCTCTGTCCACAAGAGGCGAGTTCTTAAATGTCACCCAGCATCAGTTATGTTTGTGCTACACTGTGAATGGCGAGCAGCAAGCTACGTCCATAAATGAGAAAGAAAACTGCAGCCCTAGCAGGGAGCCTGGGTCTGGGAAATAATAATTAATAAGGCTTCTAATAATAGTATACTTAGCACATCAACCTATCTGCTGCATCTATACCGCTCCAGTCACCATATGGTCCACAGCACCTGTCATTCAGGGCTTTCAAAGCACTGTACAAATATGCCTTTGAGGTGGCTTCCTATTTTTATCCCCAGTGCAAAGAAGGGAGATTGAGGCATGGAGGTGAAATGACTTAAGCTATGGAAGGACAGTAGCCACACTGGCAGCAGACTTCAGGGTTCATGGTGCCCAACCTGCTGCTGTGAGCAATAGGCACAGAGTGTCCCTGCAAAGCATACTGGGAGCAGTCTACAAAACGACAGTGTGGGGAAAGAGGACACCCAGTGAGGGATATGTCATGTGCAGAAGTCTGTGTGTGAAAGAGAAAAGAGAAAGAGGGTGGGATTCTGAACAGAGCCAGGTGAATAATGCATGAATGTATTTGCGACTAATTACAGAGCATGCCAGCCTTCACAACGAATGTCACTGGCAAGAATTTTTTTGGCCCGCTCGAGTTCTGCGTGATTTCTCTGATGCTAGAAGTGTGTGGCGAACTAGATGCGCCAGGCTTGCTTGCCTGGCACCTGCAGGCTTGGAAAGCAAGGATGCTGTCCTCCAACAAAATTGAAAGCCAAGGCTGCGTGTGGGTGCTGGAAAGGGGAATTGTTGGCAGAGGAGAGGCGAGTCTCAAACCCTGGCACACTCCCCTCCCAGAGTGGTGCAAGGGAGGAAGGGGAGAGGTTGGTGCCTCAGAATGAGCCTTGGGCAGCCAACCACAGAGCCTTCAGGAATGATGGTTGGGGGCACCTGTGCCACCTGTCCTGCTCGTAACATGCTCCCTTGCGTGGTGTGTGAGCCACACTCCATCCTCAGCAGTGCTGTGAAGGATCAACCAGCTGGCCCAGGGGCATGTGTGCATGGGACAGACAGGGTAAACTGATGTGTGATGATGTCACTGGAATATGCACACATGCTTTAAAGAGGCCCAGCCAACAGGCCAATCTTCCACTATCCAGACACATCTGCGAAAGAGCTGTCGCTAATCACTGCGACCCTGAAACGGCTCCCAGAAAACAAAAGAGAAATTCCTGCGCTTTCCAACTTAGCCTCAGCTGGGACTGGAAACCAGTTGCTACCAGAGTCAGCCCTAGCCGCCTCCTTCTGAAGCTCCTCCAGCCAGAAGGGTCCCAAGATGGGGGAAACCAGAAGTGGTGGGATGATGGGGGAGGGAAGGAATCAGGCTTGCAGAGGATCCTCCATGTTTCAGTGGTAACCGCAATGCCAAAGCACAAGTGACAGAATCTTCCCCAAGCCACAGCAAACCTAGAGGACAGGGGATTCTGGGAAATGGGTTCAGGACTGATTCTCATTTTGTCTGTAGCCAGATACTTTGCACAGCTGGCATGGGGGATAATTCTGCCTCAGTCTGGAAGGATCCTGAGTCCTTTGTGCACATCCTTGGCCTGCACCTGCACAATTTCATGCCTAGTGCCAGGCAAAGTCTGCTCTGTGGTGTTAGCGTCCTGGCTCCTTAGGGGGATGCCACCTTCCTTCTGTACCATGTGTGTGTGAGAGAGTGACAGAGAGAGTGAAGAAAGTGAGAGTTATTCTTAGGGGGGATCTATTCATAGCCAATGCAGCCCTGTGCAGTAGTACAATCATTCTGGGCTCAATTCCTCCTCCCCTCATTTGTCCCTAAGTAACTTTAGCATCAAAATGCTGGGAGATAGCATGCTCTGGTGAATTGGGGGGCAGAGAGAAACTCAGAAATCTGGATTCTACACAGGCCCCTTGTGTGACCTACTGCAAGTCACCCTGCCGCTCAGTGCCTCAGTTTCCCCATCTGGACAATGGAGAATGCTACTCACCTTTCTGGCAAAGTGCTTAAAGACTGTGAGATACAAAGGGCTACCTAAGGGCTGAATGGTTATTGTAATGCTACACAGAGAGGTGTATTGCAGAACACCAGTGATACGTTCCCATTCTCTGGAAAACTGGACATTCGTTTTCATTCTAAGTGATTACTAAATATTCATTAATGATGTCAAATTAACACTAGAATAGATGGTAAATGTGGAAATGAAATGACTAGTCAGAACGGCTCCTTTGGATGCTTGTCCATCAAAATTTTCTTCTCAGTCAATAGCCCCAAGGATCGTTTAGTTTTTGATGGAGTTGCAGGTTCCAAGGGAATCCTGTTGTGTTCAGAACGTCTCTGAGGCAGGTGCTGAATAGGGAGAGATCCATCTAGAGCTCAGCTGGACACTTGGCATTCCATCCTCAACAAGTGATAGGAAGGGCAAACCAGACCTCACACCCAAATCCACCCCAAACCCTCTCTGAGAGACAGAAATATCAGATTACCTTAAAAATTGATCAATGGCCCCCTTCATTTCTAAGTGTTTCCCAACTCTATGGCTACTCCAGCAGGTTTTCTGGGCAGGGTGAACACAGGATTTGCAAGGCACTACATGAATAAACATGTTCTTGTGACTCAGCCCTTCCCACATGCCCTGGGGCCTTGCATGGGGCTGCTGACTCAGTGTACATGTGGGAAGGGGACACCAGCTTGCTCCACTGAGGATCTGTGGGGCTGGCCCATGTGACACCATGGACTGCAATCCAAATGCTCTGGGCCCTGCTCCCCCCCCCCGGGGCTGTATGTGGCTGAGCTGTGGGACCAGGTGGTTCAGAGCCCTCCTGCTGCCATGCTTTTTTATGCAGGTCACACCAGCCTGTGCTCTAGAGAAGCATCCCAGGTCCCTCCCAGCTGAACCAAGCCTGTGATGGGTACAAAGGGTCCTTCACAGAGGCTCAGTTCAGACACCAGATGGTTCTTATTGTCTCAAAGCCCCAGGCAGCAGCGGGTACAACCTACACGCCTCCCCTAGGTGGGCACCAAGCATGTCACACCAGACCTAGCTCTCCCCACTCCCACTGAGCCCATGCCTAGTCTGGTCCCTGCAGGTTCTCAGAGTGGCATGGGGGGGAGAGGAAGAGCCTCCTTCGATGAGTAGTGGCTTCTCCATCATTAGCTGATCTATTTCAATCAAAGTTGGCAAAAACTCCTCTCCAGCTCACCTGTGAGTTCTGGCTGAGGGCCGTACACTCTGACTGCAGGTCTCTTGCTTAGATTAGATCAGGGGTCTCAAACTAAAATCACCATGAGAGCCGCATGAGGACTAGTAGAAGGCCGCATGAGGGCTAATATGTTAGCCCAAGGGCCACACCCCTGAAACTTTTTCAAATGATATTGCAAATATCTGTAATGATCGTGTCATTTTGGGCCGCAGGAAATAGCTTTAGGGGCCGCATGCAGCCCGCGGGCTGTGTGTTTGAGACCCTTGGATTAGATTAATCTCTCTGGATTAGAGCCACAGTCCTTTCTGGTGTCACAGTCTGGAGGTGTGTCTCTGCTGACTGCAGCCTCCCAGAACATTAGACAGAAGCTAAAGTTGGGAAAGCTCCAGGGGCTCTAATCTGGTCCATCCAGTGCAGGACAGTTGCTGTGTATTCAAGGGACGCATGTTATACAGACCCTGGTTTGATGTGCAGCAAGCACTGCCTACCACTAGGTGTACAGCCATAATCATGGATTTAAAACCTCCTTCCATAGGCCTCAAACTGAAGCTTAAGTCCAAGGTGCTGCTTGGAAGCCCCAGCTTCACTGGGATCCACAGATGAGCGACACTTGTCCAGATTTGGCCCTTAGACCTGTTCTGCTCTGGTGGGATCCTGTGAGGTTCCTCTACTACAGTCTGGATTGGGGTGAAGTTGTGCCACCTCAGTTCTCCACTCCTGGGCCCTGACTTACCCCAACTTGCTGTGTGAACCCCCACTCCTAGGTCAGCTCATGCCCAGTCTCCTGTGTGTGATTGGTCCCTCACCCAGTGCAGGAGCACTCCCACTAGGCACTTGAACTCCAGTGAACAACTCCAGTCACAGATGCAACCCTGCAAACCACCATCTTGCAGGGTTCAGTGTTCCCAACCACACCCCGCAAACTCATTTACACTTGTCCGTCAGTTAAACAAAGAAATAAACATGCACCAGCTCTGTCACTCCAAGCAAGATCTTTGCACACACTCAATTCACATGCACTGTTTCAGATACAATAAATATGTTGATTGACTACAGCAAGATTTTCAGTGATTTGAAGTCAGAGTGATCTAAATCCAAAGATTATTAAGTCAAGGCGTTAGTCACAGTCAAATAAAGACAACTCTTATTCTGTGCTGAGATCACTGTTCCAATTTGCATTTCACGTACCACGCAGACTGATTGCAATATGTCTTGTAGCTGGGCTCCCCCTCCTGTGTGTAGGTGCCAGTCCTTGCTGCCACTTGGGAGCAAGATTCCAATGGAGAATCCCAAGACTCAGCACCTTCTTTCATCTAATAGCCCCTGGGGCCAGGTGATTGACCCTGTTCAGCAATGGATGTGAGTCCTTCGAGCCCAAGTACTCAAAGCTGCTTCAGCCAGTCCATTGTTCCTGTACGCATACTTCCATTGGGTGCAGAAACACAGATGAGTTTGTCTGCATCTAGTCAAACCATGTGAGACACATCTGGGGACATGACATGGAAAAGTTTCATCTGTACACGTGCCTGACATTGTAGGAAACATGCTACCATAACAGTCATGTTCGGTATGTCATGAGGATTCCAAAACCACCATACACGACAGCCTTTTTATCAGGCAATACCCAGTCACACTGTAAGGGTGAACACAAATGATAAAAGATCACACCACAAAGATGTATGTGGGGAGCAGCATGTCACAGTGCTGCTTTGCACCCACACCTTCACTGGGATCCAGGGATGAGTGGCCCATCTCCAGATTTGGCCCTTAGACCTGTGCTGCTATGGTTGGACCCATCTGAGGGCACCTGCCATTCCTAGTGCTAATGAGTATCGGATCCCAAATGCATATGCCTGACAATGGAGAGATCTAGGCAGGGCTCTGGGACTCTCCCCCACATTCCCAGTCAGGGCACAGCCTGTCCACAGACAGCATTGAATTGTGCAGCCCTCTGCCCTGCCCAAGAGATGCCTCCCTTCATCCCAGGAGCTGCTGAATCAACCAGATGGTCAGGGCACCTGAAACTGATTCAGTATAATGGGAGTGATCAAGTGGGTGAGAGTATCTCTCATATGCATGACCGGCCTCTGTTGGCAAGAGTGACAAGCCCCACAGAGTTCATCTTCAGCACAGCACCACTGTGTGCTGCTCCATGTGTGTCCAGGGAGAGATGCAAGCTCTGGAAGGCTGCAGTATGTGTGCGGAGGCAGAGTCAAAGCTGGGAGAGGGGGAGAGGCATGTGCAGGTCTGTGCGTGACTGTGCTTGCAAGGCTCCCTGAAGCTGGGTGTGTAACAGCTGGGTGTGTAACAGCTGGGTGTGTTTGTGTGCGCACTCCCATCTCAGGGGTGTATTGGCATACAAGGGAGGTGTGTGTGTCTGCTGTCACTCATCTATGGCAGTGTAAGTGCATAACGTTTGTGTCTCAGTGTGCAGGTTTGTGCATGTGCAGATTTACCCGAGTGCACGTGTGTGCGTGTTGTACATAGGGTGCTGGCTGTGTAAGCAGATTTTCATCAGCTTGCATGTGGGTGCGGGCATGCGTCTATCTATACGTGTGGGGCTGTGTGGGTTCATGTGCCTGTGCATGCATGAGCATATATGAGCATGTGCTTGCAGGGCACTTGGCCAGGGTGTGCCCGACTGTCTGTGCCTGCATGTGAAATGTCTCCAGCCACCAACACTACAAGGCCTTTAACAGTGACAGTGCAGGGACCTGCTGAAGTTCCATGGAGAGTCGGGGAGGGAAGCAGAAGCTGAGGACTGATTAAGTCTGACTTGAAAACAGGAAGGCTTGAGACATCCCTTGTCACTCTGCTGGCTCTTGAGTTGCCCCAACTGCTTGTCCCCAGCTGGCCCAGGCTAAGGAAGGGGCAAAGGCATTTCCAGGCAACTCTGTGGGAGAGGGAATGAAGGAGATTTCACTGAGCGAGTTCTCCAGGCTGGGCGGGGGAGTTGGGCGCAGCAGAGTGGATTTCTGCTTGAGTGGTTATTATACCGTCGATTTGAAGAGACAGATGACGGCAGTGGCAGAGGAGGCAATAATTGAAAGCACCATGAAACATTAATGAATGCCCAGGGACTGGATCAGGAGTTGTTAAAGCTCACTTCGCTCTCTCTGTCTCGCTCTCTTTTTAAAGTCAAAATTGTTCCACTGCCCTCTAGGCGAAGGAATTTTTTTTCGTTTAAAGATACAGGAGCTCACAAAAGAAGCCGTTGCTTGTCAGCTAATCACATCTCTGCCCTGATGGCTCCTCTGCGAGGGGCCTGAGCAGACAATGAGCTGAAACAGATGATTACTTAGAAATAATGACAAGTGTTTGCATCCATAATCAACAAGTTCTTACTGCGCGTTCAGTGCTGCGTGGAATGAACATGAGCAAAGAAAGGGGTTTAAGAGGTCACAGCTGGATACTGTGGTAATGGGTGCAGGATAGATAGATAGTCACCAATTGTCCACAAGCCAATTGCTTCTGGCCTTGTATTGTGGGATATGTGGCATAACCATACAGCAGACATTAGTTAGAATTTGCTGCTCAAGAGCAGCGAGGCACAGGATGGATTCAAAACCTCTACCTCACAGAGGGGAGAGCAGTGAGATACGGGGAACCCTTCCTTCCTAGCCACCAGCAGGTAGGAGGTATTTTGATGGTGGCTGCCCTGATGATGCACATTCCCCTGAAGCTTCAGTAGACTCTCAGTGGTACCCATGGCAGCTCAGAGCAAGGCATGTCCCACCATCACCCAACAAACAGGAGGATGGAAGAATGAGAAGGGATCTCGGACCCTCTCAGTAAGAGAGCCCAGGACAACCCATTAGCATATGGGGTTAGCTTATGATTAGCATAAGGGGTCTGGAGCCAGGGTGCTGGTGGCCTGTGCCTCCTTCTGAGACCTCAGGCTTCCCCCTGCTCCAGTCCCTGACATCAGAGGATTTGCTTTTATAATGGCTGTCCCAGCACTTTCCTGTCTGGGTGCCAGGGTTAGCTAATGCTTATCAAGCCCTTTAAGATCATCCAATGGAAAGTGCTAAGGAAATGCAGAGGGTTGGTAAAACTAGGCTGGCCAGTGTTTGAGTGAGGAGACCTTCCTCCCACCTTTCAATGCTGGCTTGACAGCTCCAGCTCATTCCTACAGGGGCTGTCTCCCACTGAACGACAACTTCAAGCAAGGCACGGGCAGTTTGCAAAGTGTATGTTAGATGTTAGATATCTTTCTCCCATGAGAGGAAGAATTGTTCTGTGGCACCATTCCTAGGCCTCAGCCTCCTGTGCCCAGAACCAGGTTCATGTCTCAAGGGGCAAGGTCTGCTCCAAAACTAACGCGGTCCTAGGATGCATAAGAAGGGCTATTTCCAGTAGAAATAGGGAGGTGTTAGTACTGTTCTACAAGATGCTGGTGAGATTTCATCAGGAATACTGTCTGCAATTGTGGTCCTCCATGTTTAAGAAAGATGAATTCATACTGGTACAGGTGCAGAGAAGGGCTGCTAGGATGATCTGCAGAAAGGAAAACCTGCCTTATAAGAAGAAAATTAAAGAACTTGACTTGTTTAGCCTAATCAAAAGAAGGTTGAGGGGCAAGGGAGAGGAATTATTTGAGTACAGCACCAATGCGGACACAAGAACAAATGTAGATGCAAGCAAGGTTTAGAGGCTGGGCACTTCTCCTGCTTAGCAGCTAAAAGAGGGCACCCTATTTTCATGGGCTTTGTATTTGCATGAGTACAATTAAGTATTTAGTATACTTACACTGTATATCAGTGGTTCCCAACCTTTTCTCTGCCGTGCCACACCTTGATACCTTCAAATTTTTGAGGCACACCACCATTAAAAAACTAATGAATATTCAAATTAACTTAAATTATTTATGAATATTCTTGAGCCATGGCACAGTGTTTCAGAAATGCTGCTATGTAGAGTAGTAGGGGTAGCAGAGCAAGGGTGGCAAAAGACGGGAGGTCTGGAGTTGTATGCAGTGCAAGAGTGAGTGTGGGAAGCAGCACAGGGGCGGCAAAAGAGGACAAGGGCAGCCATGTAGGGAACAGCACAAGGGTGGCAAGAGAGGAGAGAGGAAGAGATAACATGAGTGGTTTTGTCAGGGGGCAGGAGGGAACCTGGGGAGTGGGAAGGTAGGGCAGCAGAGCATGACGCAGCACCCACTTCCCCCTTCTCCACAGTGGCTCCCTGCCACCCAGGGCAAATCCTCACCCCACTGCTGCTCCCTCACACCCCAGTGGGTCCCATCCTCCCCTCCTCCAGCCCCTGCTGCCTGTGATGGACCCACCCGACACTACAGGGGCAGAACTAGGCCTCCAGCCCCCAGCTACACCCCCACACACACAGCCACCCCACCTCCCAGCTGCACCTCCCCAACCAAACAGCCACCCCACAACCCCAGCTACACACCCTCTGTTACACATCCACACCCACCCACCTCTGCTACACACACACACACACTTGCTGCACACAACCTGCAGCAGCCCTCCCCCTCAAAGTCTTTACCTGGGCTGTTCGCAGGCTGCTGACACAAGCTGCTCCACCCTGCAGGGGGAGATTCACACACTCCCAGCCTCCCACCCCTCTCTTCCAGCTGGGGCTAAAGTGAAAGCACCAGAACACTGTGTTCAGGCTGCTCCTCCTATTTTTAGGGGGACCCCTGGAACTCCATGTTCAGATGCCTTCCTCTATTTTTAGGGAGGCCAGAAAGCTGCCTGCCTAAATATAGGGGGCCCCGGAATTGTCTTCTGGTGCCTTCCCACTTACTTTAACCCCTGCCTTTTCTCAGCCCTGCACAGTCCACATGGCTGGGCTGAGCAAGGAGGGAACTTTAACTCCAGCTCTCGGGGATGCTCGCGGTGCACTTTGGGTGTTGCCATGGCACACCACTGTGCCCCGGCACACTGGGTAGGAACCACTGCTGTATATGGATGAACCTGCCCTGGTGCTGGGCATGATGGGAAATGGTTTGTGTCACTGGAGGCACATCTGTGCACCCTGGGTTATATATGATTTTCCTGTTAACTTGTACACTGTGATTGTATGATTTGCTGCCAGTTATACCATGCAGTGTTTCTTTATGGATTCTCATAACCTATTCTACATGATTAGTACAATATCATGTTTCCTGCGACTCCATGCATGTGCACAGATATGTAGCATGTTTAACATGGCTCAAGGGGGGTAGGAGACAGACAGAGCTCTCTCCCGACAGCAGGCAGGCGAGCACCTGGAGAAAACAAAGATATGCTAATTAAGTTCCCTGGCTCAGATGAGATAAAGAGATCACCTCTGCCCAGAAAGGGAGGGGTCAGTGCAGGTTTTTGGAAACAAAGAAAGACACCTGGAAGATTTTAGAAGCTTTTGGCCTGGGACTCTCCATCTTGAAACAACTCTTAGCAAGATGTGGTCCCTGCCTGGTCACAGTCAGAGACTGGCTATGCAAACATCTGACAGCTGAACACCTTGAGCATGAATTTGGATTATGAGGTCAGTTTAAGTAGAGATATGAGGGTAATATGCATGTTTTACTTTTTTATTTCCTTGTGGTCTCTCCTGACTCATTATTATGATTCCACTGTGATTGACCATATTCTCACTTAGAATTATAATCTGATCAATAATCTTGTAATTGTTTTATCTAAAGTTGTGAGATCTTTAGAGAATGTGAGTGAAGAAGGCTGGGCACAATCCGTTTCGCTGTTAAATGGACAGATTTGAGTGTATGGTGTTTGGGAGTGGGTCCAAATCTCTGTAGACAGTGGCTCCTGGTGTGGTCAAAAAAACAAAAAGTCATGTGGCACTTAAAGACTAACAGATTTATTTTTCACATGAGCTTTCGTGGGAGAAAATCCCATTTCGTAACATGCTTCAAAGATGGGTGAATTTACAGAATGGAATGAAAATAAATGCAAGCAGGTGTACAACATAGGGTTAGGTCATACAGTGACAGCAAATCAGAGCAGTTGTTAGGTTCAAACCCTGGGAAGCCTGAAGTCAAATTACCTTTTGTAATGGGAAAAGAACTCATAGGCTTGATTCAATCCTGCCTTCAGCCAGGGGTGCTCGCTGGGGCACCATCCCTTGAGTAACCAGAGGACATACATCTACTGCTTGGGACCAGTTGCATGCCAGAGGCCAGAGTGGACTGACTGAGGAGTGGTCACTTGGCAAAGCAGGGCGAATCAGGGCACATGGGTGGGAACTGAGGGAGTCACAGCAGCACACCAGACTGCATCTGGGGAGCAGCCTGTCATAGTATGTATGACTGGTTTGGGTTACAAATCCCATGTTTTAACTGAAGGGGGAAATAAAATGTTGTCTTTCATTATATATTACCCTTTGATTGTATAAACTCTATTTAACCTGCTATGATGGAAAAGTCACCATCAGCAACATAAAACTGAGACGAGTGGCCAGCCCTGTTTTTGGTCTTGTAAGAAGAGGTAGGAATGGTATTAGCTCGCATGAAGAGTGTTGTAGGCAGTACCTAACTCACAGCCATTGTTTAAAGGCAAGAGTTAATGACTTTTTATGGAGTCTTGTTATTCTGATCATGGGCCTGTCTCTGGTGTCCTAAAGCTGAAGTCTAGAGCTGAAATTTTTCTTCCAGAGTAGAAATCACTAACAAGCTGATTGTGACCCAGCAGAAATTGGTGCCTCTGGCCAAGAGAGTATTTGAAAGCAGGCAGCTCGTGTGAGCAGATGGGACCAGCAGAAGGTGTGAGTGACCAGTGGACAGTGTGAGCAGACCCAGAGGTGGAAGGAGATAGCTGGAGTGGGCTGGCTGAGGCCCCCTCTTGAGATGTGGCTGCTTAAACTATGATAGTCAATATGGAGGTAATGAAGAAATGAAGGACATGCTCTACATACACTGGAGTGGGGTGAGTTCTGTTTATGGGCTTCTGTGTGAATCCAGCACTGCACTCTATCTCCAGATCAGTGCTGGTTTTGATATTGCTTCTATATATTTTCATTATATTACTATTAAAAGTTTTATGTACTACACTGAGACTTGTGTGTGCGAGAGGCAAAGCATTGCCCTCTAGGATGACCAGGGCATAGAGTACAGTGCACGATTTTCCAGGAGATTGGATGGGGGCTTGAGCTGTTTGGTGTAGTAACATTGTTATGAACCCCTAGATATAGAACCTGGCCATGTGCTGCTGCTGCCATGGCCTGGCAGAAGGGTTACACATATAAACTGACCATCAGGAAATTTAGACTTGAATAGAATAGAATCATAGGGTTGGAAGGGACCTCATGAGATCATCTAGTCCAACCCCCTGGGGTTTGAACCCAGGACCCAATTAGATGTGGATTTCTAACTATCAGAGGAGTGAAGTTCTGAAATAGCCTTCTAAGGGGAGCTGTGAGCACAAAAAAATCTAACTTGCTTCAGAACAGCTATATGCGTTTATGGAGAGGTGGTCTAGTTTGGCAATTGACCAATGTTTGACTACTGGTAGTAGATATGTCAGTGGCCTGAGATGGGACATTAGATGTGATGGATTCTGAGTTATCACAGAGAATTCTTTCTTGGGTGCCTGGCTGATGAGTTTTGCCCATATGCTCAGTGTTTAACTGATCACCATATTTGGTGCTGGGAAGGAATTTTGCCCCAGGGATGATTGGCAAGGGATCTCAGGAATTTTTTTCTTCCTCTGTAGCATAGGCCAGTAGTTCCCAACCTTTTCTCTGCCGTGGCGCACCTTGATACCTTCAAATTTTTCGAGGCACACTGCCACTAAAAAAAAAACAAAAAAAAAAAACAAAACCCGCTCATGAATATGCAAATTAACTTAAGTTACGTACGAATATTCATGAACCATGGCACAGTGTTTCGGAAATGCTGCTACGTGGTTTAGTAGGGGTAGCAGAGCGGGAGGGGGGGAACAGGGGGTCAGGAGCCGTGCGCAGTGGCAGGAGTGAGTGTGGGGAGCAGGGCAGGGGTGGCAAAAGAGGACAAGGGCAGCCACATGGGGAACAGCACAAGGGTGCCAAGAGAGGAGAGAGGGAGGGAGAACACAAGTGACTTTGTTGGAGGGGCAGGGGGAACCTGGGGAGTGGGAAAGTAGGGCAGGGGAGCATGGTGCAGCACCCACTTCCCCCTTCTCCACAGTGGCTCCCTGCCACCCAAGGCAAATCCTCACCCCACTGCTACTCCCTCCCACCCCAGTGGGTCCCGTCGTCCCCTCCTCCAGCCTCCTGCTGCCTGTGATGGACCCTCCCATCACTACAGGGGCCAGAACTAGGCCTCCAGCCCCCAGCTATACCCCCTCCCACACACAACCACCCCACCCTCTGGCTACACCCCCCCCCCACCAAAACAGCCACCCCACAACCCCAGCTACACACCCTCTGCTACACATCCACTCCCACCCACCTCTGCTACACACACACACCTGCCCCACACAACCCCCAGCAGCTCTCCCCCGCAAAGCCCTTACCTGGGCTGTTTCCAGGCTGGCTGACAAGCTGCTCTGCCCTGCAGGGGGAGATTCACACTCTCTCAGCCTTCCCCAGCTCTCTGCTGGCTGGGCCTAACGTGGAGCCAGGTTTAAGGTAGAGCCACTGAAACTCTGCATTCTGGCTGCTCCTGATATTTTTAGGGGGACCCCTGGAACTCCCTGTTCTAGTGCCTTCCTCTATTTTTAGGGTGCCAGAATGCTGCCTGCCTAAAAATAGGGGGCACCAGAACTGTGTTCCGATGCCTTCCCCCTTACTTTAACCCCTGCCTTTTCCCAGCCCTGCACAGCCTAGGTGGCTGGGCTGAGCAGGGAGGGAACTTTAACTCCAGCTCTCAGAGATGCTCGCAGCACACTTTGGGTGTTGCCGTGGCACACCAGTGTGCCCTGGCGCACTGGTTGGGAACCACTGGCATAGGCCATGGCTCACTTGCTAGTGGATTCTCTGTACTTCAAAGTCTTTAAATAATGATTTGAGCATTTTAATAACTCAGCCATAGGTTAGTGGTTTATTACATGAGGGGTTGGGTGAAGTTTTGTGGCCTGAATTGTGCAGAAGATCAGACTAGTTAATAATATTGGTCCGTTCTGATCTTAGAGTCTATGGCTATGTCTACACTGCCAAATTATTTCGGACAGAGCCATAACTAAGGCTTCTCGCGCCTGGGGCAGGCAGCTAAAAAGTCAGCCCCCCGGACCTGATATGGCCCTGGGCCTAATCCGTCCTGGGGGGGCGGGGCGGGGCGGGGAGCTGCCTCTCCTGCCGCCGGGGAGGAGCAGCAGGGGATGGAGGGGTGCATTTCCCTCCCCAGTCCCCTGCAGCATCTCCCGGGCATCAGGGGAAGCATTTGTCCCCCCCTCCGCTGCCACTCCTCCCATGTAGCAGGGGATCAGGAAGGGAAATACTTCCCCTGCCACTGGAGAGGAGCCATTAGTTCCAACAAGCTGTGCATTCCAGTTCAAACTAAAACATTAGTCCCATGCAGGGGTTAAAGTATAATTTGGCCAGCCCCCCTCATGTCAGTGTGGGCCCCCCTCGCACTGGTGCAGGCCCCCTCATGCACCCCAGCTCCTGCCCCCTGCATGCCTGTCCCCCTCCCCAGCTCCTGCCCCCCCACACCTGTTCCCACCCCAGCTCCTGCCCTGCACATGCCTGCCCCTCTCCCCAGCTCCCACCCCCCACACTTATCCTCACCCCAGCTACTGCCCCACATATGCCTGCCCACCACTTCAACTCCCATCCACCCACACCTACCCCCCACCCCAGCTCCTGCCCCCTAAACACCTACCCTCAACCCCAGTTCCTGCCCCTCAAACACTTACCCCCACCCCAGGTCCTGCCTGCCACAACTAACCCCACCCCAGCTCCTGCCTCCCCAGCGCCTGCCACCCCACACCTACTACCCCCTTTCCTGGCCACCATGGGGAGGGGCCTCCACCTGGGCTGAGGCTTCAGCCTAGATCTTGGTCTCACTGAGCATGCTCAGAGCTTCTGAGCATGCTCAGTGAGACCAGGCTGGAGGGTGGAGGTTTAGAACTCACTACCCTGCCCAACGCAGCAGAATGCTGTTAGGGACCCTGCTATTTTCAGGGGCTCAGCATTCTGGCCCCTAAAAATAGAAAATGGAGCTGGAATGCTGTGTTCCGGGGCTCACCATTTCAAAATAGTAGGCCCTGGCATGCAGCGTTCCTGCTCCATTTTCTATTTTTAGGGGGCCTAGAACGCTGAGTCCCTAAAAATTGTGGGCCCCAGAACAGCGTTGTCCCACATTCCAGCCTGCTTTAACCCCAGGTCCCATGCAGGGGGAACAATTCCCAGCAGCAGGGCTGAGTCTACTGTGAGGCAAGAGACAGATATGGCTTCTGGTGACAGTTCTTAGGGGTGCTTAGCCCCCCTGAAGATCAGGCTGGCTCTTGTCTCTTCAACTCTTTCCTAGCAGCTCAGGCACTGTTAGTCAACCTACAGCTTAAGTCATGTAGGCAGAGTGCACTTTAGATCCCTCTGCAGGCAGACACGGGAGATTTATGCACTTTGGAAAACCATTTTCGACCTCCATGAATGAGATGGGAGGGGGCACCAAATCAGAATTTGACTTTGGGCACCACAACCCCTTGAGCCGGCCCTGCCTTTTCTTCCTGTTGACAAGAGGCCCCCAAGCAGATCACAGTCAAGTCACTGGTTGACTTATTTCCTCCTGGGATTCCTGGCCTGTGACTGGTTTGGGAACAGGCACTCCAAGTGCTGAGCTGTTATGATGGGGCACGGAGGTCACATCGCACATTTTCTCCCTGGCCTGGCTCAACAGGACCCTTGGAATCAACTTCCCACAGTACCTACTCTTGAGGAGGATGGTGGAACTTACTCATGATGAATATCTTGCTGCATTTGCTGCTCCCACTTCTGCACCATCCCACCGGGATGTTTGTTGGTTGGAAGCCAATCCTGTAGGGGGTAAGTCCCAGCTAGGGAGACCAGATACCATTTGGAAAAGATCAGGACATGGGTTGGGGGTGGCAGGTAATAGGTGCTTATGTAAGGCAAAGCCCTGAATACCAGGACTGTCCCTATGAAATGGGAACATCTGGGCACCCTAGCCCCAGTGAAGCAGACTTAGATACAAGTCCAAATGAATTTTCCCCTGAGACACCAAGCCACACCCTCAGCTCTATCCTCTGTCAGCACCTTGTAGCCTTGCTTGCCTCCCCTGGCTCTATTGCCAGCTCACAGGTCCCTGGAGAGTATCTTATGTGCTTACACGATGGTCTAGGTCTCTGCTGCAATCTCATCTAGGTTAGAGATTTATGGCCAGCTCATCTCCAGGTTGCCTGCAGTAAGTCCCCTTTGTTCTCTTCCCAGGTGAGGTCCTGTGACTCTTGAATTCCTGGGGTGGAAGCCCACAATATTCAGACAGTACAGAGCAGGAGAGGGAAGCTCATGGGCTCATGGGCCCACTCCCAATGGCAAATATGGAGACCTTGCTACTCCCACCCCAGAGCTTCATTCACAATCCCCTGGCCCCCAGCAGCCTCAGCAGTTGCTTCCCCAGAGCCCTGGGGAGGTGCAGAGAGTATTTTTAGCTGCCTTAGTGAGACAGTGTTCTGACTTTCCGAACAGAGTTAACGCACCAGCTGTTTTTGCTCCTCACTCGAGCTGCCCTCCACAGCTTCATGGTTCTCCCCATTGGAAAGAAGACAAGGGGCCAGGCCCAGGAGGCCAGCTAGCTCCTTGCTTGCCTTGAAGGTGTTCCACCATCCACAGCCTGGGAACTTTGTTTTCTCCCACTAGCAGACTGGGAGACTTAGCTTTCCATGAAGCATGGCATGGCTCTTTAGTCCTGGCAGGACACATTATCATTCTTCTTGCCATCTTGTTTCTTCCTTCTGGGGCTGCTATTTTGAGACCAGCAGTAACTGGTAGAAATGTATTAAAACCTTGGAGAGCAGCACTGACCCTTGGCCAGAGGTTTGTGAATGAACTTTAAGGTGTTAAATTCTGCCCTGCGTGATCTGGTAGGAGGATGAGGGCTAATTAGAAGGGGCTTGGATTTTTATGATCCAGGATCTACCTTGGAAGAAGTCACTGTCACAGACCAGTCCAGCCGCTGATCCCTGACTGAGCTGGCTTGCTCACCACATCCAGGAGTGGGCTGGCCACAGGAGTGTTTGAAGTTGATCTATGAAGCTACAGATTATTCAGGTTGTTTTTTAAAGAGTGTAATTGAGTCAGAGAGAGGAGCCTTATTAAGCAGCTCCAGACTCTCTCTCGGCTGAGGCTTTGCTAAATTCTGTGAGCCTCATTTAAGCATTTATTTGAGCTCTTTCCAGATGACAAGCATGGGGGATGGGAGCAAAAGTTCCTCTGGCTGCTGTGCTTGTTTCCCACAAGCTGCTTCCTCCTAACTCGAAAGGCTCTTCCTCTGGCACCTGCTGGCTACTGAGAAAGGGACTATTAGACAGGCCTGGGGCAGGGAAGCTCAGAGCTAGAGAAGAAAGACGGGTGCCCTGCGTTCCTGGTGCTACACCTCAGGACATCAGTAGGTCTACTGTACATGGCTTTGGTCAGAAGCTGCATTCTAGCACCCACCATGGATGGGTATTTCTGAGGCCACAGGCTAAAATGCAGTCAGTAAATGAGCTGAGCCTTTTGTCAGCCTTCAGGATCTGAAGAAAGGTCCATATCTCTCCTTGGGTATGGCATGATCCCTGGTAGATGCGCAGAGATAACTTCTGCCCTGAATCAAGAGGCAGACACCTCTGGGAAAAAGCTAAGCACTTGGTTAGGGGCAGAACCATAAGTAGGGCGGGGCGAACAGGGCAAAGACCTGGGCAGGGAGTTTTAAAGGGTGGCCACCAGACCATGCCTGGCCTGGTAGAGGAATATGCCTTAGGCACTTTCTTCCTGGAACCAGGCAGAGGCTAGGGGAGCGTCTCCTGCCCTGCCCTGAATGTCCCTGGCTGCTCTGGTCCAGCAGCAGGGGAAGCACCCCCCGCACCCCCAGGTCTCCGCCACTCTCCTTTAACGCCAGGTCTCCAGCAATTCTGGCCCAGCATCCCTGGGTCAGATCGGGGCCATGGGGGAGCACCTTTCTGGTTTGCTACCCCAGGCGCCAGCAACCATAATTACAGCTCTGGTTAGGGGTAGATAAATTACCCTTGGTAGGAATTTGGCTAAGACAGCAGTTAATACAGCAACTCTTGGCAGAGAATCTTTAATGATGTCAAACAGCCCCACCCTTGTTTTCCACTTCCCCCTACCCACTGCCCTACAGTGCAATGAGACAGAGCATGACTGTAATGGACAGAGAGGGGCTTGGAGCTAGCTCAAAATGTTGTTTTAGAACTGTTTTGGACACAAAATTGGATTAACTTAGAGTTTTTGAGAAGGATGTCTGCTTTCTGGTGAAAATGTTGAGTTTTTGTCAAAAATGTTTTGGCCATAACTAAGGGAAAAAAGTCACTTTTTTCAGATTTTCAATGAAAGCTCAGAATTTTTAATGAAAAAAGAAACAGAAAAAGAAAGTTCCTTTTCCCATTCAGCACGGATAAACCCAGAGATATACTTTCTGGCTCACAGACCACCAAACACTCAGAGCCACAAATGCTGCTTCCTACTTGTTAATATCAGGCTCAAGGTTCAGTTAACAATTGCCAGATTTCTATTGCCCCTTCCCGTAGCATCAACCTCCTCTCAATGTAGAACAGGGCTTAGAGTTGCCTGCTTAGCTCATGAGTTGCAAGGAGATAAGTACCTGGGGCGACACAGCTGTAGGCAGAGCTTAGGGCTTTAGTCTCACCAGTCAGTGCCCATGTTCAGCCACCTTCTGGCAGCCTGGGGAGGCAGCACTGCTCACAGTCACCTCGCCTCAGTGATGAGCATTGCTCAGCAGCCAGGGGAAGTGTCAAAGGGTATGTCTATCCTGACGGAGGCAAATTAGCTGCCATCAGTTTTCCATTCTGAGAGTGGATTGTGGCAAGTATGAACTCGCTGTGCCGCTCCTGGAAGCCAACCCCAGAAGTCTTAGAGGTCAGAGGGTGTAGAGGAAAGCCAACCGCAAGTGCTTTGCAGTCAGATTTCCTCTAATGTGTAACAGTGCCTTAGAAAGTCGCCACTGGTTAGTCAAGGAATTTTACATTCCTTGCATAACCAGCAGTCGACTGCCGCCCAATTTTCCCCAAATGTAGACTAGGGCAAAGAGTCATATACATCCACCAGTCTAGCGAATGCAGGAAGCTGTCCCCGGGAGCTGAAACAGCAACACTGCGGAGAGGGTTCTCACTTCTCAGGCCAGTGCAGTGCTATACCCTATCTCAAGCTGGGGCTGTGTGAGGGGCTTGGGGTGGAATTCCTTCCTGACCCCTCTCTGGCAATCAGCTGGTGCCTTGAAGCCTGGCATTTAATTACATTTTGCCATGGTCTTACCTTGGCACAAATGCAAATGCTGGTAACTCTGTGCCCTCTTTGTACCTGGTCCCCAGCTCGGGACTCTTGTCCCTCATGCAGTCACAAGTCCAGGGGTGCTGGCAGTATTAATCCATTCATTCTGGGCAGCCAGTGGGTGTTGGTTGACTATGCCCACTGGACCTTGCACAACCTTCAATTCCTCATTCGCAGCCCCTCCAAACCGACATCTCTCCCGGCTAAGTTTCTCCAGTTCCCACAGGCTTTCATGCTGTGTACGATGGTCCTGACTCCCTGCACCCACTGGGGAACCCTCGATACACTTGAGCTGTTCCTGCTTCACATGGGACTTAGTGAGGGGAAACTGCGGCCTAGCTGCCTCTCTCTGGGGCACCCATCTCTGGATCCTCTGGCTCCACTCTGGACCTCAGTCTGGTCTGCCCCCAGCAAGACTCCAGGGACCTCAGCAGATTAACTGCTGATGGACACCGGTGCCAAGGAGACCTAGGCCACCTTTTCAGCGTAGGCAGTAGGTTTTGCACTCAGAAAGGCTGGTCACGTTCCTTGTCCCTCTTTTAATCCTCTGCCCACAGCTTCCACTCCTGAGAATACACATCCAGTTACCATTCACATGCCCCAGCCAGCTGTGCAGCTCCCTGTCCCAGGAATTCCTGCTGCTCCTTTCACTGCACAGAGCCCAGGAGGGCAGTGCAGGGCATGGGCAGAGGGTGAGACCCCTGTTCACACACCGAGAGGAGGGCTCCCTGGAAGAACTGAGGCCTGGGAAGCTGGAGGAGAGAGCAGTGCCTTAGTGATGAAGAAGCAAGAAGGGAAACTGAGAGGTTGCTACTACAGGGAGGACTGCCATCGCCTTCTGCTCCCCTCCCCATCCAGGGCTAAACAACAAGGGGAACAGCGTGAAAGAAAACTGCCAACTCCTCAAATGAGAAGTGGGGGGCCAGGCTCCATTTCTTCCTGCCTGCATTGCTGCCCTGTCCTTCGGCCGTCTCGTCTACGTAGGCTTTGTCTTCACTGCCGCAGGGCTCCTATTGTACGGTCACTAATAAGCCTGTGAGAGATGTTGCACTGAAAAGTCCCAGTGCGCACACAGCCTCTAGCCTTTACTGTGATGTATTTAGGTGAGGCCTTCAATATCCCTGTCTAAGTAACTCCCCCCTCCCCCAGTCAAGGCACTAACATGCCATTTGTCACCATCACTGTACTGGCATACTCCACCCCTTTCCTACCCTGCGGTTGTCTGCTCTGTTTAGTTTGTAAGCTGCTTGAGCCAGGGACTGTCAGCTAGATTGTCCAGCACCTAGCACAGTGGCACCCCAGCCCTGGCTGGCCCTTAGGCACTGCCCTAATGAACAGGATTATCATTGATACTACACCTCTGCCCATGGGCGGCCTTAGAAGTGTTACTGGCCAGCAATGACGTGGGACTGTATCAGCGCATCAGTGCAGCACGTGGCATCATAGGATGGGTGGGTGCTGCTGGAATACACACAACCAAGAGAGGACCTCAGCCTCAGTACTATGTAGTGATGGACACCTTATAGCATGCCTGACAATTGCTAAAGGGGCAGTGACCTGGGCTTCACAAGGCTGCAGCGGGAGCCAGTGATATGTGCAAGCTGGTGAGTGAAGCCAATGAGCTGCTACTCCAGATGCTGCCTCTCTGTTCTTTCCATTTCAGCTTGCTCACAGGAGCACTGCACAGCAAACAGCTCTGACCTCTTTGGTTCAGCTGGAAGGCTGGCTTAGTGCACAGGGCAATAGCTAGGGACATGGGTTCAAATGCTGACTCAGTCACTCTATCCTGTGTAACTCTGGGCATGCCACTGATCTACCCATACCTTGGTTTCCCTTCTGAAAACCAGTGGTAATACTTCCCTGCCTTGCCAGAGGTGAGGGTACAATCCAGTTGTGACTGTGAGGCTCTGGGCTACCAAGGTGTTAGCAGCTGCCAGACAGCCATGACCAGACTCCAGAGAAATCCTGTGATAGCAGGGCCTTGCTGGCTTTTGGCTCCTAGTTAGTGCACTCTGTGTCAGAAAATACTCTCCGCACTTTGCAGTTGTTGATTTTACATTGTGTCTTGCAATGCATCAGGCCTTGTTTCAAGAACCACTTGCTTTTCAGGGTTTGAGTGAAAAACACACTGTCCCCTGCCCCGAGCAGCAGCGCCTGGGCTATGCAGGGGGCTGCGGGGAATGGAATATTGACTCACACAGGATCTGTCCTGGGGACCTGGAGCTAATAGTTAATTTTGCCATCTGGAAATTAGGCAGAAAATGCTCTGACTGAATGGCGAGGACGCTGCTGTAATTTGGCAGATGACATGTACTCATCGTCAGAAGGAAGATGAAAGCTTTTAGAGCTGGTGAGCACTAGCAAATTCTGTGAAAATCCCTCTTTTGTCAGGAGTGGTAGAGACACAGACAGATGAAAGACAGATGATAAAATTAGCCTGTATGCAAGCCAGACAGAGAACGATGATATTTCTCAGAGAACTCCTGCCAGCAAAGGTACCTAACATTCGTGACTTAATGACCAGAAGGCATAGTGTATGTGTGTGAGAGAATATGAATCACTCCATCACATCCTTAGCATCCAGGTTTCGTTCTATTCAGTGCTGAACTCAAAACGGCTCCATAAGAGGTTCAAAATTAACGTGTGTGCACATGCATGCCCTCTTTCTCTCTCTCTTTCTCACGTACACAAAACTGCAGCATACCCCAGACCATTCTGCAGCAGGCTAGACACTTTGGCAGGGTCTCTGAGAGCACAGGGCCGACACACAGCAGGTGTGTAGGCCACTAAGTGATGGAGGGGGCTGTACAAAATGACTTGTTTTCCCAGCCAGGAATGGAGAGGGGTCCTTCCACCTCTCCCTCAGGGAGCTTTAGAACCAAATTTGACCCAATTTCTAGCCAAGGCTTCCAACTGCCCCAGTTCATGGCTCGGAGAGCTGGATGCTGTGACCGCATGCTCCCAGCTCCAGCCTTTCCCTTTACGAACACGTTCAGTCTTTAACTCTTATGATTATGGGCCAGATGTCCAGCAAGGCAGTGAACGCTACTTCCATACGCAGCCACCTTGAAATAGTCACTCAGATTGCCCCATTTCTCTGATGAGTGTTGATGCTCAGTCCTAATGGTGGCTGTTTTAAATACCCACGCTGGCAATGATTTCACTTCTGGGCAAAGTATGCTGGACAGGAAGCGGATGATCCACATATGGAGATCTGGGCAGTCTCCTGACATCTTGTGTTGGTGTCTTGATGGCGAGGGGCTGGGCTTGTGGACAAATACCTCCACTTTCCTTCCACAGTCTGGACCCTTCTGAAGGTGAGACCCAAATTCACCTGCAACCTCATGAGAGGACCTGCTCTCACAAAAGCTCTGGTTTCACTCCCCTTGGTCTATCTCCATCTGGTGTCTCTTGTCTTCTACTTAAATCATGAACTCTTGGGGGCAGGGTCTGTCTTTGGGTCTGTGTCTGTGCAGTGCCTAGCATCATGGAGTCCTGCTTCATGGCTGGGACTGCTGGGGACTACCATAATACACTTAATATATAACGTACAGCACCTAGCACCAGGAGGTCCTGCTCCGTGGCTGGGGTTGCTAGGGACTATGGGAATGCAAGTAATAAAGAATGCTGATGTTCCCAGCAGTGGGCAGATGCCTCATGAGAACCTAGGAGTGATGGTGCTCACTAGGGCTGTATAAACACATCAAAGAAGATATGTGAGCAGTCAACCATGATCCCTGGTGGACAATGTGTGAGGCTATGAGCCCCCTTTCCCACAGCTGGGCATGCCCAAATCTGTACCAAGTGGGAAATGCTGGCAATGGTATCTGATCTCCCAGCCCCTTCATCCCATGGATACTAAGCTCTCTCACAGCAAGCCATGCTGCTGACCTATCCTTTTAAAAACCAAAACCAGCCTTTCCCTGTGCAGAATGCACCCAACTGGCTATTCCCATTGACTCTGGTATCAGCCCCATGGCAGAGTCACAGCTCATGAACCCCTTTCAGAACACAGCACATCTTGTGAAGGTGTGGCAAGGGAACAGACCTGACACTCACCAGGCCCCACTTGCCCTCTGAGAACTTTTCTGCTCCTTCAGCCCTGTGGGAGTGAAAAGGGAGAGCATGTCTGTGGGGCTAAATACTTATCCCTCATCTGCCAAATGTACAGTCCCACTGGAAACAGCTTCCCAGCCAGCCCCTCTGCTGACATCAGTGAGTGGGTGAGTCCCAGGGCCTTCAATTGGGCTGGGCCCATTTCTACCCACTCAGAATCTAGCCCCCAGCAGATGGGCGAAAGAAATTCCCATTCCCCTCCCAATGCAGCCCAAGTGCTAGTAACATCAGGAGATCCCTTGTGCTGCGTGACACCCACCAGCAATGAGTCAATGAGAATGTTAATAACAAACAGCCCCATTGAGTCAGTTCCTCCCCTGCCTTCCTCAGGATGCCCTGGCTAGGAGGCAGTGTGGGTCTGTGAAATGTCAAAGAAGTGGGGCATTAGGAGATGTGGGCCCCATTCCTGCTTTTCTCTCTGCTCTGCTGGGTAACCTTGGAAAAGACCCCACCTAGTTCTGTGCCTCAGTTTCTCCAGCTATAAAACAGGAGAGTGATAATTGCCCCCTGGGAGCAATGGATGATTACTGCCATATGGCTGAAAAGGGAAGCTCTTTAAGGGAGGGATTGCCTGCATTCTGTGCTCGTGCTTCGCCATTAACCACAATTCGACGGAGGAGTGGGGACGATTGCATTAACAACATGCCAGTGGCCCCTCTGCAGGCACCTCACTGCTTACCAGGTGCCCTGCGACGAGTCAAGCAGGAGTGCTTCTTTCATGGAGATGCAGGTGGTCAAATGAAATAAAAATGCCTAGCCTGGCTGTGTGCAGCCAGCACTGTCCAACCTCCTGAGAAGCAGACTGTATGGCTACACTGAAAAACCTGGGAATGGCAGTCAGAGAGAGCAAAATTCTAACACCCAACCACCGGAAAAAAAAAAATCAGATCAAACTCTCTTCCCCGGCCCAGAAATGGCTTTTCCTGGGGAGAATAATTAGATATCTAATTCGTATTTCTCCTGCTCAGCTAATTGTCTGTGGACAATTCGATTGTAGCAGTGTCCACTGGTGCAGAATAACCATTTTATTTCTGCTAGACGTCGCCTCTGCAATTGGACTATTGATTGCATCTTTCTGTGCTCTCACCTGCTGGATCTCGGGAGGTTGAAAGGTGCTGCTCTCCTGTGGTTCACCTTCTACCATGGTAACAAGGTTGTGCCCTGGTACAGCAGTACCACTTTGCACGCTGGCAGGGTCCCCATCAAGCAATGAACAGAGTTGATTGCTGTCTGTTGTCCAAATCTGCTCTCGAGTGTGAGCCTGCCTCCACTGGTTTGTCATGTGAATGATCACCCCTTCAGCATTTATGGTCATGCATCAAGGCAGACCGAGCTGCCTCCAAGAAGCCCCCTGAACACCATTGGTACCAGGGAGAAATGTGAACTGGTAACAAGTCAGTCTTCCTGCGACGTGCCCAGGGGGTTATTCTCCAGAGCTCAAAGGTATGGCTCTCAGAAACCTCCAGCTCCCCGCATGGTCCTCTGCTGCACCTCGGACTGGTTTGGACAAGCGCGTGAATCAGGACGAGAAGTTCTACTGCTCACAAAGGACCTTGCAGGTGCTTTCCTGGGAGTGGCTTTCACCTTCTTCTTAAGTGCCTGCAGGGCCCAGACCAGCTTTGCTCATTACTGGGGGGAAAGGGGGGCTGTTACAGCTGTTTAGGGACTGCAGTGTCAGGGAAGGAGTGGACTGAGTTTGAGCTCCAGCCAAGGAAGGTGGGGCCACAGCAGACTTCTCCCACCAAAACCAGGTAAGCCATCCCCTCAGGAGAAGGGAGGGGCCAAAATGAGCCTGGGATCAAAGTTCAATAGGACACTGTAAAACATATGCTTGGGCAAGGAGGGATAGGCGCTGAATTGTCACTCCGTTTGACGATGGCTGGTTGCTAGGCCAGGGAAAGCCTGTGAGACTGGCTCCGTGACCTGGTGTTGAGGGCACTACTAGGGTGAGGGAGACTCCAGTTTCTCTAAAATGGCTAAATATTAACAAAGTGGAAACAATGAGAATCCTGTGGCACCTTAAAGAGTAACACATTTTTTTGGACATAAGCTTTTGTGGACTCCAACCCTTTAGGTTGCAGCCTATGAAAGTTTATGCCTGAAGAAACCCTTTGCTTATCAGACTAACATGTCTACCCCTCTGGAACAAAGTGGCCCAATTTCAACAGGAGAGACTTCCCCCAAACATCTCGGAGCTTAGGGGTTAGTGTACCCTCTTGCAACTAGAAAGACTCATGATTTTCTGGTTTTTTCCACACCTTTCAGGCAGAGAGAAAGGCATTGAACCTGGGTCTTTGACAGCCTCTTGGGTGCTCTGTGGGTCACTGGCTGCCATTGCTGCCACCCCCTGGAAAAAAAAAAAGCCATTTTGTCATGTTTTATTTGCCCTCCAATGACTTTCCTTCAGCTCACCAAAACAGTTTGGTTTTTTGGGACTCAGTTTGACCCCAAATGAATTTATTTATTTTTAAATGTATCTTTCAGACCTGCCAGGAGCCTGAAAAATCCACTTCCCCCTGCTTGAGTTAGACATGGTGTGGTGTCTCAGTGAGAGCAGAATTCCCCCCTCCGCTCTGTTGGGGGAAGAGACTCAGGATGTGGTGGATAAATTTTCCCCTGGAAGAAGCTTGTCTTATGCAACACACTGAATCACCACCTGAAAAGTTAACAATTCTGGTCTAAAGGAGGTTTTGGCTCCAAGGTCCAGATGGCTCCAGTAGCGAAGAGTGTTCCAGAGCAATCGGAAATTGGTGTAAATAGCAGATTGTGCAATTAATTTCCCCCACACCAGATTTCTATCCATCCAGAAACTCAGCAGTTGTAACCAGAGCGCTCTCTCCAGTCCGGCAAGCTGTAACTACTGGCACTTTGATTTATCCACTGGAAAGCTGCCCCTCTCACCTCTTGCTCTGTCACACTCTATTCTGTAGACATTGATATTCACCAATCATTTTGTTCACAGCATGGTCTGGAGCCAACTCAACTCTGAAAACCAATAAGGGGATGAAGATGTCATTCTCCAGGTCCTGTACAGTGAAATGCTCCATGGATGCAAACAGATAATAGGCCAGAGTGAGATTTGCCAGTGCAAGGCAAGATATGCACTGATGGAAGTGAGCTCAGCATTTGGCTTGACATTTGGGACAACAGTTACATGGTACAACTCACACCACACTTTACAAGGATTAAATCTGAAACTTTGAGCACCAAAGCCACGAGCCTCTGCCACTAGAGTAGCTCTGCCAGCAGTAATAGGCTTTTATCTTCCATGCTATACTGGGGGCTGGACATCCCCAAAGCCAGTGGATGAATAATCTGATCCTGAAGTCCAAAGGAGTTAATCTCTTCTAGGTAAATGTTCCTTGGACGCAGAAGAGAGCCAGCTTCTTGGCCAGTGCCTGGGCTTCTCTTTTGCTGTATAAATTGATGGTCATTCTCACCTGCTGCCCATGGTATGCAGTGTGGGTAACAAGTCCCCAAAGGCCAGGACCAACACTCAATCACTTCTGCCTGCACCTGCTCCAGGAAAGCAGCCTGGTCTAGCTGAGGGAGCCAGGTGGTGACGGAGGTCAGGACACAACTTGGAGGTGCTAACAGGGAATTAGCATCCAGATCTATAAAGCACTTGGTGCCAATTATTCTAATGCACTGATTATGGGAACTCAATAATACTGCTGGTGGCTAATGGGAGTAATTACCCAGATATGACTGCAGTGGCAACATTAATAACTCTGGGCCATTACTATTTGTGAGTGATGACACTGTACATAATCCTCGATCATCTCTTTCTTTCTCACATACACACACAACTTCACAGCCGCTTCTGATCAGTCTTGGGGCTGTGAGAGCGGTTGGCCGAGGAGTCCTGTAGCAGGCAGGGTCAGAGCAGATCCTAGCATGACAGCCTCACCATGCCCATGGCACAGAAGGACCAGCTTGGCAGTAGCTCCTGCACAAGGGTAGGGCTCATTGGAAATTTCCCTCCAAAGCTGGGTTCTCAGTAAAATATTGCAGGCATTCAGTTACATCATTTATGTCATTAAAAAAGTGTCCACTTTCCCCAGGGAATTTTGGATTGATCTTTGTCAAAATCAGAGTATCCCAAAACTGAAATATTTAGACTGTGAAATGCTGCTGCTGTGCACTGTAGGACTTGTAGTTCAGGTGCCTCATGCTTCCTTTCCTTTCCATGGGCCAGGTTCCCCTACTCAGACATCATCTCCCTTGATGCACTGTGACCTTGTGGTTGCCATGATTCACCTTCTTTATCTCAAAAGGAGAGACTCTGGTGCATCATGGGAAATACAGTCTGACCAGGGATCCCAGCCCATAGAGTGAATGGGAATGTGAGGTGCCCAAACTGTAAGTCCTGTGAGTAGAGCCCTGCACGGATACAAATATTTGGATCCGTATCTGATTTGCATCCATAAGAAATGGTCCGCGGATATCTGTGTTGTATCCGCGGCTGTGGATATAATGTAGAGATCCGTGGAGATCCACATATTTGCAGGGCTCTAGTTCTGTGCAGATAAAAATATGTGGATCCATATCTGATCTGCATCCACAAGTAATTGTTTGTGGATATCCGTGTTGTATCCTTGGATGCGGTTATAATGCAGATATCCATGGATATCCGTGGATTTGCTGGGATCTACCCATGAGGCCCTGTGGCAGCATTTTCAAACTGGAATATTTCAATTTCCACAAGATTTTTCAGCAGAGGCCCCCTATTTTCTGCCCTGATCCCCTCCAGGGTCCTTACAGCGCTTGGCCTCTACTGAAAGTGCCTGGCAAGGGTCCTGCTGACAACAACCATAGTGACTTTGGTGCTGACCCTACCCTGAGGCCCAGTGGTCCTTCTACCAGGGCTCTGAGCAACAAAGCAGTTCCATTCATGCTGCAGTTACAGCAAAACTCACATGGCTCTCCATAAATTCAGCCCTAGCCCTTGTTTGCAGGGTGATGAATACCTACTGATGGTTGGCGCTGTATCCCATCCTTCATTAGTGCATTTCCTCCTGTTTTACCAGCTCAGAGGAATGCTGAGGATCCAGCTCTCTGCTGGCCTGACCTGGCTGATTTCACCTCCAGCAGTGTTTTACAAACATTCCCTCCTTAAGCATTACAACATCCTTTCTAAGGAGGTGTGTGAAACTGAGGCAGAAAATAAAGGACTTGACTAAGGTCTCAGAGGAAGTCAACGTCAGAGCTAGGAACCCTTGCCCTCAGGCCTGTGTGCTGTTCACTAGAGGAGGCTGTCACATATTTACTGAGTTAGACTGACTGCCCAGCAGAGGTGTTTGCTGGGAGCTTGTGGTGATAGGTAACAGCAGCAATCCAGGCAGTACCACCTGCCTGCTCCCCAGCTACAAATTGCTCTGGACTCCCCAGGATTCCTGGGGCCCATTGTCCTGTTTGCCCCAAACTCAAAGTTCTGTGCTATGTAGCTGTAGTGGGAAGACCTGGACACTGCAATCTATAGAAAAAATCACAGGATTGATTTCAAACCCTGTCATTTGGCTACATTTGCAAAGGGAAAGAACTAAGAAGGGTTTGGTTATTTTTAAACCAAAGTTAAAATTCTCATTTGCCTTGTTAGGTATCCAGCATTCCCCCCCATGGAGTTTCAGAGAGCATGGCACTAACAAATCACATCCCTGCTGTCTACAGGGCTGGTGTGTTCTGCCAATCACCACTCCATGTACTTAGCCACTGATTCCAGTGCCTTAATTTCCCCATGTAACACTGGGTCTGAGTGCACCAGCAGCAGCAGGGACTGAGCCTGGGAATGCAGGGGCTTCTACTACCTCAGCTGTCTCTCTTAGCCGGCACTGGTAAAGCCTCACCCCTCTCTTCACAATTTAGCCAAGTGCAAGTAGGCATGGTGGGCACCCCTTTCTAGTCTGAGCGGTTTGCTGACTTGCAGGCTCTTGCAGGTTATTTCTTTCGCAGAAATCGATGATATGAGTTGGGCATTTCTTTGGTGTAATCCTATTTCTTTGTTGTACTCCAAGTCCTATTTCCCTGAACACAGCAGAAATCTCACAGCAGGAATGCAGCAAGCAATTCAGGGTCTGTTACAGTGGTGGGTGGTTGAGGTTCTGTGGCCAGTGAGGTGCAAGCAGGCAAACTAGATGATCATCGTAGCCCCTTCTAACCTCAAAATCCATGAATCTAAGAAGCAGTTTCTTTCTCACAGTTCCTAGCCTTTTTGAGTCAGCACTCCATCCAAAATAATCTCTCCTGGCTTTCTCAGGGCGATGTTACGTGTTTGACTTTCCAAGCAACCCTACCCTGGTGTAGTAGCTCCTGCCAAGCTGGTCCCTCTGTGCCACGGGCATGGTGAGTCTGTCATGCTTTGGCATTGCTGCTGCTTTTGGCTCACAGACACACACATAGCTACTCCAAACAAGTGCCCCTGCATTTGCAGTCAGACCTCAGGAAAATCTCTTGGACCACATGACTCAATTCACTTTCATGCTGATCTATGATTTGGGTGGTGGCTTCTATTGTTTCAGCTATCACTACACATGGGGCATTTTGCTGCTCCCTCAAGTAGCATGAATAGAAGGCAGCTATCATGCCCACCACCTTCAAAGAGGTTTGCTACTGCCTGAAAGAGAGGCTGGTCGGAAGACACCCAACCTCCAGCACAGTGATAAAGATGCATCAGCTTCCACTCTGTACTTCAGAAAGCCTTTGAATAACACAGAGCCAGGAGGGCACAGAGAGAGGGAAAGCAAGGTGCCAGCCATTGTGATCAGGAACGTGAGTGAGGGGGATAAAATTATGGGCCTGTCAGAACCTCTCCAAAGCTTAAGAGCCTTTCCTCTTGCTCCTTAAATCTCTCTTCCCCTTCTCACTCATCCAGTGCTAGAATATCGGATAACTCCACCACCCTGTCACTTTGGCTCAGTCATAATGATGGGAGTACTTAGCACAGAGGCACGTTGTAGTCAAACACTCTTCTAGTCAGAGACACCCTGTCACCCAGGTGACATCCCTCTTACGTGGTGCTAATTTAGCAGCAGCAACAGCAGCATGAAGTCTGTGCAATCTAGGTTACCACTTATGCTGCTTGCAGAAAAACAGGCCCCTCTGATGCGCTCAGGGCATGGGGGAAGGTTGACAGGTTTGGTTTCCACTTTAACATACTGGTCCCCATGGCAGCACCTGGATATCACTTGGTCAAAACTGGAGGACAGAAGAAAGACTTTGAGGGAAGGATCAAACCCTGACTGCCCCTACTTATCCAGCTGCAAGCTTAGGACTAGAGTTAGTAGCAGCATTCTTGTTACTTGGCCATGGGAAATTTTGGGAAAAAAATAAATTCCTGTTTTGTTTGACTTTCATCCACATTTCCAACCACACAGGTTTTATTTTCTTTTTTTGTTTTTATTTCCCCCTCCCCTCCAATGAAAAAACAAAATCAAAACCTGATCTGATACTGTTCCAGACATGGCCACCTACCTTCTAGCAGGCTGCAGCATTACCACCTTTGCTCCCAAGCATGCCAAGATGAGAAAACTGAAACAAGACCTCAGTAGCCTCCCAGAGATTCAGAACCACACCTGCAGTGACCTTTAGTACAAGGGTGGCTGTGACATGTTAGTAGAAAGACCAGTTCTTTACAAAATTTTAATATGGCTTTTAATTAATCCAACCCATGATATATAAATTTAAACAAGCAAAAGCATGGCATAAGCTATGGATCCAACAGGCCTGGGTTCCAGGCCTGGCTCTGCCGATGGATGACCTGGAGCAAATCACTTTGCTGCTCTCTGCCTGATTTCCCCACCTGTATCATGAGGGTAATGTCACAAATCTGTTTCATGGAAAGCTTTGAGATCTACTTACAGAAAGTGCTAGCTGAGAGGGCAGGTTGTTCTGATCTCTCCCTATACATGCCTGTCTATCTATCTATGTGTCTATCAGGCAATAAATGTGACTGCAAAACAAACAAGGAGTCCCATGGCCCTTTTAAAGACTAGTTAGCCACACTGCTTTCCCTTGAAGTCTCTCTCCTGGTGTGTGATCATGAGTCTGAATAGCCCCGAACCTTGGGGGAGTCCAAACTCAGAACACAGCTCCAGAGTTTGCAGCTGGGCCCCATCTTTCCAATGGGCAGAAACAAAATGTCAGTCCTAGCAGCTCTGTACTTTGGGATATTGAGATTTTGAAGCATCTTTATTCTGGAGCAGAGAGCTCTCGTTCTGGGTACCCCTACCTCCAGGCTCTCTCTTCGCTCTGTTCTGGGGATACACCAGCCTCTAGTCATTTCCTGTGGCTGGATGTTGCAAAGAGCTGGATAATTTCATGATCGATGATAACATTGGTAGTTATTCTTGTCAAGAGAAGGTTAATTGCGTCTCATGCCTGGGGGCACCAGCTGATCACTTCAGGGGCCAGGAAGGAATTTTCCGCCTGCCTTCAGCATTTCACTACCAGCTAGGTACATAATGTGGGGTTTTTCGCTATGCTACAAAGAATGAGGTACTGGCTGGAGGGGAGGGCAGGATACCAGAGTAGATGGTTCATTGCTCTGATCCAGCACACTCACAAATCTCCCATAGAACAGGGCATTAATTTCAGCTCTGCTCTTTTGCAGCAGCATCCACTCTGGGTTTGCACTACTCTGTTTAATTAGGAGTGATCTGGCAGTCACGTGACTTGCTGGTGGGGGCAGAGGGTCCTCTCCGTTGCAGCTTCCATTCCCAGCCTACTGGAGGTTCAACCCATTCAATGGATAAGATCCGGAGTCCTGGGAACAGACTGCTGTCGTTGACATCTCAGCCTCCAGTGGTGCTCACCTTGGCCCAGCCAGGCCTGGTCTGGGTCTTGAGGCAAGAGACAGCCCTGAACCTGAGCTGGGGTCTTTTGGGATCTCATTCCCCTACCAAAACTGAGTGTAACCGTGAGGAAAGCAGACACTTCTACTGAGGGCCAAGTGGCTCCTCCATGGCTGTGACTCCTGGCCTGACCCCGGCCAGCAGGAAAATTTGAGGCCATTGTGTGCCAGCTGGGGAGAGCCTTTGCGGCTCCAGATCTGATGTACCAGACAGCCACAGCCCCCAGCAGGCAGCAGCTTGGGCTCTGTGCCTCATTTCTGCATCAGCTGGAGGAGCAAAGACAGGCAGACATAGAGCAGATGTGGGGAGAGGCAGGGAGTCACAGCCACAGAGTTTACTTTTGGTGGGGCTACAAGAGACTTGTCTTCCCAATTCACAGCTAAGAAATGCAGCACAGGGATCATTAGCTTGGATGCTTTCTTTCTTTCTTTCTTTCTTTCTTTCTTTCTTTCTTTCTGTTAGTATATAAGGCCCATCCTCACGGCCTGGACTCTAGCCTTACATTTATAATCTACTTACACACACAGACCCATTTTTTCCAGCTTCTCTCCTCCACAATAGCACCATCCAATCTGCTGTGATAGCGGGCATTGCATGCTCACAGGACAATGACAGTGGCTCTCACATGGACATGACTAAAGCCCCATGTCAGCTCCTGGCCATGTAGCTTCCATTTCTGAGAACTGTTGCAACTTGGCTAATGTCAAAGCTGCTGTTTCAGCTGAGCAGCCCCATAACTGCTGCTTTGAATATCTGTGACTCCAAGGGCATATTTTAGTTTCTAGAACTTTGGCAGGGCAGCTGTAGGGCTGGACAGAAATGTTGCCAGAGGGATTCTGTGGTTGCTTTGGCCTTCATGTTCCTGAAGGCATGGCCAGAAGGAATTGGATGTAATGATTCACCATGGTCAGGACGTAGGATGAGCTGTTTTGGCTTGGCTCCACCTTCAAGTGGTTCAGTGGTACCAACTCCAAGGGTGATGCTCTATCAGCCTGCCCTCACCCCAGGAGCTTGGTGCTGGCGCAGAATGGGTAGGTGTCCCACCACGCGCATGGCTCAGGGTATCTCCTACTAGAAGAACGTCTTGCCAACTTTCATTCTCTCTTTGAGTAAGCTTACAGTGGCAAGTTAGTTCAGATTAAGGAGGCTTAATTCGAACTAATTTAGTACCTGTCTACACTAGACTTTCGTTAGTTCGAACTAAGGAATTTCTTAATTTGAACTAACAAAAGCTTAGTTCGAACCAGTAAGACCTGCTGGTTAGGTCAAACTAAGACCTTAGTTCGATTAACTAAGGCTGATGTAGACAAGGATTAACCTTTTGTTCGAACTTAGTAAATTCGAACTAAGTGCAGTTAGTTCGAATTAACAACATGGACTAATTCAAACTAACATTAGTTCGAATTACTCCATATTGTTAATACAGACTAATAAGTTCAAGTTTAGTTTTAATTAAACTCAAACTTATTAGTTCAAATTAACAAATTTGAACTAACTTTTCCTACTGTAGACATAGCCTTTCTTAGGCCAGAGTGGCCCAGAGCATCATGCCAGTCTTGGATCCCCATGTTGGCTCTCCCCAGGGCAGTTGCAAAGGAGTGACTTCTTCATTAATTCCTGAGTCTTAGGTCTTGTGTGCCAGTCTGCCTCTTCCTCATGTAGGCAGGTCTGCTGGCTCCATACCTGGTTAATTCTGGGGTCAGAGCTCTCCAAGGCATGGCAGATAGAATAACAGGCTGCGCCCTTGCATCTGAGCCCAGAGATCCTCACCCTTTGCAAACTCCTGAGCCTCAGCAGCAATGGCAGTAGTCTGACTCACTGCAGCAGGGATGGTCACAAAGACTGACATCTCCAAGTTCTCCTGGTTGGTGGATGAATTCCAGAGCTAGGAATGCAGGTTGAATGGAGCTGTATCCATTCTGACTGGTTCATTCCTCACTGGCATACATGACCCCCCCCCCCCAATCCCCTGCAGCCTGTCCTGTTCTGGATCTGGTGAGTATACCATCTGGCTTCTGGTTACTGGAATCTCTGTGTAACTCTGTATCTCTGTTTGAAAGGCAAGGGGTCCAGTATGGTCCCGTCAGCTCCTTCTGCAGCCTCTGCAAATCCAGCACACAGTACCCATTTGGATGACTGGTGGCTGTCCTGATTGGATGCCAAAGACGTTGTGACTCTTACTCAGATGGGCCAGTGCTGTGCGGTTTCGATCCCATGGGCATGGAAGGGCAGGGGTTCAGTTTGGCCCTATCCCTGATTAATGCCAGTGCAGATGTGTTTGGCTCCCACTCCTCTGTGCATCATACAGGGCATGATGGAGCTGCTGCCTTCATTCCTGTTTCCTCGGAAAAATGAGCTCTGTTGAATAGCACCCAGTGTGATTTCAGGAGGACCCCTCCCATGCACACCTGTGTGCACGGGTGTTGCCACACACAGGCTCCCGCCTACATGTGTGTGCATGTGCACACTCAGCTGTCCTTCCCCCTACCCTCTGCAGACACTGAGGTCTGCAGAGCAGGAGTAAGGATCTTGCCAGTTCAGTCTCCTTGCTGGCTGTCAGAGCTTGGGCTCTGGGGCCACAGTGTGTGATCCCTGCTGAGCGTGCAGCTAAAATCCTGATGCTTCTAGCTGGAGCCTTTCTCCTCAGGTGCAGTGCGGGGTAGGCTGGGCCTTGTGGCCTGAGGCCAGTGGAGCCAGCATGCAGATCATTGTCAGGCTGTCACTCACACAGCTTGTAACAGATGCCCTGTGCCTCTTTAGCTGCCCAGCACTCCCTGAGATGCACCCCAGAGTGACATTCACAGTGTGTGGGGAAAGGAGACAAGGACAGCTGTGCACACTCACACACAAGGGCATCTAGGGCATGTTGGAGAGAAGGGGGCTTGGCTGGCTGGGGTAGGGGAATATTAAGATAATTAAGGGCTGTGTTTTTAGCAGAAAGGTGGCATCTTGTTGCTGTGCAAGCCATGAGCTGGCATCCCCCCACAACATCCGCATTGCCAACAAGTCTCCAGTGAGATGCTGTATGGAGATTTATCAGCACCCACCACAGGGAGCAAGAGGATGCAAATTGCAGGCGGTCGGGGTTCCGCTTGGTTGGGCCCAGACAGCACAGGCTGGCATAGGCAGGGATCCTGTTAGAGATCAAAAATCTGCCCCTTCTGGCACACGGCACCCCACCTCTGACATGCAGCCAGCGCTCCGGGGACAGGGCCGATTTCCATGCATCTGGGGGGGGGGGTATTTTGTTTTGATGGGGGCAGGTAAAACACCCTTCATTTCCTCATCCTCCCCATCTTGGGAAGGGGCAGGAAAGTCAATGCCTCCAGGCCAAGCATAGGGTTGCATGGTGGTGGTAGTGGTGGTGGTGGGGGGCTGATCTTTGGTCAGAGGAAGGAGACAGGATGCAGAGTGGCCCCAGGATCTGTCACCCGAAACTGGGACCAAGCCACCGGGGGTCACAGAGCCAAGAAAATCTGGCAGGGCCAGCAAAGGTTCTTTGCTCATCTGGCTTGAATTTGCATTAGCACTGAGAGCAAGAAAAATAAGTTGCATTCCCCAACTGAACGCAGAGCAGAGGCCCACTGGCTGGGTGGCTGGGCACTTCATACTGCACTGCTTTCAGGGCAAGGCAGGAACCTGCTCCACTGCTAAGGACTGAGCTGCCATTTGCAATTTACAATCCTGGGTGGAGGCCAGGAAATGAAGTGGGGGAAGGTGCAGAATTAAGGTCCATTGGCTGAGCTGTGTGGCAGGGAAGATTGTGGTGGCCTGGTGGCAAGGAACGCAGCTGGCCAGGAGTGTGGCGAATTCGCAGAGCTATATGTGAGAAGCCCTCCTCTGCTGTAGCAGATCTCTGGATGGCCTTCCTGGTCTTCTTCTTTAGTGCTGAGGCCAGCCCCCACCTGAGCCACCAAATTGGTTTACAAAAGAGGGAACCAAGGACACATACCAAGGTCTGTGCATACTGGCCATAAGTTCCTAGGGTCTCTGGCTTGGTGCTGAGAGCAGCCCAGGTGCCCTGGCCAGGCCCCGGGAGCTCTGGACTCGGGTGTCAGGAATGGGAACTGCGGAGCTATCAGCTAGTGTGAGAGACTCTGATCTTTGCCCCTTTTGCCAATGAGCTTGAGAAATGATTTTGTGACTCCTCCTGTGCAGAGTTTTGGATGGACTGAACCCCCCCCCCCCCCCCGCCCCCGCCAGTGTCCATGTGGTCTATCCCAGAACCATTAACATTCTCATGAACAGCCTGTGTTGAGTAATGCTCAGTCACCCCTCCCACAGCCCATCAACACACCTCTCTTTTGACCTGCAGGCCCCAGGCATTCTGGAGTGGCACTGACCAAAAGGGGACAAGGTACCATCCTGTGTGGCATTTGTTTACCAGGGCAGAAAGCACACATAGGTTTGAGAGAACCAGACACCTCCTTTCTCACCGCTCCATCATTCCATTTGTATCTAGTCCAGGATGGGACATGCACCCCAGGGTGACTGGACTCCTTGGAGAAGGTGCCGTTTTGGGGTATAGTCACCCACCACTCTCTCCCCAGGCACCACTGGCTTCTCCCAGCCTGAGAAGAAGCATATCATGGGTTCTGCAGCAGGGAGTGGCGTAGCTGGTGATTCCCCAGGCGAGGCTGCTCCACAGATGATCAGAGGCATTGCTGCGTGGCTGCAAAGCCACAGAGGGAGATTGGATGGCAGCATCTCCCTGGTACTTGGGCCCATAAAGGTCTGTTGGGTGGTAAACAACTAATCAGCCTGACAAGGGCTGGTCATTTAATTGTACAATTAATCTCTGTGTGCCTCTCTGCTGCACAGCCATACTGCATGCAGGCAGAGGGAGTCCAGAACCCTGCTTCCCACAGTCTGCCATTGTTTCCTACCTTGTTCACATGCAGCACCCTGCGGCCTTGCTCATGACAGTCAAGTGACCATGCCACACACCCTGTGCTGAGTTGGTACTGCAATGTCAGGGTACAAAGTCTTGCCAGAGGCTGTAAATTGTCAGGCCCCCTAAAGCATTTAATGATTTTGAATTTATCTGCATCAATAAATACATGACAAGATAACAGTCAAATAAATACCCATTAGTGCTCACATACTCTTTTTTTAATTACGAGCCTGGGTGTTACCAGCTATTTTCTGCTAAGCAAGCAGGACAGGAAATCTTCATTAACACAGGGCCAGACAGACTGGTCTCTGCAACCCAAGAACAAGCTAGACAAATGCAGGGTTAGCTTTGCACTAAGCCTCTCTCTCTGTCTCTTTGGCCTCTTTCTCACCAACTGCATTACTTACCTATCTGCCTAGGAGTTTCTAATCGCAAAGAATAGAATCCCAGTGTCTTTCAACCTGAAAGGTGTGCTCTGGAGACTCCCATATTTTCAGGGCATTTGGATGAAATTTGAATCTGGATCCTGATTTGCAAAGGGGCCTTGTGACAGGGAGGCAGGTGCAAGGCTGCTGCCTGGAGGTGCAGAGCTATTCTGCTGACTCACCCTGGCAGCCAGGTGGGACCAGTCATATTATCTCCATGGTGCCACAGGAGCTGAGGATCTCTGCAAGGATATGGCTACAAGGCTGCTGGAATCATACTGCCCAGTTCAGGCTAGCTCCCCGAGTATGTGCTCAGGAGTCTGGGTGGCAGAGCCGTAACTATGTGGGGCGGATGGGGCTTTGTCTGGGGTGTGCCAGAGCAGCTCAATACCACTGTTCTATTAAAACGCCCATTTCATGGTGCTGGCCCCAAGCACCGCTAATTGCAAAGGACACATTCTGATTGGGACACACCCCAGGTGCTCAAAGAGAGCATTACGGCTCTACTGGGTGGGTTTGTACTCAAGCAGTGACCTGGGCTTTTATTTTTAGCTTGTTGGCACATTTGTCTCCCTGAGTCTGGGCAGCACCTCCCATCCCTGCACAGACACTAAGGGTATGTCTTCACTGACAGCAGCAAAATCGCTACCGTCAGCCCGATGTTCTGGGTGCGATTAGCAGTGAGTATGAACTTTCTGCTGCACTCCGGAAGGTCGGCATCAGAAGTCCTGCCCCCTAGAAGGCATAGGGGAAAACCAACCTCAAGCCATTTGTGGTCGGCTTTCAACAGCTTGTCCCGGCAGCTTAGAAAGTTGCTGGCAGATATGCAAGGCATTTTATGTGCCTTGTGTATCTGCTGGTCAACTGCTGTGGAAAAGCCCTGCAAGTGTAGACAAGGGCTCAGGAACAGAAGGGCTGGAGAGTGGAAGGAGACCCTGCAAAGTGAGATTCTAAAAACAGGCTCAGGCTAATGGCCGTGTCAGTTGCTGAAGTAAAGAAAAAGGAAAGCCCCAGGAAATGGGGTGGGGTCCTTTGGACTGTTCCCCTAGGTGGTGTGCTTTGTTGAGCAGCAGGAAAAAAACAGCAGCTGTTTATAAACCCCCTCTTGACAATTAGCCCAACCACCCCCTAGATCTTATCACCCCCAAATTCAGTAGGTTCAAGATGCAGCTCCCCTTTCCCATTGACTCTGCTCCACCTTGGGGCAGCAGAGCCAGCAGCTCCGTACCTGGGTTACTATAATTAAAAAGGCAAGTGCCTGGCCTGCTGAAAATTCCAATTTGTGGGCGCTTCTAACCACCCCGCTGCTACAAATGCTCTAGTCCAACCCATAGCCAGACTGGATAGGGGGCTGGGCACCCACCCTTCTCCAGCCTTGCTGATGTCTGCACTGCAAATGGCTGGTGCTGGCAGCACTGAGGGCACTTTCTGCCAGCTCCACCCCCTCTGCCCAAAGCCAGCTGGCAGCACCAACAATGTCACTGGGAGAGCAGCAGAGACTTGAACTGCTAATACCCATGAGAGCCGCTGGCATTTTCCTGGAAGCAAATGCCAACGCCTCCTAATGTTGGCTGCTAACAAGCTGTGTGCTCTAGCAGGCCACTTTTGCCTTGTTCCCATGAGTTCTCATTCACCAAGGGATCAGTGCAGGGTGGGCCATGGCATTCCAGGGCTGTGTGCAGGGGCCTCAGCCAGCTCCGGTCAGCCCCTCTCAGAACAGCCTCTTGCCTCAGCAGGGCCTGGATGAGGTGAAATGAAATACATGCAAAACACAAGTGTATGTCGAGAGCAATGCAAATACAGGGCCTGATCCTGAAGGCCTGTGCTCATCTGTGCGCTCCCATCGAAGTCAACCAACTACACCACTCATGGGGGAAGGTTGGCAGGACCAGGTTCCTACTTGGCATGGAGACTTTCAGACATGCCTGGCCAGATGCTGCTCCCATCACAAGGCATCTGGAGAAGTTTTACTGAAAATGAGGGGGCCTGATTGTGCTTTTCACTCCCATAACTAAGGGTAGAATCAAGCCAGATCTGCCTGAACACCCTGTCACATCAGAAGCACACCGATGGGGCACTACTGACTTCACTGAGGTTACTGCAACTTGTGTGAGAAGAATCAAGCCCACTGAGTGTAAATCAGGTGCAACTTAACTGTAGTGAAAGCTGGACAAAATATTTTCAGGAGGATAGTTTTTCACTGGAAAATGAAGCATTGTCAAAATCAGAACATTCAAGCCCCTGCAGCAGGAGGGACCAGGGTTGGAAGTGGATCCCTTTCCACGTCCCAGCAGGCAGGGAGAGCAGCCAAATCAGTGCTGGGGCACAGTGGGAGAAGGACAGAGCCACACTTTCCACTCCCCATAAGTATGGCAGGGAGTGGGGAGACCTCAGCAAGGGGGAAAGGTACCACTGTTCCCTCTAAGTTGTGCGCGTGTGCGCACACAGACAGGTCATGAAACCTGCGCACACAACAAAATAAAGTGCACACAAAAAAATTCAATAGTGCTATTATTGGTGCTCACAAAGAAATGTTTTTGCGCGCACAAAGAAATTATTTGCGCACACAGTCTACGAGTAATTAGAGGGACTATTGAAAGGCACCTGAGTCATGTGACCAGTTACATGTCCACCACCCCCTACCCCTCCTCCAAAGCTCTCCACCCCACCAGTACCCACTGACAAAAATAAAAGTTGGCATCTGTACCCCAGCTCCCCTGCATTTCTATACTGGCCAGCTAGGCACAGCAGCGGTACACCCTGCCACATCCCATCCAAAACTTGCTCACTGGCCCTGGAGTGAGAAAAACACTGCTATGTGGTGACTCACACTAAAAGTTTGGACATCCCTTGTCCAGAAGGTTTCATTTCACTATGGCAAAAATGTGTCATTTCCACTTTATCACAGTGTTTAATTTAGTGTAGACTTTTCTATTCTATTCTAATATGAACTTCAATATTATTGCTAATATTTCTCTTCTATTTCATATGCCATAGTATAATATTTACCTGCTATCAAACCCAAATCAATTCAATGTTTATAAAGCAAAATTGAGAAGGGGGGATTTCCATTTGGTGGTGAATTTTGACTTTCCTTCTAATTCAGAATGAAAACAAATTTCCAAATGTCCAAATTTCCAGGGGGCTGGAGATTCCACTTCCTGTCCAGCTCTCCTGGCAGCTGGGGGCAGCACTGGGATAAAGTCAGCATATGGGACCATTGGGGTAATTTCAGTCCTTCTGCAATACAGTCTATAGAGTTACATCAGGGACGTATATGACCCTTCTTTATCCCACTACATTGTGTCAAAAACAGATACCAGCCAGAGGCAGGGAGAGAAGTGAAAAGGATTCACAAGGGGGGAGAAAGTCCTGCGACACCTTAAAGGAAAGGAAAGTCCTGTGACACCTTAAAGACTAATGAATTTCTTTGGGAATGAACTTTTGTGGACTGCAACCCACTTTGTCAGATGCATGAAGTGGAAACTATAGTTAGGAGTATATATACACTTCCAAGGGTGAAAAACATTGCAAGGGGGAGGGCAAGTGCTAACAAAGTCAATTACAACTACTTTTTGTAAAGAGATAACCATTCCAAGTCCCTGTTCAGACCCAGTGTGATGGTGTCAAGTAGTTTCACACTGAAGTCTAGTAGCTAGTTCCAAATTAGTTCCAAAGGGTTAGCCCTGTTAGTTTAGTTCAGCAAAATAAACAAGGAGGCCTGTGGCACTTAAAGACTAGCAAATTTATTTCCCATGACTTCACTTCCCTGCATTTATTTTCCATCCATTCTGTAAGTTCCTCCATCTTCAAAGCATCTGACAAAGTGGGATTTTCTCAAACGAAAGGTCATGCAATAAATAAATTTGTTAGTCTTTAAGGCTGTGTCCACAGTTAAAAAGTCAGTTCAGATTAACTTAGTTTAAATTAATTAATTTGAACTAATAATGGTGAATTCGAATTAAGTTAATTCAAACTAACATGGCCCCACTAGAAACCCAAATCACACTAGCATGTCCATGGACAGGACTTGCTAGTTTATTTAGGAATGGGGCACCATGAGAAGTGTGGCAACGTGGCACCCAAGAAGAGCCATGCCCCCACCCAATACATAGAAAGAGGAAGGCACCCTAGAATGAAGAAGATCAAACCACATTAATTTGAACAGTTAGTTTGAATTAATGCAGCTGCATTGGGTTAATTCAAACTAATAAATTCGAATTAACCGTTACTTCGATGTTAAACAAGGTTTTATTACTTCTAAGTAAGCGTTCATTACTTTGAACTAAGGAATTCTTTAGTTCGAACTAATGAAATCCAGTGTAGCCATGCATTAATTTAGTTCAAATTAATCCTCATTAATTCAAACTAAATTGTAAGTGTAGACATAGCCTAAGTGCCACAGGACTCCTTGCTTGTTATGCTGAAGTCTTTTTTTGACCTGCTTTTGTTGAAGTATGGCAACTTTAAAGTCTGCTACAGTGTGTCCATGGAGGTTGAAGTGCTCTCCTACTGGTTTATGGCTGTTAGCATTTTTTATATCTGATTTGTGTCCATTTATTCTTTTGTGTAGGGACAGTCCATTTTGACCAATGTACATGGCAGAGAGGCATTGCTAGGACATGATGGTGTATATCGCATTAGTAGATGTGCAGGTGAATGAGCTCCTGATGGTATGGCTGATGTGCTTACAACAAGGGATAGTGTCGCCGAAGTCGATGTGTGGGCAGAGTTAGCAATGGGGTTTGTTGCAAGGATTGGTTCCTGAGTTAGTGTTCTTGTTATATCATGTCTGGTTGCTGGTGAATATTAGCTTCAGACTGGGGGGCTGTCTGTAACCAAGGATAGGCCTGTCTCCCAAGGCTTGAGAGGGTGAGGGTTCATCTTCTAGGATAGGTTGTAGATTGTTAATGATGCTTTGGAGGCATTTTAGCTGGGGGCTGTAGGTGATGGCCAGTAATGTTCTGTTGTTTTCTTTGTTGGGTCTGTCCTGTCCAATAGAAACATGTTTTCAGCTGAGACTGGGAAATAGACTCAGCCATTCCCAGACAGCAGAGGGGATGGCTCACTCACACTAAGGGTGCAGCTCCACTTGGAGTGGGCCATGTATCTCCCATGCCCGAGGAGACATGCCCACATTAGCTCTAATCCAGGGAGCGTGGTAAAAATAGATGTGTGACCATGTGAGTGGCATTCTTTCTGAACCACCCAGCATGTGCAGGGTGGTTAGGGGTGACTGAAATAAATGCTGACACCAGGGGTCCCCTGCACCTGCAACCCTGACGGGATGGGGATGGGAGCCCCTCCAGATGGGGAATAGCTTGAGCAAGGCCAACTCACTCATTCTCAGGGTGTCTGAGACAGTCCAGGCCTATGCCTCCCAGAACCTTGAACATCGGCACCAGCCTGTGCAGGGCCAACCTAGGGGTTTGGCCAGTGCCATCCACCATGTGCTAGGGTACCTCCCTCACCATCCTGTAGTGGGGTGTGAAGGCTGTGCTGAACGAGGGTGTTTGCCCTGCCCTGGTGTCATGACTAGTTGCTGTGTTGGGCTTAGTTCCTGGGGTGTTGAAGAGATGAGCATCCTCTGCTCTCCAGAGCAAGCAGCCAGTGGTGGAACAAACCCTTCTCTGCCTCCAGGTGTCTGTGAGCAAGGCAGTGACGGACAGCTTCATGTGGCCCTTTGCAAGAATAGATTTTCTCAGGCTTGAGCCTGCCCTAGGTCAGCCGCAGCAGCATGGAGGCTCAGGGCCTCACTCCATAGGCCACATTTCGCACACCATGAGGCACGTTCTCCATTCCCTCACAGCATGCCCACCTCCACTCCCAGTTCCCAACCACGCCTGCCTGGAACATTTACACTCAATCCTGATGCTGTAGGGTGAATTCCACCCCAGATATCCCTGGTTTGATGTTCTGGAGGTCTGGCAAGCATCCTCCCCAGAGAGAGGGACCGGGCAGGAGACACGGCACAGAGGACAAGTGGCAGGGGGCAGAGAGTTTAGACAGAAGGTAGGAGATGGCAGATGGGGCAGGAGGTAGTGGACAGGAGACAGCAGGCAGCAGATATAGGGCAGGAGGGAGACAGCACACGGGAGTAGGGTGGCAGTCAGGGGATGGGGATAGCAGACAGAAGACAGGAAGCAGCAGACAGGGACAGCAAGTATCAGAGGGCTGGGATAGTAGATGGGACAGAGGAAAGAGGCTGCCCCTCAGTGCCTACATATACCTGTTAGGAAGCTTAGTCTGGCCTTCCTGCGCCACTTGCCATTAGTGATTAGCTTGGCACCCTGCGTTCGGCCTGCCAGGCCCTCACTGCTCACTTGGCAATGTCACTGTTATTAATGCTGATAGATTATAAAGGGGTTTAATAGATATTTATGATCCACATCACATTTTATTACTGCTCATCTGCTCACATAACAGACCATCCTGCATGCCCATTTCATCATGCCACTTGAGGGGCAGAGAGAAGGGGTTGAAGTGTTCATCCAGACAGTCCCCCCTCCTTCTGGGAGTGGGGCTGCCAATGATCAGATTAACACCTTCCCTGCCTAGTGGCAGCACTCAGTTGTTCTTTGGAGTATGTGATGTCTGGGCAGGAGGAATTCTAATGCTACCAGGCCTGACCAGGAACATCTGGACACTGCAATACCTCAACCTCACTGTAGGAGTTGTGAGACAGCTGGTATCCCAACTCTTATCACCCCACTTTGTAGATGGGGAAACTGAGGCATAGAGTGGTCAAAGTGGCCTCTAGTTTTTGGGGCTTCCATTTCATGTCCACCTAATGTTCAGGTCCCCTGTTTGAACCTTCTGGCCATACATGTCCCCCCTGACTCAGAGGTGCCCCAAAATCCCTGGCAGCTTTGGGGACCATGGGCCTGAGTGACTTGCCCAGAGTCACACAGTGAACCAGCGACAGGCTAGGAAACAGAGCCCAGATGTCCATGAATCTCGGTCTGTCCCTGAAAACTCCTGAGTTATGTCTCTTCCTGAGGGGGAAACTGTGTCTCTTTCCTGAAGAGGGGAGAGGCTTCCCAGTGCTGTGTACAGACATCCAAGGAGCTGTCTTCTTTCAGAGCATTGAGGACCCCATAGCTGTTTGCACCTGGCCACTGTGCCTAGCAGGCAGTAGGTGGAAAGCTGGGTCTGTGGGTCCTAAAGGATCACTATAGAGAGTGGATTGTCCCTTCAAACACTGCCCAAGTGAGTGCAAAGAGAACAGTTCTGCCTGTGAGTGCATGAGCAGTGTGCATGGGGTGGATATGGCCATACTTACAGAGAGATGGCACCGGGGTCTGTGTGGAGCAAGACAGAGTAGAAAAATGGTAAAGATTTGGCTCCTTTCATCACATGTATGTGGAAAAGAGAGAAACTGGACATTTTTTGTGTTATTTTCATGGGTTCTAAACCAAGTAACTGTTAATTTAAATGGAGTGATTCCTGATTTACACCAGTAAACCAGATCCAGAGGGGTGTGTGGGTGTGTGTGTGTGTGAGAGAGAGAGTCCGTCTGTCTGTGAGATCATGTGTCTTTAAATATGTATTTACAGGTTTCTCTATGACAGTCTGTGCATGTGTCACAGAGTGTAACTGCTTAGGAAGAGGGTGGACCATGGGAGAGTGTGTGTGCATGTGTTGGGTTGTGAGAGGGTGAAGCACGGGGAAGGGCTGGGGCAGTGCGTGCAACTGTGTGTGGCTGTGATCTCGGGTGACATGCAAGGAGGGGATGCAGAAGCACAGCTGCAGAACTGCTGACAGTGGCCTGGCCCATGACAAGCCACCAGTCAGTCACAAAGCCTGTGCTCTGCAAATCCTTTCTGCTTTTAAAGCTGGTGCTGCTTTCTGGTGCCTAGGAAATCCTAACTGAACCACTGTCTCTCTCTCTCTCTCTCTCTTGCTCAGCTCTGCATGACACTCCCCAGGACAGTACATTAAGCCTGACCTGTGCACCCCCTCTGTGATTAGCATCAGGGCTGGAAGAAAGGAAGGACTGTGGAGAGCCAGTGCTGAGGCAGCAGCTGGGTGGCTCTCTCTCTTCTCACTCTGGGGGGGGAGTTGTGGGACCAGCTCCAGCCTCAGGGGAGGCTGACACAGTCTGGGGTGGGCTGGGCAACAGCAGCTAGGGACTGAAGCAAGCCAGATGTTTCAGTTTGCAGAGCTGGAAGGAAAATCAATGCCCTGCTCTCACATCCGTGTGCTAATGCATCAGGCCTAAAATCCCCTGTGAGTGCCTGTAGAACACGCCAGCTCTGCTTGCTCCAGCAGCCCGTGACCCTTGTCCTGCCCTGTGCAGCACTGCTTCTCGATGGCTAACACAGCTGGGCATGGCATGCTGCCTGGCCAAGCTGGAGGGGACTAAAGGGTGAACAAGGGCAGCACTCCCTGGCTATGATGCAGGAGGGGCTAACTCCTCCTCCCACAGAGGGCTGGAGTTAGGCTCTGAGGTGTCTCCAGTGGGTTAGTTTGGGGTTTGGCAGTCACATCTGCCTCTCACCTCAAAACCCCTCATTTCCCCCTCCTTCCTCCCTGCCGGTGACAGTGAGCTCAGAGGGAATCGCACCCCACCTCCATCCTGGGCTGGGCTTCTACCCATTCCACCAGGCTTCTCCTGGATCTCCAATGCCAGCCCTGCCTTGCTGGGGTCCCATGCCATCTCTGGATTCTGCTAACCATGGGCCAGAACAAGAACCAATATGTCCAGCTGGCCCATACTGAGAACTGGAGCCAATCCCTCCACCTCATCCCAGGACTACGGCCTGCAAAATCTACCTGATATCATTATGTAAGGCCAAGGCCAGCTACTCTGGTGAAGGGCAAGTGTAAATACCCGAGAAAGAGAAGGTATGTTTGTGTGCCTTACTGCAGGGACAACCTTTAGGGAGAAAATCCAGAAAGCATTTCTCTCCCTAGAGAGTAGGAATCTCTCCCCTGATGTCACATCCACAGCAATGGGAGCAGAAAGGTGAAATAGCTCCAGCAACAGGCTAACCACTGACTGGACACATGGTGCTAGCTAACAGCTTTCATGATCTGACAGCCTTGGGAGAATGAAAAGTTCAGAACCACTGCTCAGGACATGTAAGTGTCTGGAAAACAAACTGCCAGTCAGGGTGCGCGCACTGACGTGTGTTGCTGCCCATCTCTGGCTGCGCCTCACCCGCAGAGAGAAAAGGTCACCTTTCAGGGACGGAGTCACCAAGTGTCCCCGAAGTGGGTGACTGAAATCTTGCTTCTCTTAATGAGATGACCTTAGCAACGGTGAACACATTTCTGCTCCCTGAAGAGTCGACAGGTCAAATTAAGCAGCTGTTTTATTCTGTCTGGTTTCTGGCTGCATGAAATGTTGAGCATGAGTCACAGGAATGTTTAAATGAAGGGATCTTTCTTTCTTTGTGGCGTATTTTAAAGTAGATTTTAAAACATGTAAAATGGCATCAGGTGCTAGGACCTGGCTTGGAGGTGCAGAGCTCTTCTGACTCACCCTAGAGGCTGGATGTCTGTTAGCTCCCAGACAGAGGTACCTCAGGCCATGGTTCATGCTGTGTGCCAGAAGCAGGCTAGGCATGAAGGTTGTTAACAAGCACCTTTCATTGAAGGATCTCAAAATGATTTGCATATATTCGTTCCTTCCATCTATCTATTCTTATGTACACCCCTCTATCTATTCTCTCTCTCTCCCCCCACATACATGTCTCTCTATCTCTTTGTCATAATACTGCTAAGATGCTTATTATCATGCAACCTCCTGAGTACCTAAGAAGAGATATAAATAGTCCATCACGGTGTTTCCCTGTTTCCTTTTCTCAGATTCCTGGGAGCGTGAGGATTTAGTTATTATTTTAGTCACAGCAGTTGCTGGGGACGTGTTTTATTCCTCCCTCGGAACAACGTCAGGCCTGGACTCAGGCCAATGCCTCTCTGATGCTGTGCTCCACACCTGAGATCAACCAGCCAAAATTCTCAGCACCTGCGGATCTTATTCTGAGCCTCATCATCCTTCTCACAGCTGGGGACAGAAACCATCTCGAAGGGCTTCATATAATGAAGTAGCCTCATGCAACTCCCCTCGGTAGTGGGGGATGGTGTGATGATGATAGACCAGGTGACAGTTCTTTCCAAGGCTGCAGGCATCAGCTGAGCACTGACAGATTCATAGGTGGAAACCAGACCAGCTCACTTGTATCTTAGTATTGTTCAAGACACAAGGATGTGTTTAGAGTCCATTCAATGTTTGTAAGAGGCTGCATACATTAATCTCATTGGTAAAGGCTTATCCCATGCCAGGATGTAATACGCAGGGTTTGCCTTATAGCTGTAAATAGGCCTGCTCTGAATTTGTGAGCCAGGCAGATGGAGCAGTGCCCCACCCACTAAGAAGGGATAGCAAAAGAAGTGGGCCATTGTGAAACATCATGATCCAACGACTCGGTTAATGGCCCATGTCCACCTGGGAAGGTGCTACATGCAAGGTCGCTGGTCCCATCAGCTTCAATTATGGAAGAAGGAAATAAAGAGAGCTGACATGAAAATCCTTCATCTCTCCAGGGCTGGAAACAAAAGCAGAGCTCTCAAGGGCCAGCCTGGGTTAGTCCTAAAAGACATTCAGTGTTGACCTATTACTATATCACTGTTACCTTTGGGAACCTCAGACTGTAACATTTGTGTCTATATATTGCCAGCTTTAACCGGTAAATAACTCTCTCATTTCTTTTTCCTAGCCAGTAAATCCTTAGTTAGTTTACTATAGGATTCACTGCCAGTGTATTATTTGGTGTGAGATCTGCAGTACAAATTGACCTGGGGTAAGTAACTGGTCTTTTGGGACTGGAAATAACCTGTATCTTTTATGACCTTTCGTGTATAGCAGCCAGCTGTCCCAAAGTCCAGCTTGTTGTAGTGGCAGATAGATGGAATATACAAAAGGACTGGCTTTCACTCCACGCTAGACTGCTTCAGGAGTTCACACTGGCTATGGGGTTGGTGAAATCTAATAACAGAACATGCCGCCAGTTTGGGCGTGTGCCCTGGTTTTTGATAATCTGCCCTGAGGCTGGCACTCATTGTTGAGAACCACTCCAGACAGCATGACAGATGGTTAGAACTTTTTGACAGATGGGGAAACCGAGGCACTGAAACCATGGTGGCCTGATTTTCAGAGCTGCTGAGCATTGAGATCTCCCACTGAGGGTTCATCTCTCCTGGGACTCAGGATTATCTAGTCACTTACCCAAGGTTCTGTGTCTAGCCAGTGGGACAGCTGGGCAAAGAACCAAGGAGTCTGGGCTTTCTGTCCTTTGCATTGACTAGGCCACGTCCGTTCAAGGAGGGCTGCCTTGGAAGCTGAAACTCTGGGAAAATGTGGAGAAAAGCAGCAAGAGAGACCATGTATCTGGTTCTGTTGATGGGTAATGGCAAAGCTGGCTTTGTTTGAACTGTGATCAAGGATACCATACCTAGAGCGTAGTGCTGGCCCCTCGTATGATGTTCAGTGGGGTGTTACATCAACACGGGGTCTAATGGCATATTTACAGAACACCCCCACAAGTCTAATGAGGAAGAGAGAGAACTACCAAGGGGAAGCTCAGGTCTATCCAGCGGTGGTCCCCAAAGGTAAGGAGAGCTGAGGCATTGCTACAGTGCACGGCCTCTGGTGCCTTTGTTCTGCATTTGTACAATACAGAGGACAGCAGAGTCCTGGCTGGAGACACCTCAGCAATACCAGTAACGCATACTAATCAGGCAGAGCAAGGCAGGAGGCCTGCTGAGATGAAGCTTGGGCCCTTCAAGTAGGACAGGTACTTGACTTGTTTGGAAAGCTGGGGCTCTTTCTGATGTGAATGTCCCCACACTCAGATAGGAGCTGAGACATCTAAGACCTGAGGCTGTGAGTCACAAGGGGCAGGGAGTTCCTGAATCCAACCACACATCCATTGTTTTAGCAGCTGCTGGCATTGGTTGAAAACCACTGTTAGGAGTAAACTTATGAGCACAAAATGTAGGGCTCATCCACACTTGAAAATCTACAAAAAATTATTCCTGGGTGGGTTCCCAAGGGCAGACAAGTCTGTAGGTTCACAGATAGCATTGGGTCACTTGCTAGCCAAGCTGGGAATTGGCGTGTCAGGTCCCATGAAACTAGCCATGGCTACCATGAAAAGAGGCAAGCTGGGTGACAGCCACAGTTGGTATCGACTAGTCTTTCTGTTCAAGGGGAAAGGAAAAGCACAGTTGTGCCAGTGCTGACTTCAGAGCACAGCTGGCCACACATATTTGTGAATAACTGAGCCCAAATCTTTTCACTTCCTCCTCTCTTAAGTCCATGGTGATTTTCTTGACCTTTCATTGCTTAGAGCCAGGGGTCCCAAACTCAAATCATCACGAGGGCTGCATGAGGACTGGTAGAGGGCCACATGATGGCTAGCACATTAGCCCAAGGGCTGCACCACTGAAACCTTTTCATACATCAATATTGCAAATATAGGCAACAATGTCATTGTTGGCCGCATAATGTCATTGAGGGCCACAGCTTTTGGGGCCACATGCGGCTCATGGGCCACATGTTTGAGACCCCTGCTCAGAGCCATTCATATTTTACACCTACCTTCCTGGCTCAGAAACCAGTCTTCACCAGCATTTGAATTCCAGCAGGGTTGGTTAGCTTTAATTGGATAGATTGGTCACATGACACGCCTCCTGTTTCCAGATTGGAAGCATGTGGCTCTTAGGTTCAAGTTTCTGTGTGTGTAGAGAATTTGTTCCAGCAAGGCTAGAGCCAGCACCACTAGTATTAATGGGAATGGTTGGTTACTCACCAGTAACTGTCCTTCTTCGAGATGGGCTGCTCACATACATTCAGTTACAGGTGTCTACGTGCCGCAGCACATGCTAGCTCGGAAAGTCTTCAGCATTAGCCTGTCAGGTCAAGGCACACGGCCAATGCCCCTGCCATGCCGCGACCATGGCTATATAGGTGACCATTACCCTGACCCGCCCAGTCCCATATACCTTTGCCGACTCCTTTAGCAGGGATAGGGGGAGGGACCTGAATGTATGTGAGCAGCTCATCTCGAAGAATGACGGTTACTGGTGAGTAACCAACCGCTCTCCTTCGAGAGATGCTCACATCATTCAGTTACAGGTGACTGCTAGCTGTACCCAAGGATGGTGGGAGAAGTTACTGTCTACCCACACTGAGTACAGCTCTGCCCACACCGGCATCATCTCTAGCCTGTTGGGCAATGGCGTAGTGTGTTGTGAATGTATGTATCGACGACCACATAGTGGCCCTGCAGATCTCTTGGATCGGGACCTTGGCGAGCAAGGCCGTGGAAGATGCCTGAGCTCTGATACAGTGGGCTCTCCCAGTTTCTGGGAGAGGCGTATTTGACCTTCCATAGCAGTCTTTGATGCAGTTCACAATCCATTTGGAGATGCATTGAGAGGACACTGGGGAGCCTCTCATGCGTTCGGCGACTGCCATGAACAGCTGAGAGGTCTTGCGGAAAGAACTTGTGCGCTCAATATAAATTAGGAGTGCCCTCCTCACATCCAAGCTGTGCCACCATCTCTGGTTTTCCATAACCTGGGGGTCGGGATAGAAAACCGGCAGGCAAATTTCTTGATTCATGTGGAAGGGAGTGGCCACCTTATCTGGAAAAAATGTCATATACGGGGGCTCGGAGGAAAGGGCTTGCAACGCTGAAATCCTTCTAGCTGAGGTGATTGCTACCAGGAAAGCCACCTTCCAGGATAACACTAGCAAAGTAGCTGAATTCAGGGGTTCATAGGGCGGCTCCATGAAAACCCATAGCACAATGTTCAGATCACACTGAGGGGTGTGCTTACGAGGGTGGGGAAAAAGCTTTTCCACCCCTTTCAGGAACCTGTGAGATATGGGGTGTGAAAAAACTGGAACACCATCAACCTTTTGGTTTAAGGCCGAAATTGCCACTAAATGGACTCTTAGTGAGGACACGGATAGGCCCTTTTCTCTTAGGTCTAAGAGACAGTCCAGAGTTGTAGGGATTGGAGCGGAGATAGGGTCTATTTCTTTGCCATGACACCAAGTGGAGAAGCTTTTCCACTTTGCGATGTAGGTGGACCTGGTGGAGGGTTTTCTGCTACCAACCAGGACCTTTTTAACCCTATTCGAGCATTACCTCTCTTGCTTGCTGAGCCAGAGATCATCCAGGCCATCAAATGTAGGAGACCTGGGTTTGGGTGCTGGAGGTGCCCCAAGGCCTCTGTTAGGAGATCCGCCCACTGGGGTAGGCAGAGCGGGGTCCTTATGGACATGTTCTGCAGGAGTGGGAATCACTGTTGTCTGGGCCAGTCCGGAGTTATCAGAATGATGCGTACTCCATCCGCCAGGACCTTCAGTAGCACTCTGTGGATCATGGGAAATGGTGGGAAGGTGTACATCAGGGCCCCCGACCAACTAAGGAGGAAGGCATCACTGAGAGACCCCTCCTCCCGGCCCCAGCGGGAACAAAATTGAGGGCATTTGTGGTTTTGTTCCATGGCAAACAGGTCCACCTGGGGGGGGGTCTCCATCTGTTTATCAGTAGGGAGGACACCTTGTGGTGGAGGAACCACGCGTGATTCGCTAGGGGTTTTCTGCTGAGTGAGTCCGCTAGGCTGTTGTCCACCCCAGGGAGGTGGGAGGCAATCAGCGTAAAGTGGTGATCTATTGCTAGTTGCCAAAGCTTGCTTGCTTCCTCGCATAGAGTCGAGGAGCAAACTCCCCCTTGCCAGTTGGTATAAAACACAGCCATTGTATTGTCTGCGAGGATCTGGACCATTCTGTCACGGATTTTGTCGAGAAAGGTCATGCAGGCCAATCTGATTGCCCAGAGCTCCTTCACGTTTATGTGGAAGAGTTTGTCCTCGGGGGTCCAAACACCCTGTGTGGAGAGGCCCCTGGACAGGTGGGCCCCCCCAACTGGAGTCCAAAGAATCTGTTCTCAGGGTCTTTGAGGGCTTGGGCTCCCTGAACAGAATGCCCCCCCTCATGAAGTGGGGGTCCCTCCAGATTTGGAGGGACTCCAGGACATACTGGGGAACTGAAAGTACCTTGTCCAGATGGTCTCTCCATGGCTGGAACATTGTAACGAACCAGAGCTGGAAAAGTCTCATCCTCAGGCGCGCTGTTTGGATTACCAAAGTGACCGCCACCATGTGTCCCAGAAGCTGCATGCGCCAGCGCGCTGTGGTTACCCCCGGCACTTGCAGTTCTGTGATGATGGTGCAAATGGACCGAAATCTTGACAAAGGCAAGGACGCCGTGCCCTGTCGAGCGTTTGATCATGCCCTGATAAATTCTATGTCCTGGGTGGGCCTGAGCTTGGACTTCTTTGTGTTTATGTGGACGCCAAGGAACTTGCAGAGTTTCACCACCAGGTTGACGTGGTTTTGCACCTGTTGACTTGACTTGCCCACTATGAGACAAATGTCCAGGTAGGGGTAGAGTCTTACACCACTCCTGAGTAGAAACGCTGTGACCGGTGCTACGCATTTTGTGAACACCCTGGGAATTAGCGATAGCCTGAAGGGGAGGGCAGTGAATTGGTAGTGGTTTTGTGCCACCCCAAACTTGAGGAATCATCTGTGTTGGGGTCGGATGGCTATGTGAAAGTGTGTCCTTTAGGTCGAGGGCTGCGAACCAGTCTCCTGGGGACAGGGAGGGACAATCTGGGACAGGGAAACCATTTGGAACTTTATTCTCTTTATGTATTTGTTTAGTGCTCTGAGGTCTAGGATGGGCTGTAGGTCCCCATTGGGTTTGGGGACCAAGAAGTAGTGGGAGTAGAACCCTTTGCCCCACTCTCATCTGGGGACCTTTTCTATGGCCCTGAGTGAGAGGAGTTTTTGGCATTTGGCCTTGAGCCTGTTTGACAGTTCCCAGTTCTCTGAAGTTGCACGAGGGAGCAGTTTTCTGTCCCGAGGGATTGAGAGGAACTGGATACGGTATCCTCATGCCACCGTGTCGAGAACCTACTGGTCGGAAGTCACGTGGGCCCACCAGGGGGCAAAGTGGTGGAGGCGGTAGGGGAGAGAACTGGGGCCCTGGTGTGCTGCCTTTGAGGGGACTGTCAAAAATGCTGTTTGTGGCCGGATGAATGGTCAGGCCCCTGCCCGTGCCTTCCCGACTGTGAGGCGCTGAGCTTTCCCCCTTTACCTGAGCGGGTCTTGTCCTTGTCCAGATCCCCAAGATGGCACTGGGGAAACTGGAGGGATCTCAGGAACTGGCTCTGCAGTTGAAGTTGCTGCTTTAGCTGCTGCAACTGCTGTTGGAGCTGTTGGTGTGGCCTCGTCAAGCTCCTGATGAATTGTGGAGTATATATCCACAGGGATTGAAGGGTGGCCCTTGAGTCCTTCATATCATGGAGCTTCACATCTGTGGATGGGGCAGAAAGGTCAGGACTTTTGAAGGGGAGGTCCTGAATAATTTGCTGCATTTGTGTGGCTAGGCTGGAGCCTTGGAGCCAGGCCAACTGGCACATGACAATGGAGGAGGCCATAGTGTGGGCAGCCATGTCCACTGCATCCCAGGTTGCCGCTAGAGCATCTCTAGATGCCGTCTCTCCTTCCTCGAGCATAGCCTCAAAGTCTCTCAGGCGCTCCTCGCAGATGGCCATGCGGAAATTCTGCATGGCCTCCCACAGGTTGGAGATGTAGCGCATCATTAGGGCTGAATGGTTGGAAATACAGAGCTGGAGGGCAGCAGAGGAGTAAACTTTCCTCCCTAGTAGATTGAGCTTCTTCGCCTCTTTGTTCTTGGGTGTGGAACTTGGTTGACCCTGTCTCTTCCTTTGCTTTATGGCATCAACCACCAGGGATCCTGGGGAGGGGTGATGAAACAAGAAGGAAAACCCCTCTGGGGAGACGTAGTATTTCTTATCCGCAGCTTTGGACACTTGCGGAATCGAAGAAGGTGTTTGCCAGTGTTCCTGGACAATACACAATATTCCCAAGTGCAAGGGAATTGCCACCCTCACTGGGGGGGGGGGGGGGGAGCGGAGATCTCTCCCTGTAGCTGTGGTCTGTTTGACCTCCTCGAGCTCAGAGACACAGAGCTCTTACGGAGTCTTTTCCTGGGGCGCTCCTCCTGTGGAGGGAGGAAGCAGTCCTCAGAGGACGATCTGGAAGACCCTCCTCCTGATGTCCAAGAGCCTGGTACCGAGAGCTCTTCCAAGGAGCGATGGAGAGGTGTTTCTTGTCCCTCTGTACCGGACTGCGGTACTGGAGGAGGGCTGGGACATGCCGTTGTTTGGGCCCGGCGTTGGGCTGGTTGCCGGTACCGCGTCGGAAGATGGCATAGAGCTGCAAGCTGGTACTGGTGTTGGTGTTGATTCCTCAGCTGGCAGTACTGGATCCAGTACCGGGACTGGCGGTGCCAGGGCTAGCGGTACTGGGCTGGACGTCAGTGCCGGGCTTGACATCGGTTCCATGGGAGGCGGTACCGGATTCTGCGGTGCCAATGAGGACAGCGCTGTTCTAGACCTTTTCTTCGTCTTCTGCACCGGGATCGGGTTTGGGTGCCCATGGTGGGCCGTTGGGGTTGCCTGTGCTGGTACCCTTCTCGGGCTGGCTGAGAGGCTACCCAGTGACCGATGAACTCGGTGCTGGGGCGGTACCATTGTGGGTCGAGATTTTGAGCCTGGTACCAATGATTGGTGGTGGGTGTCCTGAGTCTGGACTGATCAGGGTTCCGGCGGAGCGCTCGTGGCTCGGCCAGTTTCAGGGGTGGTGGCTTCACTCCCCGAGATCAAGAGGAGGCAGTGTTTCCTTTCCAGTTGAGTCCTCCACTTGAAGAACCGGTAAATGGGGCACTCCGCCGCGAGGTGGGACTCATCCACGCAACCGAGACATTTCCCGTGCGGGTCTTCCATCGGGAAAGCCTTGCAGCACCCTAAGCACAGTCTGAAACCAGGCATCTTGACTTTCACACGAAGAGAGGCACTTGCATTTCACAAGTTCACACTGATCTGAAACTGCCGCTGATGGCAGAAAAAGGAACTGGGAGGGTCAGGGTCACAGTCACCTATATAACCGTGGTTGCAGTTTGGAGGGGGCGTTGGCCGTGCGCCCTGACCTGACAGGCTAATGCTGAAGACTTTCCGAGCTACCGTGCACTGCAGTATGTAGACACCTGTAACTGAATAATGTGAGCAGCGCTCGAAGGAGAATTTCATCATTGACCTCAGCAGGAGCAGGGCTGGAACCTTAGTCTCTTAAAAGTTACTGGGTATGTCCACACGTATCTTTTAAATTGAAGTAACACTGGTTATTTCAATTTAAAAAAGATTAAGTCCACACAACATTTTCTTGTTTTGAAATGAGAGCTCCGTCATTTCGAAACAAGAGACGTATTTCGAAATAGCTTAAACCTTTAATTCGAAACGGCTGTTATTTCGAAATGGTTATTTTGAAATATTGCTGTTCGGATGTGTTATTTCGAAATAACCATTATTTCAAAATAACACTTTTGTCCTTCTCCTGCCCAGGATGCCTTCCCTTTTGTATATATTGGGTGGGGGCATGGCCCAGTGAGGGGGCCATGTTGCCACACATCCCATGGTGCTCCTCTCCTGATCTGAAATAGCAAGTCCTGTGTCTGGACTTGCTATTTCGATTTGAGATTTTTACTTATTTCAATTTAAGTTAATTCGAATTAAGGATTTTATTTCAATTAACTTATTTCAATTTAACCTAAATTGAAATAAGCATAAATGTGTGGACATAGCCACTGTTTCCTCATATGTTCCTTAACAAACTGACAGGGTGGAACTTTAGTGGGGAGTCAACATGAAAGACCTGCTGGCCCAGGCCAAATACAGGCAGGTGTTAATTCAAGTGACTATGCCTGGGAATGGTTTCAGTCATTCACTCTACTCTGCATCAGTGCAGCACCAGCTGTGGAGAACAACCTCTCACCATCCTCTGGAGAACAGCCCTTTACATCTCTGTGGGCTGTTCTCAGGGTGGGTTCATAACTTGTTGGAAAAAACTGTTCACAGAGAGTAGTTATCAATGATACAGTCAAGTTGGAAAGGGATATTGAGCGGGGTCCTGCAGAGATCAGTGCTGGGTCCAATTCTATTCAATATCTTCATCAGTGATTTAGATAATGGCATAAAGAGTACACTTATAAAGTTTGCAGGGGGTACCAGGCTGGAAGGAGTTGTAAGTGCTTTGGGAGACATGATCACAATTCAAAATGTTTTGGACAAACTGGTGAAACGGTCTGAAGTAAATGGGATGAAATTCAATAAGGACAAATACAAAGTATTCCCCTTAGAAGGAACAATCAGTTGCACACATACACAATGGGAAATGACTGCTGAGGTAGGAGTATGGCAGAAAGAGAGGTAGGGGTCATAGGGCAGCACAAACTAAATATGAATCAACAGTGTCACACTGTTGCAAAAAAGCAATCACCACTCTGGGCTGTATTAGCAGGAGTGCCTTAAGCAAGACATGAGAAGTAATTCTTCTATTCTATACTCCATGCTGACTAGGCCTCAGCTGGAGTATTTTGTCCAGTTCTGGGCACTGCATTTCAGGAAAGACGTGGGTGAAATGGAGAAAATCCAGAGAATAGCAACAAAAACGCTTAGCAGTCTAGAAAACACAGCTTATGAGGAAAGACTGAAAAATTGGTTTGTTTAATCTGGAGAAGACTAAGAGAGGACATGGTTAACAGTTTTCAAATACATAAAAAGTTGTTACAAAGAGGAGGGAAGAATGTTATTTTGAGGAAAGGACGAGAAGCAACAGGCTTAAAGTGCAGCAAGATTTGGACATTAGGAAAAACTTCTGCACTGTCATAGTAGTTAAGCACTGGAACATATTGCTTAGGGAGCTTGTGGAATTTCCATCTTCAGAGATTTTTAAGAGCAGATTAAACAAACACCTGTCAACGATGGTCTAGAATAGGCCTGGGTCCTGCCATGAGCGCAGGGGACTGAACAAGATCATCTTGTGAGCTCCCTTCCAGTCCAGTTCTATGAATTAGGAGCAAGTTTTCAAAGGAGGCAATGGCTAAATCTTCAACATGTGACACCCCTGGCAACCCTGCCTGTGGCAAACCAGCCCAGCTGCCCCTGTTTGTCACAGGGGAGTCAGGTGAGCCATTTGCATTGCAAATAGCCTCTGGCATTGGACATCTGGGATGCTAAGAGAACTTCCCTTTGCTGGCCTCTGGAATAACAGCCTCAGTGGCTGCAGTGTTCATTGAAATAAACAGTGTCACCATACATCTGTGAAAGTTTAAATTCTTATGAGCCCCCAAAGAAGTGGGGGTGGGGGAGGAGGCTACACCTCTGTGAAGTAAGAGCCACAAGTCCATCAGTGCAGGGGAGGAAATGGCACTTAGTGTCTGGGCATCCAGGGATAGGGCAGCAGCTGGCCTCAGATGGAATCACTGGGGTAGCACATGGAAGGGAAAAGCAGAGGGACAGAGTTCCCATGAAGCTAGGAGCTAATCTGGGGTTCACCTCTGTCCCCTTCCCTTTGGTGTCATGTTGCCACAGGCTTGGGAATGCCAGCTCAGCCCAAGAAAGTGCTCGTGAACCTATCCCCAGAGCATCTAGCAGTGAATACGCCCGCTGCCCCCTGCCATGGCCCTACCTCCTGTTCAAAGGCCATTTGGATCCCACCCACCCATCCTTGAACTTCTGGGGCCTGTGGGAAAGCTGCATGAGCTGTGTTCTCCAGATGGGCTGGAGGTATCTCTACCCCAGCAGTAGCCATAACTGTGGCTCATGCTTCCAGATGTGATGCTGTCAAGGACATGGCTACTAGCTGTAGATGGGGAAGGGTTGGGCAGTACGCTCAGCACCAGTCATCTTCAGCAGCTGTAGGCCAGTCTCTGATGCCTACTGCATCGTTTATCTATAGGACTGTCTTATCTCTTCCTCACTCAGTGCTTTCTGGGGGCTTGGGAGAGCCTGAAGTCCCTGTCTGTGACTGGAGATGTACCAGCATAGCCAGGATTCTTGGCTAGTGCTAGGTGCTGGGAGGGTGCCAGACCCCCCCCATAGATGGATGCCAAATTAAAAGCCCCTAAATCAGACACAGAGACAGGCAAGTGTCCTTGGGATTCTGCCAAGTCTGTTTGCCCCACTCTGTTCCATGCACTCCAAGCCGGATGTGAGACCTCAGGGAACAATGCCCATCCCACAGGAGATTTCACTATACCAGAGGCACTTTTTAAAGAGGAAGGAGCTGTCTGGCAAGAGAAGGGTTCAGAATCTGACCATGTCTGAGGGTCTCCCCACTTTTCCCTGTGCTTTTAGACTCTCCCGTTCCCCTTCATTTACCTACCATCCTGATCCACACATTTTATTTTCTGGGACAATAAGCATCTGAACCAGCCAGCTCTTGGAAGTCAGCTCTGCCTCCCAAAAGTATCACTCCCCCCATTTAAAGTGGATGCAACAATCCACTTCACTTCCTGTCCTGAGCTGGTAGCATCACTGTGCTGTGTAAAACAGCTGTTTTGCACTAGAGGGGACTGATTTTACCACAGGGCAGTGAGTTGTATTCACTGGCTGTGTCAGGGTGCTGGGATGAAGGATTCTGTGCATGTCAGTCGCCAACTGGGAACACTGTAATGTTGGCAGCACCTGTGTACCATGGTGGTTGGGAGGCAGGTAGATAAGTAGCTGGTTAGATAGATAGACATGTTCCAGTTCAGATCTAATAAGGTATTTAATGGTCTGCCCGCCAGTAGCATGGTGGGGGGGGTCACTTCTAGGCTGAGTAGGTGAGAGATGGAGAAAGGGCAAAACCTGGTACAGAAGCAGCATCAGTAGGGAAAGGGGAACTGGATGGGTGGTGAAGACAGAGAGCGCACAGCAGCTGCCACCACCATAGTAAATGGTGCTTTATTTATTCTCCCAGATAAAAAGGAATACTGAAACCAGGTTCTTAAGATGAGGTGTCTTCATCTCACTGTGCAGCGTTTGATCACGTCAGATGTTTCACAAGGAGGTGCGTGCTTGAGTTATTGTCAATGCAGGTGCGAGAGCTGTTGAGTGGCAGACGACTTCTCTCATGGTGGCCTGGATTCATGTTCAGAGCTTGCAGCCAGAGAAAGCCAAAAAGGGAGACGTGTAAAGCCACAGAAGCTGAGCTGCTGTCAGCTGAGAGGATGGGACCTCCCAAGAGCTCTGTCCTGGAGTTTGGGTTCAGCCAAAGAATTGGAAGTATCTCTGGAGTCTCCAAACCCATGAATAAAAACTGGGAATCTTGCAAAAACAACCTTTCTCCCTAGATTTCCAACCCTCCCAACTGCCCTGGTTGGGGATGTTACCCGAAGGGCAGCTGTCATGGTCATCCTGATTGCAGTCTGGAAGACAGAAACTCTTGCCAAATGGTTCGGGGTTTTAAGACCCGTGACAGGCTCAGACCACACCCAGTATCTAAATGACCTGGGGGATGGGGAGAGCGAGATCTGGATCTCATTGACCTGTGGGGGTGAAAAGAGTGGAATCCAGATCCGTATGACCATGGGTGGTGTGGAGAGCAAGATCCAGATCTCAATGACCCTGGGTGGTTATGAGTGAACTGCAGATCCGTGTGACTGCGGGTGGTGAGGAGAGCGAGATCCAGATCTCGGTGACTATGGGTGGTGAGTACAGCAGCATCTGGATCCGAATGCTCCCATGTGATGGGGACAACGAGATCCAGAACAGAGCTGGAACTTTGCAGCATCTCGTCTAGAGAAGTGTTGTGTTGGGCTTGTCTCTGAAACAGGCAAAGGCTCTGGCAGGGGGGAGATCTTTTTCTGACCCAATTCCTATCTGGCCTGAGCAGGATGTGACATAAGTGCTGGAGCTAGGGCTGTGTGTGTTGTACAGGACCCCCTGAACCAAAACAGTTTCCATCCTATCCAGGGTGTGCAGTCTGGTTCAGTGGCTCTCAGCCCCCCCATTGAACAACTTGTCCTAGCCCCCCAGGCCTGAGGATGGAGACCATGCCCGCTCTGTGTGCCTGCTTTTTTTAGCAAGAGAGCAAGTGCCACTTCCAGAGCCTTATTAGCATTTACATTGTTGCATGGCTGTCTAAGAGAAATAGCTACTAAGCGAGCCAGTCAGATCTTGCTAATTTGCATGTTAATGAAGCCCACAACACGCAGCTTAGAGAGACAAGCAGCTAGACTAAGACTCGATAGATTCAGACATGCAGCCTGGACATGCATTAAAACAACAGTGAACACTGTAGCTGGACACACAGATGCTTAGAGAGACAGACAAACAGATGGTTGTATAGAGACATGATGGATATGAAGAGCAATCTCGCTCTTCAGCAAGGGGTAGAGAAGGACTAGCTAGACAGAGAGGAGGCAGAAACAATAAAGAGAGAGAGAAAAAATATCGGTGGAGAGGCAGATTAGTCAAGGATTCTGCACATGCTTGGAAATAAGAATCTCTTCCCCATTAGATGTGCAGATAATCACTACCACAGAGCACACGCCCCAGTGGGGCTTGATTTACGTCCCTGTGTGGATGGAGGCTGCACTCCAGTGCTGCAGATGGGGAAACCTGATAAAAAAGAGGCCGTTTGGATGGACTGAGACACCGGCTGGTTTATTGTTCTGCATTGGGCTAGTGATGAGGGCTTGCCCATCACCAAGCACAGTGTGTGCCCCCGACAGAGGAGAGTGTCATTCACAGCTGCACCTGCTTCCATGGGTTTGAACATCAGCTAAACCAGCATTCTCAACCTTTAGTGGGTCGTGGTATGCTCGGCAGCATGCATGACCATACAGAACACACCAACCACGCTCCCCCCCCCCCCCCCCGCCCCCCAATTCCGACCCCCAACGGCGAAGTTGCTGCTGAGCTCCAGCTTAGGTGGACAGCTGCCAGGGGGGCTGTCCTTGGGCAGGGAGAGGAGAGTGAGTGGGGCCCACTTCCCCCCCCCCCACTGCCTTTGACTGCAAGCTGAAGGCAAGGGGCAGGGCAGGAGCGCAGAGCCCAGTCTCTGGGCTGGCTCATCCCCCAGTACAACATGGGGGAAACAGGAGCCCCCACAGGCTCATTGGCCCTGGGCCTTGCCCCTACCTAGGGACAGCCTTGGCTGCTGGCATTCTGTGATGAAGTAAGAAAACCTCTTGGGCTACTGTGGTTCTTCTTTTCTGTTCCTGGGCTTTGGTGGTGGTATTCTGGTGATGGGACACAGGGGTGTGATAACTATAGGTACCACTAGGGGGGAAGAGGCTTTAGTAGGACCTTGCCTGGACCCCCTATGAGTGACAGGTTGTGGCCAGTTTAAACCAGGGGCAAGGCAGCTGGATGTAGAGGAGAACAAAGGAAGAAGAGTGGGGAGAAGGAAGATGGAGGTCAGAGAGGCAGGATCTCCGGGGCTCGTCCTAGGGGTTTACTGTCAGACCTCCTGGTTGATCTGAGAGCCAACTGTCCTAGCTTCTGTGGAAGCTGGATTGCTAATAAACCCTCTGACTTCTACACTGACTGAGTATCACTGCTGATTGGGACTATTGGGACCCTTGTGGAGGGAGGACCCCCCCCAGGGAGACCAGACAGAGCAAGGGTTGGACCTCTAAGCCTAGATTTGGGAGCTGGTTACAGGTAGCGTGGAGACCCAAGCTGGATGGGATAAGGCTCAACCATAGCAGAGTCGTGATTGGCTGTGAACAGAGAGAATCCAAGAGGCTTTTCTGGGCTCTCCATGACATCTTGGTGACAGCAGTGGGATGCCCTACAGTGATACCCCCACAGTGAGTGATTTTTCAGTGCAGTGCTGGCTAGAGGGGGCAGCGGGAAGGGGTAACATTGGTCCCTTCAGAAGGACAGTGTGTATCTGAGCAGACAGGGAGCTGTGTGCATCAGCAGGCTCCTGGGGCTCACTTAATCAAGCTGCCCAGCCAAGAGACAGCTGGGTCATTGTTCAAAGATCTGCATCCCTGACCAAGAGAAGGGTTTCCTCCAGGGTAGTCTGGACAGACCCTGGAAGGATCCGTGCCCAGGATTTGAATTGGGAGGCAGGGAGTCAGCCAATTGGAGGCACACTCTTCGGAGACATCCTCCTGCTGGGAGACTGACAGAGAGAGCAGTGATTATGCAAATGTCCTGCACCTGATTGGACGATGGGGAAAGTGGATTCAGTCCAGAGGGGAACCCCAGTTATGCTTGATGAAACCTGATCCTATGAGCTGGTTCAGTGAAACTGGATTCTCTGAGCTGGGCAATGAGACATTTTCCTCACACATTGCTGGTGATAACAGTACAGCATGGATTACAAGCAGTTGTTAAAAGAAGAACTAGTGAACTTTAGTAAGTCTCGAGGATTAAAAGTCAGTAGGCTCACCAAGGGGCAGCTCATTGCCCAGCTGAAAGAGAGCAATGGGGGGAGAGAGAGAGACCCCTCAGTGGTGGAAGCCTCCAGGTAGATCAGGAGCAGCAGCAGCCCTGAACAAACCCCAGCCAGAGGGGGCGCACGCGATGCCAGTCTGCCCCAGAGGAGGTGTCCAGAACAGCTGGGAGCTGCAGCCCAGGGCCTTCTCGACAGCAATCCCCAATCCCTAGGGGGCACTCACAGTTCAGTTCCCCCCCCAGAAATAATGCGGCTGGAACTCGAACTCAGGCTACAGGAGCTACGGGATAAAGCAAAACAACGCCAATTCGAGTTAGAAAAGAAACAGCTGGAGATGGCAGAGAGAGAGAAAGAGAGACGACATGAGCTGGAGCTGGCTAGACTGAGGAGCCAGGAGGGGACCCCAATGACCAGTGAGAGCAAAGTCCAAGAGCCCCTTCCTGCTGGACCTCAAAGTACTAAGTTGATGGGTCCTTTCGAGGAGGAGGGGGACATTGTTACCTACCTCACCATCTTTGAGAAAGCCTGTAGTGTACATCAGGTAAATCCTGCAGACCAGCTGCGTTATCTGACCCCTCTTCTGGCTCCAAAAGTGATGGAGGTACTCAGTCAGATGGAGGGGGCGGAAACTGGAGATTATATGCAGTTCAAGCAAGCTCTGCTACTAAAGTTTCAGCTGACCCCTGAGGCATACAGGGAGAAACTACGATTTGTGCAGAAAAAGCCAGGGATGACCTACCTGGAAATCAGCACATTGATAAAGGAGTACCTCTGGAAATGGACTGGCTTGGCGGGGAATGCAACCAGGGAAGAAGTGGGGGAACTGCTGGGCCTGGAGCAGTTATATAATATTTGTTTCCCCGACCTGAGGCCGTGGCTGATGGACTGGAAACCCAAGGACCTATGCAGTGCCAGCAGGCTGGCTGATGAGTTTGTGACCAGCCGGTTGGAGCATGGGCTAGGTCTGAAGGGGGGGGGGGGGCGGAAGGGGGACCTGTGGGGGAGGCTCCAATGGGACTCTCAGAAGGTAGCCCCAGAAAACAGATCATCCGAAGGAACTACTCGACTAGGTGAACAGGGAGACTGGAGGTGCTTCTCATGTGGTGATACAGGCCACTAGAGAGTGTAGTGCCCAAAACACAGAGACAAGAGGGACAAACCAACTGCCCAAGGGCTGCATTGGGTAGGAGCCTGTCCAGAGGAGGCACTAACCATGGCAGAAGTGGCAGATAGTTGGGTTGACAGACCCAATGAGGGAGTGGGTGGCCAGGTGGGCTCGCTGGTACTGGGCAGGGCTCCAGACTCAGAATCCTCTATTTACCAAGTGACCTCAGGCCCACCAAAGGGAGGTCAGCAGCTCCTCATCCCTATCAAGGTAGAGGGAAGAAAAGTCCAAGGGTTCTGGGATATGGGTGTGGTGGTGACTCTGGCCCGGCTGGAGGTGGTGGGACTCGACAAGATGGTCCCTGATACTTATCTGAACCTAATTGGGGTGTTCAGGCCACCTGTACAAGTACCTGTAGCAAGAGTGCATCTGAAGTGGGGAGGCAAAGACGGCCTCCAGGAGATGGGGTGGCCTGGTGAACCCCAGAGAACATTGGCCGCTACCAGGAGTCAGGGCCGGCAGGGGCTCCTTACACCTAGTTTCCCCGAGATAAACGTTAGGAACCTTGCAGAAGGGCGGACGAGACCGATGGGGCCAGAAAAGTGCCAGGAGGAGGATCCCACCCCAGACAGGGCTGGGGAACAGACTCCAACATCCTCTCCTACAGACGAGTTTCAGGATGATCTGCAGGGCGAGCCTTCACTAGCAAAGCTGAGGGCGCTCGTGGATATTGGGGCTGACCCTTGGGGGAGACCGCAGGGAGAAATGCCTGTGGGAGAAAGGGTTCCTGTACCGGGAGTGGACTCCAGTGGCAGAGGCGGAGCCGTGGCAGGTCAGGTGACAATTGGTGGTGCCCCGAAGATATCGCCAAAGGCTGTTGTACTTAGCCCATGATATTCCTCTGTCAGGACACCAGGGGATAAAGCACACCTGGCAGCAGCTGCTGCAAAACTTCTACTGGCCTGAATTTTCGATGCAGTCAAGTTTTATTGCCAATCATGTGGCACTTGTCAGAGGGTGGGGAAGGCCCGGGACAAAGGTAGGGACAAGCTGAGACCCATCCTGGTCATAGAGGAGCCATTCCAGAAGGTGGCCATGGACATAGTAGGGCCCCTCAGCAAAGCCACCCGAACAGGGAAGAAATATATTTTGGTGGTGGTAGACTTTGCTACCCGGTACCCAGAGGCTGTATCCCTGGCTTCCACTGAAGTTGACAAGGTGCCAGATGCTCTGATGGGCATTTTCAGTAGGGTGGGGTTCCCACAGGAGGTCCTCATGGACCAGGGTTCTAACTTTATCTCAGCCCTCTTGCAGTGCCTCTGGGAGAAGTGCGGGGTCCGACACACCTGGGCATCAGCCTTTCACTCACAAACCAGCTGGCTGGTGTAAAGATTCAACGGGACTCTGAAAAGGATGCTAAAGACTTTTATGGCTCAATACCCAGAGGACTGGGACAAATATCTAACATACCTGTTGTTTGCATACTGGGAGGTGCCCCAAGAGTCCACAGGTTTCTCTCCATTTGAGCTGTTCAATGGGAGAAGAGTGAGAGGCCCTCTGGACTTGGTAAGAGATGAGTGGGAAAGGAAGGCTTCCCCCAATGGGGAATCAGTACTAGAGTATGTCCTGTCTTTCTGGGAGAAACTCACTGAGTTTATGGACCTGGCCAGGGAGAACTTAATGCAGGCCCAAAGAAGGCAGAAAGTTTGGTACGATTCCAGCGCCCGGGCCAGATCATATGGGGTTGGGGATCAGGTGATGGTTCTTATCCCAGTGCAAAGAAATAAGCTCCAGGATGCCTGGGAGGGACCCTTCAAGGTCATCAAACAACTGAGTGATGTGAACTATGTGGTAGAACTGTCCCGCCGGTCACACAGACAAAAAGTGTACCATGTTAATATGATGAAACCTTACTTTGACAGAGAGGGGCTGGTACTGACTGTTTGCCGACAATGGGAGGGTCTGAAGGAAGATCCCCTTTTAAGTCTCAGTAGCCAGGTGGAGAATAGATCCTCCCTGGACTCAATTCCCTTATCCGACCAGTTAACCATGGCACAGAGGGAAAAGATTAACGCAGTGCTGGTGAGTCCTACTGACCCCTGTTTTCTAGCCAGCCTGGGCTTACCAACTTAGCGGTGCACCACATAGAGACCGGGACGACCAACCCCATAAAGTGCTCCCCATTTAGAGTCACTGGGAAGGTAGCCCGGGATGTAGAGAGGGAGATCCAGGACATGCTGGCCTTGGTGGTTATACAACCATCTACCAGCCCATGGGCTTCTCTGGTAGTGCTGGTACCCAAGAAAGGTGGCTCAATCCGGTTCTGTGTAGACTATTGCAAGCTGAATGCCGTCACAGTGTCTGACGCATACTCCATGCCCCGAACAGACGAAATTTTAGACAAGCTGGGAGGGGCTCGCTAGAAGGGTACTAATGCCAAGCTCATGAGGTGGGGGTTAATCCTTCAGGGGTATGATATGGAGGTGATACATGTCAAGGGAAGAGTGAGCGTAGTAGCAGATGCCTTATTATGAAGGGCGGGGGGGTCAGAACTTCCCCATGTCACCGGTGGAGGTGACCCTGCTCAGTTCAGTCTCCAAGGGGGAGAGATGTGATGAAGTAAGAAAACCTCTTGGGCTACTGTGGTTCTTTTCTGTTCCTGGTCTTTGGTGATGGTATTCTGGTGATGGGACATGGGGGTGTGATAACTATAGGTACCACTAGGGGGGAAGAGGCTTTAGTAGGACCTTACCTGGACCCCCTGGGGGTGACAGGTTGTGGCCGGTTTAGACCAGGGGCAGGGCAGCTGGATAGAGAGGAGGACAAAGGGGAGAGAGGGGAGAAGGAAGATGGAGGTCGGAGGGGCAGGACCTCCGGGGCTTGTCCTGGGGGTTTACTATCTGCCCTCCTAGGTGATCTGAGAGCCAACTGTCCTAGCTGCTGTACAAAGTGGATTGTTAATAAACCCTCTGACTGCTACACTGGCTGAGTGTCACTGCTGATTGGGACGCCTGGGACCCTCGTGGAGGGAAGAACCCCCCCCTCCCCCAAGGGAGACCAGACAGAACAAGGATCGGACTCTCTGGGCCTGGATTTGGGAAGCTGGCTACAGGTAGCGTGGAGACCCTGGTGAATGGGAGAAAGCTCCACAGTAGCAGAGTCCTGGAGGCTGTTAACAGAGGGGATCGAAGAGGCTTTTCTGGGTTCTCTGTGACAGTATGACCTTACCTGGACCCCCTGTGGATGACAGGTTGTGGCCGGTTTAGACCAGGGGCAGGGCAGCTGGATGTAAAGGAGAACAAAGGTAGAAGGGGGGGGAGGAAGATGGAGGTTGGAGAGGCAGGACCTCTGGGGTTCATCCTGGGGGTTCACAGTCAGACCTTCTGGTTGATCTGAGAGCCAACTGTCCTAGCTTCTGTGGAAGCTGGATTGCTAATAAACCCTCTGACTTCTACACTGGCTGAGTATCACTGCTGACTGGGACTATTGGGACCCTTGTGGAGGGAGGAACCCCTCTCAAGGGAGACCAGACAGAGCAAGGGTCAGACCTCTGAGCCTGGATTTGGGAGCTGGCTACAGGTAGCATGGAGACCCGTGCTGGACGGGAGAAGGCTCCACTGTAGCAGAGTCCTGATTGGCAGTGAACAGAGGGGATCCAAGATGCTTTTCTGGGTTCTCCATGACACACACTTACTTCTGTGTGGTGACACAGTAATGTGAGAAATGCTGAGCTAAACTGCTGCATACAGGGGTTGTCCCCAGAGCCGTTTTATTTCTGGGTGCAATAATCTGCGAAATCTCACCTCGCTGCTGGACAGCCCTGAAATGAGCCAGCACCTACTGCTGGTGGGTTGGGAAGTGACTTTGAAGGGTCTCATCCAGGTACTTGCTGCTCATCTCCTTGGTGACAGCAACTTGAAAAGTATATTTGCACCTGAGCTGTGGGTGTTTACATAACTTCCACCTTCTTGGGCAAAGAGACTTGCCCATGATCACACAGGAAGCCTGTGGTTCAGGACAGAACAAGACCTGGGTCTCCCTACCTAGGCCAGGTCTGTTATCACTGACCATCCTTCCCTGGAGCATGAGCTGTGCTGGTATTTACAAGGTATCAGTAGCTCCCAGTCACTTTGAGAGCAGTCACACACATGCCTACCCAGGGTGCTAGGTTCCACAGTGTTCTCTAAGGCGACACCCCCCCCCAACACACACACACATTGTAGTAGCTGGTCTTCCAGCTCGCAAGAGTATTTAAAAATAACAGCACAGGGAGGGATGCTGATACCCACTTTGAACCATGCACACTGTGCGAGTGACCAGTCCGTAGCTATGGCACTAGGATGCCTTTGTTTGCTGGGTACTGAGGGCAGCTATGCTGATCTCAGAGTTGCGCAGACTGTTACACAGGGATTAGCACACTGTGCTCTCTCCTGGAGACTTTACTTTTGTTCTTTCTTCTTTGACTTGTATTCCTTAGCCCAGAATTAAAGCAATTGATGCAGAGAGCATGATTTGTTATCTATGTCACAGAATTGCTTTTCAGGCCTGGATCAGGCAGGAAGCCCCCATGGTGCAAGGAACAGTACAAAGAACAAAAAGATGGTCCCTGCTGCAAAGTGCTCACAGTATCTGTAGGAAACCAGAGATAGCTGATGGGGACAGCAGACAGATGGGGGAGCACAGAAAAAGTGAAACCATTATGATCAATCATGGTTTTTCTGGACACAGAGCTACCCACAATATCACCAACCCCAAGCATTCAAAAATCATGAGATCAGCTTAAAAATCATGGGATCTTAAAAAAGACAAAGGGAACAAAACCCAGGCCATGTTCTTTGTATTTGCTGCCTTTTTTCCTGAGCTTTCAGGCATACTTGATGCATATTTAAAGCTTTTCTTTGCAACCATGGGGCTAGAAATGTACTCTTTTCCCGGGGAAACTGAGATTCTCATTCATCTCTTGATTCCAGGAGCTGGGGCATTAAGACAAACACCCAACATCATAAAAATAAATCCAAGGGAGAGTAAGACATGGGATCAGGTCATACTGTAACAGCTCCCTTGCATTTATTTTCATCCCATTCTGTAAGTTTCCCCATCTTCAAAGCATGTGATGAAGTGGAATTTTCTCCCAAGAAAGCTCGTGATAAATAAATCTGTTAGTCTTTAAGTGCCACAGGACTCCTTGCTTTTTTTGCGGAACTAGACTAACACGGCTACCCCTTTGGAACCTAACATCATGAGATCCATAATAATATTTTGAGAGCTGGTGACACCACGGCAGATTCCCCACTCAGAGCAACCCACACTGGATCTGGTATGATGGCCAGGATCTGCCACCGTTGAGGTTTTTTTTTTTTTAAATATTTCTGAATTTTAGGGGAAAGATTTGCCCCAGAACTCCCCAGCTCTGACTTCCTTTGCAGCCACTGCAGTGTCCGGGATCCATAAACCATCCACAGAGGGGTCCTGGCACAAGCCTTGTGCTGAGCCGTAATACATGGATTCATGCTAGGCCCCTTAAAGCCCTAGTGTGGGAGACTTGCTGTGGGTAGTGCCAAGGGCATGGGGAAGTGTAACAGTAGTACCCACTGCTATGACTTACCTGGTTTGTGCTTCAAGCCAGAAGCAGGCCTGCAGAGGCTGCTGTACCTTAGAGCACCCTCAGGCTGCTGGAGTCCTGCCAGGAGTCACAGCAGCCTCCGGAACAATCGTGCCTCCTCCATCACCATGGATTGTGCCTCCTGCATGTGCAGCTTGGGATGTCAGCTGAGGATCTTGCAATGACCTCGCAAGCTGACTCTGCTCAGCCCCTCATCATCAGTGCTTGTAACCTGCTTTGAAATCTGTGGCTGGAAAAGCCTATAGAAATCCAAAGTGTGATTAATGAATGAGGATGGCTACTGTCTGCTCCCTCACCTTAGCTTGCCAGGTCTCCCAGCCAGTGCCTTCCCTCACACCAGCTAATGCACTGAGTGATCTGTGCCACTTCACAGCATCAGGGTGATGCCTTAAAAATTCTTCTAGATTATGCATGCAGTATTTGTCAGCTTCATGTGCACTGCTGCATAGCTGCTCCAGATGTAGTCAATGGGAGTGGGTTAGAGAATGGCGGACTGAGAGTGAAATCACCATGCACCATGATACAGAAATTTTGTTTGAAGAATTTCATAGAAGGATCTGTTTAGAGAAGCTCCTCCATGGCTCTTTTTTCTGAGCTATGCAGAGGGATCATGAGAGTCATTGGGGTGATGCCTCTCCCCCCGGACTGTGAGGGTGCTGCTTATCCCAAAGGAAGGACAAGAGTGGTCCTTATACTACTCCAAAAGGGAGAGGCAGGAAAAGAGGCCTGAATTAAAACCTGGATCAAAACAGACCCAACCTAAACGTGTGTGTGTTGTGAAAGAGAGGGAGAGAGAATGCGCTGGGAGTCAACCAGTCTGAAATTCTCTCCTTGGTTCTGATTCTGAGCTCTGCTGTGGCTGGTCATATCTGCCTTGGTTTCCCCATCTGTACAATGGAGATAATAATTATCAGGTCATCACACTGTGACCAGTTTCATATTCATGGTCCCAAACAACTCACTTACCTCAGGGTTAGGAGTAGGGTTAGGCCCCTGGTGATGAATGCATCTCTGTAAAGGTCTTTAAAGGGGGAGCAGTGTGGACTGTCATGATTCTAGAGGTCTAGGAGCCACCCTGGGAGGCCAGGATTTTCAGAAGAGATGAGTGATTCCTGTGGTCTCTGCTTCTGGGTGTCCATAAGAGGTGTCTGAAAGTGGCCTGACCACTCAGCACTTTCTTAAAATCAAGCCTTGGGTAGCCCTCTGTGGAGGCAAGAAGAATCATTAGTCGTGTCTATCCTACTGTCTGAAGTGTTTCACAATCAAGGGCCAACCCCAGGGCCAACTGTCAAAAGCACAACAGATCTCTCCACTCCCAAATTGGAAGTGTGTCTAGATTTCACCAACCCAGGAACAAAGGTGAATGCCGGGATCACTGTATGAGTCTCACCATGGAGTTCCAGACAGGCCCCCTGAGGGGCTCTCTAGTCTCCCACCATCCAGGCAAGCTGGACTTTGTGACAAATGGCCACTCACACCAAAACCCACGCCGCATGCAGGTTGTTTCCAGTTCCAAGAGACCAGTCACTTGTCCCTGTCAATTTGTACCTTAGGTCTCACAGCAAAGACAGCACTGGTAGCCAATCTTCTAGCAAACTAACTAAGTATTTATGACCTGGGAAAAAGAAACAAGAGATTTATTTACAAGTTAAAGCAGGAAAGATTTAAGCACAAATGAGTTATAATCAGTGGTTCCAAAAGGGGACAGAGGTGTAGCCATCTGTCAGCACTGACAGTCTTTTACAGCTAACTGAGGTTGACCTCAGGGATTTTTGTTTTGGTTTCTAAGCACCAGCCCTTGTCAGTGTCTAAACAGCAAAGAGATAGCTAGCTATTTCTTCTTGTGAACATCAGCTTGCCCTTCCTTCAGAGTTCAAACTGACGGGAAGAGCAAGAGCTCTCCTCTCCTACACAAAACTTCTTCATGAGCAGATGGGGCAATCAACCAAGATATGTCCAATATTGGTCAGTTCAGTTTTGTAACCCTTCTTGATAGGCCAAGGAGCCACTCTTCCTACCTAGGTTCACAAGTTCAGAGTAGACATTTTTACGGCTATAAAGCAAAGATTAATATCACCTTATGGCAAGGGATATGGACCTTACCAGTGAGCTTAATGCCTGCAGCAACTGACATGCATTTTATAGACCCTAGACCCATCCTGCACCTATCTTCAACAATACTGAGAGACAGATGAGCTGGTCTGGTTTTCGATTATGAGTCTGTCAGTCCTCAGCTGATCCCTACAGCCTTGGCAAGAGCTAGAACCTAATCTGCTGGTGTCACCCATCCTCAGCACACTGGGCAGAGTGGAGAGGAAAGTTTGGGCTGGAGGTTTGATGAAGGTCACTCCCTCCTCTAGGGAGCAGCTTGCCCTCAGTGGGATGTTCCCTTGTTTCTTAGCCAAAAGGCATGGCTGTTCCGTAATCCCAGCAGCACCATCACCCCATGGCCATTTACAGCAACTGCATCATGCATTCCCGACGTGTCAGCCTGCATCTCAGAATGTTTCCATCTGCAGTTCAAAGGGAGGGCAAGTCATTGCAGTGCTGCTTGTGTGTGTGTGTGTCAGTGGAGGTGGCATGACTGCTTATTATCAGAAGTGCCAGCAGAACATTAGCCCACAACATGTGTTTTCCCCTGGCACACCAGGTTTGGGGTGGGGGTGTTTGTTAATTAAATTTCAGACACACAAAGGTCGATGGGATACTGGAGATTTCCCATATGGGGTCCAGCTCAGCCTGGATTAAGTGGGTCACTTAGCCTTCACTGTGGCCTGTAGTCTGGAATGACCATTTCCCAACAACGAATACTTTCTGTACAAGGGAGGGAGTGGTTAGAGCAGCTGACTGATATGACCTGCTGAGTGGCCCGAGCCAAGTCATTTCTCCACTTCTGCCTCATTTTCCTGTTTTCCCCATTTGTAAAAAAGAGAATGTAGCATTAATTAAGGGCATTCCATAGTACTGAGATCAGGGTCGCAAGCCTTGGTATTTGACTCCTGATTCAAGATTCCTCACACCCAAGGTGCCAGGGGACACTGTGGGGTGCAAGGGGGATGTCCTGAGCAGAAGCCCAGCCATGTTACACCGAGGTTTGTCTTGCCAGAGCTGAGCAAGCAGTGAAGCAGACCTCCTACCCCCTAGCCTGGCAATAGAGAGGTCCCCACATCTCCACATTAACCGTTGAGCAAATCATCCCAGGGCTGCAATCCCTGGCAGCTGGTGCAACCTGGAATGAGGCGCTGGGTACATCTGGTGCTCTGCCTTGGACCTGAGCCGACCTGGCTACAGCAGCAGTACTCACGGCCCACATGGGGGCTGCTGGAGCAGGCCAGCAGAGGGAAGGGTTAAATGAGATTCCGAGGCTCTGACATTTTGCTAATGTGCTGTGTTAATTGATTCGCTCATTTCCATTTGTTCCTGTTAAAGAGAGACAGATGAGAGTGATCCTGCAGCGCAGCGACTTGGCAGGGAGCATCTCCACTGAGTGCAGATGTGCTCCTGACTCATTTATTACCATCAGGTCTCCAGGCTACTGAGGAGGAAGCACTCTGAGTGAAGCCGCTTTTTCAAGGCTCTGGAAAGGAGTGAGGGGCTGAGGCCATGAATTCTGGCTCCCAGAGTGTCCAGGCTGCTCTCTGCCTCTGTCACAGACCCACCGGATCCATCACACGGAGGAGAGCACCACGGTGCAGGCAGGCAGGGAAGGAGACAGATGCTGCCATGGTTGATGAGTTGGTGCTGGAGGAAGAGTTGTTGGACTCAGAAGGGAAGATGGATCTGACCAGTGGTTTGGAAGATGTTGATCTCAGGACAAAGCCAGGCCATTTCCAGGGCTCCCAGCTCCTCCTAGCCTGGAGTTTGTAGGAGAGCTGTGCGTTCTCAGCCCTGACCCCAGGTCACTTATACACCAGCATTGTCTGTTGTGCCTCAGTTTCTCAGCCATATGTGGGGATAATGACACCCTAATGCACTGGGAAGGCAGTTGGACATCGACAGGTGCACAGCAGCTGAGACTTATAATTAGAACAAACGCAATATGGCAGCAACAGTGTCAGTGTTCGCTGCCAGATCGCAACTTGCGTTGTACACACTGCTAACCCCAGAGCGCAGTGTTGTGGGCTCACTTTCAGATGGGGAGACTTGAGACCTGGAGTGGTCATAGGACTGGCCTGTAGGCAGTCAGTGGAATTGCTGAGAGCAGAACCCAGGTGTCCTGAAGCCCAGTGTTGTGTCTTTGGTGCTAAACAACCCTCCCTATGAAAGCACAGGAGTTTTGTCAAAGAGCCCCTTAGTCTCAAGTCATGAGGAAGGCAGAGAGGATCTGCATGTTCTTCTTTGAGTGCTGTTCACATCATTCAGTTCTAGGTGTCTACATGCCCCAGAACTGAATGTATGTGAGCAGCCCATTTTGAAGAAGGACAATTACCACAGGTAACCCACCGTTCTTTGAGCGCTGCTCACAGCATTCAGTTCTGGGGCAAGTAGACACCTAGAACTGAATGTATGTGAGCTGCCTATCTCAAAGAAGGATGGTTACTGTAGGCAACCCACCGTTGCTGGATCAAGTTTCAAGTCTTGAGGACTTTATGGGAATGAAGACGGCTATGGTCTGGCTCCCTGCTTCACATCTGTTCTGTGACAGTGAAGATTAGGGGCAAATTCCCACCAGAGCAAACATCTCGCCTTCCCTTATCTCATCAGATCTCAGTGTATAGACCAGAGTGTCCTAGCCCAAGCTCAGTGGCCTCTTTTTTCATTCATACTCCTCTGTATATCCCCTGTGCAGCTAGGATCAACAACTGGGACTGGCTGAACGTTTTGCTGACGTTTTTTGGCCAACAAATACATTTTGACAATATGGAAACATTTTGTGAGACCAGGTCAATTTCAATCACAAGTTCTGTGGACAAAAATATTCCCCCCAAGCCCCAAATCAGAATGTCAATGTTTGTTTGGAATGTTTGCATTGGAAAAATAAAATCCAGATTTACCATAAAACACTGTGAATGGAACCTTTTCCTTGGGAAGCATTCCCAGAACTGGAATGGCACTGCCAATGCCTCTGTGAGCCACGGGCCCCTGCCGGCTGGCAACCCTCTGGCCTGGCAGGTACTCAGCATTCACCTCACACCAGCCATTGTTTGGCTGTAGGCTGAGAGCAAGGAGACACCAAGGATGGGACCTCCCTGCCCTGAGTTAAAGCTGGATCATTTAAATTCCTCTGAGGGAGAAGCAGAGGTGGCCTTTAGTTATTGGGGACCTAGGCAAAGGCTCATTGTGGGGCTACCTATAGGCCCTTGGGGGCCTCCTACAGGCCCCTGTGCCCCCATGACCCCGACTCCCTGTCATTTGCCATTGGCCCCACTACCAGCATCCCTGTCCCCTCACCCTCACCACCAGCCCCAGCTCTACACCACCGGCCCAGACCCCAGGGGCAAGCTCCTCCTTGAGGCAGACACAGCATTTGAGATAGGTGAAACTGGTGACAGGGCCCCTTACTGGTCTGGGCCCTGGGTGTGCACCTGCTTCACCTACACCAAAAGCCACCTCTGGGGACAAGACAGCAATTTCAAGTTTCCCTAGGCTGGGCCAGTCTTGTAGGGTGCACAGTAGGACTCAGATTTCACAGTTCTTAGAAGGCAAGGCCCCCTCAGGTTCTGAAAATGCTGTGGCTCAGAATTGGGTCTCCAAGGAGTATCAGAGTTTGGGGCAACTGGCACCCTACTATGCAGCTTGGTTGCTGTAGAAAGGTGCAAGCAGAGTGTGATGCAAAGCATGGGGACTGGGACATATTGGGGAAAGCCAGGCCCAGGCTGGACTGTGTTGGGCAGCCTGTGATCAGTTTCTCCCACCAGCTGCCAAAAATTCTGGGGGCTGGGACTGCAGCATCAGAGGTGTCAATTCTAGCTCATGAAGATGTACTCAGGCAACCTCTGACCAAACAGACTACACCTGTGGCAGTGCAAAGGATTAACCATCCACATGCACACCTGTGTTCTTGGACATGGCGCTCAGATAGCAGCTTGCCCTGCCTGCTGTTCACGTCTCCGTCACCACCCTTGATCAGCACAACCCGGAAATGACACATCCAGCTCCACTCTACAGTTCCCTCTGCTGATCGGGACTCAGAGGGGGAATCATTCTGCAGTCGTTAATGAAATCTGCTGTTCAGTTCTGCATGGACTCCAGACAGCAAATAAACCTGTTGCTATTTATTAATTACTTGATAACTTGCCTGAGTGCCAGGGCACCCACTCCCAGCATCCCAGGTCAGCACTGAATGTGCTTCCCTCCCTCGCAAAAAGCAAAGATCCCAGGCAGTTCCTTGAAAACACACACTGGAGCAATCATGATTCTGGGCTTTCTTTGTGCCACCAGCCATGCCAGGGACCCTTAGGAAGAGCTCAGAAGACCTTCAACTTTCATGTAGTGTTCTTAATGGCCATGCAGGAGGCCCCTGGACATTCGCCTTGTAGCTGTGCTGCCAATATATAAGTCCAGCAGTGGCATACTGAGGGTGTCCAGCGTCCAGGGCCAAACCCGCATTTGTGCCATCCCTGCCTTGTAGTCCTCCAGTGTGGGGCAGGAGGAGCCCTAGGCCCACTCAAGGGCTAGGCTGGCCATTGCAGTGGGAGAAACAAGGCCCACAAAATCCAGCTGTGGGGGGATGTGGGGTAGGCTTGGTGCCCCACCCCTGGGCCTGGCACCCAGGGCATTTGCTTCTCCCCATCCTCCCCACCACTGAAAGCCAGTTACAAATAGCTTCAATGCTGCCAAAAATAAGGACCTAGAGCAAGGAGAAAGGGAGGCAAAAGAAAGCAGAGATACAGATGACATGACAGGGTCTCCAACAGGGAGAAAAGTACAGAGCAGAAAGCCAGCACATCCACCCAATCTTTCTTCTGGGGAAGGGCCTGAATCTGAACTTAGCTGTGTTCTTGGGAGAGGTGGGGTCAATTCACTGCCTCAGATCAGAACCTGCTTCACAGAGGTGCTTCTGGGTAGGATCAATGCCTGGAAGGGCCTGGTCTTCAGGGTTAGTTCAGATGGGGAGCAATCAGGCTTGTGTTGGCCCCAAATGAGAGAATGCTTGGCAGAACAACTGATTGGGCCAGATTTCCAGCATCGAAGCAGGTGGGCACCCCAGCCTCCCCTCTAAGCCCTGGGGTGTTTTCCTATCTACAAGCGGGGGGGGGGGGGGGAATCTCACAGCTTGAGTGATTTTAGTGCTGCTGGATCCCAGACTGACTTTTATTCCTAATTTCAAAAGGGATAGCCGTGTTAGTCTAGTCCAGTAAAAAAACAAGGAGTTGTGTGGCACTTTAAGACTAACAGATTTATTTTTTGCATGAGCTTTCGTGGGAGAAGATGGCCATCTTCGAAGCATCTGAGGAAGTGGGATCTTCTCCCACGAAAGCTCATGCAAAAAATAAATCTGTTAGTCTTAAAGTGGCACACAACTCCTTGTTGTTTTTCTATTCCTAAGCCAGCCTTGACCACACAGCCCAACCCGAGTTCTAGTCATCCCTGGATCTGCCCATACCTGATTTCAAATCATTGCCTCCTACAACCCAAAATTTCCTCCTTTCTCCATGGAATCCTGGCTTCTAGCTGTAGCCAGGTGCTTGATCCCATCTAGCTCCCATCAGGTCAAGTGAGCTGGAGGTTGACAGAGAAAAATCTTATTTCCAGATACATTTAAAGGTAAATGAAAAAGCTTGTTTCTGCCAAGTCCTCAGCTCAGAACTCTGTGCTTTAAATAACAGCGGATGAAAGCACAAACCTTCAAAACAGAGCAGGGCACTAGCTACTCCCCTGACCCTGCTTGAGCTATGAGGGGTATCATCAGCTGCCTCATAAAACCTAACATGTCCAGAGTGCCTTGCATCTTTTAGGATCCCATAGGGCTTTGAAAATGGCATGCATGCAGCAGGGCTGAAATGCAGCCACCACTGGGGTAAAAGGTGGCAGCCGACTGGCAGACAGCACACTGCACAGCAGTGGCAGGAAGCGAATCTGTGTCTATGATCACCAGGGAAAGGATGTGGAAAGCACCAGCTGGAAGCTCTTTAACGTCTGTGCAGAGCCATGAGAAGCCTCAACTTTAAACATTTCCATACAAAAGATGGACATGGGCTAATTCCCTGGGATTTGGTTTAGCTGCTTTGGAAGGATAATAAAAAAAGGGGCTGAGCTGATTCCAGGGGCTCAGAGCTGAGGCTTAGCTCACTGAGCTCAGATCTTGGCTGGAAGGCAGTGGGGGGAATGATTATTTAGCTCTTTGCCTGGGATGCGTAAGTCTCCACCCCTGCTCCATGCGATGACATTTATGTCTAGGCAATGGGTGTGAAGTGGTATAGAGACAGCCCCTGTTACTCTCCATGAAATAGTTCTTGCATAGGTCTTTCCATGTGCTCCAGTGCTTTGGACAGTGGCTTCTATTATTTCAACAATATCACTCCATAGAAGAGCTAAATTGCTTTTTCCAATTTAGCCTGAATTAAGGGTGGCTAACAACACAACTTCAGAGAGACTCGTGACTGCATTTAGTTCATGAGTGCCCAACGTTTTTGGATGATGGGCCCCATTGCAATTCTTTTCTCATTCAAGGGGCCAGTGAACAAATTTTGGATAGAGAAAGCATAGAAATTACTATTAATAAAATTTAAACAGCCAATAAATAAACAGTTTACAAAAACAATTTGATTCTGTAGAAGAGCCAAAAACCTATCACTTTTATAAGTAGCTGGATGCCATCCTCTGTAGCAACCCCACTTCAACTGCCAAGAGACCCGTGGATATCTCTTTGTGCCCAGGGGCAGTGGACAGTGGTCCCAGTCCCTATGAAGAATGAGGAGACTGAGTTGGAGGACAATGTGGAGTGGAAGACTGGGTTGTTTGCTGATGTTGGGAGCCAGGATCTCTTCTCAACCCAGGACAGTATGAGTCACTCTCAGCCTGACAGCTCTGGCATTGCAGGATATATGAGAGGGAAACTTGGGAAAGTGATTTTTTTGAGCTGGTGCTGCTCAGTTACATGAGGAGCAGCTCTCCTTTGCTTTGTTGCATTCTACAGTTTCTTGAAGAGATAAAAATTTATAAAAGTAGCTGTGTTTGCATGTGCCTCCCATTCCCTATGCAGATAGGCAGTTCAGCAAAAAAGTGTGCTAATGCACACTGGATTTCATGGGAATCCTCCAGAGAGATCTCTAGGAAACTTTCCTGGAAGCACTCACCAATCCACTGCCAGAGATTCCTTGGCAGAGCTGCTTTGTTTCTTCCCCCTCTTGTAGGAGACATTCCTGTGCAATTGGCAATCACTCGTGCAGGAGCAAAGTGGCACATTAGGCAAGGAGTATAGGAGCCAGTTTGAAGCTGCTTGCATGTAGGAGATGCACTCTCGCCACTCTGCTTACTCTCTGCCATCTTCTGTGGCCTCCTATTGATCTACCTGCCTCACTACTCCAAACAATCACCCAGAAATTCTTCCCCAGCTTGAGTGCCTCCTACCCCTTTGGCATGACTCACCATGCCCTGGTTGATTGTTGAGCTGTGTGCTGGCCAGGGAACAGTAAGAAAGAAGTGTATTTTACAGCAATGCATCAAAGATGTTATTGTGCTCATAAGCATGCTTCTATTCAGTGTTTATGACACTTCTACAGATGTGCCCTTGAAGAGAAACCCCTCCATACCTGCTGAGCACCTGCAGCTGATAAGGAAATGACTACAGAAGAGCAACGGAGATGTTCTAAGAATTCCTGCAGTCCTCTGAGGCAGAATAGAAGGAAAAAGGGCAGGGAGGCACGCTGTGTCTGAAAATCAGAAAATTGATAGGCAAGAGTGGAGAGAAAACAGGTTGCAAGTGATAGCAAGTCATTAGTGCATGCTAAAAGTCATGAAGGAGCAAACAGAGCTGCTAAGGTCACTCATAACACTGCAGACTGAATTAATGCATGCTCGCTCTCCTTTCCAGTCAACACACAAATACTTTCCATGCCTTCTTCAAGCTCCACCCATGGTCCTACCAGAGTCCCAGCCCGTCTCAATACCCTGTTCACTCCACCCCTTCAAACAGCTTCCAGAACAACAGCTGGATTTATACCCACCTCTCCTCTCACACTGCCCCTCACTGCTTTCTCTCTTCCAGTCCAACTTCTCACTTCTGTTGTGAATAACTGTTATTTAATGAAGTCATCCTCTGTGAAGAATAAGAAATCTTTGTTTAATTCTTGCACACATTGGTTGCACCTCACATTGGTGCACAGTGCAAGTTGGATCACAGTCACAGCAGAGCACAGTGCTGTTTACAAAGATACCTTATTGGTTCTCTTTGTCAAAATGGTTCCTCAAAATGTCCCAGATTTGAATGGCTTGCTCACTGTGTCCCTCTAATAACCCCAGCATCTGGTTGTTCATAGTCAGTCCTAAGGTGATCTGAATCTACGTTCCACACAGGACAAAACCTTTCACTGTCAGCTTAACAAATATTATGGAGCACACAGCAGACTGCTATAACCATGGGAATATTTTCTTTATTCAGCTTTAACCTGCCATAAAGGTATCACCAGCAATCTTTGTAATCTGCCAAATGCACATTCAATGGTCATTCATCACCTGCTCAGCCTGTTATTGGAGCACTACTTTCTGCTATCCAGGTTGCCCATACAAGGCTTCGTGAGCCATGGCAGTAAGGAATAAACTGGATCTCCCAGGATCACAACTGGCATTTCATCATACTCCATTGAAATCTTTTGGTCTGGAAAGAAAGTCCCTGCTTGCAGCTTTCTGTACAGGCCTGTGTTCCTGAAGGAGCTTGTGTTGTGCACCTTCCTTGACCATAGAATCATAGAATCATAGGGTTGGAAGAAACCTCACAGGTCATCTAGTCCAACCCCCTGCCAGAGGCAGGACCACTCCCACTAAACCATCCAAGTCATGGTTTTGTCCAGCCAGGCCTTAAACACCTCCAAAGATGGAGATTTCACCACCTCCCTTGGGAGCTCATTCCAAGGCTTCACTACTCTCCTAGTAAAAAAGTTTTTTCTAATATCCAGCCTCGACCTCCCTAACCACAACTTGAGACCATTGCTCCTCGTTCTGTCCTCTGTTATTACCGAGAACAGTCAAGCTCCATCTTCCTTAGAGCATCCCTTCAAGTAGTTGAAGGTTGCTATCAAATCCCCCCTCAATCTTCTCTTCTGCAGACTAAATAAGCCTAATGCTTTCAGTCTTTCCTCATAGGGCTTGTGCTCCAGCCCTTTAATCATTTTGGTTGCCCTCCTCTGAACTCTCTCTAGCATGTCCCTGTCCTTTTTGTAGTGGGGAGCCCAAAACTGAACACAGTATTCTAGATGTGGCCTCACCAGTGCAGAATAGAGGGGAATGATCACATCCCTTGATCTGCTGGTAATACTTCTTTTGATGCAGCCCAGTATGCCATTGGCCTTTTTGGCAGCAAGAGCACACTGCTGACTCATATCCAGCTTCCCACCCACCATGACCCCCAGCTCCTTTTCTACACTGCTGCTACTTAGCGGAATGTTTCCCAGCCTGTAGCAGTGCATGGGGTTTTTCCGTCCCAAGTGCAGGATTTTACACTTGTCCTTACTGAACCTCATAAGATTTCTGTTGGCCCACTGTTCCAATTTATCTAGGTTTCCCTGAATCCTCTCCTTGCCCTCCAACGTGTCTACTGTTCCCCCCAGCTTGGTGTCATTCACAAACTTACTGAGAGTGCAGTCTATTCCATCATTCAGATCATTGATGAAAATGTTGAACAGAACCGGCCCCAGGACTGACCCCTGGGGCACACCACTCATTACTGGTTGCCAGCTAGACATGGAACCATTGACTTCTATACGCTGAAAGCTTTGATCTAGCCAGTTTTCTATCCACCTTATAGTCCACCTATCCAACCCACACTTCCTTAATTTGGCAAAAAGAATGCTGTGGGAAACTGTATCAAACCTATGTTAACGTCAGCTAACATCCATGGTAATCTGCAAGCACCTGTAGTACCATACAGAAGTATCCCTTTTTGACTGATGTACTCTGTCACAAGGTAGTCTAGGGCCAAAACTGGGATATCATACCATCTACTATCCTGTCACAGTTAGGTAATCCTATCACTGTGAAGCCATCCACTATTTCATACACGTTTACAACACTCACAGTTCTTTGTAGCAGAATGTGATTAATGGCCCTGCATACATGCAATACCACAGCTCCAGCAGCAGACCTCCTGACTCCAAACTGATCAGCAACCTACCCGTAGCAGTCTGGATTTAGCAGCTTGCACATGGTGATTGCCCATTGCTTCTCCATTGAAAGGGCAGCTCTCATTCGCATGTGCTTGCACTGCACGACTGGGGCCAGCTCCACATAGGGTTCCATGAAGGTGGCTTTGTGCATTTGAAACTTTTACTGCTACTGTTCATCATCCCATCTCTGCATAAAGATATGATTTGACTACTCAGTGCTTGTTTCACATGCCCCAAAGTGGTGGTGCACTATGTGCAGATGCTCCATGAATGCAACAGTGTTTGGTTGCATGGCAAGCAGCGAGGTCACATGACTTGGATTCCTGTTTTGGTTGGGAGCTCATGATATACTATGCGACTGACTGCAGTGTGTTCAGCGCATTGAGGGCAACAGTGGAGAGCAGTATAGATTCCATACTTTCAGACAGTGGTGTACTGAATGGGTGTGGGGAGGGAGGTAGGGATGGTCAGACTCCTGTGCATGGGGCTGTGAGGGACCACTGGGCTGGCCCGTCACAAGGCACATGAGGAGGGACACAGCAGATTCTGAGAGATACAGTGCTTTCTGCACCCCTTCCCTGTTGTGAAGGCCAGACTGTAACCATGTCCTCTCCCTTTCTTGGGCGTGGTGGGGGAATGAGGCTGTCCTCTCCCAGCCAGGGCTGGAGCAGTAGATAGTAAGTACTGGTGGACAGGGACAGGGACACCAGGCTGGCCCTACGCAGGGGTGGGAATTCAGGAGCTGCTGAGGGGCATCCCTCAGTGTCTCCCTTATGCGATGAAGAGCCAGCCTGATCCCCCTACCCTCTTCAGAAGGGGTGGGGGGTGATACTGCCGTGTCCTAGCAAGGAACCAGCTACCACCACATGCCAGGTAATGCGGTGAGGAGGGCATTTGCACCCACCTCCCAGCTTCACCTCCCCTTGAAGATACAGACCCTCTGTCTCCCAGAAATCTGGGGGGCAGGTGGAGTTGGGACCCCTCTTGTCCTGTGCAGGTGGGTGTGAGGTGTGGGGGGGATGACGGAAATGTGGACTTGTTCCCCAGGCTCCAAACATTCTCAGTACATCACTGCTTTCAGATAGAAACAAGGAGCGCTTGGAAAACTTGGGCCTTTGCAAAATGTCACAAAATGCAGTCAGAAACCCATGAAATGATGGGGTGGAAATCACTACATCATGGGACATTGAGCCTGCATCCCTGATGCACCACAATCATCTCTGCCTTCCCACAGCTCTCAGGGTATGTCTACACGGTAACTGTTATTTTGAAATAACCCATTTTGAAATAACTCATTTCAAAATAAAATCCTTATTTTGAAATAAGTTAATTCGAATTAACAGTTTGTTAATTCGAATTAAGGGAAAGCTTGCTTTTGAAACGGCTGTTATTTCAAAATGGTTATTTCGAAATAAGACCGTTCGGACATGTTGTTTCAAAACAATGGTGTTGTTTCGAAACAACGTGTCCAAATGCCATTGTTTTGAAACAATAGTTTCGAAACAGCAGCTATTTCGATTTCCTGCTAGGTTTAACGGTTTCGAAACAACGGCCCTTATTTCGAAACAACGGGTCCTGTTGTTTCAAAATAACAGTACGTCATGTGGACATGAGAAATTTTATTTCGAAACAACAGCTGTTGTTTCGAAATAAAACTCATGTCTGAACACAGCCTCAGTGGCACAAGGTGCGAGTTGCAATGCAGAACATCTGCCCACAGCGCACTGCTCTCACTGTCAATGCTAGAGCACCAAGTGTGGATGTGCTTTGGTGACATGATAAGTGCCATGTGGATAGGCACAAGTTTTGTAATTGCAGTGCTTTTTCATCATCGCTGTAACTTGAGTCAACAAGTTTCTAGTGTAGACAAGGCCTAAGTCATTAACAGAGGAGTTTCACCCTTTTTCTGTTCACAGCTTACCCACAGAGTCAGAACTTTGCAAAGTTGTTGGTTCTAGAGAATTGTTCAGTGATCACTTTATAAAGCCGGAGTCCAGATGGGGGCTGCTCAGGAACTGTTCATTTCAGTTACATCTTTAACTTTTCCCTCTTCATTGTTTGAGCTGTGTGCCTTAGTCATATGTCTGGTCTTTACTTCCTAACTGGCTGACTGACTCATTTGTAACAGGAGGCAGGTCAGCAATGGTGGCCAAATGCTTCCACCGAGAACCCCCATGCCAGCACACTCACAGGGTATTTCGAAAATAAGAAAACTCTCACTCATATGCATCTCTGTTAGAACAAATAAAATGTGAGACTGTGAGATTGCTCTTCAATTCCTTCTCACTCTTGCTCCTGATTCCCATTTGGAGCTGACTGGAAAATGTTTGGTATTTTCCACATGTAAGGCAGGCTTAGGAACTGTGCCTAACAGCTTCTGAAGGGGGGCAACTGATCTGCATGGGTTTTGTGTTTGCATGAGCACAAAGAACATATACTATGTACATAGTATAGAACATAGTATAGAACATATACTGTGGGTGCAGGGCAAAATGGGTAATGGTATTTGGGGTTGATCTGATCATATGTCTGTCAATATCTGTAATTCTGCTGGAGGGAAATATGAAATACTGTCTTTAGTGATATGCTACTCTCTGATTGTTCCAAATCTGTTTGGATCAGTTAAAGGGTAAAAGCTACCCTTAGCTAAAAAAAGACTTGTAAGAGAGGCTTCTGCCTGTTTCAGCCTGGAAAAGGAGACACAAGGGTGGGGTTTGCATAGCTTCTTCTGGAGCAATGCTTGAGACATTTTGTCTCATCTCATGGCCCCATTGTCAAATGATAGACCTGGCTGGGCTTCTTTTAAAGCTTGTCTTTGTTATTTTAATGGAAGTAGCTGTTTGCAGCTACTTGAGGTTTAAGAGCTGAAATGACTAAGAGAGGCAAACTCTCTCTGAGATGAAATCACTGAAGAAGAGCAGCAGATGGAGCAGACAATGGTGAGCTGGGCAGTGTGAGTGACTGGCGGGTGGAGCTGGCAGACAGTGGGTGGAGCCAGTGGACGGTGAGAGTGGCCAGCAGCGAGCTGGGAGGTGTGAGTGACTGGTGGGCAGAGCCGGTGGACAGCAGGCAGAGCCAAGGGGTGGTGCTAGTGGATGGAGTGAGTGAACAGTGGTTGGTGTCAGTGGACAGCTGGCATGAAAGACACTCCCTACATACCCTAGGTTTGGTTGGGAGCCTAATTAGCACTGATTCTCGAGATTGGTGCCAATTTTGCTATTAAGTCATGTATGTTCTGTTATGCAGGATGAGTTTTTGGGAACCTTGCTCTGTACTGATTTCCTAGATCAATGCTGTTTTCTGTTATTTGGTCTTTTTATTCTGTTTTTACTACTATTAAAAGTTCTGTATACTACACTCATCTCATGCTTGTGAGCAGGGAAGCCTTACTCCTTTGGGGTACCCAGGGAATAGTGCATGATTTTACAGAAATCGGGGTGGGAGGCTCAAGCCGGTTGGTGGTGTTACATTATTTGGAAACCCCTAGATATAGAACCTGGCCCTTGTCCTGCCATCTCACCCTGGCAGAAGGGTCACATACACAAGCCTTCTCCTTTTGTTCCACATATTCACGTGATTTTTCCCACTTTTCAATTACAATTTTTAATTTTCAGTTTTGGGTTTTCCATGTCCACTTCTCTCTCCCTATGTCCTTTTATTTTCACTGCAGGAAGAGAGAGAGGGCAGGAAGAGATGGGACAAAACACCAAAACCCAAAATCCCATATTATTTTTCATTGTGAAGAAACATTATTTTTCAGCGAAAAACTGAATACTGAACATTTTTTGTAAAATATTTCATTTTGTTTGAAAAGATTTTTTATTTGAAAAAAAAAAGTGGCCAATGTACTCCTAAATCCTGGATCAAATTTTGGAATGTGTTGACAACCCAAATACAGCCAGTTGGAAATGACTAATTCCTCTCAGTATATAGCCACTGGGATCTTCTTTGCCTGAGTAGGAACTCAGCCAGTGATGATAAACACCAGCATTGGTAGCTGAATGCAACAATTCCTCCCCCATTGCTGATACAAGTTCAAGGGCCTCTGTTTTCAAGAGTGGCCAGTGATTATGGGTGCCCACCTTGAGGCTGTGTGATGGGTCTACTCCCCACATTGACACTGAGAAGGTAAATTAGGCCCAATTAACCTGCAGACTACAGGAGAGGAAAATCAGGCCTGTCTGAGATCTACTGCAATAGCTGAAATAGTGAAGCTACAATCACTCCCTGAGAGAAGGCCCACTGGGTGGCACATCACAGTCAGGATACAGAACTGCAAAGTAGAAAGGCATCCATGGAAAGAGCTACCTACTCTGGGGCAGTGATTCTCAAACTTTAGTGGATCGGGGCCTTTAGTGCCTAGGAGCTTACAAAATTTTTAGGGCCTACGAAGGAGGCAAAAAATTAAAAAAGCAGAAAAAATAAGGAAAAATAAGGAAAATCACATGGTTTAGCATTAGAATAGTTTAAAGTGCCTCATGTCAATCGACATAATTCAATTGGCATTTACCCCTCTTTTTGCACATTTTGGAGTGGAAGTGCCTAGGGCCTATGAACACCAAAATCCGGCCCTGGATCAGGGAACACCTAAAGGTATTAATTACTTCAAGCAGAATAGCTGATGGAAAATCTTTCTCAAAATAGCTGATATATACCAGCTGTGATGTTCGTAATACCTGTGTGTTATGCATTCCTGCAAAAACAATTCAGAAAACAGAATTAAATACAATTTTATTAATATAACATGCACTTATTTCTAAAAAATAGACACAATGATTATGTGCACAACTTAAAACTGAAAATGGTATTACTCAGTTTTTAATGGGAATTTTGTTCAAATTCATGTTCAGCATGTTCAAACAGAGTTCATCTATTCTTGGAGTAAGGTTTCTCAAGGAAAGTCTTGCTGTGAAAGTTATGTTCAAGCAATTTTGATGCTGGCAGTAACAGCAGGAAATTTAAAATGCCCCAGCAGCAGCAAAGGAGCACGGTGGCAGCGGATACCGACGCGCACCCGGAGACCTTGCTGTGGCTGGGACATTTTAAATCTCCTAGGCTCCCGCATTACTTCTTTGCCCTTCCTCACTCAGCACCCCCACAGCCCATGGGAAGGGTCAGGGTGAGTTGCAATATACCTTCACATGTGAAATACTGGTCTGGGAGTGAGCAAGCCACTACCTCCAGCAGGATGGCTCCTGAACAGTGGGCTATGGTTCCCCTGCTGGCTGCAGGAGCAGTGAGCCAGTTAGAGCTGTGAGCAGACACTGAAACAGACCCCTGAAAAGTTTTTGGGCATGGGAGCTTACAGCTTCCTCAGTGGGGCACCTGCAGAAGAAGCACTGAAAAACCACTAGTCGCTTTTTAAACTGTTTGGGCATCCCTGAGGCTGATTTTCTTAGCTGCAGCATCTAGTCAGAATTCAATTGGATGGCAGGTGCTCAGCACACCTCAGAATTGAGGCCAGGTTGCACACAGTGGCTCCTATCAGTGCCAACCTTTGATAAATTATATCACATTCAATAGTATCTTGGTTTAACTAGCTCATAATACTGCGTCAAACATCATTGTTCTGTGCTTTACCTTACCACCAGACTAAAGCTAGTATGCACTGGCAGCAGCATCCCTCCCTCTCCATCTCCTGGCTTGGAGCTGAATTCATTTTGAATGGAGGCCTTAGTGTTAATTATTTAGACACAGAATTTCCCTCCCCCTCCTGTACATATCACTACAAAGACAAACGGGTCCAATACGGGCAGGTTGGGCCCGGCTCGCACGTCTTGGCTCTTTGTCTCCTCCTGTCACACTGAGTTCAGATGATTCATGTGGCATGACTCCACATACGCCTGCTCTGGCATCGTAAGATGTCAGTTGCCATGGCAACATGATGCAACACAGCCTGGCATCGTGGGGCTGAGGTTTTCCAAACTGGCAGGGTGGGGAGGTCTCTCGCCTCCTTTCTGAGGAAGCACGTCATGGAGGGAGTGACACATAAGGGGATGTGGTACGGGAGACCTCCCAGGATGCGATCCTATTCTATCACCCTTGTGACATCTCCATCCTGCCATCTGTGCTGAGTCTGAACTACCGGTGCAGAGCCTGCCTTCACTCCTAAGTAACCCTGTTGGACTCCATGGAGTTTCCTGGATTTACAACAGTATGAGTGAGACCAGTTTGACCCAGGGGGTGCATTACCATGGGTGGTATTGAGCGGGGACAAGCCACAGGCAGAGCATTTGCGCTCCCACACAGGAACCTCAGAAACACCCCTGAGCAACATCACACACCTCTCAGGGGATATCCTGGGCCTGGCACATTAAGACAGAAAACAGTGAGCCACGTTCAGCCCAGGTTCTGCAATGGGTAAAGCCTGTTGGGGAATGCATGGGAGCAGAAGGGGGGCTGTTTAGTGATGCTGGCTGGGAACACAGCTGTTGGAGTACAATGTAGGGCTGGAATACAGCCCAGAAGCTATATGCTCAAGGCTTCTGCACCAATTGTCATGTGCAGCCAGACCATCACTCTCCATTAAAAAGTGAAGTGTTTGTTTACAGCCACCATGAGTGTGAGATTGTTCCTGAAAAGTAAGTGATGCTGTGAGAGGTGCCTGAGTGTGCTGAGAGCCTCAGACAGTACCTCTGAGTTGGGCATACTGCCCCATGTAGCTCAGTGAGGTGGCAATGCCAACTCAGCACTGCGGGGGTCTCCCTAATCCCCTGCCAGGGTGGCTACAGGTATGTTTGGATGAGTGACAGGCAGCAGTGCCCAAGCAGACACTCTTGCCTGTTACTTCCCCAGCCACTCTGGGTAGAGAAGTGGGGCACTGGCACCTCACCGCCTTGGAGTGTGGGGCAGTGCGAGCAAAGACACAGGAGGCCAGTCAAGTGCCTAGAAGGTGGGTGGGTTCCTCTCTCGCTTCCCAGAATCACCAGCCAGATGTGCTGGTTCCCTGAGGACCTCAAGCTGCTCCCTGCTTTCCCTGGGGCCTGACTTCCCCACCAGCCTGCACCAATGTTAGTGTTCCCAGGCCATTGGGATCAGGGAGTGGAACAGGGATGGAGCTCTCACCTCCTGCCGCAGGTTAGCCTCAAGGAGTGTTGGGAAGGTGCTGGCACAGGCTCGCAGGAAAGGGCCCTGTGGTGGCTCTGCAGAAGGGAGCTGCCCTTTGGGTGCAAGCGATCAGGGTCCCTGCTGTGTGTGAGGGGGAAAGTGTCTCCACAGGTCAGCATGGGAAGCCTGGTCCTGCTCCCTGGCTAGACTAGGCAATGCTTACCATGCAGGCTCCAGGCAGAGGAAACATCTTGCTGGAACAGGAGTGCATGGCTGTGCATCACATGTGGGGCACTGCCATATTCCTTGCACCAGGGCAGGTGGCAGCTGACAGGGCCTAGCGGCAGGGATGTTACACATCACGCTCATAGCAATGCCTTTGACTCAGCCCAGCTTCAGGGACTAGTGGCTTTGGTGCTGAAAGCAACAGGCTGCCCTGGCTTCTGCAAGGACTCTGGAGAACCTGCCCTAGAACTGGCACGGGGTGGGGCTGGATTTACACCTCACGCACTCCAAGGCACAGCATCTTCGGTGCCCCTTGCCCTGTGCAGGGCATGCAGTGACTCACTAGGGGTGGGGGGTGGGGGGATGGACTCTGGGCTCTGATTTACCCCTGGGCTCTGGCTTCTAGCCTGGAAGAGGCTCAGGGGGAGAAAAGGAGTGGGGGATAAGGCTAGAGTTCCAGCGCTTGTGCGCGACTGTCACTGTTTATATGCAGCCTAGGGTCAGGACAGCAGGGACACTGGGGGGCACCCGCGGGGGCGTCGGGGGGCGAGGCAGCACTGGGGTGCAAGGATCTGCACATCAGCCATACAGGGCACAGAGAAAGCTGTGTGTGGCAGGGTGGCAAGGTATGAATGGCAGAGGTTGGGAGCCAGGATTCACAGGTGTGTATAGGAGGCTGGAAGAGCAGGGAGATATGGGTCAAGATTCAGGATCATCAACAAAGCCATGCAGGAAAAGCTGGGGCTAGGCAAGTCTCTCAGCTGGGCACACGAGGAAGAGGAGAGTGGGCAGATGTCTCACAGATTTGCTGGCCTAGGTGCATCTGACAGAGAGGGAGGTGCAATGGAGAATTGTGTCCTCTGGGAAGAGGAATGGTTTCTCTGGTGTGCAGAATGGAAGGAACCGCCAATGGTTTAAAGGACGAGGGTGTTTATCTTGCCACTTCTTGGAACAATGTTAATGCAGGTTTCTAGCACAGCAAAGTGACTGATTTGCCACAGTGAGCAGAAGTCATAGAAGTCCTTCACTTTGAGAGAGAAGCAATGGCTCAACTAATTGAACACAGTCAGGTGGAGGTGGGTTAGGTGGACACTGGGATATTCCCCAAGTCTGGCCTAGGAGGGGATCTGGGACCCTCCTAGAGTCTGTGGATTTGCACCCTCTGGGTCACAGCTCCATATAGAGTGATCAGAAAGGAAGTGTGAAAAATCAGGATGAGGGTGGGGAGGTAATAGATGCCCATATAAGAAAAAAGTCCTGATAAAATGGGGACATCTGGTCACCCTAGTGCCATACTTCCCACCGCTGGCTCCACACAGGATCTCTCTCACTCACTTTGCTGCTTCTCCCTCTGCAGCATCTCTTACAGTCCTTACTGCCTGTATTATGAGAGAAGCTCAGGGATCAGGGTCTTGCTGTGCCAGGTGCTGTATACACGCAGGAGATGGTCTCTGCCCAGGGAACGCATCCTCAGCCCTTCCCTTGCCCTTTAGTCCATCCTTAGTCATCCACCCATTCTTCTCTGCTTCCCCCATGGCTCCCCACAGCTGTGCCTTCCCTGCCCCCATCTCTTCAAAACTGTGCAGCCAAACCATCTTCGCGTGCCAGCAAGCCTCCTCTTCTGGCTGTCCATTTCCCCATCCCAGACCAATTTTTTGGCCCCATCTCCCCTCACAAGCCTTCTTTTGGGGTCTGTAAGGAAGCTCAGAAACTGGATTTTTCTGCTCAACTGGCCAGCAATGAAACAGGTAACCATGGTGCCATCTGAATGGCCTTCATTAGGATTTCAAGCCAGCACCCACTCCCAATGAACACTGCGAGTTGCCCACAGGACACAGTGAACTATTCTTTCAGGCTGCTGCCTGCAGATTCAGATGGACACTGAACAGCTGGGCAATTTGAGACCTGCAGAGGGGAGAGGCTGTGTTGCTTATTCATGCGAGGACGCTCATTCTGTGAACCAGGGAGGAAGAGTTAGCAGACAGTTACTCAGTGGGAAGGGCTGGCTGTAAGGTGAGAGCTGGAGAGCAGCTGGTGGAGGGACACTTCTGGGGAGTCAGGAAAAGGAATTGGTGCAGATCCAGCACTTCAGGTCACCCTGTGCTGCAGAACGTCACCCCCCAGAACCCAACAGGATCTGAGACCCTGAGGCAAAAAGCCCCTCTGCCTTCCCCCCAGTCCTGTGGCTGAACCTTTGGGCTTGTAGTTGGTGAATTGAGCTGGCAACTCAGCTAACCCCAGGCTCTGTGATGGGCCTCATGGCAGAAGAGCGCACATGGCGAGGCAGTGTGGAGGGTAGCACAGGGGCCACCAGGAAACCTAGGTCTTCATGGGAGAAGCTGCCTGAAAAGGGGCCTGCTTGGGTTGTGTGATGCTCCCTCCACAGGCAGGGTCTTCTAGAGACCATCCTCCCGCACTGGCAACAGGACAGCAGCAGAGGCCTCCTCCCGTCTGGCTGTTTACACGCTGCAGACGGCGTGCATGTGTCATTAGCTGTCAGCCCCTCAACACACAGCAGGGGATGGGTCCCTCCTCTGCTCTCACGTGTGCCTGGCACTCCCAGAGTAGGCAAGCCTGTGAGGGCTGCTATGGCAGCTGGGCGGCATGGCTGCTTTCAGGAGAGGGCACAGCCAAACCTGGGAATGTACAGGATTCATTTGTCTCAATAGCCAAGCTTGCTACTGGGGCAGGGAAGCTGGCCCAGGCCCTTGACAAGAGGGGTTGTAGCTGAAAACAAGCTGGGGGATAGAATCTGCCCTGGATAGGGTTACCAGATGTCAGGCAAAAGGAGGACATGTCCCCCTTTTCACCTCCACGTCCACCATTCGGCAGGCATTTTATAAATACATGATTTTGTCTGGCTTTTTACTTACATGGGTTAAAATATGCTGGAATGCCCCAGAACACCCTAGTTTTAGGGCCCCCTACAAACAGAAGAATATTACATTAATACAACATTTTCTCCATGTCTTCCAATGTGCTCTTTTTTGTACTTCCCTGTCCTCCTTTCCATGCTTTGGTATCTGGTAACCCTCACCCTGGAGAGGAGTCCTCAGATCCTGGCCCCCAGTGGTGATAATAGTTCAGCTGTGCCTGAAGCTTGCGGGATGTCTCTAGTATGAGCTGCCCTGAACTGGGAGAAGACCTTCTCCCTCCCCGTCTCTGCTCTCTGCACCTTCTCATTCTTCCCTCCCAAAGCAGCAAGGGGCACAGCTGTACTGTCTGGGCTCTGCTCTTCTCTGGTGCCTGCCTACCTGCTGTCAGGGACTGTTCTCCACCTGTCAGTCCTACGACAAACCTCTAGAAGCCTTTCCTCTGGGCCTTAGCCAGGGATACTGAGCTCCAGGGCCTGTGCTGGGTTCTGGGAAGCACTGCCCTCCAGACTGCCCCTCCCCAGCTGCTAGCTCTTTTGGCTGCTACTGCTTCCATGGGGCAGAGAAGCCCCCAAGGCTCCCCCAAGAATTGCTCCATCCCAAGCAGGGAAGATCAAGAGCTGTTTATTTTCCCCTGGGAGATTCCTGGAGGACTCTAGTTGATGAGACAAGCCAGGGGCTTCCCTTGTCAAGGCCATTCTTTAGCTGGGAGGGGAGAGGGAGCCATGCTGCCATGGTTTTCCCAGTGCCAGGGCAGGGAGAACCCCACAGGCTGGGCCAGGCCTGAGTAGCAGCATTGAATCGCCATCTACACCAGGCCTCCTGTGCTTCCTCCAGCACTCGCTATGAGCCGGGGGTTATTCAGAGCCTGGCAAATTCCTGCTGTGACCCTGGAGAGACGTAAACTCCTCTTTCTGGGGGTATCACTGGGGTCCTAGCTCAGTCCACCTCCAAACAGGGCGATCTCCATGCTCAATTGAGGATGGGGTGAGGGAGCTTTGGGGTCCTTTCTAGAAATGCCACATCTCTTGAGTTCTTGTGATGGGCTAAGCATGGGTCATAGAGAGTCCATTACCAATGGATGCTCTCCAGGCCAGCCAGCCATGGGAGTGGAGTGAGTGAGGAGGGGGATCTGTTCCCTCCAGGAGGCAAAGGCTACTGTTGGAGACTGGGCTGGGGCTGGCTGGATCATGGATCCCTTCTCCTGTTGGAAAGGTTTGCGTAGCAGGGCCATGCCTGTGTTTGCCCAGTGCTAGTGCCAGGAACAAAGACCGGGCTAGGAATGGTATGGCTGGACCATGGCCCAGTTAGCACAGGCATGGGCACAGGGAGAAAAGACATCCCCAACCCACAGAAAAGCTGCTTCTTGGTCCAAAATGCACACAGGGGTTGATGGGATTTGGGCTCAATTGCCAACATGATAAATGCAACTGGAATGGATACTCCTCTCTCCCCCCATGCATGGGTTCACACAGACTTGTACACACTCACACACATGCTTGCTTAGGCATACACACAAGAGTACTCCCATGCCCTGTTGGCATTTGCCAGTACTGAGCAGCCTGGCTGGCAGCAGCAGCTGCCTTGGGAGGGAAGGCGGCAGAGATGGAGAGCAGAGCCCTTGGCTGCTGGCACTTCACAGCATCGTCTTTGTGACACACTGTTGCCGTGACAACTGCAAAGGGTCTTTTGCTGCCTGTCGGCTGCTGAGATGGAAAGAGGGAAAGAAAAAATAAAGAGCATTAACTCTCCATTCTTCAAAGCCAAGCACACTACAGGAGAGGGGCCCTGGATCCCCGCTCCATCTGCCTGTCTGCCAGAGAGCAAGGCCTGGCTGCTAGGGATGGTCTGGGCATAAAAGGGTTCCTGGCTTCTGCTCCGTCCTACTGGGGAGATTCCCAAGAATAATCCCATCCATGCCTTTCCTTGAACTCTGCATTGATAGGAAGTGCTGACCAACTAGTGGAGCTCTCACGGCACAATGTGGCCTTAGGCCACTCAGAAGGCACTTGCAATCAGCCATACTTGTCAGCTTGATCATTCTGTGCACGCAGCATTAAGCAGTCCTGTGGTGGGCTTTGCATCCCCACTACCCAGCAAGTCTGTCTTGGTAACAGCTGCTCCTCATCCCCAGCAATAATACCGGCTCAACTGGCCCAGACGATCACTTCCTTGGCTAGCAGCTGCCCTAACCCAACCTGAATACTTTCCCCAAGATAATTTTTGCCTCTGTAGTGACTGTGACAGTGCCAATTCATTGGGGCAAGGCAAGTTAAATAACTGGGATCTCAAGGCACAATATTCTCTCATGGACATGAGGAAAGCACTAGATATGGTTGGGAAATGATTATATTTTTCCCCCTGAAAACCAATTGGACAAAAGCAATTTTTTTTTACACTACTTAGAAAATTAGAACAGTACTGAAAGGGACCTCTGGAGTGCCTGAGTCTCATCTCTGCTATCACAGTCAGTCCCAGCAATAATGCTGGTCATAAATTTATCAAGCTGCATCTTCTAACTAGTTAAGTTATTTGCCCCCACAGCTTCCACTGGGAGGAAGTACCAGAACCTCTTTCTTCTGATGATTAGAAAACTTCTCATTTACAGCCTAAATTTATTCACAACCAGTTTATTTTTGCCTAAAGTTCTCTTTGAAATATTTTGCATTTCAGGGGGTCAGTGAAAAAAACCTGGAGTTTCTCAGTGTTTCAACAACTCCTCTCCCCCCTCCCAAGTCAGTGGAAATTGAAATTTTCCTATGGAAGTTTCTGTTTTTTCTGAAAACCATTAGATGGAAAATTCTGTCCAACTGCAAGGTCAGGGAGGGTTGCAGCAAGGCTCTACGTGCTCCACAGGTCTGTCACCACAGACTAGAACACAGCCCCCCACCTTCCCTGCTGTGGAACTGTGCTGCACGGTCTCAGCTCTTATTTAAAAGAGGGAAATCAGTTCCTGCTATAATTTGTACAGGAAGTTAGAGCCCCCACCCCAGATCACAGTTCTGGTAGGCTTGGCATTGCACATGTACTGAGCCACATGGTTTGCTACAAAGTGCTTGCAAACTAATCAGGTAGGATGGACTAACTAGAGAGCACTATCCCAGTCTGCAGAGGTAGGGCAAAGGTCCACAGTTACCCAATGACTTGTGAAAAGTTGTGGTAACAGAACCAGGGACCAAACCCATATCTCATAAAGATGAACATCCTTTTTCACCAGCTGGTAACACCAAAGGAAAACCCTCCAGTTGTGGGGCCCCCCGTCCACCCCACCCCCCATCTGTCAGTGCACACAGAACTGTATGGTTCCCCAAACCCTGGCTAGCTGGTCAGACCATTCATTGCAAGTAGCAGATTTCACAATTGTAGAGCCATTGTTCACCTATCGTCTGCTCACAAAACAGGGGTTTCACTGCTTTCTGACTTCAGACTGCTTGGTGGATGGATATCTTACTCAGAGCTGGGCTCTGGAGTCTCTGCCGACACTTCTTAGTGAGCTGATTAGTGGTAATGCAGAGTTCACTGTGTGAGCTTCATAATGGGTCCCTTGAGCCCCATGGCTATGTTTGCACCCCTCAGCTGGTGACCTGCAGCTGTTTCCACCCACCAACTCTGGATCAGAGGCCCCAAACTTTGCCTGTTGTGACTATTCATATGAACAGCCCTGCAGTCCCAGGAACATTCACAAGTAGAGAAGAGAATGATGGGGCATGGGGGTAGGGTGTGGGGAGGTGAGCAGGCTAAGCCGCACACAGCTTTCAGTCTGGTAGGCTGCTTGTGCACAGGCTGTGATGCTACTTTTCAGTGTATCCAGTCCAAATAGCAATGATCTCTTTCATGTTCATTGGTATTGCCTTAAACTCTTGCCTGAAGGAGCCTTTTACAAGCTCTGGCTTTAATCCTGAGAGTCCTGATTTGGGCAGACTCCCACAGCACCATGGAAAGGCAGATGCCCCTTACACCTGGAGGATGGTAACCCAACTGGTATAGAACATTTTGCACAACAGTGTCAGGGGCGGGAAACTTGGCTAAGGAGAGGATGCTGAGCCAGGCCCTGCCTCTTGCAAGAAGTGCCCTGGAACCTTTCCAGACAGTGCAGAAAATCCCCTACGTGCACATACTGAGTAGCCTGAAAGATACTTTAAACTGCTCTGTGAATGGCTTGCTGCATTTTGTGCCAGGCCATGAACCTCTGAGCCTAGAAAGCCTTCAGGTATAAGAAACTCACTAAGGCTTAAGCTGTGCCCCAGATAACATCCAGAACTGCAAAGCAGATGTTGGGAAGGCCCTCCACTAACCTAGTACACAGAACACATTGTAAAGAAGCCGGTGATGTCCCAGCCAACACATGCCTTTTAGCATACTCTCACACGCCACAAGCTGCTTATGATATAACTGTGAGCTTGAAGAACATGCAAACTAACAATCCCAACATTTGCCTTGCTCCCCCCGATCCCATAGGACCCAGAACTGTCTAGCCAGCATGCTGTCGCAATAGGCAGATTTCAACCTGAAGAATGCTTTCAGGCTATAGGGACTCCAGTTTGAAAGGGTTAAACATGTTCCGCAGAGTGATAAGCCAGCAAAGGTGTCCTGTTGGCTCCCATGGACTCTGGCAGTTTTCCAGCTGTTTTACCACCTGTGGCAGCTGCTGGTTTTTTCAGATGCTGCTGCTATCATTTTAAAAATCAATGATGCAGTTGGGCTTATTTAAAAGAACCAATCTTCTTCCTTCTGCAAATGTTCTGTGATGGATACTGGCTGTGCACCCCTCTGTCTCCCTCTCCTCTAGACTCTGAAATGTCCAGGGATTTGGCTGGAATGACTTTCTGCCCATTCTCAAGTACTTACAGTATCCAGTAATTAACTTAATACTTGTTTGGTCTAAATGCAATTAAGATCTTTACTCCATGCTCTGCTACACTGACCAGTCATGGTTCCAGTGATTTATTGTGCCGAGTTGTTTGGGGCTTTCTTTGTGTGTTGTTGTTTGGCACTGCCACTGGCTGCTTCTCCAAGGAATGAAATTTTTAGTGCGCAGAGGAGTATGGGGGTTATAGCTCTATAAAGGACTTTAATAACTCAGAGAATACTTTTAATATGGAGAGCTGCTTACACTGTTGTTGAAGCAGAGTTGCTCTTTAAGAAACATTCTTGGAGCAGAGAGAACAGTTTCCAGCAGGAATACTGTCCCCTTTCCACTTACAGAACATTTGCAAGCTGATGGCAATGTCCCTGACTGTTACTGAAATTATGTGGCATTTTTATTTTTGCCAGTAATTTAGCTGATATTCAGTATTGGCTGTGGTGGTTCACAGTGATTGGCCATGTTAAATCACATGGCACTGCTCCTGGTCCCTGACTGGAGAAATGCACAGGTACTTAATGTGAATAATCATGTATGAGAATTAGAAATTCCATTCCCATGAAGAGTTGCACATGCAGCTTTGCTATTCATTTTTGTGCCAGCAAAACTATATGGCACAAATGTTCATGGGAAATGGGCACAGGACCCCAAAGCCTGTCCAAAGTAAAATCCTGAAGCAGTCAGTCTGATACATTGTACAAGGCTTTTGCGGTCTCTGGCCAGGTCTGTTCCTTATAACACTTGTAGCCCTTAAAACATTGCTGTGTCACTCCCTAGCTGTCTCCCATTTAACCCAACCAATAAGGGGCCTTGTGTCTAATCCAGGAGTCCTAAGTGGCTGGGATAGCTTTCCACAGAGTCTTTGCCTAACAGCTGGAGGCTGTGACAAAAGCTTGTAGTACTTAAATGGTGCGTTTCATTATCAAAGTACAAAACACAGTGACTTCAATGTCAAGAGTCCAGATCATTGACCAAATTTAAGATCTCATCTCACATCCCTGGCATGGAGTTTATCTGGCTGAATACACTTAATATATGTCATTTGCATAGTAACTCATCACCTCCTGTTCCACCACAGAAGGAAACCTTTGGCATATTGTCTTCCTGGATTCATCTGGCTAACTGATCTGCTAAAACTCAAAGCAGGTGTGACAAAGGGCACCCAGGTTGTCCCTTTACCCAGACTGAGTTGAGATGAAGCAAGGTTGTTCGTCACCATCAGGGCTGTTGTCTAATTATAGAGCACCTTCATTCATTATCATGCTTGTATCAATGCCAAATGTATCTGGCATGTTGTACAGAGAACCCTGTTCAACCAAGTCAGATCTTCGTCAGCCAAATGCTATTTACTTCCTTTACAAAATACTTTGAGATCTATAGATGAAAGACACTGTGCAAACTAGGTATTATCAACTATTTATCATTGACTGATATTCAGAAATTATTTGGTTGTTGTAACAGTTTTGTGTCTACGTAGGATTACATGGGTGACATTAGCTGCTTGCAGCTTCAGAGCAACAAAGAGAATAGTGTTTCCATCTTCCAGTCTGGCTCCAGAAACCCATACCTCTATCACTGGGAACTTCCCTTCTCTCTCTACAGTATTGAACTGTAAATCACATGTAAGCAGGATTCCACCCCATAGGGGGCATTGGTGAGGCAAGCCAGTTCAGAGCTGTCTGGACTTGAGCGAAACCTGTGAATCCAACTAGCGTGCCAAAACGCTGGGGATGTTTGATTAATTATCTCAATTGGAAACTTCAGGTTAAAGCTGTCTTTGTGTCTGTTTGCAGAAGACCTAGCCCAGTGGTAACCTGCTCCATTGCTGGAGCTCCTCAGGAGTGTGATACTACAAATAAAAATAAATATCAGTATTTGTATTTTGCAATCATCACAGTTTCTACGGGGCCAAATGAAAAAAAGCACTGGATCCCAATGTCCCTGGGCTATGGAGACATTGGGTGGTACACTTAAACTCTGCAGCACAGGCCCAGGTAGGGGGTTGGGGGGCTCATCATAATGTAGTAAAAACAGTGTCATTCTCAAACCACCTATGTTGGGAAGGAGGGAGGAGAAAAGTCAGGGGATAATGAACAAAACAAGAACCTGGAAAAGCCTGGAAATGCCAAGTGAACTCAAAAAAGGAGCCATTAAGAAACCAGCTGGGCCTTCCTACCATCATTCATCTTACCTTCCTTTCTGCCTTCTCTCCGCCTCAAGGAATTACTGCACTGTATATCAGAGTGTCACATCTAGCTCAAATGTTAGTTGGAAGTTGTGGCTGGGAACACTCCTTCTCTTAACAGACATGTCCTGTGCCATTTGGTCTCTTATAAGAACTATTTATATCACTGTTGCACCTAAAAGCTCCAGTCAAGATCAGGGGCGTGTTGCACTAGGTGCTATATAAAAATATGGTCAGAGATATCCCAGAGAACTGACAGACAAGACAGACAAAGAAAAGAAGGAGAAATGGAGGCACAATGAGGGTCAGTGATAAAGCCAGGCATCCCATCTTTCAACCCAGCATCCTCTCCCTGGCCCATCCTATATCCAGCTGCAAAAGACAAAAATCCCTTCAGCCGTGTTGACACCACAACAGGGACACGGAGCCTCACCTTAGACTTGAGATGACTGGAAGCCCAACCCTGCCCAAAAGTGAAGAGTTAAAAGGTCTGTAACATTTCCTGGGTCTGCCACAATGGCAGTGAGATGGAAGCTGAAGGAGTCTTTAATGCATCTAGGCAATAACATGAGAGCAATAGTTCACACATGAATAGCATCTTCCATCCAAAGGTCTTCACACACAGCAGGACAGGGGTTCCCTCATGCTCCTCTCAGCTCACACCTCTTCACAGGCAAGAGGAGATGATGGGATCCTGTCTTCAGTGCCAGTTTTATCTCTATTGGTTCCTCTTGCTCTCACATTGCCTTTAGCTGGGCTCCTCTATCTCCTGTTCTCTGTTTCCTTTCTTTCATTCTCTCCCTGGCACTTTGCATTTCCCTGTTTGATTTTTCGGGGTTCTCTTTCTCTCACATTAATTGTTCTCTCTTTTGTGTGTGTGTGTGTCACACTTCTGGTGAAACCCTTGGGTCCTGTCCTTATACATTATTTCAACTAGCACTTGGAGGCCCTGGCCTACATTGGCACCACAATGTGCTAGGAGCTGCACAGTGAGAGACATTTCCCACCTCAAAAAGTTCAAATAAGTCAGAAAACAATGGGTGGGAGAAAGGAGAAATCAACTTAGCCACATTTTACAGCTGGGAAAGTGAGGCACAATGAGCTCATAGGACTTGCCCAATGTTTCTCCAGAGCTGGGAAATAAGTCCAGTTTGATGCCATGATCACAAGACTGGCCTTCCTCTGAGGCTGCATTCTTTGATTGGAGTCTGAGTGTGCAAGGAATGGAAGTGGCTTCTCTTTCCTAAGCCTCACTTTTTCATATGCACATACACACAGATATTGATCCTGCCATTGGACTTTTTCAACCCTAACTGCAGATAATGACTTGTCCCTTTCTGCCACTCCTGTCTATCAGCCCTCTTGCAGCCCCCTCCCCACTGCCAGGACTTCAATCTTTTCAATGTTTTCCTCCTTGATAGATTTTTTTTTCAGCAGATTTTTTTTTTTCCTAACTTGAGCTATTTCACTTCATTAATGCACCCAGAAGGAAAGAGCAGCTGCCTACATTGTCTGGCTATGAACATTTCTTGCGCTGCTGGATTTGTAAAACAACTGATTAAAGACAATGCAATTAATTATTCCTTGATGAAATAGTGGAAATTATCCTGAAAAATGAAGAAATTTAGCTGTGGAATATTAAATCCCTGGAGTTATGTCATTTCTCCAAAGCGGGGTATGTGCCGAAGGGGACGGGGGAGGGGTTGAAATATACACCGAAAACCCAGCTACACCCAGCACCCATGCACCCTTCCCTCAGCACCCCAACCCCTTTCCTGGGACGTGACTTCCCCCCATCCAGCTTCCACTAACACCAGTCCCCACAGATCACTGCTCCAGCTGTGCTCCCCACACCCAGCACTCCTCCACATGCCACATTGTCCTGCAAGGGAGACAGCATTCTCTGCAGCCACAGTGTTTGCACCATCCCTTCCAGGGCTGCCTCCTGACATAGGTGGTGAGTGGCTGTAATACTGTATTGTGTCCCCCTGCAGCCATTACTGGCACAGACTAGAATAGAATCATAGGGCTGGAAGGGACCTCATGAGATCATTGAGTCCAACCCCCTGGGGCTTGAACCCAGGACCTTCTACATATTAAGCAGAGGTAGTAGCCATGAAATCTCACTTCTGCGTGCTGGATCAGACCCTGTACGCTGGGTCTGGCTGGCTTGAATCTGCGTTAAGGAGGGGCGCATGTGCAGCAGTGCCTGCACCAGTCCCCGTGAAGAGACCTCCCACAGGGGCAGGCCCATACCCAGTGACATCGCAGGACCCTGGCTGTGGTGAGCCCCATATGGTACTGTCTAGATTGCCTGCTGTGAGAGGTATGGGATGGGATGGGACATCACAGGCCCCAGTTCTGCACGGTGACCCTGGAGAGCCTCTGTTCAGAGGGGTCCTGAACTGCACCTGCCTGGCCTCCCCAAGTCTCCCATGCAGAACTGGCATTGACACCAGGTTTACATTCCCTAATCCTAGACCAGCTCCTGAGTGATTGAGTCCCACACACAGGCCTGTGGCTTAGCCTCTCCCTTGAGCCAGGTAGGGACAGTCACAGCCTTTGCCTGGAAGGGAGCTATACCACCGAACCCACTTGGGGCCTGGATGGTCCTGCTGTGCTGTGCGCTGCCAAGGGAGGTAGCTATCTGGCCCAGGCTCTCACTGCCCCAATCCAGTTCCCACCTCACCCCCTTCACCCCGTCCCATGCAGTTCTCTTCTTCTCACACTTTCCCCCACACCCCGGGCTCTCGTTCTTTCCAATCCATTCTCCCATTCCTCCCTCCATGTTTCACCTGCCCTCTTTCCACTTTCCCTCAGCTTCTCTCTTTCCCTGTGCCAGTAGCCCTGTCCCTCCCTGGCTTGCCCACCCCCAGTGCTTTATTTATTTATTTTCAGATTTACAAAATGTGGGAACGGTGCCTTCCCGGACCCAGCATATGTGGAACGAATCCAGGCCCCACACACCACCTGCTGCTGTGTAATTACAAGCCGCAGTAAATGACTACATCTTCTGGACACTGTTTTCTGTCAGGGCTGTTGGGCCCAGGGGGAAGGTTTCTCTTCTGAGCTGTGTTGTGCCCCTTAGGCTGGCACCCAGCCCTACAAACACTATTCCTGCTAAGCTGTGCACATGTATGCACGAACACAGGTTGTGAAACCTGCGCCCACAACAAAATAAAGCATGCACAAAAAAACTCAACAGTGCTAATATTAGCATAGATAAAGATTTTTTTGCATACACAAAGAAATTTTTTGCGCACACAGCCTACAATAAATTAGCGGGAACATTGCCTACAAATCGGAGAGCAATGCTCCTCACGCTGCTGATCCGTCATCTGTCCCTTAATGACTCACTGTTGCATGCCTGACCTCTTCCGGGGTCTCCACACTGCTGAGCACCAAGAGGATGAAGACCTGGCCTTCACTATGGCTGTTCTGGAATTTAGGGATCACAGCCAGCAGAACCTCGTTCTTTTGGATCTTGTGGTTTTAGGTAAGAAATGGGAGACTGGAAACCGTTTCTTTCTGGGCTGCCAGGCAGAGTATAGGGAATGCTGTTGGTGACCAAAGCTCACCATTTAAGAATGGTTTGGTGGCCTCTGTGAAATAATTTGCTGGCTCACCATCCAGCTGCTAGTGGAGCATAAAAGCACCTGGCCCCAACTTGGCAGCCTGCAGGGAGGGCAAAGGCTTAATGGCCATTGAGAATGACCAGCAGCAAAGTTGATGCACGTTGGCTTGGCGTGACTGTAGGACAAACAGGCTTTGTGGGAACAGGACTTCAGTCTCCAGGGCTGTCAAGCCGCTGCCTTTCATCAGCACTAAACTAGCTAAAAGGGAAAGAATAGGCATCTGTGAAATATTGCCTACTGTGTGAGTGGGTGTGCGTGTTAGAGAGAGTATTGCAACCATCCATGGAAATTTGAATATTCTCCTTCATTTAAAGGCTGGATCAGGGGCTTGTCAGTTGTTCTTCCACTGGAGATGATCACCTACAAGGCAGAAGGGAAAGCAAGGACTCTGTTTTTAGTGTGGACCACTTTATGGCAGTCACCAAAGCAACAGTTCAGGGATATTCCTTGCTTTCTGCAGCCAACCAGTCCCATGGCAGGAAGAAAGCATAGCTTCCTAACTGATAAATATTTACTACAGCTCCCTTCAGGAACCAGTGTGGATCACAGCACCGTATTCTGTTTGAAACAAACACTTTTGGAACTCTATCCAGAGACACAGGGAAGAGATCAAACCCTCTGATTATGGGTTGTCGCCAGGCTTTCTTTGAGTTTTTTCCTTTACTTTTCTTTTATTTCCAGCACCTCTCTGCTGAGCTTGCAAGTTACCCTTGACATGGGTAGGTTGAATTCCCCAAAGGGCTGTTCAATTCGCCTATGTCCACGCCTCTTGTTACTGGCCATTTGTGAACTTTCAAACAAAGTGGTGGGGGGCTGGGGGTGGGGGTTGTTCACACATACATTTGGGGAGGGGCTGTTCTTCGCATGAATATTCTCAAGGCCTCAGTAAAAAGGTTGACGTGGTTATCAATCGTCTCATCTGGAAGCAGAAACAGCAGTATGGGGTTCAAGTGATTAACATTTTTCAATTTTATCCATTTTTTTTGTTGAAATTTCAGCAAGAAATGCAGAGGGGAGGGAATTTTGACAACATTTCACAGAAGTCTCCCCCTCCCCCCCATTTTTCCAATCAGCTCTACTAATCAACCACCAGGAAACGAACAGTTTGCAAACAACTCATAGGCTGAAAGTTGTTTGCATAAACTATTCAGCAAACACTTGCAGATAACAAATTCATTTGTAGAAATCAAACTCAGCTTGTGAGCAACTTGCAAATGGAAAAACAATGGCTAAATGAATCAGACATAGGAAAGATTCTTCCTGCAGGAGCGCAGCCTTCTTCCCATAGAGTGCAGATGTGTTCACAGCTGATGTAAGAGTCAAACTCTTCAGGTCCAGGGGACAAGGCCAGGATTGTTTGCAATGATCTTCCTTATAGAAGAGTCACTAGTACAGACATCAGAAGACAAAAGGGGGAGTGTTGTTCAAATGGACAGCCCTTTACAGTCTGGCCAGGACTTTCAAGAGATCATAGCTACCTATTTAGGCACTAGGTTAGATGCTGAGCTCTTTAGAAAATCTAGTCATCAGTGTCACAATGGAATTTGCTCAGTGCTGAACACTGGAGAATCTGGCCCTTACTTACATCTCTAAGTGGGAACAGGATCTAATTGCGGGAGGTGAGCATTTGAATATTTGGCCCTACATGTTTTTGAAAGCCTGACCCCACATCTTTGTCTATTGGAAGGATCCTTCTCAGGTGATGACCAATGCAGCAGAGTTCTCTGGTGCCAGGTGGGCACTCAGTGCAGAGATACGGAGACCATATTCACAGATCTACAAAAGTGAAAGTGTTATCCGAATGGTTAAAGCTTGTGGGTCTTGTGATTTGATTACATATTCCCTCAATTTATCCTCACACTTGGAACTTCAGGTGGGTTCCATTATCTAAATGTCATAAACTGAAGCACAAGTCGGGGGGCACAACTATTCCAATACTTACGTAAGCAAAATCATCAGAAGAAAAAGCTGTGTTATCAACAGTGTTGTATAAAGCAAAACTCTTTACAATTTCATCTGCCATTTTATTATTCTTGGAAGGTGTCATCTGCGTTTCCTTCTCCCTGTAGTGGCACAAACAACAAGCAAGCAGGAAACCCACGGCAGAACCAGCAAGTACCCCTACAAAAATAGGGTGACGTTTTTACCAGCTGAAGCCTCCTGAATAAGAATTTGGGGAGAAACTGCTAAGACTAGGTGGTCCCAGAAACACTGGATTTGACCTCAACCAATTGTTCAAATTGTGAATTTTGTCTGCCTCTATAGTCTAATCTTCAAATGCTTCAAAGCAGCTGGATGCATTTCTAAGACATGTCATGAACTTCCCCAGTGCCCCTGTGGAGAGCGCCAAGGGTGAGGTTACAGCGTGCTGATAATGGCCCCCCCTGGTCTGGGGAGCAGAGGAGCTGGGTAGGATGTGCCCACCCCCACACAAGGGATGAGTCCACTGCTGTGTTAAAGCTGCTCCTAGTGCTAAGCGATCTGCCCACCACCTTGGGTCAGAGCATTCACTACCCTGTGACTTGCCACATCAGCAGAGACCCGCTGTCCCTGGACAGTGAGGGGGAAGAGTCCACAGCTGCAAATAGTTCTGCCTTCTCCAAACCTGGTTTGAATGGAGGGGATCTGGGAAGAAGAGTTGTTCTGCCTCCATGCACGCAGAGGGTACATCTACACTATGTGTTTAAGTCAACTTAAGGGCCCTTAAGTCAACTTAAACAGAGCCCTGTCTACACTGCAGGGCAATAAAGTCGACTTTAGGGTCCAGTAAAGTCGACTTTATAAGGTCCACTTATAAAGTCGACTTTACTGTTAAGTCAACTTTATTAAGTTGACTTAAGGCAATGTGGAGTTACTAAGTTGACTTAATAAAGTCGACTTTATAAAGTCGAATTAAGCCAGGGCACCCATTTAAAGTTGACTTTATAAAGTCAACTTAATGTAGTGTAGCTTTACTAAGCTGACTTAATAAGGTCTACTTAAAGTTGACTTGAAGTAGACTTTATTAAGTCAACATAATAAAGTCGACTTTGCTTTTATAGTGTAGACATACCCAGAGAGAGTAAGCAGAGGTCCTCCACTTGAAAGTCCCGACCTGCCACTGTGGAGCCATAAAGAGCTGAAGATGAAGGGGAGAGGGGCTCTAATTGGCTCTGCTTCGCTTTCTGCCATCAGGCTCCAGAATACTTAGCAGCCACAGGTGCAGTGTGCTCTGCAGGTTGGTGGAGAGAGCTGGCCCCCACCGGCCTATAGAGCAGTGATTCTCAACCTTTTTGCAGGTTCCAACACACTTGGTGGCACACTGCAATCCTACAGGACACACCAGCCCACACCCCAATAGGCCAAATCCAGCCATCTTCCCAGCTCTCCGCAACATACTTTCCCCTGTGTGGCAACACAGTAATGTGTCCAGACAGAGTGGCTGAGAACCACTACTATAGATCAGAGATGGGCAGAAGGTGATTGCCACAGGGGTGGCTGGAAGAGGGGCCTGTGAGGAGAGTGCCAGTGGAGGAAGAAGATGGCTAGACACACAGCCTATGTCTACACTGGGAATTTAGTTCTAATTAAGGAGGATTAAACTAAATTCGTGCACATCCACACTGGCTTTCATCAGTTCAAACTAAGGAATTCCTTAGTCCGAACTAAGGAGCGGTTACTTCGAAATAGTAAAATCTTACTTTAGTTTGAACTAATGGTTAGTTTGAATTTATTAGTTACTAATGTAGACACGTTAGTTCAAACTAGCCATTAGTTCAAATTAAAAGCTGTTCAACCTTCTTCCTTCCAGGGTGTGTGGCACCAGGGAGGAAATGCCTTCCTCTTTTTATGGAATTGGTGGGAGGGATGGCCCTTCTCGGGTGCCAAGTTGCCACACTCCCCATGGTGCCCCTGTGCATGGACTTGCTAGTTCAATTTAGGTTTCTAGTGTAGACATGCTAGTTTGAACTAAGTTAGTTCAAATGAATCAAAATTAGTTTGCACTAATTAATTCAAAGTTAGTTCAAACTAATGTTCTTAAGTGTAGACATAGCCCCAGAGATTGGATGTGGCCAAGCAGGGCACTGGAAAGCCAGGTACCTCTGCTTACTCAACTCTGTGGAGGTTCTGAGTTCCTGAAGAAAAGAGATCCTTTTGGTGGGGGCTCTGGAGAGAAGTGCCAGCGGAGAGAAGAGGCCAGTGGAGAGAGGTGACTGTGTGCTCCATGCAGTGGCTCATACCTTTGAGGAATCAACCACGCTCCAGGAATTAAAAGCTTTGCAGCTCTATGTGACAAAAAGGGAGAAAATACCTTCAAATGCACCTCCTTCATCTCTCTTAGCGCTTCACCTTTCAGTCGGCTTCTGTTATTTCACAGCCTCTGAAAAAAATGGTTAGGAACTCACTGAATAAATCATTTCCGTTCCCCTCTCCTCCTTCCTTCTTTTGTGCAAATCAAAGGCACTGAGCTGCCAGAGCTGACAAGACAACCCCCCCACCCCCCACTTCCCCATTCCTTGCAGCCCCCGTCCTCTGGAACTTGGCGGGAATACACCATGGTTTCAGAAGCAATCAAGCTCTGACAGGCCAGCCTGAGGGACAATCCGGAGAAGCAGCGTGTGTGAGAGATGGCTGTCGCTCCTGCAGGCGCTTGCTAGCTGCTCCCTTTGGGTCTTGTAGTTTGGAACAAGGTAACGAACATGTGGGGAAGGCTGATAATCTCTGAAGTGTCTATGATTAAGTGAAACCAGTAAATTGAGATGCTTAGACAGTTACTAATATGGGCATGAAAAAACAGAGGAATCAAAGAAGAGTGGAGGGTTCAGAGTGTTTTCTCGTTTTCCCTTCATTCTTCTAATTGTGTGATCCTGTGCTGGTTCAATGGAGTCAGCCAGGAGCTGGAGGCCCTGAGGTGGACCTGAGTGGCCCCAAACAAAGCAGTTGCACATCGCTCTCCTGGTGGTGCTTGCATGATGCAGAGTGAATGCTGGGCACTGGCAGCTCACATCTCTCAGTGTAAATTAGCTGCAAACAGACCGATGAGAACAATCTCAGCAGCACTCCCAAGCCCCCGGCAAGGCTGCTGTTCTCCTGCACATAGAGAAGAGTGGCCAAGTGGCGTTTAAGTGGGGTCAGAGGAAGTTTCTAGCTCTCCAGAGTGCCCTAATGGCTGGTGGTGCTACTGTGGCTGTTGGGGGGGGGGGGCGCAATGCAATTGCTTGATTGAGAAAGTCTAAGCAAGCCCTCAGCCAGTGTGCCAGGCAACCCCAGGACTGAATTCTCATGGCATATATAGCAGCAGGTTGCTCAGATCACGTGGTGATAATAGACACAGCAGTCATCACCTCAGAGAGCTGCCTGACCTACCCATGGAGGAAAGTCAGGCTCTGCTGCATCTGCAGGAGGTAATGGAGCTTAGCTGGCGTCCCTGCCCCCTCGCATGCCCTATCTGCCCCACAAATGTCATCTATAACCTGCCCTTCTACGGCTGGCTTCTTAAGGGCAGCTGTTCCCACTCTATCCCCTGTTCCAACGTGCCTCAGCATGGACTCAAGGGCACTCCTGTTACCACCAGGTCTGTTCCAGTAATGATCCCTTCCCCCACATCAGCCCAGAACAGTTTCATCTTTATTAAACCTCTTCCTACAGATTCCCTTCTCTCCCCAATCACACGCCCTGCTCGAATAATCCTCAATTGACACCCAAGGTAGGTTAGGGCATAGCTGGCTTGTACACGGAAGGCAGCCAACCCTGGACTCCCAGTGCCTTCACTGTCACAGCAGATGCAGCCAATCTGGACATCCCCAGAACATTCATCATCACGGCAGACGCATCCAGTGCGGCTGTACATGTGTGATGTGATGCCCCTGTAAAGCCAGCACTTGGATATTTTTTTCACTCTCTCTTTCCTTTAGCTAACTTGCTAGAGTGATGATCATGCAACACAATAAACCAATGCACAGTAAGACGTCTGTTCTTTCTGCCTGTTTCATCCTCCCTGTGATGAGTTTCCCCAGCCTGTGCCTTTGAAAAGCAGTGAAATGCTTAAGTCAGGGTCACAATGCCCTCTACTGGAGGAAAAGGGCAGCCATTTCCTGTAGGGCCTGGGAGCAGAACAGCTCAGCAGCAGTAGGACTTTTTGGCCAATAGGTGAGGCAGGTGCAAAGCTTGAGTAAACTTCTATGCTATGGACCAGATGTGGTACACCAGATCTTACACTGTCTTGGACTCTGGACTTTCTTCTCACCTGTCCAAGCATATTCAGAGAGATCCCAATGTTCCTACCCACTGGCCTCTCATCAGCAGACCCTCTCCTGGCTCTGTATGAATATCTCTGGTGATGGTCCAAGGGGGTGCATACCCTCTGACTTTCAGTTTAAGTTCAAGACCAGCATGGTGAAAGCAAAGGCTATGTGAGGCATGTGCTTTGCTCAACTCTCTCTGTGGGGTGAGGTGAGGAGAGTTCCCAAGGGGACTCAGCATTCATATGACTTGCTACCTGATCCTCTGTCACAAATTTTGCTTAAAGGCTAAAATAAAACCATAAAACTCTTTCTTGAACATTCCTACTGCTTCTGATGGCAAAAGGGTCAGCTGGGAGTTTGGAGAGAAGGCCCACATGCAACCCTCAAATGCAGGGGTCTCAAACTCAAATCACCACATGGGCTGCATGAAGACTACTACATTAGCCCGATGGCTGCACCATGAAAACCTTTTCATACAACTTTAGGGGGCCCCAAGTTTGAAACCCCTGCTCAAACTGAAAGCTTTTCCCACGTACTCTGCTCTCATTCCCCTCTTCTGACTTCAGAGTTGCTGCTTTCCAGATGCTGTGGGCTTGCCCAGATTTGGCTGAGCAGACAACACAGAGAGCTAAGGAACCAAAAAGTAATGATGACTTTGAAGAACTATGGCTGAGAAAGACAGCTGCCCTCTCACTCTCTCTTAGGATGTCAGCTTGAAGGAAGAACAAATGGCCATAATTTATGTTCCTTTTCAATGGCATTGCTGCAGCTAGATTGCCACTTTCTAAAGGATATGTCTTTGGCTCAAATCAAAGAATCATAGACGATTAGGGCTGAAAGGAACATCAGGAGGTCATTTAGCCTGACCCCCTGTTCAAGGCAGGACAAACCTCAACTAAATCATCCCAGTCAAGGCTTCGTCAAGCTGGGCCTTAAAAACCTCCATGGATAGAGATTCTATGTGTAATGCTGTCTGGATTTAGGGGATCATTTATGATTGTTTTTCATATTAATAATATTTTATATTTGCAATAATCCATATGCAATATGCCATGTTTGGTACCAACAGAAAGGTTGTAATCTGCTAGGAGTGATTGTATGGTTTATATGTAGGTGTCATATCTGTATTAAAAGTTAGGAATATGTTTGTTCTCTTTGTGTTTCAATTAGTTGAGTCTGGGAGACTCCAGTGACTGAATGGCTATAGCCTTTGTCTCTTTAGCAGTCCATTAAGGAAGCTCCCAGGTATAGTGGGCCCAAGGAAAAACCTGTTGTGCCACTTGGACTTGCCCATGTGACTCAACTCCATTTTGATTTGCAAAAACTCCACACAGTATGGGGAAGGCCAGAAGTGATGAAAGGCAGCAGCACCAATTCCATTTTGTGTTCAGTCTCTAGTCTTCAACAAACACCCATCTCTGGAACTATTTATCTGTGACTGGACAAAGGATTGAGGCCCACCCAGGTGCAGGGTGTCTTCCAGAGGAACTGGACAATCCTGCCAACTCCAAATTCTTCAAGGAGTTGCTTTATACAGACTCTAAATCATTTGTATGTATGTGATTCACTTTGACCCTTTAACATCTCTCATATTTTGTTTCTTTTCTTTTATATTAAACCTTTAGTTTTAGTTATTGAAGGACTGGGTGGCAGTGTGGTATTTTGGGTAAGATCCAAGCCTGTATTCTTCTGTGTAATGTGTCTAGCCTTTGGGGTCAGGAGAACCTATTTCTTTAAGGGATCCAGTGGCTAGTTGGGGGCTAGAGAAGCTGATGTGCAATAAAGAGGGCTGTTTATGCTTTGTTATATTTCCTGATAACTAGTGCGGTGAATCAGAAGCGTGGTGTATTACTGATTGGGAACCTGGTTTAAGTACCACCCATCCTTGTTTGGGGAGTTTGTCTCTCAGTTTTGCACCTTGCTCTGATTTTTGCACATTGAGGAAATTATCTCAGGAGGCCTGGGTCACACTACCACCTCTGTCAGTAACCCATTCCAGTGCTTCACCACTCTCCTAGTGATTTTTTTCCTCATATCCAACTTCGACCACCCCCACAGCAACCTGAGATAATTTCTCCCAGTTTTGTCATCTGCCACCACTGGGAACAGACTCGCTCTGTCCTCCCTGGAATCCTCCTTCAGGTAGTTGAAGGCCACTAGCAAATCCCCCCTCACTCTTCTTTTCTGCAGATTAAACAAGTCCAGTCACCTCAATCTCTCCACATAAATCATGTGCTCCGGCCCCCTAATAATTTTTTGTTGCACTCTGCTGGATTCTTTCAAGTTTGTCCACATCCTTCTTTCCCCTTGTGCTCCACTGTTTGATCACACTCTGTTCTTCCTCTCATCATGGCTTCTTTATATGGTGAAAGTTTGAAACTCTGGGATTCTAAATTTCTTCTGGAGATTCTGGTTGCATAAATAGCTTTCATACTGATTGCAAGGATTTTAATTTGGTAAATTTAATCTTTAGCTCTTCCAGTGAGCTTTCTCAGTACTTTAAAATCACACTTCCTAAAGTTTCAGAGCTACTTTTTGACCTGATATAGTTCCCAAAGGGAAGTGGAACTTAATTAGAGGCGTTATCCCTTAGCAATTTGACTGCTGTCTTTAGGATTAAGTCAAGGGTTGCCACTGTGTGTTCCAGAACTCGCTTTTCCAATCATTTCTGGAGCTGAGAAATTGCTTCTCAAAAGTTGTATCGTGATGTGATTTTGGATCAGTTAATGTCTGGGTAGCTAATGTCACTCAAACTTACTCTTTTGTATGACTTGATTTTGGCCTCTTGGATCTCCCTCAGAATTGTGCCTTCATGGGATCAGATTCTCTCTTCTGCTACTCCAATTTTACACTGATGTAATTCCATTGATTTCAGTGAAGTTACTCCAAGAAAAACTTGTGTAATGGCGTGGCTGTCTCACTTTCTGATCGGGAGGATGGCCACATAGCCCCAGTATTCTATGTGTGTCCTCCTTATGTAGGATGGGTACTGTGACAGGGTCAGGCTGGATTGGTATAAGAGAGTGGTGGAGGTAGTATATATTAGCGCCAGGCTTAATAAAACTTTGTTCCCTGGGTTAAGTTAGCCTGGAATATTCTAGAATAATTGGTGCCGAGTGTCCCAATCAATAGGCCTGCTACTTAAGGCCTCGTTCTCAGGCAGGGCGAGGCAGCTGAAAGGAGGCTACAGAGGAGTTGAGCTCCTGAGAAGACACTGACAGTTTGTTTGGAGTTTTGTCACAACACCAAGAGGTACAGTGGGGAATTTGGGAGAGAAAACCCTACATACAAGGCCACTAGGACCTGCAGCCTGAGGGTGGACTCTATTTAATTGAGGGAGACTATGGAACTTCCCAGACCCTGAAGACTGAGGCTTTAGAACTAGAGACTGCGGGATTTCCCAGGGTCTGAAGGCAGACCAGGAGCAGTGGGGCCACTGAGTGGTGATTCAGGGAAGGTAGCAGTCCTCCTGGACTAAGTATAAAGACTGCTACTTAATAGGGTCCCTGGGTTGGGGCCCCGGGTAGAGGGCGGGACTGGGCCCCCCTGACTCCCTCCCATCAGCCAACCCCTCACTCCCAGAGGGAAGGAAAAATTGAGAGGGCTCAGCCAAATCTTGCCGCACAATAGAAAGCGCAGGACCTACAGTGGCACCTCACCTCGCCACAGGACTTATCCACATTCTACCACAGTCTCCTCCATTTGGAAATTTTATTTCAGTAGAACGCGGGGGCTTTTGAAAGTCTATTTGCTCCTTTGTCACTCTTCCTAGTCTGCCATACCTGTATGGTGTACACCACCAATGCATCTCACTTACTATAGTCATTCCATAGTATTAATTTTGCTCTGGGTGTTCAATGTTCCCTTGAGAAGAAATGATAAACTTGGCTTTGGACTGGGGATGACTATCCCAGGCCACCACTGTCTATGACTACACTGATTTTTAGTGGGCTAGCTCAGATGATAGCTAGCGCCTGTGTCTGTGTGAGCTTGGAATCACATCCTCAGCTTCTACAGTAGGTATAACCATAGTGAAAATGCACTGCTGGGCACATAAAAAGTCATGAACTCTCAGTTTTTGGCTGCATGAGGACCCATGCTGATGCTGGAAATTAGGCCACATTGTCAGTTCCAACAGTCCCATCTTCAGCCACGACTGTGGAAGGTGATAGCTCTTTGGATCCCCCAACCTGCTGTTGGGAACTGAGGAACCCAGGGGGCTTATTCCCAGCTTTCCAGGTGTGTGAGTTTATAAGCTAATTCTGTCTGTTGTTCGCAGCATACCATGGGGCAGATTTTCTTGTGAGCCTGGTCTGCCTCATATTCTGCCAACATGCTTTAAATGTGATGTGAAAGGTCATCTGCTATTCCAGTCCTAGGTCCTTCCACCCAGGCTGATGCAGGTCATTTCTTGCCCACAGACCCACCCCCACCCCCACCCCCATTAGATCAGACTTCTCTTAGGTGTCCACTCAGCTCTATTGATGTGTTTTAGAAGTAAGAACCAAGGCTGTGCATGTCCCTGGAGCATAGACCCTGTAATGTGTCCCCTTCCCTTAGCCTCTGGGTTAACCTAATAAGAAAACCCAACCACACATGGCCAGACCAACAGATCACTTAGCTCCCAGCTCTGCAAAAACAAAGGGAAAGACTGAGCCCAGACCCACACCTCTGGCTTCACACTGGAATCCCAGAAAGATGCCTGCAGTGGCACAGTGTCTTCTGAACTAAGCAAGCTTTGTACCTGGGAGATGATAAGAGCAAGTGTTATGTGTACCCCAGCAGCATCTAGCCCCATAGCACTGGCAGAGTAAAAGGTACTCCTGACCTTGAGGAGCCAAGACAGGTGTGACTTTCCCAAGCTCTCACAGTAGGCTGGTTAGAAAGACAGGAACAGAACTCATGACGTCTGAGTGTGCCCTGCCCCCTCAACCACCCTGCCTCTCAAAGGACCCAATGAGGAGGAGGCAGCAGGGTTTTGATGTCAAACCTGCAGAAATCTTGGTGGGGTGGAGAGACCCTGGCCAGAGCAACGGGCATGCTGGGAGAAGGGACTGCACGGAGCGAAGGGAGGCTCCAGGAGGAAGCTGGCCAACAAGGCTACAGTTGGAGTCCCAAACTAGTCGAGCAGTGTGGGAATGGGTAGAAAGAGGCAGCCTGTGAGCCAGTTGCCAAGGAAAGGGCTGTCTTGCAAGGAAACCTTGTCACTGGCATTTTAAAGTTTGAAAGAGGTGTCTAGCTGACTACCCTGAAGATCAGAGTCCCGTGGGGCTAGGTTTGCCCCTGCCAAGCACATCCTTGCTCCCACCTTTTGTACCACATTCAGATCTTCTCCTGCCACTCACCTGCTCATGCTGTCCTGCTTCTTCTGCTGCCACCTAGGTGGCTTCTCTCCTATGCTCCATGTGTCCCCACACGCTTCTTGCAACCCACCACTGAGCCACCACCACTGGCTTCCCACATGCCCCAAGCAAAACTGCTCCCCCAAAGGGTTCTCTAGCCACTGCCCTTGGGTTGTCACTTGAATATGACCCTGCCCAAGCCAGTCTCATCCCCTCAAAGTGGGTGCAGGTTCTGTGGGGCCAGGGCTCTCCCTTGATGCTGGCAATGCACCACACTCAGCTGTGAAGCTACATTAGTCATTGTGGCAGAGGCAGTAAAGGCTGGGGCAGAGTGAGGTCCCTACTATACACACCATGCCTCAGGGTTGCTGGGGGAGTTCAGCTGCCACAGTGGTAGCCTGTGGTAGACCCTGCTCACTTCTCCCCACAGGCCCTGCAATCTAAGTTTCAGGCCCCCATGTTCCTAGCTTCCCCTTCAATCTGCCAGAAACACAGCAGCTAACCTCCCATCTCCTCATTTCTGGCCTTGCCCAGTCTGCTGCAGATCCCTCTGCTGGCTTCCCCTTTCCTCTTGCACCCAGCACAGGCTCCAGGCCCTTGCTCTCCATCTATCTGCCATTCACCATCATCTTCTTCACCTGACCAACCTCACCCTTGACCTCTGCCTCCCATGCCCACCTTCCAGTCTTGTTCCATGCACCCTCATTCCAACCACCGCTCTGGGCCTTTCTCTGTTCCCTCTTAAGTGCATCCCTTTCTGCCAGCTTTGCTACCCTCCCTACTCCACCAGCCCCTTAGAAGAGCATGGTTACTATTTATCTCAGGTGTACCTGCATGGGCATCCTCAGGGCACAAACTTCCCCTCCTCCCTCAAAACTGGCTTCCTTCACAAGACCAGCACAGGGCAGGCAATGCAGAGACCCACCTTGGACTGTGTCCTGGTAGGCAGTCAATAGAGCAGAGCTATTTTGGACCCAGGGATGCAGGGAGCATATCCCAAGCCAAGGGGCCTCACTCAGATGTACACTTTGAAACCAATACGGATCTAGCAAGTCCAACAGCAGCAAGGGGGACAGAGCACAGCCCCAGGTGACACCACCAGCCATTAATTGGAACACACCCTCTCTGGAAAAGAGACATGCCAGCCTTTCTGGACTGTCCAGCTGCTTCCCCAGCCTGCCCAGCACGCCAGTCTGGCACTTGCCTGACACTCCAGTCAGATGGCTTTCATGCAACCCCAGTGTCCTCCAGATGCCAGGCCAAACTGTCAAACAAATCAGATGGTTAAATATTACTGTAGCACCTTGGAGCCCCACCTATGGGGCAGGACCTTGCACTAGGAGCTGTAATAACAGATCGCAAAGCTAGGTCCTACCCTGAAGAAGTCACAGCTTATCAATAAGATAAGAGACAATAGCTGAAGACAAACAAATGGGGGAGCACAAGGAACCTGTGAGACAATAAGTAAACAATGCAATGGGCTTTTTCAAACCAAAATAATATAGCTAACACAGCACCTGTGGAGAGTCACACTCAGCCATGGCGCGTCTGCCCACCCTTCCTCTGCACTTTGGCTTTGAAGCAGAGGCCTCATCTGTGGACTGTACAGCACCTTGCACCAGCCACTGTGTGATCAGCTAGGGTACATGTCACTCTCTGGTAGCTGGTTTACTCAGGATAGGAGTCTACTACAGCAAACTTCTACTGGAGTTACTTCTTGGGCTCCAGGAAGAAAGGGGCTGCTTTAACACTGGAGTTCTGGCTGGCAGTCACTGCCCACCCTGTTAGCATGCGATGTACAAAGCACTGAGATTCACATTGGAATCATTTCTGGCTGCAACCAAGTGGGGTTTGATCTGAAACAGGGAACAATAAAGAGCGAAGGCTGAGTCTGCCTCCCTTTGTGAGTCATCCCCTTGTTTGCAAGGCAGTTGTACTGGCTATAAATTGATTGGGAACTCCCTACTTTGAAAGCTGGGAGGCATCTCCAAGGCACGACTCTCTAGTATCTGTGGTGACTCAGCCTGACTGAGTCTCCTTTGCAAAAAGACACTTGAACTCAGGTGAGCTGGACCCACCAATCTGACCCTCCTGCTGGTCTCCCAGCATTATGAAACATACTTCCTGTGCTAAGCAGAGTCACTGTGAGAGGACTTCATCTAGGTGCTCCCAGCTGATGTCCAGGAGACCTGCACCTGGATGAATAGCATTTCTTTATAGCAAGTGTGTTTCTCTTCCCATGAATGTCACAGAGCATGGAAAAGGTGGTACTTTGTGGCAGCATCATGCACAGAGCTGGCAACTTGTGCTGTGGACAGGGCAGCATGGCAGGGTGTGTGACTCTCTTGGATGCTGCCAACATGTGGCACAAGTGAGTTGTGACCCTAGGGCCAGACTTCATAGAAGTGCCTGACATGTTGGATGAACATGGGGTGGTGACTCCTTTGGCAAATCTGTGGATGACTGGGGCTGCCCCAAATAGGACAGGACAGAAAAGGCGATAATGAGCTCCAGAGCTGCTTGGCAGCCACTCATCAGAGCTTCAGGGGCTGAAACATTGGGGTTCTTGGGAGCCTGCTGCCCAGCCCTGTATCTGAGCAGCCCAAGTTAGATCTAGGCCCCATTTCACTTTTGGTGCCTCACTGTTAAGGAGTCCAGCCCTGACCCTGGTTTCCAGGGGCTCTGAACACCTGTTGGTCCCCTCAGCTTCAGCCAGAGTAGGAAGTGCTCCACAATGCAGGGAATAAGGCCCTGTGGTCCTCCAGGATGCAGCTGCTGCACAGGAATTGCCTATAACAGGGAGTTAATTCAGATTAAGGTAGGCTCTGAATTTGAAGTGGAAAAGCTATTCCTGATTAAATCCTTGTATGTGGATTAAAAGTGCCCTTTCCCAATGAGTTGAATAAACTAATTTGGAATCATGACAGTGCCCGTATGGGAATTCATTAGGAATAGCTATCCTGGAATACCTCCCCATGTGGACAAACCCTGCGGCTGTCTCAGATTGCTGGCTTTGTTCTCCATATCAGTAAGACAGTTTGATTTAAGGGACTCTACAACATTTCCCGTCCCTGAGAGTTGGCGGTTACAACTGACTCCTTGTACATAGTATTAGTGCTAAGGTTCCAGCTCTTTTTGTGGGAAGATTGGGGAGTGGTCAGGGAAAGTATGGCCAGGAAAAGTGTGGGCCCCTTACTGAATGGGGAGGCATCCTACTGACAAGATGGCATGGAAGAAGCTGAAGTACTCAGTGCTGCTTTTGCCTCTGTCTTACCAAACAAGGTTAGATCACAGACTATTGCACTAGGCAGCACAGCATGGGGAGGAGGTGAGCAGCCCTCAGTGCTGAAGGAACAGGTCTCCGAACTATTTAGAAACATAGAGAGTACACTTATAAAGTGGCTGGATGATGCCCAATTGGGAGCGGTGGCAAGTGCTTTGGAGGATAGGATCACAATTCAAACTGATTTGGACAAACTGGTGAAATGGTCTGAGGTAAATAGAATGAAATTCAATAAAAACAAATGCAAAGTACTCTGCTGAGGAAAGAACAGTCTGTTGCACACATACAAAATGGGAAATGACTGCATAGGAAGGAGTACTGTGGAAAAGGGATCTTGGTGTCAGTGGACCACAAGCTAAATATGAGTCAACAGTGTAACACTGTTGCAAAAAAACCCAAACACCATTCTGGGATGTATTAACAGGAGTATTATGAGTGAGACATGAAAAGTAATTCTTCCACTTTACTCTGTACTGATTAGGCCTCAGCTAAAGTATTGTGTCTAGTTCTGGACGCCTCATTTCAGGAAAGATATGGAGAAATTGGAGAAAGTGAAGAGAAGAGCAACAAAATAAATTAAAGGTCTGGAACACCTGACTTATGAGAGAAGATTGAAAGAACTAGATTTGTTTAGTGTGGAAAAGATGAGACTGAGAAGGAACAAGTTAACAGTTTTCAAGTATCTAACACAGCAATTCCCAGCCTTTCCCTTTATGTGGACCACTACATTGTCATTAAAACCTTTTGTGGACCAGCTTGTAAACAAACCATTTTAAATGTTTTTTAACATAGCCTACAACTGACAGGGGTCAAACTTGTATATTGAGGGGTATTAAAAGTACATTTATCTCTAATAATTTATTATGCTCACTCACAAACATAGTGCACTCATCACAGTACATTTACCTGCAGTCCATGGACCACAGTTTGGGAACCACTGATCTAAAAGGTTGTTACAAGGAGAAGGGACAAAAATTATTCTCCTTAACTGCCAATGACAGGACAAGAAGAAAGGGGCTGAAATTACAGCAAGGGAGGTTTAGGTTCGACATTAGGAAACAAGTCCAACTGTCAGGGGGATTAACCACTGGAATAAGTTGCCTAAGGAGGTTGTGGAATCTCCGTTATTGGAAATTTTAAAGAAAAGATTAGACAAAAACCTGTCAGGGATGATATAAGATGGTACTTTGTCCTGCCATGAGTGCAGGGGATGAACTCAATGACCCCTCATGGTCCTTTCCGGTTCCTTTGATTCTGGTATTCTAAGACTGGCCATATACAAGTACACGAGGACAGATGTAATGCATCTAAGGGTACTGGAAACAATGTTTCCTCTAATTTATCATAGGCTGTGTATGTAAAAATTCTTTGTGTGTGCTAATATTAGCACTGTTGAATTTTTTTGTGCGGGCTTTATTTTGTTGTGTGCGTAGGTTTCACAACCTGTGCGCGTACAGACATGCATACAGCTTAGAGGGGACAGAGGCTGATGCAGTTGCAAAGCAATTGGCCATTATCTTTGAAAACCTGTGATGTCTGGTGGAGGTCTCTAATGATTGGAAAAAGGTAAATATAGTGCTCATCTTCGAAAAAGGGAAGAAAGAGAACTAGAGACCAGTCAACCTCACTTCAATCCCTGGAAAAATCATGGAGCAGGTCCTCCAGGAATCCATTTTGAGGCACTTGGAAAAGAGGAAGGTGATCAGGAATAGTCTACATGGATTCGCCAAGGGTAAGTCATGCCTGACCAAGCTGATTGCCTTCTCTGATAAGGTGACTGGCTCTGTGGATGTGGGGAAAGTGATGGGCATGACATAGTTTGACTGTAGCAAAGCTTTAGATACAGTCTGTGACACTGTCTGGGTCTAAGGGACTGTTTATGGTTATCTTTCATATTAATATTTTATATTTGCAATAATCCATATATGTTATACCATGTTCGGTGTCAATAGAAAGGCTGTAATCTGCTAAGAATGATTATATGGTTTATATGTAGGTATCATGCCTGTATTAGAAACTAGAAATCTATTTGTTTTTATGTGTGTTCCAAGTGATTTGTCCTTAAGACAATCCCAGACTGGGTGCCTCTAAAACTATTTTCAAAGGGGCAGCCGTGTTAGTATAGTAAAGCAAAAAAAGCAAGGAGTCTTGTGGCACTTAAAGACTACCAGATTTATTTATTGCGTGAGCTTTCGTGGGAGAAAATTCCACTTCATCAGACACTTTGAAGAGGGGGAACTCACAGAATAAGGAACAGTTTAAAAAGCATGAGATTGACTTAGAATCATAAGCTCCCAAAACCCCAATAGCTCTGGCATTCTGTTTATTTGCCCTCTGGTTTCCATGCTGTTAAGTGCTCTCTGGTCACATTTTCCAGTTCTCTGTAGTGACAAGAGCTAAAACTCACTTAAAAAAATTAAATGAAAGCTGAGATTCTCCTGCAATCTCCTGATTCCAGGTGCTGGGACTTAAAAAAACAAAACAAAACAAAAAAACCCTTCCAAATACCACTAGACTTGTCATAACATCTTAAGAGTCGACAATACTGAAGAAGTCATGGGAGAAACATTGGAGCTGCACGTGAAATTTATTAACCCTCACACAGCTACCAAGTCCCAAACCAAGGCCCTTTTTCCTCCTTGTCAGTAGTTGCCTGCAAATTGTCCTTGGGGGGGGGGGTGGGGGGGGCAAGGACCAGGTGTTCTACCTGAACCTGGGCAACCTTAATAAATTACAGCTACCCCCACAGGCAAAAGACTAAGCATGATACAAGATTCTCTCACAGCGCCCACTGTGTCAAGATGGAGTGCATACCTGCAAGCACAGATGGCAAATTCGAGGAGCACCAGAAATGAGGAGATCATAATCATCTGAACATAATGAAGGGTTTCATTAAATACACTTGGAAAACAACTCAGCAGCAGCACGAAGTGAAACGCTGGTCTCAACGCTCCAAACTATTTAAAATTTATTAGCTTCCCCCGTGGGTCTCATGCTTTTAAGTACCAGAGAATTCTTGAAAATAATATTTTTTTTCCCTTTCCCCCTCATTTAGATGTTTTCGGCTTCTTGGAAGCATAGCGGACAGGTAATTACCAGCCCCTGGTTAGCTGTTCTCTCTGCCCCAGGGATAAACTTACCCCACAAAGAGCACTTCCCTATTGCTTGACTTGCCAGCCTTCCCTCCCTGATCCCAGTCCAGGTTTTCATACAGTCTGCAAACACAGTCATTACTGAGGGGGTGATTAAATCCCAGACACCTGCAAACTGATCCTAGTTAAACCCTGATCTCCAGACCACAGGTGGCTGGGAATGCAGAGGGGCTGGTGGGCAGCTGTGTTGATGTGGACATGAGGTATTGCCCTTAGCTGTGAACCAAAACACTGAGCCGGCCCGCCCATAACATGTTCTGGAGGCAGCATGGGGCTGGGTGGGCACAGGGAACATCAGGCAGCTGAAGCCAAGCCAGCATACCAGGGCAGAGAGATGTGTACTACTGGGACCCTCTGCTGCAGTGCTTTGGGGCTTTGTGACTCCTCAGACTGTCCCTGTGAAGGGAGAAGCATTTCATTTGGTGGCCACTGCCTGGGGAAACCTGTCATCCCTTGTCTGCTATAGATCAGTATTGAGGCCAGAGAGGGGAGTACTTGGTAAAGCATGTTAAGCATCCCACTTTCATTCCTAGCCCTCTCCCAGGAGACCAGGGCACTGAAGTTTGCTCCAGGAGTGCATCTCCTGGAACCCAGCTGGGCTTCTGCTGACGCTTGTGTGGGAGAGCAGCCAGCACACAGCCCTGCCGCAGAAGGGCCTGAACAATCCAGGGCTCACTGAACAGCAGTGGCCAAAAGCTCCTGAGGTCACAACTCCATGGTAAGCTGTGAGTACTCCTTGTGCACTCTGGCTGGCTGCGAAAGGTGCTGCACTGGGGAGGGGACAGTAGTAGAGAACCGTGAAAGGTGGTGTTTGGGGAATCCCAACACAGTCACACCAGAAACCATCCACAGTGTACACAGCCAGCCCTGTAGAGAGGAAGGATGGCATGTGAACTGAAAGACTTTCCAGTGTGGCCTGTCTCCTGTATCTCCAGGACCACCTGGGGACCTGGATCCTGTGCGAGGGAGTTGAGAAATTGAGGAGAATTAGCAAAAGGCCAGCAGCATGGGTGTTAGACTGCGGCAAAACAGAGAAGATCCGTGGAGCTTTGATTAGCTGAAGAATCCATTAGGAGCGATCTGTGAGCTGTATTATACATGCACATTTGTAATATACTCTGCAGAGTGATTAGGGAGGTAATTACAATTACATGTGAATTAAAATAAAACCAACTTCCCAGTGCCATTCAGGGGCTGATTTCAAACAGAGAAGCCAGGGAGCTGGAGGTGGCACTGTTTCCCAGCCCACAGGGCTTTGCAGCAGCATGTGACACATAACCCCAACACATTAAGATTTTGGGGCAGAGAGGGAGGGCAATGGGGCATCTGGAGCTTGGGAATGTAGTTGTTAAAATGATTTTTGATCTCCAAGAAAATGGTGTTTTGAGTTGTAGAGGAGGATTCAGACAGCCTTCCTACTCCTCAATGAGCTCACAATCTGATTGTGTGATAGATAGATAACCTGTGACACTTGTGGTCCCTTCTAACCCGATGATTCTATGATATGATCTGTCCATTCCTTGGTTTCCCACAGAGGGCAGGCCCTTTGAAGTGTTCAGCAGCACCTTGCTCTTCTTCCAGTAGTTCCAGGCTTCTGGGAACTGACTCCTCTGGCCCTGGAAAGAGTCATGGGGTGAGAGGATGGACACTCCTGAGGGACCAATGTGGGCATAATGTGCACAAATGGAAATTGCCAGGATGCACTGGGCCTCTGCACTAATAGAAACCACGTAGACATAAGGGCAAAAGAGTTGCAAGTGTCCAGCTACAAGAGAAGAGGATTTAATTTGGTGCAAGACTAAGACTCTGTATGAATTGTTCTAGGAGGAGGCCTGATTGGTGCCAAGAATTGTCAATGGGAGAAAGAGCCGCTCGTTGCCATCTGAGGTCAGTCAAAGTCAGCAGGGCTCGTGACGAGCCACTGCCATTGCCAGCTGGTAGCTGTTCACTAGCCTGGGTGCAGTGAGTTGGTAGGTCTCAGCCCATTCCTGAGCAGGCAGGTATTAACAGCACCAGAAATCAAGGCAACTGGTGCTTGCTGGCTGACGGCAGGGAGGCAAAGCTTTGGTTGGTCCTTGGGCACTGAACCACAGTATCAGCCCTGGAGGTGATCCCCTGGCTTGTGGGGAGGGGCATGCGTAGAGTAGGGGACTATCAGTATGCGTGTTACGGCTGCCCACTCTGGATCTGTTCTGTGGATCCAGCATAGAGCCCACTCTCTACGGCTGGCAGTTACATCCCCGAACACCAGCTGTTGTGCTTCCTATCTCCACGGAGACCTCTTGACATCTGCCTTTGTTCGAGTACAGCAGACCCGTGGAGTAATACCATGCTCTTCTTTATTGGCGCCAGCACTGGAGCCTCCTGCATTTCTGTCTTTTAAAATAAACAGGCTGGAGGTGTCCTTTGCTTTCGCTAAACAAGCAGCTCCTTGTAACGACCTGGATTCTGCTTGGACAGGCTGGGGATCAGAGGGACAGAGACAGATGGGTAGGAGGCAGCAGGATGGTTGGAAAGGGGTTGTATTTGCTGTTGGGGAGTCGACTGCACGGAGCCAGAAATCCTGCCTGCAGCCAGATCCATCAAAGTGGCTGTTCTGAGCAGAATGGGCAGCACTGCCCATGGGCAGGACACGCAGCTGCAAAACTGTCACAGCTCCGTGCGCGTCTCTTCAGGCCCCCACTCTTTGACTGGTCATAGCTCTGCCTCACCATGCTGCTCCACACTGCCACAGGCCCAGGAAAGCAAACCACTACAGAGTGTGGCACAGTCTATTACAGCTCTGGCACAAGCCAAGCAAGAGTTTCAGAGCTGTTTTGGAAACCTCCGGGCTCCTTTCAGATTTCTGCCTCTTTCTAACTCCTCCAGTTCCAGGGACAAGGCAAACAGAGGTCTGTAACCTGTCTGATGTGATCACCTATTGGCTTCTAGGCATGGAGCAAGTCAACGGATCTCAGCAGCATTCAGAGGAAAGGGCCCTTTAGGCCATCCAGGAGCCACAGCTCTCTTCACTCCTTCTGCCTGCAGCAGCCCCATGGGATGCTAGTGCTGATTTTGCTGGGCAGAAGAGGGAGGCCTAGCTGAAAAGGCCTTGGTGCTCTTCTCTGGCCTGTGCAAAGCTGAGTTTGCGAGGCTGCTGGTGGCAGCTGAGCCTTGCACCCTGGGCTGTAACTAGGGTGGTCTGAACAGGACAAAGCCCAGGGAGCTGAATTTTAGAGGGTACTGCCAGACCCCAGCTGGCCCCAAAGAGGAATGTGCTGGCTGGCTGGTGGGGGAGGCATCTGCCCGGCCCTGGCTGGCTGGGTGGTTGACTACACTGGTCGGCCGGCAGGAGAGGCACCCGCCTGGCCCTGGCTCACCTGGCGGTGGGGCTGGATCCAGCTCTCCACCACTGGGATGAATCAGGCCTTGGGCCAGATTAGATCTCCATTCGGGGTGGGAGAGCCCTGGGGGCTGCTTGCCCCAAGCGCCAGATGGCCTAGTTATGACCCTGCTTGGACCTAAGCATCAAGCCCTGGTGTTAGGCCCTCCAAGGCTGCTCACTGGCTTCAGTGGGGTGAGTTGGTGGGAGCCCTTCCTATGGCCCACATTGCACAGTCACGGTAGAGAAGCTAAGGACTGAGCAGGAACCAGACCGCTTCACTCCCTTCTAAGGGTGGACCCTGTGCATGTTGGAGGAGCCCCCCTTGGAAGCCTGTGCTGAGTCTGCACTGAGGATTGGCTAATGGAGCAAACACTGGACTGGAACTCAGGCTCAGTTCCTGCCTTGGCCACACACTCCCTGCGTGACCTTGGGCAAATCCAGTCAGCTGCCCTTGGCTTCTGCTCCCTGTCTGTGCAAGGGGTAACAGGGAAAGTAAAACACATTGCTGCTTGGGAGTGGCTCCAATATGCTAGCAAAGGGGGGGCTCCCCTGATATCCAGGTAGACAAGGCAGAGAGGATTTTGCTTTCCAGCACTGTCAGTCCAGGCTCTCGAACAATAACAAAGGGCTCATTGCTTTTCAAGCTGCTCTTGATCTCAGGGCCAGTAGCAAAATTCTCTCAGTGCATCCCTTGGTGCCGCTTCCTTCATGCTCATCCTGTAACAACAGCGGAAATCCTGCAGGCAGTACAAAGAGAGGGCAGAATTAGCAATTCACTGCCAGCAGCTGAGAGGGGAATGGTGCCCCGCTTCTCCTCCTGTGGTAATATAGCACAGGCTCTGCCAGCTGCCTCCTAACTGCCTCCATGAGGCGAAGACAGTGACAGGATGGGACAGAAAGGATGATGCAGGAGCAGAAGCTGAGGCTGAAATATTCTGTGTTGTGCTTTGGGATTTGTAGGAATCATTCAAATACAAAATAAAATCAACAGAAGTTCTATGAATAGTCATGGGAGTAGCACAGTGAAGGCCAGTGGATGGAGCACTGCCCTGTGGCTCAGGAGACGTGGACTTTATCCCTAGATTTGACACTCAGGGAAAGGGGTGATAACCAATTAAACACCTGTGGCTGAGCTGTGTCAGCTGACATGGGCTCCATGGGCTTAGGCTATGGGGTGTAGACCTTCTGGCTGAGTTGTGAACATTCACACCCCCTTTAAAGAGACCCATGTCAGATTCTGCTGCCATGAGCAAGGCATAGGTGTTCAATTGCAGTATGAAGTCTGTGACATTCACCTCCTGCACTCTGGACTGGTGTGCATCTGTGCCACCCAAATTTGCCACTCTTGCACCCTGAGTTATTCCACTTTGCTGGGTGAACACCCACTCCTGGGTCAGCTCATGCCCAGCTTCCTCCATGTATCAGTCCCTCATGTAGTGGAGGAACCCTCCAGCTAGCCACTCTTGAAATAGATCCCCAGCAAACACCTCTAGTCCTAGAAGCAACTGTGGGAACTAGTGCCTTGCCAGGTTCAGTACTGCACTCTGCGAGCTCATTTACACTTGTCTGTCAATTTAACAAAGAAATTGATATATGCTAGCTTTGTCACCCTCAACCCACATGCACTGCTTCACATAGAACACACAAAGTTTATTGACTGCTGTGACAGTGTGACCTGTTCCCATGACTTACACTTCCCTGCATTTATCTCCTTGCATTCTGTAAGTTCCCCCCTCTTTTCAAAGTGTCTGACCTAGTGGGATTTTCCCCTACAAAAGCTAATGCAATAAATATATTTGTCAATCTTTAAATGCCACAGGACTGCTTGTTTGTTTTAATAAATCAAGGAGTTTATCACAATCAAATAAAAGAGAACTAGTGCTCTAAACTAATACCCCCATTTATGCCTGCTTTCATCTTACCGCACAGGTGGGCTGTGTCATTTTGCAGCTTGACCCCTCCCCGCACCTCCTTTTGGATGGGTTTTCAGTCCTTGGTGTTGCATCAAAGACAGATTCCAGGAGCATCCCAAATAATGGTCAATTTCAAAAGGGATAGCCATGTTAGTCTAGTCCAGTAAAAAAACAACAAGGAGTTGTGTGGCACTTTTCCCATTACAAAGGGTAATTTGACTTCAGGCTTCCCATGGTTTGAGCCTGAAAACTGCTCTGATTTGCTGTTACTGTATGACCTGATCTTATGTTTTACACACCCTTGCATTTAGTTTCATTCCCTTCTGTAAGTTCACCCATCTTCGAAGCATCTGAGGAAGTGGGATCTTCTCCCACGAAAGCTCATGCAAAAAATAAATCTGTTAGTCTTGAAGTGCCACACAACTCCTTGTTGTTTTTTTACCAAATAATGGTGTCTCTTTCTTTTAACAAATTTCCTGGAGATTCCCTGGGATCAGGTGATCACCCATGTCTCACAATGGGCATGGTCTTTCTGTCTTGAGCCAAGGTGATTGGGTTCCATTGTTCCGGTAGGCATGCCTCTGGGCAGTGTGAAAGCACAGCTCTATGTGTAACCCTCTCCCTTTTCTCCCTGGATTACTTGAGAGCAGGCAATACTCACGTGTGCCCAGGCTTCAAAGTTTGATGACAAAGAGATCCTGAGTTTCTCAGTGGTGATGTTGGGACTGTGGGAATCCTCTATCCACTCTTCTGCTGCAGTCCCTTTGCTTTACAGGAAATTAAATTTGGCAGTACCTCCACCTGGCTGGGTCCAGTACACGCTCAGTAGCATGCCTTGGGAGCCTCCAGGACTAAATCCTTGCGGCTAAGAATAACCTGTGGGATGGGTCTAATCCAAACTTACTAATTATATATGTAATACATTCATGCTGCTTAGTTGCATGTAACAAACTTTTACTTAGCAAAGCAACTTACCTTAACAGGATGGAATTGAATATTGCTACTAATTTAAATACACAGAGGCAAGTAAATAAATCAGTGAGCAGACACAGAATACAGTTTAAAGGAAACTTATCTAACTAGCATGTTCACAGCCCTTTTTCCAACACAAGGGCACGCTTCCCAGAGTTCCCAACCCCAATCCCTTGCTTGCGTGGGTGCGCTTGGAGGGTCAGTGAGGGAGACTAGGCAGCTCTCTGCTGGTCCAGTGTATCTGCTCAGACCCACGCTGAAGATCCGAAGTGAGCCCAGCCAACGGTCTGTAGTCCTGGCCCTGGTTCAAAGGGACTGCCACACTGCCTTCCCTCCGGCACAGTCAGTCTCTCAGCAGACTCCCTTGCTTTACAAGCCCTGCTCCAAATTGGAGGGTGGGGGGGAGAGACAGACACTCCCACCCTTACTACAGATCCAGCTCAGTCAGCTTTAGGCTCAGACCCTGCTTGGGCTGAGTGAGCCACCAACCTCTGAAGCTCCCTGCTTGAGTGAGCGTCCTGCAGTCTCAGGAACCCCAGGAACCCCAGCAGCTTCCAGATTCAGACATGTCTCTTTCCCTCTGTGGAGACCCCTTTCACCCCCCTCTGCTTTCCGGAGGGGCAGGCAGGGTCCCTCTCTTTTTTCCCAATGGATCATGGGAGTCATAGTCTCTCCGTGGAAACCTCACAGCACATAGCAACTGCTTAAATGTTAACCTCCTTCCAGGGGCGTTGCTGCCCCGGGGAGGAATCTGGGGCACAGCCCCCCCCCCCCCCCCCCCCCCCCCCCGCCCAGCCCCCCAGTCGCCCGCCCAGCGTCCAGGCCGGGGACAGGTCCAGAAGCCGCTGCGGGCGGCTGGGCCCGCATCCCCAGTCAGGGATGGGGACGGAAGCAGCCACGGGGAGCTGGGCCCCGCATCTCCGGCCAGGGACGGGGCTGGTGCGACCGTGGGCGACTGGGCCTCGGATCCCCAGCTGAGGACAGGGCCAGGAGCAGCCTCTGCTGCCAAGCCCTGGATACCCAGCTGGGGATGGGGCTGCGGTGGCCGCCGGCAGCTGGGCCCCAGATCTCCGGCCCAATCAGGCCGGAGACTGGGGGGGTGTCCACCAGACCCGGGGCACTGGCGCTGGGATTCGGGGCAGTGACTCCAGTTTTCCAACACTGCAGATATAGAGAAGGAACTGGCTTTGTTCACAAGCAATGCCTCCCGTTCCCTCATCTCAGGGGAAAGTTTCATTCTGTGCAGTCAAGAGTCACTTCTTCTCAGTGCTGGGGTTGGGGGTTGGATTTTATTTATCTTTGTTGCTGATTTTTTTTTAACAAAACCCCTGACTAGAACATTATGGCTTTTAAGTTTATTCCAAACATTTGATATTTTACATAATCATATTATTTATGTGACAAGATTAAAAATATTCCATGCACCAACAGACAACCAGTGCATACCCAGTTCCTTGCCAATCCTTCCCAAATTTGCATTGCATTCCTGACTTCTCAGAATTTGTGCAGATTATGGCATTAGGGGGAGAGAAGAGGAGAGAGAAAGAGAAAGAAAGAAAGAGCAATCTTCATTTCATGTCTCATAAAACCTAAAGGGAGACACCTTTTTGGAGATCAAACCCGCAGCCCCTAGCAGTGTGTGCTATCTGCACAGAGGAGTTTAGTTTAATATCCCCATGCTCATCCATGGAATAATAGATTTATTCTATACCAGTAAACATTCATTTCACACCTAAAAAGGGGCAGGTTCATCACTTATGAAATCAGTGATTCCATAGATTCCGAGGTCAGAAGGGACCACTGTGATCTGCTAGCCTGACCTTCTGCATAAGAGGAGAACTTCCCCAATAGCATTCCTAGAGCACAGCTTTTAGAAAAACATCCAATCTTGATATAAAAATTGCTGGTGATGGAGACTAGAGAACAGAGATATTTACCGAACACTTCTGCCTGTTCTGAATTATTATTCGGAAAATATGCTTCCATTGCCACCGAGTGAATGGGAATGGATTCATGTCACGGGCGTTGCAGGGAACGGAGATAAATGAGTTTCTGTGGGCTCAGCACTGCAGGCTGCAAGAGGAAGCTTCATCGTCTTCTTTCAGTCCCAGATGAATGCCTGCACTCCCCTGTCTCATCCCACCCTGCTCTGGGCTTTGGCAGAGGTTTTCCAAGACAGCCATATGACTGGCTGAAAACAAAACGTGATGCAGGCCTTGGTTCTGTTGACTGGAAGGAGGGTGTCTACTCTGTGGCATAGTGTTTGAGAGCACAAGGTTCAGGTATAGGTTTGCCTGGGCCCTCAGTTCCTCTTTCACATGTATCCTCTGGCCTGGCCAAGTCTCAAGCAATGGGAATTGGGCAACTCCTGGGCCAGTTCAGTCTCCCACAGTGTGACACCTCAGGGCTTTCCCTGCCTCTAGTCAGGGGGCTTCTGAGAGGAAGTTGGAGTCATTGAGCTTCCTTCTATATGTGGAAAAATAATCCACCCCACACCTTGAAGGGAGAAAATGGTCAATAGCCATTGCTGGGGGGATGCACTGGCACCTGTGTCTTTGTGATATCACAGGCCTCACAGTCACCTTGGCCTCTGCAGCCAATACCCCTGAGGACCCATGAGTTGGTGCTCCATGGATCTGGAATAAAGCTCTCTTTGATCCCTCTGAATACACCATGCCCTGTTGTGTGAGCCCTGTGTTTCGCAGGACCTTAGTCACCCTAGTGAAGCACCCGCTGGCTCAATGAATGGTCAAGCTAGACATCAGAGCCCAGCTGGATATGACACAAAGACTCAAGGACCCTCCTGCCCACCAAGGGGACCACCTGTGTCATTCTCAAAGCCCTAAGGTCCCACCACTCTCCACACCATCCTTCTCACTAGAAGCAGGGCATGTTCCCACGCTGTAACCTATCCCTACTCTAATAGTCCACTGACATTACTGCTGAGTTTTGTGGGGTTCTTCATACTCCCTAATCTACCAGAGGCAGCCACTGCACTGCCTGGGCACCCCATCATCTGTGCATCTCCTGGGTGACAGGAAGCAGGTCATCCTTGAATGACTGCACCCCAAGCCCCTGGCTCCCTGAAACCCAGGAAGGGTACACAGCCTGAGGCAGTTTTCTCCAAACTGTGCACATTTCATAGATTTTATTTGAAGTGGCAAAGTGAGTCACAACCAAAGAGCATTGACCCAGCTTTCAAACTCATGGGTGTTATAACTTGGCAAGTCAAAATTCTTTTGTTATTCCTTTGATTTTTATCAGCTAGACTCAGTGCTAGAGAGATGCGGCCACCCTGACCTAACCCCAGCTATGTGCATAGTCATGCTCTGAAAAATGCCATGGTCATAGAGTTCCATCCAGAAGGGATCACTAGATCATCTCAGCTGACCTGAATAGCTCAGGCCAGGAGATTTTATTCAGTTATCCCTTTATTGAGTCAAACAGCTTGTGTTTAGCTAAAGCATAGCATCAAACAAGGCATCCGGGCTTGATACACAGTCACCAAGAGGGAGAATCTGATTCTTCCCTGATAGGTTGCTCTGGTGTTTAATAAACTTCTGAGTCCAAAGCAGGGGCTCTCTCTCTCATGTTAGCATTTATAGTAAAAAGGATTCTGAAGCTGGAATTAAAGTCTTTCTTTCTTTCTTTCTTATATCAGGATATGTAACTTAGACCTCATCTCATCACAGATGTTGTTCCCATTTAACAATGGTGGCAGAATGGTTCAAGCCACACAACCCCTAGAGTAGATACAGTTCTGTTAGTATAAATAGTTTACTGATGCTATGGCCAAACGTAGACAGATCTCAGAATTTACGTGATCATCATTATTATTGTAGGGCCCAGGAGCCCTGCATGAACCAGATCCCAAATGCACTAGGTGCTGTACAAACCTAAACAAAAGAGATTAATAATTTCAATGAGAGTTAAGTATTTAAATATCTTTGTGGTGCTCGGTCTGAACACCTAACTCCCTTAGAATCCTTTGGAAATCCCAGCCTTATGGACTTGTGTAATTTGACTTGTGTGAGTATTTCCACTGAAATCAATAGGACTCTGAGTGTGAGTAACTGCACACGTGTGTGTCAGTGTTTGCAAGTTTAGAGCCAGTAACAAAGGGGAATGGGAAGACAACACAGATATGCTCTTACCACCTTGCTTTCCTTAGGTATGCCTACACTATGGGCTTGAGTCGACTTAAAGCCCCTTAAGTCAACTCAAGCAAAGCCTAGTCTATATTTAGAAATTGTTAATAACTCCTGCCCTGTAATAACTCCTGCCACAGCACAAGCAGCTGGGAGTCAGATCTGGCACAGAGCTGGCTCCTAGCCCCCGCAGCCTGTGGCAAGGGACTGGGGGCCAGATCAGGCTCTCAGCCCCTCTCTGCAGGCTCACAGCCCCTTGCTGCAGGTTTCAGGAGCCAGCTTCCAGCCCCTGCTGCCTGCTGCAAGGGGGTGGTAAATGGATACGACTCCCAGCCACTTGCCTGCAGCCCTGGAGCCAGACTGGGCTCCAGGAGCCAGACTGGGAGGGGGGCAGGGCAGTCCCAGGTATGTCTGCACTGTGTACAGACTTTAAGTCTACCTTGTTAAGTTGACTTCCCAGGGCCCCTCAGTGTAGACATAGCCCTTGTCACTAATGGACTTGTCTTCATTAACTGGATGTAACTGATATGCTTTCAGGCCCTCCTGTACAAAGGGCAAGCTGGAGCTGGTTGGAAACACAATCTATTAGCTAGCTACATTTATATAGGCACAATTTTTGTAGAGCACCCTCACCACATACACACCACCCAGGACTGGGGAGGCACAAATATCCCCTGACCAACTGGTTCCAACCTTGGAAGAGCTTGCAAGATGTCTGGGTATTAACTAGTAGCATGAATAGTTCTGCAATATATCTATGTGCACATGGAATGCTTTTCTTTTCCAGGAACATTCTTTAACTTGCATGAATGTTTGTGAGACGTGAGCCAAGGGGGGTGGGGGTGTCATTGTGCATATCCAGGTCAAAGGGTTGTTTTTATTGCAATAGTTATTTGCAAATGCTTTTTTTTTTTTTTGCCCCAGCATTCACTAAGGTCATACTGAAAATACGACCTGCACATGCAGACAAAGTTTGTGCCCTCCTCCTATGTAGGAGATGGATTTACTGAAGCACCTAACCCATGGATCAGAAAGGGGAAGAGGAAAATAAATCTAATATAAAAATAAACAGTGTCCAGCCACCCCTTTGTGCCAGCACAACTCCCAGTTGGGCCCTGTGACCTTGACACAGAGCAGCAGTTGCCATCTCACTAAAAGCGCCTTCGTTTTCTTTCCCTACAGCTGAATCTTGCTTGAAAACAGACACAGAATGACAGGAGAGGGAAACACTCCTGGACTTCAGCTAGGTTTGGAAACTGAATCGGAGATGCTTTTGATTGCTAGGACTCCATCAGGATTTCCCAGCCCTAACTCTGACAATAAGAGGAAAGGACTCACCATTCCAGAGAGGGCCATGGCTGTCCTCATCGGCTGTGTTCACGCATTAAATGTTATTTCAAAATAAGTTATTTTGAAATGAGTTGTTTCAAAATAAAATCCTTATTTCGAAGTAACATCTCGAATTAAGAAAATGCTAATTCGAAATAAGTGAAGCCCTCAGAATGAAATAGCATGCCCTGTGTGTGGACATGCTATTTCACTTCAGGAGAGGGGCAGCATGGGAGGTGTGGCAACATGGCCACCTCACTGGGCCATGTTTGCAGCCATGTTAGCAGCCATTTTTGCCGGCCAGTCACGTAAAAGCAGGCACTGACCTCCCCTCCCTGTCCATTGTGACTCCCAAGACCTTGTGAGAGAGATGGCTACGGATGCTCCGCAGCCCCCATACCATCCTCGAGTGCTTGGTAGACCCACTGCTAGCCTGCAGGGTGCTGCCCTGCTGTGGGACACAGTCTTCCCTGAGCCCGATGAGCCCAGAGCTGAGCCTGGACCTTTGTCTCACTGGCCCTCACAGCAGCAATAGCTCCCTGTCCCCCTTCTGTGCCACAGCGCATCTGGGCACAGGACACCAGCACAGGCTGGTGGAAACGGGTTGTCCTGCAAACCTGGAGCAATGAGCAGTGGAGGAGGAACCTCCGGGTGAGCAGGGAGACCTCCACCCACCTCATCGCCGAGCCCACCCCAGTCCTGGGCTGAATGGTCACAGTGATGAGGGCAGCCATCCCCCTGGACAAGAGAGTGTCCATCACTCTTTGGAAAATGGCCACTCCCGAGTCCCACAGGTCCATTGCCCAGATCTTCGGCATCAGGAGGTCCACCGTTGGGGAAGTGTTGCTGCAGGTCATCCACACCATCAGAGCAGTCCTGCTGCCATGCCTCGTCACTTAGGGAGCGCTGCAGGACACCATCACTGGTCTCACCACGCTGGGCTTTCCAAATTGCGGGGGGATACTCAATGCCACCCGCATCCCCGTGCGAGCCCTGCTGCACTGCCCACTCCCTTGTTCTGCCACAGCCAGCCCCCACCCACCCCACCCATACCCTGAACCCAACCCAATAAAACACTGAAGTACAACTGTTAACGTGGGTGAATTTGTTTTATTAATACAAAGAAGGGGGTCGGGGAAGGTGGAGCTTGGGAGGCAGCAAGGGTCGAGTAGGGGCAGAACTGAGAGGACTAAACTGGGAGAGGGGATGTGGGGTGGGGGCAGAACTGGGGGGACTAAACTGGGAGAGGGGATGTGGGGTGGGGGTTTGGGGACAGCTGGGGGGATATATTAGGGAGCCACCCCAGGGCATGGCCTGCAGCCACCCCGGGTCCAGGGGCACCAACAGCAAGGGACAGCTGGTTCCCTTGGTGCGGCTGCTTCTGGGACCTGGGGGGCAAGGTGCGTACCAATGCACCACATGGCACCGTGAAGGTTGTCGAGGGCTGTCGCCTGGCACTCAAGGGCCATCGCTTGGCACTCCAGGGCCACCACGATGTGGTTGTTGGCGTCAGCTGCTGGACAACATTGTCCTGGTGCCTGCCCTGCTCCATGCTCCAGGCCTGGAACGACTCTTTGGCTCGCTGGCCGAGGTGGAGCAGGGTGGCCAGGATGTCGTCCCTGCTCTGGTCGGCTCTCCTCCTGGGCCGTGCGGTGGTCGGCGGGCTCACAGGAGAACGCCAGCGGGTGGGCAGATGAGCTGCAGGCAGAAGGGAGAACAGTTACTGTCAGCCTACTGGCCTTGGTTTGTACAGCCTGTGAGCTGCAAACACCCTTGCCCTGACAGGGAGCAGGATTCCCAAGCTGTGTGCTGTGTATACTGCACTCAGGGGGCACGTGGCCTCGTGGCCCACAGTAGTGAGCTGTACTTGGCAGCATGTGGCCCGGGAAGTCTCCTGAGGCCATGTGACAGCAGTGCTGGCTGCAGGCTCTCTGCCCTGCATGCTGCCACATCTGCCTATTGCCACCCCTGTGTTGAGGGACCCCCATCCTGCTTGGACCCAGAACCCTGTGTCCACATCAGAGCCGTAATGTGCTGTTTCACCGCCTGGGGCATGTTCCAATCGGAACACCCCCCTTGCCATTAGCAGCACTTGGGGCCAGCGCCGCAAAATGTGTCTTTTAAATGAGCAGCTGTATTGAGCTGCTCCAGTGCGCCCAGGGCAAAACCGCATTGGCCCCGCTGTAGTTACGGCCCTCCTCCACATGCCTCCCTGCCACCTGCATCCACAGGAGAACCTGGGCACCTCCCTCGGGCCCGAGCCCCACCGTTCCAGGGTCGTGCCCCCTGGGGACCCATGCCTTGCACTCCTGGGCCTCCCTACCTTGGGGTGGGGGGGATGACACTCACCAACTGGCATGGTTGATGTGCACCTCAATGTGCCCTCCAGGGCGGCTTCCTCCTCCTCCGGCTCCTCCTTGGGGCTGCTGGTGTACTCCTCCCCTGCAGGGATGAGCTCTGGGCTGGTAGGTGGAACACTGCTGAGCCGGCTGGTCTCACCCACATCCAGCAGTGCCTCGGCCCCTGAGGGGGCCCCCTCTGGGGATGTGGCCAGGGTGCAGGGCTCGCCAGAGTCCAGAGTCCCAGATGGGAGGCCACTGGGCTCCTGGACCAAGAAGGCGTGGAGCTCTTCGTAGAAGGGGCAGCTGGTGGCAGCTGCTGCCCTGTGGAGCTGCCTGGCGTCCCTGGCCCATGCATGCTCTTGGCGGAAGCCTTTTACTTTTGAGCACACCTGTTCTGTGGTGCACTCATAGCCATCCACTTCCAGGGCCTTGGCAATGTCCTGGTAGACATCGATGTTCCGGTCCCGTGCCTGGAACTGAGCCCTGATGTCCTCCCTTGCCCAGATGTGCAGGAGGGTGAGGGTCTCATCCTGGCTCCAGATAGGTGCCCAGGGTCGCCCCTGTGCCCGAGCGCCTCGATCCTCAGCCATCGTGCACAGTACTGTGTGTAGGCAGCACAAGGGACCAGGCTGGCAGGGCACTTCCTGGCCCCTGCGCACCCTGGGAGGAAGAAGGTCAGCTCGCACTGGAATCGAAATAGCTGTTGTCTCGAAACAACTTATCCGAACGCCGTTTCAAAACAATGGCTATTTTGATTGCAGGTGAGGTTTAACGCTTTTGAAACAATGGCCGTTATTTCAAAACGACGGGACTCCATCATTCTGAAATAATGAAACATCATTCGGACATACCAGGCTTTATTTCGAAACAATGGCTGCTCTTTCGAAATAAAACCCTGGTATGGACACAGCCATCTAGTTTTTGAGTTTGGCGTGCTAAAACGTAACACAATGCTACCCTCTACTACCCTGGATTTCACCTATGCTGCTTCCTCATAGCAATGCTCTTCACTTGGGCATCTCCCACATGCCTCTTCCACTGCACCTCCTTTCCATGCCTACCCACCTGTCCTTCCCTGTGTGAGGGACTTGCTCATTAATTCCTTTCCCATATGCCTGGTGTCCTAATTTTAATGTCACTCTGCCATGACAGACTGGAGTTCCCCTACGCCTTCCTCCTTCCGAGTAATCTCTGTGCCACTGGCATGCAGTTGCAGAAGGTGTGGGAGGGAGGGGCTCCCATCACATCAGAAAAAAGATGGCAGCTGATAAGCAAGAAAGGAACTTGGCCAGGAGTGAAAGCTCCCCTGACTCTAAGGAAAACAATTTTCAGAATGGGAGTCAAGAGGGCCAAGATTTTTGAAAGAATTCTGCCCCCTAAAACTGGGGTCTGATTTGCAGAAGATCACATTGGGGGACAGCACCATCCATAGGGGGGTATGGGGCCCAGGGCTAATTGGCCTCTGCGGGGCCCCCCTCACCCTCACACCCCATGCTAGGGGGGCAGAAACAGCCAGCATAGGGGAGTGGCGAGAGAGTGGAGTCCATCCTCTGGGCTGGCCTGTTCCACTCTTGGGCTGGCTGTTCCCTGTCCTGGGGGTGGGGTGAGCTGGCCTATGCAGAGGCCGGGTTCAGCACTCCCAGCTTCGTCCCCCGGCACTGCCTTTGGCCCCACACCGTAGACAGCAAGAAGGGGGCTGGGGACAGCACAGCTGTTGGGGGGAGGCAGCGGTTCAGGCCCTGCACTGCCCTGTGTCACGGAGAACCCAGAAAAGCCTCTTGGATCCCCTCTGTTCACAACCACCAGGGATTCTGCTATGGTGGAGCTTTCTCCCATTCACCAGGGTCTCCACGCTACATGTAGCCAGCTTCCCAAATCCAGGCCCAGAGAGTCCGATCCTTGCTCTGTCTGGTCTCCCTTGGGGGGGGGGTCCTCCCCCTATGAGGGTCCCAGCTGTCCCAATCAGCAGTGACACTCAGCCAGTGTAGCAGTCAGAGGGTTTATTAGCAATCCACTTGGCACAGCAGCTAGGACAGTTGGCTCTCAGATCACCTAGGAGGGCGGATAGTAAACCCCCAGGACAAGCCCCGGAGGTCCTGCCCCTCCGACCTCCATCTTCCTTCCTGCCTCTCTCCCCTTTGTTCTCCTCTCTCTACCCACCTGCCCTGCCCCTGGTCTAAACCAGCCACAACCTGTCACCCCCAGGGGGTCCAGGTAAGGTCGCACTAAAGCCTCTCCCCCCCCAGTGGTACCTATAGTTATCACACCCCTGTGTCCCATCACCAGAATACCATCACCCAAGAACAGGAAAAAGAAGAACCACAATAACCCAAGAGGTTTTTTTACTTCACACCCTGCTCATGGCAGGACAGCGCAGGGCCCACAGAACATGGAGCCTGGGGCAATTGCCCCTTTTGTCTCCCCCAAGGATGACCCTGCTAAGGGAATGTGGGGTGCTCAGCTCTTCAGAACATCTGCCTTCAACTGAGGGTGAAGTGCTCTTGAAACTCTGCCTGCAAGCATCTGCTCAGGCCAAGGGACACAGAGGTGCCTTCTCTTCTCTAGATATAAATGTCCAGACCTGGCCATAGCAAGCCAGAACAAGGTCCTGGAGCCACTGTTGGATGAATAGTGTAGTAGCTAGTACCTCTACTTAATATGCAGAAACTCCTGGGTTCAAGCCCTGGGGGGGGGGGGGTTGGATTTGATGATCTCCTGAGGTCCCTTCCAACCCTATGATTTGATTTGACTGCACTGCTTCTACTGGCCAGGCAATTTCAGTTTTGTTGTTTATGTTAAAGAATTGCTGGTTTCAGCTGCAATCATCTGGTCTGGAGCAAATCCATCTCCAAGCAAGATCCTTTGGATCATTCACACCCACAACACTGCTGTTAATCAGGAGTCACTCCACTAGTGCACTAGTGAATGTAAGTGTGAACTGAATGGAGACCAGTGTCCTTGGAGTTACACTATGGTCTGGACTGTGCTTCCAAAGAAATCAGTGGGAATTAACTACTACTTCCAACAGGAATAGGTCTAGGCCATGTACGGTAGCAAAGGGCTAGTATTTCAAGGGATCAGCAGCACTCACGGTGCACAGCTCTTGTGAAAATATGGCCCATGGGACTGGATTTTGCAGTCTTTACTTGCACAGGTGAACACACTCTCAGGAGTAGCTCACGGATTCAAACGGGACTGCTTGGATGAGCTATAACTCGTCCATGGGAGCAAGAGCTGAGCATTCCAGCCAGAAAAAAATGTAATAAACAGAAAGGTCAGGACCTTCAAACCCTTCCAGGACACTTTGGAGATTTAAGCTCCCAAATAGACAGACTGCATGTATACATATATATATATATATATATATATATATATATATATATATATATATATATACACAGAAAGCTCTGAAACATGGAAGAGCTTGGCACAAAAACCTCCCTTCAGCTCCCCCAAACTAGCCAGGCAGGAAGAAAAATGATTTAGATGATTTACAATGCTTTGGAAGAGTTGAAAAAAGCGAAGTAAATAATAAATCAAAACCAGCCAAAAGAACAAGAATACATCCATCTTTTATGAGTGCCATTCACCACTGTATGTACAGTTCAGACATAAAACAAACGCGTGTGCAAAGTTGCTGCTGCTTCAGAAGTGTCTGTGCCCAGCAGTCTCAGAGCAGTTCCAAAAGACATAAAAGCAGAGCCACACAGAGCTGCTGTCGTTGTCTGGCAAGTGCAGGGCTGCAGCTCCTATTCTGTGCCTCCTTATCAGCCCTGTGCATGGTCCGACGTGAGGATGATTGTTTCAGTTTGGATTCAGGGCTCCAAATTAATGTGAATCAAAACAATTTTCTCCAAAGGCAAATGCTACCCTGTGAGTCCCCTGCCCCCAGTGGAAAACTATGCAAAGTGTGACTTTAAAAGATGCTCTTGTTGCACAGCAACCACCTTTGCAGGATTCTAGCGTCTGGAAGCTATCAAAAGCCTTGGCGCTTCCAGATGGAGTCCACTTCGGTCAAAAAAGGAAAAATGTCCTACAGAAATTCCTCCTCCATCTCCAAGTCTGCTTATGACTCTTCCACCTCCCTGCAGCCTCACACTGGTGTGCCATCCGATAGACACAGATGCTGCCTGGAGGGTTATTAAAGGACTGATCCAAGGACTTAGTATGTTCACTCAGCCTCGGTGCACAGTGCTAGATGCAATGAAAAATGGAAGGCTTATTTCAGGAAAATACCCAAAAATCCAGGGGCTGAGATTTTTCAGAGCTCACTAAACCTGGTTCAAAGCCTAAATTCAAACCCTCTTGAGAATCCACAGCTCTATTTGGAATGGTGCTGTTTGGGCCCACCATTGTAAAAGACTGTCATTCTTGTTCTCAGTTTAACTTTATCACCTACTTCAGAGAGGGTCATGTGCATCCAACCAAGCAGTACCCACACAGATGACAGTAATGGACATTCTGGGTATGGCCACACACACTTCTTATTTTGAAACAACAGAGGTTGTTTCGAAATAAGAAGTGCCATGGCCACACAATGCACAGCCATTTCGAAACAAGCAAACAGCTTGTTTCGAAATGGCCATGGTTGTTTCGAAACAACTTAAACTTCGTTGTGTTTTGAAACAGGGTTGTTTTGAAACAGAGGTTTCGAAACAGCTCTGTTCAGACATGTGCACCCTGGGAGGAAGGGCAGCCCCCCTTCAGCACCCTGGCAGGAGCGTCGCGCCGGGGATTCCAGCCAGTACTCACTCCGGCCCCGGCAGCAGCTGTCTCCAGCTGCACACCGGGGCTGTGCCCCCAGGTTTGGGGGCAGCGGGGGCTTTAAAGCCCCCGGGGTGAGGCGCCCCTCTGCCCCTCTCCTGGCAGGCACCTGCAGCCCCTGCAGGCACCGTGGGGTAAAGCGCCCAGCCGCACTTTACCCCGCCGGTGCCTGCAATCCCCTCCCCAGGTGGAATAGCATGTCCACACTGTGGACATGCTATTTCGCTGCCTTATTTCGAGGACACAGTTTTTTGTCCTCGAAATAAGGTGTTTCAAAATAATATGTTATTTCGAAACAGCTTGTTTCGAAACGTCTTGTTTCGAAACAAGCATACCCTGTGTGAACATAGCCTCTGTGTCTATTTCTCTCAAGAGATAAAGACCAGGGCCTTTGCAAAACCAAATTAGCCCAATAATAACTGAAGATGGGCCACCTCCCACAGTCTCAAATTCAAATACTTCAGATTTTGGATCCACCCAATGGTGGGTTGCAGTTTAGGCCCCAGACTGAAAGGAATTAGTTCTAAGATTCTTCTCTGGATGTTACTCAAATCTTCTGACCTTGCAGGACCTCTCCTGTTTGGTGCAAGAACAGATCATGAGCTTTTGGTACCTTCAAATGCAAAATCATATCTAACTTTGATTCAGGTTGGAACCCCAAAGAACAAATATGACTCCCATCCCTGCCTGATTTGCCCATGTCCCAGAATAGCTGGTTGAGTCACAGTTATGTTTGAGGAAATCAAAAGTCTGCTTCGGCATGTAGAACTTTTGTGCAATAGTGTCTCTCCCTTAACCCCATTATGTGGGGTCACTGACTCCCAAGACAAGGAAGAGACAGATTAAGAATAATGGAACATTGGTCTTTGTTTGATTTTAGGTTGGTTAGTGACAAGAAAAATCTCTCTCTCTCTAATTCAAGTCAGGTGCAAAGAACTGAAAATTGCATGCACCAATTCTGATTCAGGTCTCTGACTGGTTTTAGGTTAATGTAACTCCATGACTGCAGTTACTTGTGATTTGCATTGAGTTAGATCAGATTCAATCCTATCATGTGAAAGCAAATCCAGCTGACATCTCATCATCAATATATTCTTAAGGGTTGAAAAAAAAGTCATCTTAGCTTCCTTTGGAGCAGACTGGAGTCTGGACCCATTTTAGCTTAGACAGGAAATTAAAAGAACTCAAGGAAGAGTCCAGAGCTGTTTGACCTTGGAGCCCTCTGGCTGCTTGAGAGATGTTTGGTGCAGAGCTGTAGGACTCATTTAGGTCATTTGTAGCTCACTGGGGCACTGGGCTCTGATTTCACTCACTCCACACACATCTCTTTCTTCTCCCTGGCTGACAAGTTTGTCTTGGCTCGGTCAGATCCACCAGGTGCGCCTTGTCAACCTGCTTCTCATTCTGCTCTGTGCGCTTCTCCCTGAGAATCTTTAAGGGAGCAGAATGCAATGATCTTGGTTTCCCTCCACTGACTAGCTCTTGGCTGTTTATGTTTATCTGAGATCACGTGTGAAAGACCCCAACCTCTTCCCTTCACACAGGAAACACATTGCCATCACAGGGCAACCACTTCACACTCTCCACAGTCTGCATGCTGGATCAAACACCCATTCCTAATGCTTAATGTGTGCCAGGGCGTGGAAGTGCTGATACCTCTGGGCTTGGGAACACCAGTACCTCTGGGCTCAGGAACACAGAGCCCTGACACCTCTGGGCTTGCTGCATCCATAGTGACTGTGAAACAGTTGCTTTTGCCCTGGCATCTTTCATTACTAATTAACACCATATAGGTCTACTTCAAACTCTTCTTATTGGGAAACAGACCCAGACATGTGGCTTCATTTTCACATGCCTCAGAACACCTTAGTGGAAAAGGCCTGTAAAATCTAGCAGAATGCTCCCCACTTTACAAGTGGTGAAACTAAGGCACAGAGCAGGGATGGGATACGTGTGAGTTCAGAAAGAGAGTTGGGGCAGAGCAGAGGTTAGAGCTGTGGTCAGCAAAACAGCTGTCTATCATGGAGCACCTCTTGGTGCCACCTTCCATGGGGTATCCCCGGCTGCTGGGCACCACTCCCAGAGTCCCAAGTGGCCCTGACCAATGTCCCAGCTGCTTACCATGGACTCCCATCATTGTGCCGCACAATGGACGGGGTCCTGGACAGCACAGTCCAGCACCCACACCTAGTCGTGTGGTACTGTCCCCTGTACTGGGCACTATACATGGAGCATCACACTAGTGTGATGAACCAGCTGCTGGGCACACAGTGCTGTTCAGGCAGGATGAAGCACCTGCCAGGGTGGGGTGGGGGGCCAAAGAAAACAATTTGTCAAATGGGAAAAGCTGATTGTTCCACTCTCTCTCCTCCTGCATCTCCAAAGCCAGGCTGGTCTCTCCAGCAGTCAGGCAATGATCTGAGTCCTTTCAGCTCCAGGCAGCTCTCTGCCCTTGCAGTGTGGGGCAGCTGGGAATGGCCTTTCTGAGGCAATTTGTAATGTGCGCTGTTGTTAATTGGAAAGAGACACACACCCACCTGGAAGTAACTGTAAATCTGGCCTCTGCTGCACAGACTGTCCTGAATTTAAGTTGCAATTAGAACTTCTGCTGATGGCACAAGGCCTCATTTTTCATCTGTAGCTGCTCATTGCTCCCAGTCAAGAAATCAATCTGAGCCCGTTGATGAGATGAGGCCATCAGATTTGCAGAGTGGATTGATGGTGGCAAGAAGAGATCTCAGTGACCTTAACATCTCTGTTGTACTGACTGTAGCGAGAGTCTGGAAAGAGGCTGTGGGCAGAGAAAGGGACAGACTGGACTTTTCACAGAGGACAAATGCCAGATCCCACAAATCCACTAACCCAAAGCAAACATCACGGATGTTCTACGGAGCATAGAGGTCCAGGCTGCAGGTCTGTGTGTGTCAGTGCATGTGCAACTATGAGTGGAAGAGTGGGTGCAAAAGTGTGTGATACAAAGGTATGTGGAAGTTTGCACAGGCCTATGTGCGAGCATATGCACATGTATGAGTATGTACACATCCTGTGTTCACTCACAAGTAGGTACATAGGCTGGTATGGGCATGTGTTGCCTTTCTGAGCACATGGATATGTGCCCCTTTTGCCAGGGTGAGATGGCAGAACAAGGGCTGGGTTCTATATCTAGGGGTTTCCAAATAATGTAACACCACCAACCGGCTCAAGACCCCACCCAGATTTCTGGGAAATCATGCACTATCCCCTGGGCACCCCAAAGGGGTAATGCTTTCCTGCTCGCAAGCACGAGTCTGAGTGTAGTATACATAACTTTTAATAGTGATAAAAACAGAATGTAAAAGGCCCAATAACCAAAATCAGCACTGATATGGAGAATTAGTGCAAAGCAGGTTCCCAACATGATCCCACACAGCATAACAGCAATGTGAACTCGATAGCAAAACCAGCACTGACCTGGAGAATCAGCATAAAACAGGCTTCCAACAAAACCCAGGGTATGTAGGGAGTGTCTTTCACGCCAGCTGTCTGCCAGCCAGGGGCGTTGCTGGGGTGGGGAGGGACCCAGGGCACGGGCCCAGCCTCCACCCGCAGCTGGAAGGCCACGCCCCCAGCTGGAAGGCCACGCCCCCTGGCCAGGGATAGGGCCGGGGGGAGGCTGCGCTGCCACGGGCAGCTAGGCTGCAGCGCGGCGCGGCCCAGCCCGGCCCGGCCCGGCCAGAAGTGGCTGCTGGAGGCTGGGCCCGCATACACAGCCCTGGATCCCCAGCTGGGGACAGAGCCGCAGCCGCCAGTGGCCAGGCCCCTGATCCTCAGGGGGAGATGGGGTCACCGTGGCCGGCCGGCTGGGCCCCAGATCCCCAGACGGGGACACGGCTGCCGTGGCCACAGTTGGCCAGCCAGGTCCTGGATCCCCAGCTGGGGATCCAGGGCCTGGCCGCTGGTGGCCGCGGCAGCCCCGTCCCCGGCCGGGGATCGGGGGCCTGGACTTCAGCGGCTGCTTCTGGCCCGGCCCCGCTGCGGCCTAGCTGCCCGCAGTGGCACAGCCTCCCCCTGGCCCTATCCCTGGCCAGGTGGGGATGCTGCGGCCGCGGCCAGCTCAGGATCAGGCCCCGGATCCCCAGTCCGATTGAGCTGGAGATCCGGGGCACTGGCATTGGGACTCGGGGAACGTGCCCCGGCGTGCCCAACGCCAGCGACACCACTGCTACCAGCACCAAATACTGGTCACTCACTCTGTACACTAGCTCTGTCCCTTGGCTCCACCTGCTTTCCACCAGCTCTGCTCACAGGTCACTCATGCCATCCAGCCCACTGCTGGCTGCTCTCACCATCCCTTGTCTCCACCCACTGTCCATCAGCTCCGCCCACAGGCTGCTCACTCCATCTGCTGCTCCTCTTCAGTGATTCAGCTCAGAGAGGCTTTTCCTCTCTCAGGGTGTGTCCACACATCTCTTTTATTTCGAAATAACACTGGTTATTTCAAAATAAAAGAGATTATGTGCACACAACGTAATCTTATTTCAAAATGACGGGCTCCATCATTTTGAAATAAGAGCCATCATTTTGAAATAGCTTAAACCTCCTTTAAATCGAAATGGCTGTTATTTCAAAATGGTTATTTTGAAATATTGCTACTCTGACATGTTATTTCAAAATAACCATTATTTCAAAATAACACTTTTGCCCTTCTTCTTCCCAGGGTGCCTTCCTTTTAGTCTATATTGGGTGGGGCCATGTGTCCCCACTTCCTGTAGTGCCCCTCTCCTGAAGTGAAATAGCAAGTCCTGTGTTTGGCTATGCTATTTCACTTTGAGCTTTTCCCTTAATTCAAATTAACACTTTCTTAATTTGAATTAACTTGTTTCAAAATAATGATGTATATGTAGATATAGCCTAAGTGATATCAGCTCTTAAACCTCAAGTAACTGAAAACAACTTCTTTCATTAAAATAATATAGAAAAGCCTCAAAAGAAGCCTAGCCAGATCTATCATTTGACAATGGGCTCAGAGAATAAGGCAAATGCCTCAATCATAAGTCCAGACAGAACTAGGCATCCCCCCCCCCCCCTGCCCATTTTAACTTTTTCAGGTGGAAACAGGCAGTGGCCTCTCTTACAAGTTTCTTTTTTGCTAAGGGTAGCTTTTACTCTTTAACTAACCTAACCAGAATTTGATCAAGCAAGAGAGTAGCATATTACAAAAGACAGTATTTCATGTTTCTTTTCAGTAGAATTATATATGTTGACAGATCTGTGATCAGATTAACCTCAAATACTATTACCCATATTGCCCTGCACCTGTAGTGTATTTATGCAAATATGTTCTTTGTGTTCATGCAAATACTAAACCCATGCAGATTAGTTGCCCCTCCCCCCCCTGAAGCTATCAGGCACAGCTTCTAAGCCTGCCTTACAGATATATGTGTCTGAAAAAATGGCTGCTGGTGCAGCTGGGGACATCAATGGGTCTGAGCCCCATCCAGTTCTGCAGGTGGTGCTGTCCCTTGAGACAATGATCTAGAAACCCTGCCCAGTGGAGGAGATGGAAACATGGCTGCAAACTCCTGGCCTGAAGCACCTGAATCTGAGAAGAGGCAGGGGGAGAGGAGGATACTGGGAACCTTGGCAGAGGGAATTCAAGGGAGATTGGGGAGGGGCTCTGTTGCCTGTACCACTCACAGAGCTATATTTGTGGAGGCAGCAATCTTTAAAATGCTGCCCAGTGATCCACCCAGCATGTATTGTGTTAGCACAGGCGTGCGCACACACACACACACACACACACGTAAACTTATGTGTGCACATGTCTCTGGGTATGTCTACACTAGCAATTTAGGTTGTCTTAAGGATACTTAAGTTGACCTAAATTACTCCAGGTCCACACTGGCCTTTCATTATGTCAACTTAAGGATGTCCTTAAGTTGACTCAATAACCACCAGTCATTAGGTCAACTTAATGCTTAAGTGGACCTATTAAATCAACCTAAAGCCAGTGTGGATGCCCTAGGTCAACTTAATTTCCTAAGTCGACCTAGGGCTGGCCAGAAAGGAGCCATGGCTTCCCAGAAAATGGGAGTGGTGGCTCATGAGGAGCCTAAGCTCCCTTCTAGGCAGGGAGCTGGGGTTTCCTTGTTCTGGGAAGCTGCGGATCCCACAAGCCACGGCTTCTGTTTGCCAGGGAGAAGGGGGCTGTGGCTCCCTTGCCCCTGGACGGAGCCCCGGCTCCCTGGCAAGCAGGGAGCCACGAATGGCTCCCTTCTGCCAGGAATCTGGGAGTGGCTCCTTTGTCCCAGGGGAGCCAGGAGTGGCTCCCTTGTCCACAGGGGAGCTGCAGCTCCCTGCTTGCCGGAGAGCCGGATCTCCCCTTGTCCCCAGGAACCACGGCTCTCCTTCGACCTAGTCAGTCAACTTAAAGGATCTATATTCGACTCTTAAGCTGACTTAACAAGGTCAGCTCTAAGTCAACTTAAGAGTCTAGCGTCAATTCTAAGTCTATTTAACAAAGTTGACTTAGCTTTTGTAGTGTAGACATAGCCCCTGTGTGTGTGCACATCTCTTTGTATGTGTGCAAATCCTGTTGTTATTATTTGTGTATGTGCATCCGTGACGGTCTGCTTGTGTGAGGTCATATCCTTGTGTGTTTGTGTGTGTCCTGAGAAGCATCAACATCTGATTCTTTGTCAGTCTGTCTGTGCTAGTGCCGCTGCACGTGTGCAAGTCCAGGTGAGGAGGGTAGACAATTTTCATAGCTCCTCAGTTGCTCACATCCCTATTGAATCACAGCAGCCCTGGCCTCTGGCATTTGTTGGTGGAATAAAAGGCAGAATTGTCAAAGGACTGCATCTAGTGTGGGAGGGTGTGCTTGGAAAGGGCGCAGGGGCAAGGCAGAGAGACATCCTCCCCTCTGCATTCTGGTGGGAACCAAGTGGTTGCAAGTGGAAAAGCAAGCTCTAGCTGGCTGGGGGTGATAAGGGAGCACTGACCAGTGGCCATAGACATGGCTGACTCTACAAGGGAGGCAGTAGACAGCCCCATAGACTGGCAGTGACATACTCAAGGTTGTAGAGAGGTTGTTGGCCCCAGAATAAAAGCCACGAGTCTGCTCATCAACAAAGTGCTTCAGCACTAGCAGAGATCCTGCTGGCTGTCCTAGGGTTCTACCTCTCTGTGCTCTGATGTTATGCATGATTCTCACTCTTCTGTAAACACTAGGGTAACCCATGTGCTTAAATGAAGAGTGTCTCTTTAAGAGATCTCTTGGGGCTGTGTTGCTGTTGCTGGGCTGATTAGCTGCCCAGAATCAAAAGCTTCTGGAAATTAAGTGTGGTAGCTTTCAGCATGAGGCACAAGGTTTCCTGCTGTTATGGTCAGAGGCCATGAAAGCAGCCGCAGGAGCCTGGGCAGTTGTGTTGAGAAGAGCCCATGGTCGGTGTGTAACGGAAAGGCTGAGCCAGGAGTGGACAGCAAGCTGTTTCCCCCCCCTACAGTAGTGGTTAAAGTAAGGGGGGATGCACCAGATTGCCATTCCGGGGCCCACAAATTTTAAGGGCCAGCATTCTGGGGCTCCTAAAAATATAATAATGGGGCAGAATGCCACTTTCCAGTGTGTTCCCCCTCACTTTAACCCCTGCCACCTTGTGCTTCCCCTTCGGGCTCTCAGACTCGCCGAGTGGTGGGGCAAGCAGCGGCATGGCCAGGAGCAGTGACTGCAAGGCAGCAGTGGGAAGAGTGCATGGCGTGGGGCTGCCAGTTTGTCTGGGAGCAGAGGGGGGACACTTGGAGACAAGGAGAGTGGGTGGGGCTGGTGGGGTCTGAGTAGCGGTGGAGGGGACTGCAAAGTGCCGTCGCGGGGACTGGGGAGGGTGGGGGGGGGGGGGGGTGGGGGGGGGGGGATGGGGAGGCTGAAGGGGAGCACAGGGGGGGTTGGGAGGTTAGGATGGCTGGAGTGGGGGCTTGGGGGCAGGGAGCTTAGGGAATGGGGATGTGGGCTAAGGTGGACATGGGGAAAGAGGGGCCTGATGTGAGCACTAATGGACAAGGTTGAGTGATGTGGATTTGAGACTGTGCTTCATTTGTGAGGAAAAAGCTGGTGGGGCTCAAGCATTTTGTTTTGCACTCATAACTGGGGCCTGCACATGCATGAAGGGTGCCCAGACAATATGGGAAGGGGGCCCTGAGATAAAGAGGGTTCCAAGGCCTGTCAAATTATACTTTAACCACTTCCCCTACTGTGGAGTTTTTGCAGTAGAGTTTCTTCATGTGTATATGTGACTATTAATCAATAAGCTAATTGAATATCAGTGGGTTACTCACCAGTAACCGTCCTTCTTCAGGATGGGCTGCTCGGATGCACTCAGTAATAGGTGTTTCCATTCCGGAGCGCCGGATTGGTCAAAAAAAACTTGTCCTAGCCTCTCAGGAGAGGGGAGGCAGCCTCCGCCCCTCACACCACCCCATGGCTATATATACGGCCACCTCCCGACCCCTCCTCAGTTCCTTAGAGTCGCCAACACCAGAAGCAGGGATGGAGGGAAGGGACCTGAATGGATCTGAGCAGCCCATCTCGAAGAAGGATGGTTACTGGTGAGTAACCCACCATTCTTCTTTGAGCGCTGTTCGGATGCATTCAGTAATAGGTGACTACTAGCCATGCTGATGGACGGCGGGTGGAGTTGGTTCTACCGCCTTCAGCACAGCAACATGCCCCATAAGGTACATGCCCAGCAACAAGATCCTCACTGGAGTCAAGAGGCGAACAGACCTTAACGCAGCCAGAAGAGTCAAGAGCTGAGGGCTAACCCAGGACAGGGCAGGACCGAACCCGCCGAGGCATATACGCATAAGCAGGTCGGAGCAAGGTCACCATAACTGGAGTAAAGGATGCAACCTTAACATAGGGGGTTGCGTTAGGTGGAAATGTGGAGTATGACAGACAGAATATAGTGTCTGGTCATGGGTCTTGCCATGTGGACTTGTGGGAGAACACCGGATGCCAACAAATGTGAATTTAGCCATATTGGCCATGTCCCGCACGACAACAAAGAAAGGGTGGAGATTAGTTCCTGAACTTATCACTCGAAGGCTTAGCTGGAACCACATGGTTATGAACTGATCTGGGCGACTACTGGGTACGCAGGTAGTTGTAGAGGAGTGACCATACCCCCTGTCCAGGTCATGACCAAACATAGCCGTCTGGTCAATGCGAGTGAGGATGAGGACACAGGGTTCTAAGCTGGGTTTGAGAATGACTGAGAAGACCCCGAGACACTAAACAGCAGCATATGGAGGCCAAGCCAAGCAGAACAGGGACCTACGGTATGCTAGCTATAAACCGGGTAGTGCGGAAGTGCACGTTTTCAGCCGAACAGGTGCCAAGGACCGGGTTCTTGCAGGATAGAGGCTCCGGGGCATAAGAGTAACCAACAGTAAGATGGCCTAAGGCAGTGTTAATGAGTTGGTCATTATAGGGCCCAGGGGAGCATGAGAATTCACAGGAAAAGCCCACTGGGCCTATAATCTCACAGGGTTTCTCATCACAAGAGCCCTCACGAGTGTGTGAGGGAGGGAGAGGAAGGGTCGGGAATAGTGCCTGCTATCATTTGGCCACCCCATTGAGGACCAAAGGGTCCGTAGAAGTGCTGTGTAAGGTCACAGTCTCATCACTTGCAGTACTTCCCGGAGGGATAGCGCTATCGCTCTGCCGTGCCAGTGTGGTACCAAGGACAAAACTCCTCAATACATGGATATCTGAAGAACCCCGACGCCAAGGGAGGTCCATTCCTATCAGCTAGGAAGTGAATCCATCACAGGGTGGCAACTGCAGCATCTCAAGGACGCTCTGGAGTTTAGAGGACCAAGCGAAGTATTTCCCCAGGCGGGAAGCCGGAAGGCAAATTAAGGGAGTACAATCCCCAGATTCTTGGATATTGTAGGAAAAATAGGCTCTCTGTCTATCACACCAGTGGGCAGGCAGTGGATATAAATGGATCCTCAAGAATTGAAGAAGAACCGCAGTACTATTGGGCACCACCAATGCACATGGGGGTAACCCCGCAGTAGCACTATGGGTCTACAGTCAGACGTAGTGAGACGGTCCCAAGAAAGCCAAGGGTGGAAGGGGGAGGGCGGATGTGCCCTGTCAGGGTACAAGACTGACAGGCAGAAGGGGAGCTACAAGTCCCCTGGGAAGAAACCCCTCTGTCTACACATGTTCACCTGCCCAGAAAGGTGGCTGGTGGTGTGGGGAGTTGTGTTGGTGGGAGAACACCCGAAGGGGTGGACCCTTCACAGTTTCCCTATGTGGAGATGTGACTAGGTGTCCTCTCCTGGGTTCCCAGTCTGGGGTTCGAAGGAGGTACACCCGGCCCGTGTTTACAGGCGAGGGCGTAAGGGAATTGGCCACCTCAATGGGGAGGTGGACAGACGAGGGTTCCTAGGGTGGGAGCCCCGGTCATCACTAGATCACCACAAGGTGAGGGAGTGGAACCATAGTTTCCATAAGGAAGGGGAATGGTTGGGGTGGGTGGGCTGTTCACCTTGGCCCCCTTCAGAGGTAAAGGTTCACTCTGGCTATGAGGATGTGTCCCCTCCAGTGAGCAGGAGATACTCCTGTCGAATTGGGGTTGGGGTCACAATAGCTGGTGCCCTTTGAACTGATGGTATGTGACCAGAGGTATCCCCTCCCCTTCCCCTGACCCGGACTCGAGAGGGCCTACCTCAGGAAGGCATCAGCGCCACAGGCACAGTTCTGTTTGCGGGCAGCCTTCGAATTTGCGTGTCTCGGAGCCTCCATAGCAGGGCTGGGGCTACAACAAGACGCGCCTCTTGTCCCGGTGAAGTCTTGGCGTGGGGAACGTGCGGTAGGGGAATATCCAGGAAGGGTGGGATGTGAGGAGGGGAAGAGAGGGGTGGTTTTCCATCTTCGGGGGAGTCACTGCTTAAAGGGTGTGGGGGGTAGATCACAGTACTCAGGTACCGTCGGTGTAGGTGGGGCGTCATTATATTGTTGGGGCCTTGTCACCCCTGATCCAAGGTCTGCTCATGCAGTAGCGAAAGGGGGAAAACAAAAGAGAGGCCGGGGATGATTCCCACTGAATCTCCCTTCCCTTAGAGGGGAGAGGGGGTGTTGTGGCCATCTGCGGTGCTGACGCCTTAACACCACGATGCCCGAGGATCGAAGTGCGGTGGTGGTGAGTAGAGGGCCCCTCCCTGTGAGAGGAAGGGCAAAAGACCCCGCCTTCGCAGCAGATAAAGCGGGAAGGAAAAAACTGCCCTGCGGTCCCTTTCTGGGAGAAAATGCTGAATTCGAGGGGAACTAACTCAAGGGGGTGGGTCCAGGAGGGAGGAGGCCAAAGTACTTGGCCTCTCCCCGAGGATCCCAGGCTGTGCCCACCACTGAGAGGGTTTCAGGGGGAAACAAGACATCCCCCTTGAAGGGCAGGTCGAGGACTGCCTACTGTGCATTAGGAGGCACTCTAGCCTCCCTGAGCCATGCCACACTGCGGATAGTAACCACTGAGGCCATGGTGTGAGTGGCGGTGTCCACCACGTTGCGTGCCGAAAGGAGGAGGTCCTGTGAAATTAGGTTGCCTTCTTCCAGGAAGGCATCATACTCCTCTCTAGCCTCAGGTGGGAGCAGGCTTCTAAATCTCCCAAGTGACTCCCAGACATCCAGCAAATATCTGCTGGTTATAGTTTGGCTATTTGCCACTTGTAGTTGGAAGGCCGATGAGGAGTAAACCTTACGGCCTCGCAGGTCCAGTTCCCTGGTTTCCCTGGAGGGTGGAAGGGGGTCCCTAGGGGGCTCCCCGGGCCCCATTGCCATCTGGACTACATCCCTCAGGGGGACTGGGTGGCCAACAAGGGAGGGGTAGCCCGACTCAGCCCCCTGATACTTCACGCTCGCCATATCCAAAACCGGGGGAATGGAACTTGGGCTCTGCCACCGGGAGCATGCGAGGCCCCATACGCTCGGGTGGGGCAGGACTGCTAAGGGTGCTGTTGAGGCGAAGGCTAGCCCGAAGAGGGTATCGGGGGGAAGACTCAAGGGCTCCATCTCCATGCCTAAATGGGCCATAGCCTGGCACAACAAATCAAAATGCGCTGATAGGTTTCCCATGTAAGACCCAGGTGCCGTGGAGAGAGTGGTACCAGGAGCTCGCCATGGTGGAGAGGGAGTTCCTTGTGAGGGACCATTTTTGTGACGTAAAATGAAAAGGTGATGGGGCTGATGTGCAGCGCTGAGGCCATTTGGAACCCCTGGAAGGTCCCTCCTCCAGGCTGGAAGCAGGGGAGGGGGACCGAGATTCTCGGGCCGGTACCGGTGATGGCAGGGGGATGCCAGCCCCCGCTGGAGTGGAAGACGGGGGCCTGTGTGGTGAGGGTGAGCGTTCTGGGTGGACCCAGGCCTTTGAGATGAAGGCCAGTTTGCCCCTTCTGATTGGGAGTGGGGCAGGAGATGTCAGAAGTAGCAGGAGGGCTTGTGCTGCCTCAACCGCTTCCGGGGTGGACGGGACAAGGAGCAACTCCATTTGAGTCCGAGGCAAGTCCTTGCCAGGGGAGGGAGGGCTGCCTGGGTGGGAGGACTCCCGCTCCTGCGGCACCAGGTTCTGGCAGGCCTGCGGTGCTGAGGGTGAAACTGGCTGTGTCACGGAGAACCCAGAAAAGCCTCTTGGATCCCCTCTGTTCACAGCCCACCAGGGATTCTTCTACGGTGGAGCTTTCTCCCATTCACCAGGGTCTCCACGCTACCTGTAGCCAGCTTCCCAAATCCAGGCCCAGAGAGTCCGATCCTTGCTCTGTCTGGTCTCCCTTGGGGGGGGGGGTCCTCCCCCTACGAGGGTCCCAGCCGTCCCAATCAGCAGTGACACTCAGCCAGTGTAGCAGTCAGAGGGTTTATTAGCAATCCACTTTGCGCAGCAGCTAGGACAGTTGGCTCTCAGATAACCTAGGAGGGCAGATAGTAAACCCCCAGGACAAGCCCCGGAGGTCCTGCCCCTCCGACCTCCATCTTCCTTCTTCCCCTCTCCTCCCTTTGTTCTCCTCTCTATCCAGCTGCCCTGCCCCTGGTCTAAACCGGCCACAACCTGTCACCCCCAGGGGGTCCAGGTAAGGTCGCACTAAAGCCTCTTCCCCCCTAGTGGTACCTATAGTTATCACACCCCCGTGTCCCATCACCAGAATACCATCACCAAAGAACAGGAACAGAAAAGAAGAACCACAGTAACCCAAGAGGTTTTCTTACTTCATCACAGGCTGGCGCCAGGGTGAGCTCGGCACTGGCGAGGCCAGACTGTACCAGGCTGTCAGCGCCGGAGATGATGTGGTGTGGCGCCGAGGTGAGCCCGATACCGTCAGTGCCAGGCTAACAGAGGGCGACCTCGAGCGGCACCAAGGTGCCGGGTAGGTGCTGGGGTGCTGGAGTCGGCACCGAGGTGGTGGTGCGGAAGTTACCAGTTGTATGGTGCCGCATAGGCTCTGGCGCTGAGCTGGGTCTCGGTGCCGGGCGTGAACCTGAAGCCTCGGGTGAAGGGTGCTGGGCCTCCTCCAAGGCTAGGGCGTGGTGTCGCTGTTCCCTCTCCTTGGGTATGTCCACACACAGTCCTTATTTCGAAACAACAGAGGTTGTTTCGAAATAAGGAATGGCATGGCCAGACGACGCACGGCCATTTCGAAAGAAGCAAACCGCTTCTTTCGAAATGGCCGTGGTCCTTTCGAAAGAAGCTAAACCTCGTTGCCTTTCGAAAGAGCGTTGTTTCGAAACGGTTGTTTCGAAACAACGCCAAGTGGACATGCCCTTCCGAAATAACTGGCTGAGCTTCCTCCCAGGGTGCTTAGCACCCTGGGAGGAAGAGCCACCCCCTCAGCACCCTGTCCAGGGTGCTGAGGGGAGACAAGCTGCAGGGCACCGGGGCGCTGCCCCCAAGACCAGCGGAGAGCCCTGCGGAGGGGCGCTGATGCCCCCCCTCTCCCCGCCGCTGGGGTGCTCAGGAGCCCGGCGGCCGGGTGCCGGGGCTCCCCGCTCTGCCCGCTGCCGGGGCTGCTGCCAAA
>ML681963.1:38649665-38805664 GCA_007922195.1 Podocnemis expansa
GCGGGGGAGCCGCGGGGCTCGCAACCACTGCCCCCGCTGAGCCCGGGGCCGGAGGGGCTGGCGGGACCCGGCTCCCCGTGGCTGCAGCCGCGCGCCGGAGCCGCTCCGCCAGCTTGGGGGGCAGCAGGGGCGTTAAAGCCCCTGGGGCGCAGTGCCCCGCTGCCCGCTCCTGGCGCGGTGCCTGCAGCCCTTTGCAGGCACCCACGGGGTGCAGTGCGCCTCTGCACTGCACCCTTTGGGTGCCTGCAGCCCCCAGAGGAAGCGAAATAGCAGGTCCACACTGTGGACCTGCTATTTCGCTCCCTTATTTCGAGGACACAGTTTTGTTATTTCGAAACAAGTTATTTCGAAATAACAGGTTTTTCGAAATAAGTTATTTCGAAATAGCTTCTTTCGAAATAACAAAACTGTGTGTAGACATAGCCCTTGATAGTTCTGGGTTTGAAGGAGAGACAGATGGAACAAGCTGAGGCCATGTGGTCTTTGTCCAGGCACCTAAGGCACTTCCCACAGGGGTCATCCTGGGGGAAGGCCTTGCCGCACTTGGCGCAGGGTTTAAACCACGGCATGTTCGATGCAATGTTCCAGTCCGGTAGTGGGAACTCTTGTAGTGGAATTAAATCCAGAAAGAGATGCTCCCAGCCTGACAGCAAGCTGAAGAAAAAGGGACAGGCTGCTTTTGGTTCACAAGGAGCGGATGTTCCAATTCTGATGCGCAAGGTGGAAGAAATGAAACTGAGGAGGGGTCAGGAGGTGGCCGTATATATAGCCACGGGGTGGTGCGAGGGGTGGAGGCCACCTCCCCTCTCCCGAGAGGCTAGGACAAGTTTTTTTCTGACCAATTCAGTGCTCTGGCATGGAGACACCTATTACTGAATGCATCCGAGCAGCGCTCAAAGAAGAATGCTGGTTCCAGCAGAGGAAAAAGGAGCCCACGTAAATTTCCACTAAAGTTTACTGCAACCAAAAAAGAGAGAGCTACTTCCTTCCACTCAGATCTGGACTTGGTGAACTAAGGCTATAATTGAGATTCAGGTGAACTCCACCTAAACTTAGGAATTCTTAAGTTGCATCTCACAGTATGTCTGTAGGGACAGTTCTGTTTAAATTCAAATTGTTTTCTTGTTTATGTGTTGTTGAAAACAGGGCCATCCCTAGAGGGGTGCACGGCCTCAGGTGAATCGCCCTCTGTGGGGCCCCCACTCAGCACCCCCTGCACACAGGGGCAAGGCCGGCTGGCCCAGAGTGGAGGGGCAGGCCTGCTTCACCCCTGTGCCAGCCATTCCCCATCCAGGGGATGGGGTGAGCCGGCCAAAAGCAGCAGCCAGGTTCAGTGCTCTTGCTCTCCCCCCTCCACCCACAGCCACGCATGCTGTCTTCTGCTCTGTGCCAGAGGCAGAGGGGAGGGGGCAGAGGTGGGAGGCAGCGCAGCCAGGGAGCAGCGGTATGAGCCCTAGGCTGACTTCCACCCCCTCCCCACTGCCTCCAGCACAGACCTCAAGGCAGTGTGTGGCTGGGGGGAGTGGGAGTGCTGAACCTGGCTGCTGCTTTTGGCTGGCTCATCCCAACCTCCGGATGGGGAACAGCCAGCCGGGGGGGGAGGCAGAGGTTAGGGCCCCATGCTGCCCTGATAACAGCAGGACAATGCAGGGTCCATGGATCCACAGGGCCCAGGGAGATCACCCCCCTCCCCCCCCCCCAAGATGGCCCTAGTGGAAAAGGAAAGCTGTGAAATGTTTTCAATAGCACTTGAATGTGGGGAAGGTAACTCTGAACAATCTTTGCTGTGAGTCCATTAAGGACTGAATCCTATGTCTCCAGATGCCTCTCCATAGGAGTTGAGGTTTATTTCTGTTACAGCACTGGAGGGGGCAATGAGGTAAACTCTAGCCCACCCAAAGGTTATACTGGCAGTGAGGTTGGCCAGGCCTAGGGTGCACACCCCAAGGTAGCAGCCCAGTGGCATCACCGGTGGGGGCTCTGGGGGCCTTAGGCCCCCTGAAACTCAGGGCCAGCCCCCAAGCTGCATGCCACTAAATTGTGCAGGGGTGCATCACTGCACCCCCATGCAGGGACCACTTCCTGGGCAGCCGGCAGCTGGCAGCCGCGGCCTCTAACTGTCTGGAAGATTCAGTCTTCCAGCCAGTAGAGAGTTGCCCCAGGCCGGGCCTGGGAGTTTCTAAAACTCCCACCCTGGCATGACCCTGCTCTGAGTATGCTTAGAGTAGGGTCATGCTGGGAGCCGGGAGCCTGGGCCTGTGCCGCAGCCCCGCTCTCCCTCTAGGGGCCAGGTAAGGGAGCCAGGGCGGGGGGGGGGGGAGTTAGGGGGCAGGCACGCCAACCTGGCAGGGAAAGGGCACAGGGGAGGGGGGTGGCCTGGGGCAATGGCGACCAGCAGTGGGATGGGGGAGTAGGGAAGGGCTCAGGAGGCTGCTGGGGGGTGGTTGGAAGGGCTCGGGGAACCAGTGTGGGAGGGAAGGGAATGGATCAGGGCCTTGGCAGCTGGTGGGGGCTGGCCCCCCCCCAATATTTATGTGTAGCAATGCCCCTGCCAGCACCAGAGCATTCACAGACTGAAAGGAGCCTGTGTAACTGCCTTGCAAAAGTGAGTCGAGAGATTTGAGTGGACAGAGGGTGGAGCCTGGCTCATTGGGGTGGAAAGGCGGTGCCAGACAGTTGGCACAGCACAGATGAAGTTCATGGAGGGGGGATGGGAGAAGGAACTCACTGGCAGAGCAAAGGAGTAATGGAGGTGAGGTTAAGAATAGATCTGAACGTTGAATTGGGGCAGAGGTCAGGTCTGATTGGGTAAGCAAGAGGCACCCAGTGTAGTTATCCAAAGGAGGGTGTAATGCACTTAGCTCATCAGGCAAAGCCAATGAAGATCATTTGGCTGTTGCATTTTGGAAGACCTGGAGGGAAATGACCTGGACAGTCTGGCCAGACAGTAGCAGCAGGGCCTGACAGGGCCAAGTGTCTTAGCTCTGGGAATGGGAGGAAGGGGTATTGGATCCCGGCTATGGTGCAGGGAATGAGGAAGGAAGGTTGGGGAAGGCAGCAGAGGGAGGAGCCAGAGCTAGAGCCAAGGTGGCTGGGCTGGGAGAATTTGTCAGCAGGGAGGAACATCTGGGCAGTGAGAGTTGACACTAAGCCTGAGACAGGGCGCAAGCAGGCCTTACTAATGGGGTCTCTTGAGGGCTCTGCAGTAACTGTGGCTATCAGATACGGATGATCTAAGCCTGAATACACAGAAGGAATTAACTACCAATCACAGCTCCAGGGCCACTGGGATGCACTGAAATCTGCAAGCATTCAGACTCACTTGGCACATACATTTTTGCAGTAAAAGTTTCCTCAGTGCCATGTTTCTGCTGCTGAGCTTGCAAACTTGCCTCCCTTTAAGGCACCCAGGACCCCATTGTGGTGTTTTGGACTACTTAAGGTCATTGGGGTTGCCGTAGTGATAAATGGGAGGGTCGTTTAGGTGCTAGGGAAACCTGTCTGTGGGTCCCCTCTCTCTCAGTTCTCTTTCAATAAAGACTCCTTACACAGCTCTGAATATGCTGCCTCTCCTTATTGGATTATAATTTCCCCTAAAACTCTACATCTGGCGACAGAAGATGGGATATGTGATGGAGCTGGCTATCCTCAACAATCCTGGCAACTTTGGAAAACCAGAATGCAATGTAAGAAGCAAAACTTTATTTTACTGCTTGCATGGAGGTTGGGTTATAGCTGTGAAAGCTGATCTGTTTGCCTAAGGGCTAGCTGGCTATTCTGATAGCTGATCTGCCTGTTGTTAAGTACAAGGGAGAGATAAGGCTGGCTGGCTATTCTGAAAGTTGATCTGCCTGCTGTTAAGTGAAGAGACAAACAATAACCACAAGAGGGCGTCAGGGCTTTACTTACTATAACCCTTGAAGCATATGATCATTTGGCAGATTCATGGCAGACATATACAGCCCGATTTCAAAATTTTGTAATAGCAAACGACATAACTAATGAGAAGAAGGTACCAGTTTTTCTAACAGTCATTGGAGTTAAGACTTCTAATTTACTATGTGATTTGTTTTATCCGGAGAAGCCAGAGCAGAAACCTTACGGGGAACCTAGTGGAAGTTCTGGGAGCGCATTTTTCCCCAAAGCCACTAGTAATTGCAGAGAGGTATAAGTTCTACCAAAGGAACCAAGAGGAAGATGAATCAGTTGTACAATTTGTAGCAGCTCTGCAGAAGCTGGCAGCACACTGTGACTTCAAGAACATGTTAGAGGAAATGCTGTGTGACAGGCTGGTGTGTGGCCTGCACAGTGAATCAACATGAAAATGCCTATTGACTGAAGGTCAACTCACTTTGCAGAAGGCTGTGGAAATTGCAGTCTCCATGGAACGCGTCACCCAAGACATGCAACAGATCGGGGTCAGTGTCCGTAAAGTATCCCTACAACCTGCCCCCAGGGCACTGGGGAGACAAGAATGTTACTGGTGTGGGAAGCAGGACCACCTCACATCAGAGTGCTGGTTTAAAGAACTACTGTGTCGACAATGTGGTAAGAGAAGGCACATTGAATGTGCCTGCAAACAAAGGAAGGGTGAGCCAAACAGAAGAGGCAGACCTGAGAAAAATGGGCCGTTGGTTTGGCGGACTAAGAGGGAAATTCTGCATGCAGTAGAGCAGAATACAGGTGATCATAGTGACACCCAACTGGAAGATGAAGACTCCCTCCATGTTTTGTCTGTAACAGCTGGCCCACATAAATTCTGGGTAATGCCTGTGTTGGAAGGCAAACCTATACGCATGGAACTGGACACTGACACAGCAGTTTCCTTAGTTTCTAACCTTGTGTATGAGAAGGACTTTAGACATCTGCCACTTAAGCCGACAGTAGTCGTTCTGAAGACATATACTGGAGAGACTGTTCCCCTGTTGGGTATTATTGATGTGAAAGTAGAACTCAATGGGCAGACCACAAAGCTACCACTGTTTGTGGTGAAGGGGAATTACCCAGCCCTAATGGGAAGATCTTGGATCAGGAAAATCCAACTCGATTGGTCACAAGTGCATCAATTGACTAAAGAAGAAATGAATCTATCAGTGGTACTAACGAAACATGCTGTTGTTTTCGGTGAAGACTTAGGCAGCATTAAGGGAATCACTGTGAAATTAAATATAAAGCCTGATTGCCAACCAAAATGTTTGAAGGCCAGGATGGTGCCATTTGCCATCAGACCCAAGGTGGAAGAAAACTTGGAGCGGTTGGTCAGGGAGGGAGTCTTAGTACCAGTTACTCACAGCCAGTGGGTGACACCCATTGTCCCAATAGTGAAGAAGGATGGCTCCATTCGGATTTGTAGAGATTTCAAGGTGACTGTCAACCCAGTGTTATGTGCAGAACGATATCCTCTTCCCCGCATTGAGGACATCTTTGCAGGTTTGGCTGGAGGACAAAAATTTAGCAAGATTGATTTGAGTCAAGCGTACTTACAGATGCATGTTGAAGAAGAATCTCAAGAATTATTGACAATCGTAACACATAAGGGGTTGTACAGATACTGTCCTTTACCTTTCGGCATTACTTCAGCCCCAGCTTTGTTCCAAAGGGCAATGGATCAGATTTTGAGTGGTTTATCAGGAGTACAGTGCTATCTGGATGACATCCTGGTCACGGGCAAAAATGAGGAGGAACATCTTACGAACTTGGAAGCTACTCTGCAAAGACTGGAAGAGTATGGTCTACGTGTTCACAGAGACAAATGTAAGTTTTTCCAGCCCTCAGTTGAATATTTAGGACATATAATTGATGCTGATGGTCTCCATAAGTCTCCGGCCAAGGTTAAGGCTATCGTGGATGCTCCGCTACCTCAGAACGTAAGCCACCTTCACTCTTTTTTAGGCTTATTAAACTATTATGGCAAGTTTGTTCCACAATTAGCGACGCTCCTGAAACCCCTACATGAGCTTCTCGGGCTGAAAAGGCCTGGTACTGGACTGAAGCCTGTGATGTTGCATTTAATGAAGCTAAACGCTCACTGGTAAACTCTAAGGTTCTGACACATTTTGACCCAACCTTGCCCCTACAGTTGGCTTGTGATGCCTCCCCTTATGGAGTTGGGGCTGTATTGTCACATATTATGCCTTCTGGTGAAGAGAGGCCTATTGCTTTTGCTTGACGCTCCTTGACCAAGGCAGAAACTAACTATGCCTAAATTGAATGCAAAGCACTGGGGATTGTTTTTGGTGTTTGGAAATTTCACCAGTACCTGTGGGGAAAGAAGTTCACACTTCTCACTGACCATCGACCCCTGACATCAATTTTGGGGCCACACACAGGCATCCCACATTTGGCTGCTAGTCAGATGCAACAATGGGCATTGATACTTTCTGGATACACATATGAAATCAAGTATAGGCAATCCTCTTTGCATTGCAATGCTGATGGTCTTCAAGGCTACCCTTACCGGCACACCGTCAGGATCAGGGTCAGGAAGGAATCTTTTACTTTGAACAGGTGGAAGACACACCTGTAACAGCTTCTCAAGTGAAGAAAGCAACACGGGTTGACCCAGTACTCTCACAAGTTATGGATTTCATGATGCATGGAACGTTCTTACCTAACTCTCAGGTCTCTCCTGACCTCCGCCCCTATGTGTCTAGGAGGACAGAGTTATCGACCCAATCTGGGTGTTTATTGTGGGGTATGTGTGTCATTATCCCACCTTCATTAAGACCATGTTTGTTGGAACAGCTCCATTCAAGTCACTGCAGCATAGTGGGCATGAAAGAAATTGCACGGAGCTATTTCTGGTGGCCAGGCTTAGACAAGGCCATTGAAGAAACGGCTAGAGCTTGTAGCTCATGCTAGAGCGTCCGGAACACACCTCAGTTGGCACCTCTTCATCTGTGGGATTGGCCCGAAAGGCCATGGCAACGTATCCATGTTGATTTTGCTGCCCCATTTGAAGGATGTATGTTTTTAATTGCTGTGGATGCCCATTCAAAATGCCCAGAAGTCTCTGTAATGCAGTCTACTACTACGGAAACCACTATTCAGACCCTGCGTGGCTTTTTTAGTTGTTATGGTCTTCCAGAACAGCTGGTGAGTGACAATGGACCACAATTCATTTCTCAGGATTTTGAAACTTTTATGAAGGCCAATGGAATACATCACATCAGGTCAGCACTGTATCATCCTTCCACCAATGGACTTGCTGAAAGGTTTGTACAGACTATGAAGCAAGCTCTAAAATCTGCAATGGGACGTTCACCTCCTCAAAAGCATCTGGACAACTTCTTGTTGTCCTACAGAAACACTCCACAGGCTACAACTAAGACATCTCCAGCTTTTCTTATGATGGGACAGCAGTTGCGCTCTTGCTTTGATTTGTTGAAACCATGAGACACACGGCAAGTGGTTCAACGCCAACAGCAGGCCCAGGTCAGCAGACATTCACCAAGAACAAAGGGCCGCACCTTCAGTACTGGACAGCCAATTCTCACTCGAAACTATGCTTCAGGAGCTAAATGGGTCTCAGCAATGGTCATTGCCCAGACAGGACCCTTTTCCTACTCTGTCCAGACAGCGAGTGGCCTAGTTTGGCGACGGCATGTAGATCAGTTGCTTCTCCGTCATATCCATCCAGAAGATGCATCTCCAGCAGACGTATCTGACTTCACCCTTACTGGATACAACATCAGAGCATGAAACGACTGTTTCTGTCTCTCCTGCTCCAGCCACCCCTTCAACGCCTTCAGCCTCCCTGGACCAACCAGACACAACATCCTCTCCGGTTCCAGCTACTTCCCCAGCACCTGTGGTCACACCACCACCAATACCACCTTGTGGTGTGGGCATACCAGAAGTTCACCATAATCCACCTTGAGACAGAAGGCCTCCTAATCGGCCGGATCTTTAGCTAGTGGTGACCCCCTCTTCATGGGGCAGAATAATTCCCCGGGGGTTTGCCGGAGATGGGGCAGTCTACCCTCATCTCCTAGTTTAGTTCTTGTTCTTTCGGGGGGGGGGGGGGCTTTTCATTAGAGGGGGAGGAATATATGGTGTTTTGGACTACCTAGGGTCATTGGGGTTGTCATAGTGATAAATGGGAGGGTCGTTTAGGTGCTAGGGAAACCTATCTGTGGGTCCTCTCTCTCTCAGTTCTCTTTCAATAAAGACTCCTTACACAGCTCTGAATATGCTGCCTTTCCTTACTGGATTATAATTTCCCCTAAAACTCTACACCCATCTTCTGGCTAAGCCCAGAGCCCTTCACAAGCCAGGGAAGATAGGTTTTCCTCCACCTAACTCATATGCAGGGCCCAATTAAGTAGGGTGCCACTCAGAGGTGAATCCTGGAGAGAGCATTTCCAGGAAGGTTTACACAAAGCAGTTGTGGGGGGCGAAGACACTCCCTCTTAACTTTTAGCCCAGTAGTGAGGGCTCTCATCTGAGAGATCCCAGGTTCAAGGCCCTTCTCCACCTGCAGGGGGTGAAAGGATTTGAATTGACATCTGTTACTTCTCAGGTGAGTGCTCTGTTGACTAGTGGGATATTGATGTGAGGCTCCCTCAGTCTTTCCTGCTGAAGCTGTTACTCATGGCTAACCAGTTAGTCTGTGAAGCTGGGGACTAGATCCCGAGCCTCCTGTCTCACCGGTGAGTGCTCATACCTCCAGATTAGAAGGTCATTCTCATGCTTGTGCTCTCTCACCCAAATAACATGTGAAGGGTATGTTTACATGGAAATCAAATCCCGTGGCTGGCTCAGGTCAGCTGACTCAGGCTCATGCAGCTTGGGATCCAGGCTGAAAAATGTAGACATTCAGGCTTGGACTGACGCTTGAGTTCTGGGGCCCTACAACAGGAGTCTCACTGCGCTGGGGCCAGCAGGGCATGGACCATGGACCTCTGGCTGTGAGCACAACCAGAAGGATCCCAATCTAGCTCCAGACCACTTCCAGCAAGTGGCGGAGGCTCAGGGATGGCTCCTGCTGCTTGCCAGCAGCAGCAGGGGCCCGATCTGGCTTCAAGACTCCTGCAAGAGGCTTGGAGCCGGAGACAGTCAATGCCACTTTTCAAGTGGCAGCAGCTGGATCGGGCTCTGGAGCAGGATCAGGGCTGCATGTGGAAGGGCAGCAGGCCCTGGGTCCTGACCTCCCTCCAGTAATGCCTCTGCCTGCAAGGGTGGTGAGGAGACATGAACTGGGGGGTTTGCTGCAACCCATATAGTTCCCTTCCCTCTCCAATTTTCTTCCTAGCAGTGCAGGAAGTACTTTAAACCCTTCCTATCACCAGGAGAGTGTCTCAGCTGACAGCGCAGAGCAGTTAGGCTCCACCCCACAGCCTGGACTTAGGCGCCTATGTCTGAGAGAGGAGTGGAGTTTAGGACATCCCTTTCTTATTGGTATCTTCCATTGGCTGGCAGTTCACAGTCCCAGGCACTTCTTTCTCCCCCATTGTAGATTGTAATGATTTCTTGAGCATCACACCCCCAGTTCCTCTCATGCATTCAGCCTCCAGAGCCTGTGTGCCCTGCCAGGTTATCAAAGTCCTACAGAACGTGACACTCTGAACTAATCTGAGCCAAGTTAAAGCTGCTATGAGTTGTTAAACTGGCAATGGATCTGGAGTCACACTAGAGATCTGGAGCAGTGGTTCCCAACCTTTTATCTGCCGTGGCACACCTTGATACCTTCAAATTTTTCAAGGCACACCATCATTAAAAAACTCACAAATATTCAAATTAATTTAAATTACCTATGAATTTTCATGAACCATGGCACAGTGTTTCGGAAATGCTCCTATGTGGGGTAGTAGGGGTAGCAGAGCAGGGGTGGCAAAACAGGAGAGGTCAGGAGTCATGTGCAGTGGCAGGAGTGAGTGTGGGGAGCACAGCAGGGCAGAGCTGGCAAAAGAGAACAAGGGGAGCCATGTGGGGAACAGGACAAGGATGGCAAGAGAGGAGAGAGGAAGAGAGAACAAGAGTGGTTTTGTGGGGGGCCAGGGGTAACCTGGGGAGCTGGAAGGTAGGGCACAGGAGCATGGTGCAGCACCCACTTCCCCCTTCTCCACAGCGGCTCCATGTCACCCAGGGCAAATCCTCACCCCACTGCTGATCCCTCCAACCCCAGTGGGTCCCATCTTTCCCTCCCCTAGCCCCCTGCTGCCTGTGATGGACCCTCCTATAACTGCAGGGGCCAGAACTAGGCTTCCAGCCCCCAGCTACACCCCCCCCTACACAGACACCCCACCCCCAGCTACACACCCCCCCAACCAACCACCCCACAATCCCAGCTACACACCCTCTACTAGACATCCACTCCCACCCACCTCTGCTACAAACACACACCTGCCGCACACAACCCCCAGCAGCCCTCCCCCCAAAACCCTTACCTGGGCTGTTTGCAGGCTGCCTGACACAAGCTGCTCTGCCCTGCAGGGGGAGATTCACACAGTCCCAGCCTCCTGCAGCTCTTTGCTGACTGCGCCTAAGGTGGAGCTACCGGAACGCTGCCTTCCAGCTGCTCCTGCTATTTTTAGGGGGACCCCTGGAACTCCTGGTTCCAGTGCCTTCCTCTATTTTTAGGGGGGGCAGAATGCTGGCTGCCTAAAAATAGGGGGCCCTGGAACTGTGTTCCATGCCTTCCCCCTTACTTTAAACCCTGCCTTTTCCCAGCCCTGCACAGCCCACATGGCTTGGCTGAGCAGGGAGGGAGCTTTAACTCCAGCTCTCGGGGATGCTCGTGGCACACTTTGGGTGTTGCTGTGGCACACCAGTGTGTCCCAGCACACTGGTTGGGAACCACTGATCTAGATATTGTGTGTGGAGAACTGGCCTCTGAATGTGGCTTGTATTAACCCAGATTCTCAACATCACAGTCTTTTCCAGTTCTGGACTGTACCTGACTCTGCCAGGGCACCTAAGTCCTTGTTGCACTTTCTAGAAAAGTAAGAAATGAAGATTGTTGCCTTGTAAGTATGCTACGGCCTCTGTACTTCAGGAAGCTATAGTGAGATATCAGGAGCTATGTTCTCTCTAAGCTGTGTGCATGTGTGCACGCACACAGGTTGTGAAACCTGCTCACACAACAAAATAAAGCATGCACAAAAAAATTCAACAGTGCTAATATTTTTATGCTACTTTAAGAAGGTGATTTCAAGTAGCGTGTTTCAAATAAGGTTTTAACTTATAAAATCATTTCCATCACCATATGAAAATAAAATTTAGACATTATTTGCATCATACACACTTACAAGTTTGACCACACTCACTTGAGTGTGCACAAGTTCGGACACTGGTTCAAAAAATGTGCACAAAAGAAATTTTTTGGGCACACAGCCTATGAAAAATCAGAGGGAACTCTGATCAGGAGATATCTGAGTCATTGGCTATTATCTTTGAAAAGTCATGGAAAACTGGAGAGAATCCCAGAGGACTGGAAAGGGCAAATACAGTTCCCATCTATAAAAAGGGAAATAAGGACAACACGGGGCAATACTGACTGTTAAGCTTAACCTGTGTTCCAGGAAAAATAGTGGAGCAAATAACAAAGGAATCAATTAGCAAAAAGTCAGCATGGATTTGTCAAGAACAAATTGTGTCAAAGCAACATGACGGCTTTCTATGATGGGATCACATGCCTTTTGGATAGAAGAGAAGCAGCAGATGTGGCATGTCTAGACTTTAGCAAGACTTCTGATCTGTTCTTGAGTCACCTTCTCATTAACAAACTAGGGAAGTACAATCTAGATGGAGCTACTAAAAGATGAGTGCATAACTGGTTGGATAACCACTACCAAAGAGTATTCATCAATGGTTCATGGTCATACTGGAGGGGCATAATAAGCAGGGTATTTCAGGAATCAGTTCTGGGTCCAGTCTGCTCAATATTTTCGTCAGTGATTTAGATGATGGCATGAAGAATAAACGTATGAAGTTTGCAGATGATACCAAACAGGGAGGAGTTGCAAGTTCTTTGGAGGACAGGATCACAATTCAAAATGATTTGGACAAACTGGTGAAATGGGTAAACAGAATGAAATTCAATAAAGACAAATGCAAACTACTCCATTTAGGAAAAAACAATCCATTGCACACATATAAAATGGGCAATGACTGCCTAGGAAGAAGTACTGAGGAAAGGGATCTGAGTATCCTAGTGGACCACAAATATGAGTCAATGGTGTAACACCACTGTGGGGGAAAAGAAAGAAAAATCCACCATTCTGGGATGTATTAACAGGAGTATCATAAGTAAGTTATTCTTCTACTCTACTCCCTGCTGATTAGGCCTCAACTGGAGTATTTTGTGCAGTACTGGGTGCCTCATTTCAGGAAAAATGTAGATAACGTCCAGAGAAGAAAAACAAAAATGATTAAAGGTCTGGAACACTTGACTTATGAAGGAAGATTGAAAGAGCTGGGTTTGTTCAGTCTGGAAAAGAGGAGACAGGGGGTCATGTTAACAGTTTTCAAGTACCTAAAAGGTTGTTACAAGGAGGAGGGAGAAAAATTTTTCTCCTTAACTGCCGATGATAGGAGAAGAAGCAATGGCCTGAAACTACAGTAAGGGAGGTTTAGGTTGCACATTAGGAAACAATTCCTCACTGTCAGGGTGATTAATCAGAAGGATAAGTTGCCTAGGGAGGTTGTTGAATCTCCATCACTGGAAATTTTTAAGAGCAGGTTAGATAAACACCTGTCAGGGATGGTTTAAGATGGTATTTGGTCATGTCATGAGTGCGGGGGACTGGACTCGGTGACCTCTCATGGTCCCTTTCAGTTTCTATGATTCTATGAGACCGGGGGTATAGTGTTTAGACCACAACTCTCTTTCCTTAGCTACATGATGGCTCAGGTTGAAGAACATTTAGATAATGAGATATAGTCAAGTCACCAGGGATTGATGAAATTCACCCTACGGTGCATAAGGAACAAAATGGAATAATCTTGAATCCATTTGCAATTATCCTTGAGAGATCCTGTAGGATGGGTGAGGTCTCAGAAGATGGAGAAAGGCAAATGCATCACTTGTTTTTTAAAAAGGAAGCAAAGAGAACCTGAGGGAATATAGACCAGGCTCCTAACTTCAATATTGGGAAAAATCCTGGGACAAAATATCAATCAATCAATCAATTTGTGAGCACCTTGAAGATAAGAGTATAAAGAATGGCCAGTATGAATTTATCAAGATGAAATAATGCCAAACCAACCCAATTTCCTTCTTTGATAGAGTTAATGGCCTAGTGGATGGGGGAAGGAGCACATTTGACAGATCTTGATCTTACGATGGCTTTTGACACAGTCCCACATGTCATTCTCATGAGCAATCTGGGAGTTATGTCCTGATTAATTTACTATAAGGAAAAGACTTACGCTTGCTGATACTGGAGGGGCACCTTGGAAAGGCAGGGGACACGTAACAGCTGCACATCCTGGCTCTGGGAGAAATTTTCCAGCCTCACCTCCCTGGACCAGGACAGCCAATTCTGCCAGCTTCTGCAGGGCTGGGGCACAGAAGCAGGGAGTGCATGCATCTAGGCTAGTCTAGACCTGGTCAGGCCAGAGACTTACAACAACACAGTATCTCCCCAGAGCTCCCACACCATCATAGACACCTCAAGAGAGGGAAGAGCATGGGCAAGGTTCCTAACTCAGGTTGAGCACTAGGAATTGCTTCCCAGTGGCTTCCCTAACAACTCCCCGCCTTGTGCCCCACCCAGAGCTGTGGCATTCTTCTCATTAGTTACCTACGGGGATGGGCTCTGTTCTCCCACCACCTTCGTCAGCACATTTCTGGCTCAGTCACTCTCCCTGGCAGCCAGGCGGGGACCAGAATGGAGCCATTTCTTCCGCCAGCAGAGGGTGGCCACTCTGCTGGGCAGCATGGCAAATGTCTGAGAGACAGCTGACGGGAGCCAGCGGTAGCCTGTCGTATCCAGTCTATGTCCCAAGCCCAGTTGCCAGGAAGAGAGGCCAAGCAGTCTGGAAGTGCCAGAGGAGAGGCACAACAGGCTAAAAATAGAGCCTCCTGCCCTCACTGGCAGGCCAAGCAGAGCAAGCCCTGCAAGGCAGCTCAACACTCACCATAATCTGAGGGGGCACTTGACCTCACATGCCCTCTGCATCGCCTCTGATGGATGTGCAACTGGTTGAAAAATGGTTCTCAAAGAGTATTTATCAGTTGTTAATTGTCCAATTAGGAGTGTGTAACTAGTGGTGTCCTCCTGGGGTCCATATAGCATCCAGTACTCTTCAGTAGCTTCATAATGACTTGGACAATGGCCTAGTGAGAATATTTATAAAATTTGTAAACTGAGAGGGATTGCAAGTGCTATGGATGACAGGATTCAAATTCAAAGCAACCTTGACAAATTGGAGAATGAGTTGGAATTCAGCTAGATGAAATTCAGTAAAGACAAGTGCGGAATACTTCACTTAGAAGGGAAAATTGAAATGCACAACTACTAAATGAGCAAAAACTAAGTAGGTGGCAGTACTGCTGAAAAACATCGGGGGGTTCAAGTGGATCACAAGTTGAAAGTGAGTCAGTAATGTGATGCAGCTATGAAAAACCCAATATAATTCTGGGATGTGATAACAGAAGTGTCATTTGTAAGAAGGCATAGGGACATAGGCATTGTACCACTTGATTCAGGACTGGTGAGGCCTCATCTGGAGCACTGTGTCCAGGTCTGGGTGCCATATGGCGGAAAGAAATGGACAACTTGGAGAGCAACAAAAATGATAAAAAGTTTAAAAAATCTGAGCTATCACAAAAGGTTAAAAACTAGGCATGTTTAGTTTTGAGAAGTGAGGACTGAGGGGGCACTTGATAACAGGCTTCAACTAAGTTAAGGCTTTTGTAAAGAGGACAGGGATCAATTTCCAAAGGGATAGCCATGTTAGTCTAGTCCAGCAAAAAAACAACAAGGAGTCGTGTGGCACTTTGAGACTAACAGATTTATTTTTCTCATGAGCTTTCGTGGGAGAAAATCCCACTTCCTCAGATGCTTCAAAGATGGGTGAACTTACAGAAAAGAATGAAAATAAATGCAAGGGGGTGTAAAACATAGGATCAGGTCATACACTAACAGCAAATCAGAGCAATTGTCTGCCTTGTCCTCTGAAGGTATTAATGGGCTTAATCTGCAGTAAGGCAGACATGTTAGATATCAGAAAAATTTTCTAACTATAAGGGTAGTTAAGTTCTTTCCAAAGAAGGCTGTGGAATTCCCATCTCCAGAGCTTTCTAAGAACCGGTAAATCCTTGTAAGGGACAGTCTGGGTATACTGAGCCCTGCCTTCATGTAGGGGACTGGCCCGGATGACCTCCTCTGGTCCATTCTTTTCCTACATTTCTATGATACTATGCTTCCTACAGCTGTGGGCATACCCATTTCAAGTATGCTGGCATCAGATGATACACTCCTGCAATGGGGAGGCCCTTTGGTAGTTACACAAGACTGAATTTAAGGAGATGGCACCAAAGTGTACTACATCTCCCGTTCTTCATTCATAAAAATGTCTCTCAGTCCATAACCTCTCCACCAAGCACTGGGCCTGAGTGCACTGCCAACAGTCACCTGGGCCACAGGACAATCAAGGTGCTAAAGGAAAACAAGGCCATTTCACAGAAGCAAAATGAATTCTTTGCAGAACTCTTTACTGCAGAAGATATGGGGGAGATTCCCACACCTGAGCCATTCTTTCTAGATGATAAACATGATGGACAATCTGAGACTGAGGTGTCAGAGGAGACTTTGGAACAAATTGCTAAATTAAATAGTAATAAGTCACCAGGACCAGTTGATATCCACCCAAGACTTCTAAAGGAATTCAGATATGAAATTTCTGAACTACTAACTGTGATATGTAATCAATTGCTTAAATCAATCTCTGCGATAGATGCTTGAAGGATAGCTAATATGACATCATTTTTTTAAAGGCTCCAGAGGTGATCTTATCAATTATAGGCTGGCAAACCTAACTTTAGCATCAGGCAAACTGACTGAAACTCTAGTAAAGAGAAGAATTCTCAGACATATTCAGAGGAACATGATGTATTAGGGAAGAGTTAATGCAACTTGTATAAATGGAAATCATGCCTCTAATCCAGGGGTCTCAAACTCAAATCACCACGAGGGCCACATGTACTAATGTGCAGTAGCCCAAGGGCCGAACCACTGTAACCTTTCCATACAACGATATTGCAAATATCGGTAATAATCATATCATTGCAGGCTACAGGAAGTAGCTTTAGGGGCCGCATGTGGCCCGCGGGCTGTGTGTTTGAGACCCTTGCTCTAATCTATTAGAGTTCTTTGAGGGTATCAGCAAGCACATGGACAAAGGTGATCTAGTTACTATAATGTTTCTAGACTTTCAGAAAGCCTTTGACCAGGTCCTTCACCAAAGACTCTTAAGCAAATTAAGAAATCATGGGATAAGACAGAAGGTCCTCCGAAGGATCATGATTAAAAGATAGGAAACATGCAGTAGAAATAAATTGTCAGTTTTCACAATGGAAAGATGTAAAGAGCATGGTCTCCCTAGGATCTGTATTGGGACTTGTACTGTTCAACATATATGATATAGAAAAGGGAGAGAACAATGAGGTAGCGAAGTTTGCAGATGGTACTAAATTACTCAAGATAGTTAAGTCCAAAGGTGACTGTGAAGAGTTACAAATGGTCACACAAAACTGAGTGACCAAGCAACAAAATGGCAGATGAGATTCAATGCTGATAAATGTAAAGTAATGCACATCAGAAAAAATAATCCAAACTCTGCATGTAAAAAGATGGAGTTTAAATTAGCTGTTATTACTCAAGAAAGAGATCTTAGAATCTAAGGGTATGTCTACACTGGAGGCTTAAGTCAACTTAACCTGGCTTAAGTCAACTTAAGCAACTCCATGGCCACATTTGGTATTTCTTAAGTGAGCTTGTTTAAGTTGACTTAATAACTTCTACTCTTAAAGTTGACTTTAAGCATTAAGTTGACTTTATTAAGTCAACTTAATGAAATGTGGCCGCCTAAATCAACTTTATTAAGTTGACTTAAACTTGGGTAGCCACTTTAGTTGACTTAATAAAGTTGACTTAAGCCAGGGGACCTGCTTAAAGTTGACTTTCTTAAGTTGATTTAAGTAGTTACCCTGGCTTAAGTTGACTTAATAAAGTTGACTTAAAAAAATATGGACTCTCTAAGTTGACTTAATAAAGTCGACTTTAAATTGATCTTGTTAAGTCGACTTAGCTGAGCCCTCGAGTATAGTCATAGCCATAGTGGATATCTGAAAACTTTTACTCCATGTGCAGCTGCAGTTCAGAAAGCTAACAGAATATTAGGAACCATTACCAGGTGTGGGATAGATAATAAAACAGCAAATAACATAATGTCTCTATATAAATCCACACTGGGTGCGTCTACACTGGCAAGCTAGTTCGAATTAAAGAGCCCTAATTTAGTCCCTGTCCACCATAGACTTTCACTAGTTTGAATTAAGGAATTTCTTAATTCAAACTAATGAAAACTTAGTTCGAATTACTAACACCTGCATTTAGTTTGAACTAAGTGCTTAGTGCAATTTTTAGTTTGAACTAAGGGAAGTGTAGACCAAGAGTAAGCCTTAATTCAAAGTAAATAAGTTTGAATTAGGTCAGTTAGTTTGATTAACAAAGTGCACTACTTCAACTTAACGCTTAAGTTTAATTAGTGCACTTTGTTAATATGACTTACTAAGGTTGGATTTAGTTTGATTTAAGGTCAAACGTTAGTTTGACTTTGTTCATTCAAACTAATTTTTGTAGTGTAGACATAGCCAGTGAATACTGCATGCTGTTCTGGCCACCCCATCTCAACAAAGACATGGAAGCAATGAAAAAAGTACAGAGAAAGGCAATAAGAGTGATTTGGTGGATGGAACAGCGTCTATATGGGAAAAGCTAAAAAAAAGACTGGGGCTGTTCAGGATAGAAAAGAGACGACTAAGGAGTAGGTATGACAGAGGTTTATAAAATCATGACTTTCATGGAGAAAGTAAACAAGGAAATGCTATTTACCTCTTCATATAACACAAGAGCTAGGGGTTATCAGGGACATCGCAGGCACTGGGCAGCTGGGGCATGTGCCCCGAATCCCAGTGCCGGTGCCCCGGATCTGGCGAGGCCAACCCTCTCCTGGTCTCCAGCCTGATCAGGCCGGAGATCTGGGGTTCAGCCACCAGCGGCTGCAGCGGCCCCGTCCGCGGTCTGGGATCTGGAGCCTGGCCGCCCACAGCAGTGGCAGCCCTGTCCCCCCAGCTGAGGATCTGGGGCCTGGCTGTCCGCAGCCATGGCAGGGAATCCAGGGCGTGGCCACCCGCGGCGGCAGCGGCCTCATCCCTGGCCAGGGATGCGGGCCCCAGCCACCCGCAGCTGCTTCCAGTCCCGTCCCCAGCAGAGGATGCAGGGCCTAGCTGCCCATGGCAGCACGGTGGCTCCCAGCTCTGTCCCTGGCCAGGGGGCATGGCCTGTGGGTGGGGGGCAGGGCCTGTGGGCCAGTGGCGGGGCCTGGGCCCATGCCCTGGGTCCCTCCTCAGGGCAGTGACACCCTGGGGGTTACCTGATGAAATTAAAAGGCAGCAGGCTTAAAACAAATATAAAGAAGTACTTCTTTACAAAACACAAACTATCAAATTGTGGAAATCATAGTCAGTTGTGGTGTTCAAAAAAGAATGAGATGAGTTCATAAAGGATAGATCCATCAATGACTATGTAACCCTTCTGCCAGGTCAAGGTGGCAGAACAAGGGCCAGATTAGCTTGCGAACAGGGGACTGCAAACAGGGGAGTTTGCGAGGGAAGGAGTTGGTGCCAGGTGCGTCCTATTGAAGTACCCCGGGGAGGTGGGTGGGCGCAAGCCCACCCACTTCTAAAGCCCTTCCCCCAGCCTAAGGGGGAAGCAGCACTAGACGGGGCTTCAAAGAGTCCGGGGGACAACGAAAGAGAAAACAGGGATGGGTGTGAGGTCACAGGTTCAAAACTAGGGTTTCAGAAGGGGATACCGAGCAGAGAACCCCAGACAGCGCCCACTGCTCCCGAAAGGTGTCGAGGGAGCCAGCGGACGCTGCCCAGAGGAACTCTGCCCGGAGACGTGCACGGATGAGGGAGCGGAAATAGGCCCCACAGTCGCAGGCCCCTCCCTCTGCCAACCTCCTCTCCCGAGTTTTATAGGTGGCCACTTTCGCGTAAGCCAAGAGGAGGTTGGCAAGGAGGTCCCGCGACTTGGTGGGGCCACGGATGGGGAGTGCATAAAGGTACATGTGTGGGGAAAAGTGCAGCCAGAACCTCAATAGGAGGTTCTGGAGGAGCCGAAAAGGGGCTGCAACCTGGCACAGTCTAAATAGACGTGCGCCAGGGTCTCCCTCGCACCGCAAAAGGGGCAGGTGTCAGGGTGAGGGGTGAACCGCGCCAAGAACACGCCCGTGCTCACGGCTCCATGTAGGAGCCGCCAACTGATGTCCCCAGCGGGCCTTGGAGTGAGGGTGGCATACAGACTGGCCCACCGGGGTTCCTCGCCCACCGCGGGTGGAATCAGGTCCCGCCACTTTGTATCAGAGTGGGACGCTAGGGCAAGGAAATGGATGGTATGGAGCACGAGCCTGTAGAAATGTTTACAGGGCGCGGTTCGGAAAGAGACCGGCTGCAGGTCTAGCAGCCGGCTTGGGGTATGGGGCGGGGATGGCCGGGGGGGGCTGATGGGGCCGAGGCCCGATCAAGAGTTCCGGAGGGCCAGGGCTGAGAGGGGGGCACGGAGTACCCTCTTGCAGGACCCGCCCAAGGTAAGCCCGAGCAGCGGGAGGCAAAGCCGCCCTCACCTCCTGGAGTAGACGCCGGGGGGTACAAGGGGTGAAGAGCTCCATGCGCCGAGCCAGCTCATGGGGATCCACCCAGTCCCCCCGGGCATAGTTCAGGAGATCTCCGACCTGGGTGACACCTGCCATGACCAACCTCCGCCTCATGGAGGGGGCCTCCGCCACCTGCACACCGAGATGGAGGTTGTGTAGCAGGGGCTCCGCGAGGAGGTCCTCCCCCTTCGTTGGTATAAACGACCTGGAGGCTGCAAGGAGCCTCCAGGTCCGGAGGAGGTCATGGTAGAAGACCGGCAGCTCGGAGACGTCTCGCGGAGGACGTCTCAGGTTGAGATAAAAGAGCTGCCGGTCGTATCGGAGCCCTCGGTAGCGGCGGAGGAAGGTACGTGCCAAGTGGCTCCATGCCGGAATACCTGCACCATAAAGGAGTCTCTGCAGGGCCTGGAGGCGGAAGGTGTGGACCTGGCTGCAGACGCAGCACAGGCCCTGCCCCCCTTCCTCCAGGGGAAGGCTCAGAGTCCCTGCAGAGACCCAGTGCAGTCCTGGCCAGAAGAACTCCAGAATTGTCTTCTGTAGGCTGTCCAGGAAGCCCGGGGTTGGGTTCAGGGTGTTGAGCCGGTGCCAGGGCATGGACAGGACGAGCTGGTTGATGACCAGTGCCCGTCCCCGAGGGGAGAGGCACCGCAGTACTCCTGTCCAGCTCCGGAGCCGGTCAGCAACCCTGCCCTCTAATTCATGCCAGTTCTCCCCCGGGGAGGGATGGGTGGCAGAAAGGTAAACGCCAGATAGAGCAGCGGACCCGCGCTCCACCGGATGGCCTGAAGCGCGGATGGGAGGGAGCCGACCGGCCCCCCGGCCCCTACCATCAGGCCAGAGCTCTTGACCCAGTTGACCCGGGCGGAGGAGGCTGCCGAGTAGATGGCCTGACAAGCCTCCAACCGCACCAGGTCGCCCGGGTCCTGGACCACGAGGAGTACGTCATCGGCGTACGCCGACAAGACCAGCCGCAGCTCTGACTCAGGGAGCACCAACCCCGTCAACCTCCGACGGAGGAGACAGAGGAAGGGCTCGATGGCCAGAGCGTACAGCTGGCCCGACAGCGGACAGCCTTGACGCACCCCTCGCCCGAAGCTGACAGGCTCGGTCAGGGTCCAGTTGAGCTTGACCAGACACTCCGCGGAGGCGTACAGCACCTGGAGAAACCCCACAAAGCGGGGCCCGAAGCCAAACGCCCGCAGGGTGCCCAGGAGATACCCGTGGTCCATCCTGTCGAACGCTTTCTCCTGGTCCAGGGCCAGGAGGGCGAACGACAGACCATCCCTACACCCGAGCTCTAGGAGATCCCGGACCAGATAGAGGTTACTAAAGATGGAACGGCCCGGGACGGTGTAGGTCTGGTCAGGATGGATCACGTCCTGCAGCACGGACCCAAGGCGCAGCGAGATGGCCTTGGCTACTATTTTGTAGTCCGTGCTGAGGAGTGAGACGGGACGCCAGTTCCGAAGATCGCGGAGGTCCCCCTTCTTGGGCAGCAGGGCCAGCACCGCCCGCCGGCAAGAAAGGGGGAGCTCTCCGCTCTCCTCGGACTCGGCCCAGACGGCGGCGAGGTCCGGGCCGAGGGCGTCCCAGAACGCACGGTAGAACTCCACGGTCAGCCCGTCCATGCCCGGAGATTTGTTATTGGGCATGAGACGTAGGGCTTCCGAGAACTCGGCTAGAGTGAGAGGCAGCTCCAGCCGGTCCCGGGCACCCTCGCCGACCGTGGGAAGTTCATTCCAGAGCACCCTGCAGGCGTTAGGGTCGGTCGGATCCGGGGAGAAAAGACCGGCGTAGAAGGCCCTGGCCCTTCCACGCATCTCCACCGGATCCGTGAGGGGGGTGCCGTCCTCCGCCAAGAGGCAGGTGACGTGCTTTTTCGCCCCCCCTCCGTTTCTCCAGGGCATAGAAGAAGCGGGAGCCGCGATCCATCTCCCGAAGGAGCTGGATGCGGGATCGAACGAAGGCACCCCGGGCCCGAAGGTCCTCGAGGGCCCGCAGCTCCTCCCGCTTCTCCTGGTGCGCCTCGCGGAGGGATGGATCCTCAGGACTGGTGACCAGACGCCTCTCAAGCTGCAAAACCTCCCGCTCCAGCTGCTCTATCTCCGCATCCCTCCGCCGGCTGGCCCCCCGGGTGTAGTCACGGCAGAAGAGCCGGGCACGCACTTTCCCCACGTCCCACCAACGCCGCGCCGAGGGAAAGGCGGACCTCTGCCTCCTCCAGGCCAGCCAAAACTCCCGGAAGGACGCCACGAAGCCCACGTCCTCCAGCAGGCTGTTGTTAAAGTGCCAATAGGCCGGCCCCGGCCTCTCCGCCGAGAGAGAGGCCGTCACGGTCGCCAGATGGTGATCCGAGAAAGGGGCCGGCCGAATGCTGGAGGAGTGGGCCCGTGCAAGATGATGTCGGGACAGGTAAATGCGGTCCAACCGGGAGTGGCACGACCGATGGTGCCCCACCCGGACAAAGGTGAAGGTCACCCCGTCGTCCGGGTGGTGGTCGCGCCAGACGTCCACCAGGGAGTGATGGTCGATCACCTCCCTGAGGACGTCCGTGGCGGCCGGACACTGCTCGGTCCCCGTGCGGTCCCGTTCCTCAAGGGTGGTGTTAAAATCCCCGCCGAGGACCAGGCACTCTCGAGGATCCAAGGTGCCGAGGAAGGCGGCCGCCTGACGGTAGAATTGCAGCCGCTCCGGGCCCGATGTCGGGGCGTAGACGTTGACCAGGTTCAATGTCAGCCCCTCCATCCGGACCCGGAGGTGCAGCAGGCGGCCCGGCACAACCTCGGCGACCCCCAGCACCTCAGGCTGCAGGCCGGGGGAGAACAGGGTGGCCACACCACCGGAGTGGGTGGCCAGATGGCTAAAGTACACCCCGTTCCCCCACTCCAGCCGCCAACTGGGCTCGGCGGCTGGATCCGTGTGGGTCTCCTGCAGGAAAACCACAGAGTACCCCCCCTCCCGAAGGAAGGAGAGCACCTGGGTCCTGCGGAGACCCCACCTGCAGCCATTGGTATTTAATGTTGCGAAGATGATCGGCGCCATGAGGGTGGCTGGGGGGGGATCCTCGGAAAGGGCGGGAGTGCCAACGGGCTCCGTCAGGCCACGCAGCAATCCGTGACTGACCCCGTGAGTGATGAGGGAGTCACGGAAGGTGCGGGCCCTCTGGTAGTCCGTGGCATCCCGCTTCCCGGTCCCTTTACCCTCCTTCAGCAAGGCCCTCACAGCTTGGAGGACGAGATGGAAGTCCCCCCAGCGCTGCAGGGCGAGCCGCACCCGGTTCCTGGCCCCACGAGTGTCGGCCAGGAACGCGCGCAGCTCCCCCAGCGGCACCAGGGGGCCCGGGAACGGAGGTTCCCGGCCGTCCTCCGGTCGGGTCTCGGAATTGGCCCCACAGCCAGCCGGGAGTAAAAGACAGGGCGCAGAGCCCCGTCTTGGTGCCGATGTTGCGGGCACCATATCTCCCGGCTGAACCCCTGGTGCAAGGAAGGGCAGCAGTGGAGGGAGGACAGCAGCCCCAGGGACAGGGGGAACCACAAATACCACCTCCCGGGAAGTGGCTGGTGGCATCGGGAGAGCCACCATCCTGGGGGTGGTAGCAAAATGGGATGGGGCTAGGTTAGGAAACGGGGGGGCGACAAAGGGAGGGGTGGGGTTAGGGGCAGGAATAGAAGTGATGGCAAGAGGGGGAGGAGTGGTAGTGGGAACAGGGGCCCCGGCAGTCAAGCCACCGGGGTGCGGCTCCCCTTGACCGGGCACGGGATTTTCTGGAAGGAAGTGAGGAACGGGATCCGCACTGACGCTGGGTGTGGGTTGGTCCCCCACATCCTCAGCGTCAGATACGGGGGAATAAACAAGTGAGGGTAAGGGCAGCTGTCCCTCCAGGGACAATACCCCAGGACCCGGCTGCTCAGTGCCATCCTTCGCCTCAAGAGGCTCGGCGGCCGCTGTTGAATTAGCCAGAGCAGCCGGGCAGGTGAAGCAACCCGGGGGTGTCCCCGGGATAGGAGTAGGGACAGCAAACAGAGGTTGGGATTCGGGTTGGGTCTGGGGCAAGGGAGGGGGCGGCGAAACGTTGGTGCCACCCAGATCAAGGCCCACTGGTAGAGGATCGTCCTCCCTTGCGGCTGCCAAGGTCAGACCCAGGGCCTCGATCTCTGCATAGATGGAGCCTAAGCCTCCCTCTGCCTCAGCCGTAGATGTTACAAGAGATTCCAGGGGGGCAGAAGTGGCTCCATCCGCAGCCTCCCCAGGAGAGGGATCAACAGGGGCCTCCTGGAAGGGGGCGGTGCTGCTCCCCTCCTCTACTGTATCCATCTCCTCAGCCGGAGCCTCCTGCTGGACCTCACCAGAGGGCGCAGCAAGCGGCTCGTCGGTAAGGGTGTCACCCTCAGCCCCCCGCCAAGACTTCCGGGGGGCCTCCTCCCCATCTGGTATGCTGGGGAGGGACAGAGCCTTCTTTCGCTTGCTGCACGTCCTCTGGGGGAGAACTTGGCCCTCTAAGATGGTGTCTGAGGGCCGGCCAGCAGGGGCGGGAAGAGGCAGCAAGGACGAAGGCTCTTGGGGAAAAGGAACCAGGGGAGGGACATCAGGTGGGACGGGAACCCTCCCCCTGGGGTGCGCCCTCTCCCATATCTGGGGCCTCCACCACGGCCGCTGCCCTCTCCTCTCTGGGCCCCGTCCCAGATGGTTCAGTGGAGGAGGCGACGGGGCCCGGCTGCTCCTCTGGGCATGGTGGGGCTGGGGACCCCACGTCCCGAGAGGCAGCGGCAGCTGTGTTCCTCAATGGAGGAGAGGCAGCTTGAGTGGCCGGGTGGGCGGGGTCGCCGGTGGTGGTGTGGCCGGCGCCCGTATCAGCTCTGGGGGGCCCAGTTACTCCCTCGTCATGCTGGGCCAAGGGGCAGTCCCTCTGGACGTGCCCCGTGGCCCTACAGAGGAAGCACCGGGCCTCCCCCGAAGAATAGAAGATCTTATAATGGGCCCCTTGATGGGGCACCATGAAGGACCCCTCCAGTGCCACCCCGTCACGCGCCCCCACCGGCGGCAGTTGGATTTGCACCTGCCAGCGGAAGGACAGAACGTGACAGAGGGCGGGGTCCTTGCAGCCCAGTGGGAGAGGGCTGATGATGGAAATTGTCTTCCCCAGGGTGGAGAGGAGGGGAAGCAGGGCTGCATTAGGGAGGAAGGGAGGAATGGAAGTAAGGACCACCCGTATGCCCAGGTCCTCCAGGGGTTCCACCGGCACATGGACACCCCCCACTGCCAAGCCCCTGACCACCACCTCCTGTGCAGCGGCCTCCGATGCCAGGAAGAAAACCATTTCCCGAACATCATGGAGGCCGCCACAATGGCCGAGGGCCCCACCACCCTCGCCATCGCCCGCACGTAGGTTTCGACGTGGGGCGAGGCAGCCACCAGGAGGCAACGGACATCGTGCCTCCTGGTCAAAGAGGGGAAGGGGCCCCGGCCCCCCGAGGTTGAGTTCAAGGAGGCGGTGCAGGCTGATGTTGTGGCGGTGGGTGGAGGGGTGGCAGCCGCCTGGGCATACGATCTGGGGGCAGAAAGACCCCCAGAACTGGTGGAGGGAATGGCAGGGGAAGAAGGGGCCGCAGCCGGTGGTGGGGCTGCAGGAGCAGCAGGGCCCTTGCTCGCCTTTTTCCCCTTGCTTTTTTTCCCGGCTGAGGGGGTCAGGGCGGCAGTAGCGGAGGCCCCTCCCGTGCCCGCTGCCTCAGGTGCCCTAGTGGGGGCACCAGAGGTGGAAGGAGTGGCAGCAGTGGTCAAGGGGACAGCCACGGGGGGGGGGGGGCAGGCTCTGGGAGAGGTTCAGAGGAAGCAGGGGAGGTCTCCATGTTCTTGGAGTGGAAAGAACAGGAGGGGATACCTGGGGAGGGGAGTAGACTGGGGTAAGGAACAAAAAAAGGGGGGTTGGGGGGGAGGGAAGCAGGCAATGGGAAAAGATTGGAGGAGGGGTGGATTGTATGGGAGTCACGGGGTGGCAACCACTCCTCCCTGCTAGGCTGCAGGCAAGGGAGGAGGGTGCCAGGGAGGGAAGGACAAGGGGCTTGTCTGGGTCAATTGGAGCTGGCTCCTCCAGCTGCACTGGGTGGGGTGGGAAGCACAGATGTATCAGGGGGGTGCAGTGCCCGGGGGGGGAACAAAAAAGAGATTAGGGCTCTATATGCCCTGGCCAGCTCCGGTTGGGGTGGATAGTGTAGGGGTGGGGCTGAGGGGCATGAAGGGTGGGGTAGAAAAAAGAATAGGGGCTGAAGGGTGGGGCAGGGGAATCAAAAAAAGAACAAACTCTCAGGGCTGGGGTGGGGCAGGGAAAGAAACCAAACTCTAGGCTTCAGGGAGGTGTCTGTAAAGGGTAGGGAGCACTGAGCCAGCTGGAGGGCAAGGAAAAGGGTGGGAGGCCCTCCAGCCACTGGGGGTGAGGGGAAAAAAAGAAAAAAAGGGGGGGGGACTAAAATATAGGAAGGGGAAACTGCTACTGCTGGGGGAGGGGGAGTTCTATAGTCCCTGCTGCTGAGAAAAGTCCAAAGGTGGTGAAATGGTGGAAGCCTGCTGCCTTCTTGGTGGTGAGAGGGGAGGCCAGGGAAGCAGCAGCTGGGGGTGGTGATGGTGGTAACTAAGTCTAGAGTTTCTTGGTAGCTCACCCCCAGCTGCAAACAGTACAGTCTGAGTCTTTGGAGGCCTCCCCTCAGTGTTGGAGGTTTCCCCTTCTTGGAGAGGCAGCAGGCTCCAGCTGTAGCAGAAGCAGCAGGGACTAGCTGGCTGGCCGGCAGGAGAGCTGGTCTTCTCCAGGTAGTGGTGGATCTTCTTCTTCTTCTCTGGCTCTCCCCCCCCCTCCCCACAGAGCAGGGGAGTGGGAGGGAGAGACGCCAGCCAGCCACAGCAGCAGCAGCAGCAGCAGCAGCAGGAACAGGAGAGGAGGGAGCAGGAACAGCAGTAGAGGTGGTGGTAGTGGTAGTGGGGGAGCAGGAGCAGGTCCAGGAACTGGCCAGGCAAGGCATCTTCTCCTTCGCCTTCCTCTGACAGGACTGCAAACAGGGGAGTCTACGAGGAAAGGAGTTGGTGCCAGGTGCGTCCTATTGAAGGATCCCGGGGAGGTGGGTGGGTGCAAGCCCACCCACTTCTAAAGCCCTTCCCCCAGCCTAAGGGGGAAGCGGCACTAGACGGGGCTTCAAAAGATTCCGGGGGACAACTAAAGAGAAAACAGGGATGGGTGTGAGGTCACAGGTTCAAAACTAGGGTTTCAGAAGGGGATACCGAGCAGACAACCCAGGACAGCGCCCACTGCTCCCGAAAGGTGTCGAGGGAGCCAGCGGACGCCGCCCAGAGGAACTCTGCCCGGAGACGTGCACGGATGAGGGAGCGGAAATAGGCCCCACAGTCGCAGGCCCCTCCCTCTGCCAACCTCCTCTCCCGAGTTTTATAGGTGGCCACTTTCGCGTAAGCCAAGAGGAGGTTGGCAAGGAGGTCCCGCGACTTGGTGGGGCCACGGATGGGGAGTGCATTAAGGTACATGTGTGGGGAAAAGTGCAGCCAGAACCTCAATAGGAGGTTCTGGAGGAGCCGGAAAAGGGGCTGCAACCTGGCACAGTCTAAATAGACGTGTGCCAGGGTCTCCCTCGCACCGCAAAAGGGGCAGGTGTCAGGGCGAGGGGTGAACCGCGCCAAGAACACGCCCATGCTCACGGCTCCATGTAGGAGCCACCAACTGATGTCCCTGGCGGGCCTTGGAGTGAGGGTGGCATACAGACTGGCCCACCGGGGTTCCTCGCCCACTGCGGGTGGAATCAGGTCCCGCCACTTTGTATCAGGGCAGGACGCTAGGGCGAGGAAATGGATGGTATGGAGCATGAGCGTGTAGAGATGTTTATGGGCCACGGTTCGGAAAGAGACCGGCTGCAGGTCTAGCAGCCGGCTCGGGGTATGGGGCGGGGATGGCCGGGGGGGTTGATGGGGCCGAGGCCCGATCAAGAGTTCCGGAGGGCCAGGGCTGAGAGGGGGGCGGGGAGCACCCTCTCGCAGGACCCGCCCGAGGTAAGCCCGAGCAGCGGGAGGCAAGGCCGCCCTCACCTCCTGGAGTAGGCGCCAGGGGGTACGAGGGGTGGAAAGCTCCATGCGCCGAGCCAGCTCATGGGGATCCACCCAGTCCCCCCAGGCATAGTCCAGGAGATCTCCGACCCGGGTGACACCTGCCATGACCAACCTCCGCCTCACGGAGGGGGCCTCCACCACCTGCACACCGAGATGGAGGTTCTCCGCGAGGTGGTCCTCCCCCTTGGTGGGTATAACCGACCTGGAGGCTGCAAGGAGCCTCCAGGTCCGGAGGAGGTCATGGTAGAAGACCAGCAGCTCGGAGACGTCTCGCGGAGCACGTCTCAGGTTGAGATAAAAGAGCTGCCGGTCATATCGGAGCCCTCGGTAGCGGCGGAGGAAGGTACGTGCCAAGTGGCTCCATGCCGGACTACCTGCAGCATAAAGGAGTCCTAGGTAAGTGATTGGACTGTGTCTTTTTCCCTACAGGTGATTGCTGTTAGTTGTGGGACTGTTCTTGTGTGATTGGGTGGGGGCTGTTTGCACCATTGTTCCCTGATCACCTTTAATCACCAGCTTCCAGCAGCTTCTAGCAGCCTTGTGATAGGCCTGCCCCTGTGTGACTAACAAGGGGCAAGGGCTGACCTAGGCAGAGAAGGCCTTTAAAAGCCACTGCTTGAGCGACCAGGGGACTGCAAACAGGGGAGGAGTTTGGTGAGGCCAAGATGGTGAAGAGGAGCCGTACTGCTGGTGCCAGTGCCACTGCTGTTTCCTTTGCCTCTGTTTGTAGCCAGACAGACTGTCTGACCATGGATATCTCCACCCAGATCCTGGTGTGGATTTGCAGGTACTGTGGCCTTCATTTTCCTGCCACTGATGATCAGGCTAGGGAGATGAGCCTATGTGATAGGTGCCTTCTGGTGCCATCTCTTTGGAAACAGGTAGGAGAGTTACAGGAGGAGGTGTCATGACTCAGGGGTATCTATGCCCTGGAAAAGTTCCTTGACAGTGTCCCCGATGAGACCTGCAAGGAGGAGGTCCCTATCCCGGTGCCAAGGGCTACTGCCACAGCTCTGCAAATGGATGGGATGCCTATTGCAGAGGAAGGACACTGGTAGCTGGTTACCTCTGGCAGTAGACAGTGCTCCACGCCTGCTCACATCCCACCATCCATTGTGGTGAGGAACCGTTATGTGGTGCTGGACACAATGAAGGGGGTAGAGGAGATGCCATCCACTCCAAAGGCTGGGCAGATCACAGCCACATCACCTAAGTGGAAACGTAGGGTTGTGGTAATTCGGGACTCACTCCTGAGAGCAATGGTGGCACCCATCTGTTGCCCTGACAAGGCCTCTAGAGAGGTATGCTGCCTGCCAGGTACCTGTATGAGATGTTATGGAGGGATTGTCAAAAATCATCCACCCCTCAGACTACTACCCCATGCTTCTTATCCATGTGGGTACCAATGATACTGCGAGAGGTGATCCTCAGCAGATCAAAGGTGACTTCAGGGCTCTGGGAGTGAGGGTGAAGGAGTTTGGAGCACAGGTGGTGTTCTCATCGATCCTTCCAGTCAAGGCTAGAGGCCTGAGGAGAGACAGATGCATCCTAGAGGTGAATGCCTGGCTGTGAAGATGGTGTGGTCAGGAGGGATTTGGCTTCCTTGACCATGGAGTTCTGTTTCAGGACAGAGGATTGATAGGCAGAGATGGCCTTCACCTGTCCAGGAAAGGAAGAGTGTATTTGGGCACAGACTGGCTGACCTAGTGAGGAGGGCTTTAAACTAGGTTTAATGGGGGAAGGAGACCAAAGCCCACAGGTAAGTGACAATGTGGGTGATCTGGGGGAAGGGACAGAACTTGGGGGGTGCTGGGACTGTAGCATCAGGAGTAAAAGAGAAGGTAGTTGGAACATGGGAGGGGAATCAAATAATTGTCTTAAATGTTCCACTGAAGCCCCAATACGTGAGGAGAGTGGGGGAGGAGAACTCCAAGAAAAAATGCAAGGAGGTATATGTAATAGAATTGAAAATCAAAATGACAAAGTAGGGCAATTGGCCAGGTATCTTAGATGCCTATATGCTAATGCAAGGAGCCTGGGAAATAAGCAAGAGGAATTGGTAGTACTAGTGCAGACAAGGAACTATCATATCATAGGAATAACGGAGACATGGTGGGATAGTCTGCACGACTGGAGCTCTGCCATGGATGGGTATAAACTGTTCAGGAAAGACAGGCAGGGAAGAAGAGGGGGAGGAGTAGCGTTATATGTAAAAGAGCTCTATGACTGCTCAGAGCTCCATTATGGAAGTGGAAGCGTGCCAGTAGAAAGTCTGTGGGTTACATTGAGAGGGGAAAGCAACAAGGGGGATGTTGTGGTGGGTGTCTGCTATAGACCACCAGACCAGAAGCAGGAGGTGGATGAGGTGTTCTATGGACAACTAGCGGAAGCTTCTAGATCACAGGCCCTGGTGCTGATGGGGGACTTCAATTTCCCTGACATCTGCTGGGAGGCCAATACAGCAGTGCATGGGCAATCCAGGAAGTTTTTAGAGAATGTTGGGGACAACTTTCTAGTACAAATGCTAGAGGAACCAACTAGGGGCCTTGCACCTCTCGACCTGCTGCTCACAAACAGGGAAGAATTGATCAGGGAGGTAGAGGTAAATGGCAAACTAGGCAGTAGTGACCATGACATGGTTGAGTTCAGGATACTGATTAAAGGGAAGAAAGGAATGAAGCAAAATAAAAACCCTGGACTTCAAAAATGCGGATTTTGGCTCCCTCAGGGAACTGATGGGCAGGATCCCTTGGGACGCTAATCTGAAGGGGAAAGGAGTCCAAGAGAGTTGGTTATATTTTAAAGAAACCCTGCTAAGGGCACAGGAAGTTGCCATTCCAATTAGGAGAAAGAACAAACATGTGAGGCAGCCAGAATGGCTTAGCAGAGAACTCTGCTCTGAGCTTAAACATAAAAAGGAAGCTTACAGGAAGTGGAAGCTTGGTCAGATGACCAAGGAGGCATATAAAGATATTGCTAGGGACTGCAGGGATAATATCAGAAAGGCCAAAGGACAAATGGAGTTGCGGCTAGTGAGGGATGTAAAGGATAACAAGAAGGGGTTCTACAAGTATGTTAGTAACAAGAAGAGGATCAGGGATGGTGTAGGTCCCTTGCTGAATAGGGCAGGCATCCTTGTGGCAGAGGATGAGGAAAAAGCTGAAGTACTCAATGGTTTTTTTTGCTTCAGTTTTCACAGGCAGGGTCAGCTCCCAGCCCACTACCATGGGTGTGGCAGATTGGAGAGAAGAGAGGCCCTTGGTGGCAGAAGGTCAGGTTAGGGACTGCTTAAAGAAGCTGGATGTGCACAAGTCCATGGGGTTGGACGAACTGCATCCAAGGGTGCTAAGAGAATTGGCCAATGAGATAGCAGCACCGCTGGCCGTTATCTTTGAAAGCTTATAGAGAATGGGGGAGGTGCCAGAAGATTGGAAAAAAGCAAATGTAGTGCCTATTTTCAAGAAAGGGAAAAAGGAGGATCCAGGGAATTACAGACCAGTCAGCCTCACCTCAATCCCTGGAAAAATTATGGAGTAGATTCTCAAAGAATCCATCCTCAAACACTTAGAGGAAAATAAAGTGATCAGGAACAGTCAGCATGGATTTACCAAAGGTAAATCATGCCTAACCAATCTCGTTTCCTTCTATGATCAGATGACTGGTTTTCTGGATGCAGGAAGAAACGTTGATGTGATATACCTTGATTTTAGCAAGGCTTTTGATACAGTTTCCCACAGCATTCTCACTGGCAAATTAAGGAAGTATGGGTTGGATAGGTGGACTATAAGGTAGATAGAAAACTGGCTAGATCAACAGTTTCAGCATGTAGGAATCAATGGTTCCATGTCTAGCTGGCAACCAGTAACGAGTGGTGTGCCCCAGGGGTCGGTCCTGGGGTCGGTTCTGTTCAACATTTTCATCAATGATCTGGATGATGGAATAGACTGCACTCTCAGTAAGTTTGCAGATGACACTATCTATATCTAGGGATTTCCAAATAATGTTCCAACACCAACCAGCTTGAACCCCCACCCATTCTCCTGGGGAATTGTGCACTACTCCTTGGGCACCCTAGAGGGGTAATACTTCCGTACCTGCAAGCACAAATCTGAGTGTAGTACATAGAACTTTTACTGGTTGGATAAAAGAACATATGGAAGCAATATCAAGAATCAGTGCAGGACAAGATCCCCACAAAACCCAAAACAACACTTATGCCACCCCAGTGCATGTAGCGAATGTCCCTCACGCCCCCCATCTGCCAGCGCCACCTCATGGTCACTCACGCTCTCCAGCTTTCTGCCACTCACACCTTTTCTGGGCTCCGCCCGCTGTCTGCCAGCTCTACCCACCAGTCATTCATGCTCACTGGCCCTCCGCTGGCTTCTCGTGCTGGCTACTGGCTCCACCCACTGTTTGCTGGCTACATTTATGCACCCATCAGGCACTCATGCTCTCCAGCCCTACACTGGTCACTTGCACTGTCTGCCAGCTCCACCCACTGGTCACTCACACTCTCCAGCCCTCTGCTGACCACGCACACCATCCGCTGGCTCCATCCACTGTCTGCCGGCACCACCTGCTAGTCACTCTTCAGTAATCTCAATCCTCAGTGGTCTTAGCTCTTGACTTCAGAACACCACAGACAGCTTCTCTGATCAAAATAACAAAGGAGATGCCACAAGAAACCATCAAGTCTATCTCTTAACAGTGGGGCATTACTTTTTAGCAGAACTCATACCACTACAACCCCACCTTCACATACTGAAACACAGTTGCTCACTCTTTCAAGTTCTGTGTTGCTGATGGCAACTTTTCCAGCAAATAGGCTAAACAGAGTTTTATACAATCAAAGGACAGCATATTATGAAAAAGACAATATTTCATTTCCTTCCTCAGTTAAAATACAGGTATTGACAGATTTGTGATTAAATCAACCCACATACAATTTACCATCATGCCCTGCACCTACATAGTGAGATTATGCTAATACCTAATTGTGCTCATGCAAATACAAAGCCCATGCAGATTAGTTGCCCCCTGGAACTGTTAAGCACAAGAAATGCCCAGGCTCTAGACCTGCCTTACAACTACTAGCCAAGATAGCCAGAGACACAACCCCTTGCTTTGATGTCCTTAAACCTCTGACTGCCAGAAGTTGGGAATGGACAACAGAGGATGTATCACTGAATAATAGCCCTAGTCAGTTCATTCCCTCTGAAGCACCAAGTGCTAACCACTGTCAACAGACAGAATACTAGAATAGATGGGTCATTGTTCTGACTCAGGTTATCTATTCTTTTGTTATATGCTATAATGGAGTCCCACAGGAATTGTGCTCTGGTCCTCTTTTCTCTTTGTGGATTAGTTGTGCAATGTCTGCCCCAGTTCTCCTACGTCTCTATACTCCTACTTTCTTCCTGGCACAGTCAGACAGGACAAAAGTGCCTTGAGAGGGGTCTGCCACACCTAGGCTCTCCCCACACCCACAGAGTTGTCTCCTTCATCTGACCCCAAAGAGTTTAGCACTCCTGCTCTGTCAGGGATTCCCCCTCTGGGAGCCTCCTTGCAGGGTTCCAGGGAATCCCTCCATGCCCCAATGGGTTATGCACTCCGCCTCTACAGTAAGAGCAATTACCATCCAGTGTGGAAGTCAGAAGGTTTGATTAGTTCTCAGGATCACAGTGTGGAAAGGCTGGTCTAGCAGACTGATTAGCAGTAATAGCAGCAACCACCTGCAAAGGCTCCTTCTTGGGGCATCCTCCTCATCACACACCTCCTGGGGGACTGAGATTCTCTTCCCCACAGCCACCCTCAGGCCAGAGCTCTAGTCCCTTTCAGTCCTTTGTCTCCTTCCTGGGCTAAGTGGTCATTCTCCTGATCTTCACCACCCTAAAACTGTACAGCTGGTTAGGGCTACTGTGGATGGTGGAGGCCCATCCTTCCTCTAGTGGTCTCTGCAGTGATTACATGCCCAGGTCTCATCACCAATATACAAGACTAATGTATGTGGGAAAACTGAGGCACAAACATAGCACTCAGAGAAAATCCCAGAAGTATCTCCACTTCATCACACATGCTATATACAAACATTAGGGGGATGACCGCAAAGCTGAGTGAAGAGCTGTATAAGCTTTAGGACGATGTTGGCGTAAGAAGAGCTGGATACAGACTGGCCATGAACAAATTCAGGCTGGAAATTTGAAGAAGGTTTCTAAAAATAAGAGTGGTGAGACTCTGGCACAGCCTCCAAATAGGATTTGTGTGGGGGGACAAACAACTTCATTAAAGAGAGAGCTAAACAAATTTACATTGCAATTATCTGGTGAGGGCTTGTGAAGGTAGGGGATCAGTGGCCCTGGGACTCACTTCTGGTTTATGTCATGTGTTCCTAAGGCTCATACCTACAGGAAGGGATTCCCCCAGGCTGACCAGGGCTGGAGATCAGGCACTGGGCAGGGTGGACTAAGGTTCTCAGGTAACACCCAATATCCTCTCTCTCAGGTGATCAGCTGCCTGCTCACATGCTCAAGGTCTAATTGATCGGCAAGTGTGTGATCAGGAAGGAATTTTCCCCCAGGTCTTGTCTTAAATTCTGATTCTTCTATGTGCTAGCCTCATGTACAATGTTATATAAAGCTGGTATTACATGATCTTTCTGTGTGTCTGCCTTCAGATTAGTATATCTGGGCACAGTGCAGAGGAAGCCTCAGCTGCATAGATGAAGTCAGATTTCATCATCTTGGTCTCCACCATGTAAATTCTCCTGCAGCTCTCAATAACTTGTCTGTGTAACCCATGGGCTTAAATGAGGAGTGTCTCTTTAAGAGATTTGCTGGGGTTTGAGTTGCTCTTGCTGGGTCACTGTTGCTGGGCAGAAATGCACCAACACTTTATTTATTGGACAAACAGGAAGATTGCTGCATAAGAAGCTGAATGAGCACAGAGCTGATATCAGAAATCAAAGAAACCAGTTGCTGAGCACATCAAATCAAATCATAGGGCTGGAAGGGACCTCATGAGATCATCACATCCAACTCCCTGGAAATTGAACCCAGGACCATCTGTATGTTAAGCAGAGGTGCTAACCACTATACTGTTTGCAGGGCTTTTTTTCCTAATCACTCGATGACTGATTTGTTAACAACTGTGGTCAGAGATGTAGCTGGGACATCAAGACTTCAAAGAGAAACAGCTTAACTTGAATTAATATGCAAGCTAAATTCTGTGAAAGCAGGACTTAATCGAGACTATGGGTTCTTTTCCCATTGCAAAAGGTAATTTGACTTAAGGCTTCCCATGGTTTGGACCTGAAAACTGCTCTGATTTGCTGTTACTGTATGACCTGATCCTATGTTTTACACCACCTTGCATTTAGTTTCATTCCTTTCTGTAAGTTCACCCATCTTCGAAGCATCTGAGGAAGTGGGATCTTCTCCCACAAAAGCGCATGCGAAAAATAAATCTGTTAGTCTTAAAGTGCCACACAACTCCTTGTTGTTTTTTTACTGGACTAGACTAACATGGCTATCCCTTTTGAAATTAGCTGTCTAGACCCAGAAGTTTCCAGCATGTACTGTGTAGCTTTGAGCATGCTCAGCAAGGTTCCCTGCCAGTGCAGTGGTCAAATGTCTGAGATTGAGCAACCAGGCCAGTTGCGTTGAGAAGAGTACCTGTTGAGGAGAGCACTTGTGCTCTGTGCAAGGGGAGAAGCTGAGCCAGGAGCAGACAGTAGGCTGTTTTCCCCAACTCTGAGGCATTTTGCTTCAGGTCAGTAGCATTGTTAACCTTCCAGCAGGGAAGTCTGGAGGCAGTGGTTACAGAGAAGAATTTTAAAAGGGATAGCCGTGTTAGTCTAGTCCAGTGAAAAAACAACAAGGAGTTGTGTCGCACTTTAAGACTAACAGATTTATTTTTTGCATGAGCTTTCATGGGAGAAGATCCCACTTCCTGAGATGCTTCAAAGATGGGTGAACTTACAGAAAGGAATGAAACTAAATGCAAGGGGGAAGAAACCACTGGGAAAAGAAGGGTGGTTTCCTTTCAACTTTATACTCTGGGTTATGGGCTTTACTACAGTTCTTGAGTGTAATAAGGGGAAAGAGGCAATTATATTTTGTTGTTGTCAGTGATGTATTTTTCTTTTGTAACAGGGTTGTTTTTTTTTTAATATATGTGTGTATGTAAATGAGTGTGGACTGAGTAAGCTGAGTGGACAGCAGTGCTCCCAGCAGAGGAAGAAAGGTCTTCAAGGACTCATACATACAATTTCTGCTGCCAAAGAGGAGGGAGTTGCTGCTTCTAACACAAGCCTTTTGAACTTGGTGATTTGAGACCATAACAACCTCAGATACTGCTAAATAGCCACTATGTATTATAGATCTGTATACTAATCATTTTGTCTGCTTTCATCAGAAGGTTTATAAAGTTAATGTTTAATATAGTACATTGCTTTTGGTTTTTTATGAATTCTGAACAGTCTTTACTGTGAGCCCCATTAGAGACTGGATCCTGGCTCTCCAGCTGCTTTCTGCAGGGGTTTCTCTGTGAGGCACTGGAGAGGGACAAATAAATGAATTTGAGCCCACTCTAACAGGTTACACCTGCAATTAACATTTCTTTATGAGGTGTCTGTGTGACTTTTAGATCATATTTCTCTCACTGAAGTAGCACGTTGTCTTCTTGCAGGTGTTTCCCCAAGAGGTTTAGCATATATTGCCTCCAGTGGTTTGTGATCACACTGTACTTCATACATGTACTGTGGAATTTCTTGCAGTAAACACAGTAGCCAGTAGTTCCGTCTCAATTTGGGCAAAATTTTGTTTTGCCTCCATCAGATCTCTTGATGCATATGAAACAGGGTTTCTGTCTTGGTGTGATGAGCCCCTAAATGTCTTTGGATGTGTCTGCTTGAAGAAGGTGACTGGCTTGTTAGGATCAGAGAATTAGAATACTGGTGTGTTATAGAGCACTGTTTTTGGCTGCTGCAGTGCCTTGTCACTTTCCCACGACCTCATGTTCTCATCTAGCAATTGTCTCAATGAAGCAGTAAAATGTGTACTGTGTAAGGAATCTAATCATACCCAGGATCCTCTGTAATGCCTCTTGTCTCGCAGAGGTAGCTATGGCTGTTTGAGCCTTGCTGTTATCTGGTCAGATTTTCTGTGATGAGAAAATACGTCCCATGCATTTGACTTCCTATAGCATGAGCTGGATTTTATCTAGGTTTGAACTTGATAATTCCTGCTTGAGCATTTGCCGTCATTTAATTATGCATCTAATCAAGTTAAGTTGATGCTGCTATTATCATGTCGTCTGCTATTATATGGACTCTGCAATGTTTCCAAATGTTTCATTCTTTTATTAAAATACTTCTCTAGCTAACTTTACTCCAAAAGGTAGATGAAGAAATGTGTGTCTGACCCAGGGTGCACTGAAAGCGAGTGGTTCAGATGACCCTTTATGTAACATGGCTTGTCAATATCCGTCTTTCTCATCTACATCTGTGCATATGTCTTTTGCCATCTAGTTGGCATTGAACAACTGATGTGGGGATGGAGTAATACTGCTTTATAGCCTTATTAAGGTCCCTGGGATCCATACAAATCCCAGTCATGCTATTGTCTTCTCAGCTCTGTCCAAGCTGTTAACCCAGAAAGTGGGTATGATCAGTTTGGACTCTTTCCTTTTCTACCTGTCTACATGCATGTTTGAGCCTCTCTGTCACTGCAGAAGGTATGTTCTGTGGCTGTGTATGACAGGGATGATTGATGGATCCATAGATATGTGGTGATTCCTAGGAACCCTCCTGGTCCCCTGAAGACCTCTGTATATTGTGAAATCCATTCTTTGTTAGTGCTGGTGCAGCCTGTCTTTTCTGTATACTAGATTTAGCTTCCCTGCTTTAGTGAGGAAGAACTCAGCTTGTTCCTGACTTTTCCTTCAGAGTCTGTTCTGGAACTGCCACCTGCTAGAAGTATTACAGCAGGCTGCTTTGTTTGGTTGGGAGCTGATGTAGATGAATTGGTTAAATATTAGTTTCAGCTTCAGTATCAAGCTTGAACTTTACTGGTACATTTTGTACATGTAGTGTAGATCATCATCATTGGACTGAGGGCATTCTGGAATTTCTGTTGTCCTGTTCCAAAGGGGTACCCATGTTAGTCTAGTTCAACAGAACAAACAAGGAGTCCTGTGGCACTTAAGCACTAGCAAATTTATTTATTGCATGAGCTTTCATGGGAGAAAATCCCACTTTGTCAGACACTTTGAAGGTGGAGGAACTTACAGAATGGGAGGAAAATAAATACAGGAATATGCTGTTCCACAGTGTTTGAATCTTAACTACTGCATTGATTTGCTGTTACTGTGTGACCTGATTCCATAATTTGCACTTCCTTGCATTTATTTTCCTTCCATTCTGTAAATTCCCCCACTTTCAAAGTATCTGAAGTGGGATTTCCTGCCATGAAAGCTCACGAAATAAATAAATTTGTTAGTCTTTAAGTGCCACAGGACTCCTTATTTGTTCTATTGTCCTGTGATGCTGTGTCTTCAGGGAGACATTGCTTTAGAATTGAGTGCAGCCAGAGGTGCATGGCTTTTTTCTCTTTTGTGTTTGTTGTGCTGCACATAGGAAAACAGTGATTTAATTTTCCACATGTGTGACATATTAGGGTTGGCAACCTCTGAGCAGTTGTGTCTTCCCACAACATGTGCAGTTCCTTTGTGGGTGCTGATGGTGTGTTTGGTTTGCTCACTCAGGTGGTAGGGCTCTGCCCATGGTGCTCTGAATATTCTTTTGTTCAAGAGCTTGTATGGACTTGTCAGTATGCAGCCCAGACATGATCTCTGTTTTTGTCTTTATGGCTTATGAAACTGTGCAAATGTCTGCTGTGTTTTGCAAGCTCAGTTCAGGTTCCTTTAACAGCCTTTCCTTCCGTCCTGCGTCAGTGACACTGAACAGTGGGTTACTTAGCAGTAAACCATCCTTTTTCGAGATGGGCTGCTCACATACATTCAGTTACACGTGGCTACGTGCCGCAGTGCACAGTAGCTCGGAAAGCCTTCAGTCTTAGCCTGTCAGGTCAGGGCACGCGACCAACACCCCCTCTACGCCGTGACCGCGGCTATATATATGACCATGACCCTGACCCTCCTAGTCCCATATACATTCGCCAACTCACATTCAGGCCCCTCCCACTGTCCCTGCTAATGATGTGACCAGCCCATCTCGAAGAAGGATGGTTACTGGTAAGTAACCCACCGTTCTCCTTTGAGCGCTGCATATCATTCAGTTACAGGTGATTGCTAGCTGTACCCATGGAGAGTGGAAGGAGTTACAGTCTACCCACATTGAATACAGCCCTGCCTAGAGTGGCATCATCTCTAGCACGTTGGGCGATGGTGTAATGCATTGTGAAGGTATGTATCGACGACCATGTAGCGGCCCTGCAGATCTCTTGAATCAGGACCTTGGCAAGGAAGGCCGTAGAGAACGCTTGGGCCCTGATAGAGTGGGCTCTAACAGTGCCAGGAAGGGGCGTGTTCAACCTTCCGTAGCAGTCTTCGATACAGTTCACAATCCATTTAGAGATACACTGTGAAGATACTGGTAAACCTCTTTTGCATTCGGTGACCGCCACATGCAGTTGGGGGGGGGGTCTTGCGGAACGGCTGGGAACACTCGATGTAAGTTAGAAGCATTCTCCTCATGTCCAATGTATGCCACCTCCTCTGGTTCTGCATAACCTGGGGGTCAGGGTCAAACAACTGGCAAGCAGATTTCCTGGTTAAGGTGGAAGGGGCTGGCCACCTTAGGGAGGAAGGATGGGTGGTGATGTAAAACCACTTTATCCGGGTAGAACCTCATATATGGGGGTTCCGAGGAGAGGGCTTTCAACTCTGAAACCCTTCGAGTAGAGGTGCTTGCTACTAAGAAGGCCACCTTCCAGGACAGGACCAGGAGGATGGCTGAATGCAAAGGCTCATAGGCCAGTTCTGTCATTGCCTGGAGGATGACATTCAGGTCCCCAGGTGGGGTGGGCTTACGGGGTTGGGGAAAAAGTCTCCACCCCTTTTAGGAATCTAACGGAGGTGGGATGGGAGAAAACTGATTGCCCATCCACGTTCTTGTGGAGAGCTGAGATTGATGCTAAATGGACTCTCAGGGAGGACAGAGAAAGGCCTTTTTCTCTGAGGTCTAACGGATAGTCGAAAATCAGGTGTATTGTGGCTGATATAGGGTCTACACTTTGTCCCAAGCTCAAATGGAGAATCGCTTCCATTTGGCTGTGTACGTGGACCTGGTGGATGGTCTTCTGCTACCAACCAGGACCTTCTTAACCCTGTCCGAGCAGAGCCTCTCCTGCCCACTGAACCAGAGAGCATCCAGGCCGTCAGGTGTAGGGGGCCTGGGTCTGGGTGCTGAAGGCGCCCCAAGTCCTGCATCAAGATGTCCGCCCGCTGTGGGAGACAGAGTGGGATCTCTATGGACATGTCCTACAGGAGTGGAAACCAGTGCTGCCTAGGCCAGTCCAGAGCTATTAGTATTATGTTCACTCTGTCCCTGTGGATTTTCAAAAGAACTCTCTGTATCAGGGGAACCAGTGGGAAGGCATACATCAGGGGCCCCAACCAGTTGATGAGGAAGGATTCAGTGAGAGACCCCTCCTCCTGGCCCCTGAGGGAGCAGAACTGGGTACCCTTGCGGTTCTGCTGTGTTGCAAACAAGTCTATTTGGGGGGGACCCCATTTGTCTATCGGGAGGGAGACCACCTTGTCATCGAGGGACCACTCGTGGTTTGCTCATGGTTTTCTGCTTAGTGAGTCCGCATGGGACCAGAGCCCTCGGGTGGAGAGTCCCCCAGAGATGTGGGCCCCCCACCCTGTGTTCGAGGCGTCCGTTATTAAGGTCACTGAGAGGCTGGGGTCTTTGAAGGGGATGTCCCCCATGGCAAAACAGGGATCCCTCCAAACCTGAAGTGTCCCCAGAGTGTCTTGGGGAACAGACAGTACCTTCAGGGAATCCCTCCATATGTGGAACACCATGGGAAGTCAGATCTGGAAAGGCCTTATCCTCAGGCATGCCATCTGGATCACTGAGGTGGAGGCTGCCATGTGGCCAAGGAGCTGCAGGCACCGGTGGGCCATGGGCACAGGGGATGTTTGCAACTCCGAAATGATGGTACAAATGGACCGAAATCTGGAGGGGGTAGGAATGCTGACCCCTTGCGGGGGGGGGGGGACGCACCCCTATGAACTCTATGTTTTGAGGTGGGCGGAGCTTTGACTTCCCTTGGTTTATGTGGAGGCCCAGATAGTCACAGAGGCTCACTACCGCTCCGACGTGGAGCTCTACTTGGGAGCTCGATTTCCTGACTATTAACCAGTGGTCTAGATGGGAGTAAATTCTTATGCCCCATCTGCGCAGGTACACCACGACTGGTGCCATGCACTTCGTGAACACCCTGGGGGTCAGGAAGAGCCCAAAAGGGGGAGAGGTGAACTGGAAATGGTCATTTGCTACCATGAACCTTCGGAACTGCCTGTTGCAGGGCCTTATGGCTATGTGAAAGTAGGCATCTTTCAGATTGAAGGCCGTTAACCAATCCCTGGGAGGCAGAGATGGGAAGATATGTGATAGGGAAACCATGCAAAACTTTATTTTCCTTATATGTTTGTTTAAGGTCCTGAGATCTAGAATGGGTCGAAGGCCCCGTTGGATTTCAGGACCAGGAAGTATCGGAAGTAAAACCCTTTTCCCCACTCTCACTTGGGGAACTTTTCTATGGCTCCGAGGGAGAGGAGTTTCTGGCACTCGATTACGAGAAGATGGGACAGTTCCTGGTTTCCAAGGGTTGGACGAGGGGGTGGTTTTCTGTCCCAAGGAATCAAAAGAAACTGAATACGATACCCCTCCATGACGATCTTGAGGACACACTGTTTGGATGTTGTGTTGGCCCAGTGGTGTGTGAAGCGATGTAAGTGGTTGGGGACCAGTGGGGTCATGGGTTCACTGCCCATATAGTAACCATCAAAAAAAACGCTGTTTCTTCCCCAACGAGTGTTTGGAGGCCTGCTCACGTCTACCTGATTGTGGAGTGTGGGACTTCTCTTTCCTGAACGGACCTTGTCCTTGTCCATGTCCCCAAGATGGCGCTGGGAAAAAGGGGGGGACCTCGGGAATGGGCTCTGCAGTTGAATCTGTTGTTTTAACTGCTGAAGTTGTTTGTTGGAGGAGTTGATGGGGTTTTAGAAAGCGTCTGTTAGATAACAGGATGTAAATCCCCAGCGACCGGAGCGTGGCTCTCGAGTCTTTCATGCTATGGAGCTTCACGTTTGTGGACTCTGTGAAGAGGTCAAGGCCTTCGAATGGGAGGTCCTGCATAGTAAGTTGCAGCTGTGGTGGTAGGCCCGAGCCTGTAGCCAGGCCAAGTGACACATTACCACAGCTGATGCCATCTTATGAGCAGCTGTGTCTACGGCATCCCAGATGGCCATCAAAGCATCTCTGGATGCCATTTCCCCTTCTTCGAGCATTGTGTCAAAGTCCCTAAGGCGATTCTTTGGGATAATGGTGCGGAAGCTTTGCATGTCATTCCAGAGGTTAAAGATATACCTTGTCATAAGGGCTGAGTGGTTTGCTACGTGCAGCTGAAGAGCTGCTGTGAAGTAAACCTTCCTGCCAAGCAGGTTCAGTTTCCTTGCCTCCTTATTTTTAGGGGTGGAACCCAGTTGGCCTTGCCTCGCTTTCTGGTTCACGGCGTCAATGACCGGCGACCCTGGAGTGGGGTGATGAAACGAAAAGGAGAACTTATCCTGGGGGATGTGGTACTTACGGTTTGTGACCCTTGATACTGGTGGAATTGAGGATGGGGTTTGCCAACGGGCCTTGACGATGCTGTATACCCTTTCGTGGAGCAGGACAGACACCTTAGTAGGTGGGGCCCTATAGCTGACGTTAAAGAGGGAATTAGTCTCCTCTTGGATGACCCTAAGCTCCAGGTTCAGGTTTGCTGCCATGCGGCATAGTAACTCCTGGTGGGTACAAGAGTCTTCGTTACAGTCAGTCGGTCTCTCAAAGGTATACTCATCGGGCGAGGAGGAAGAACGGGCCCATGATCTACTACGATGTGTGGAGTCAGGACTGGTCTCATTGTCCAAGAAGTCCGAGTCCATGGTCTGCGAGGGGGACTGGATGGAGTGGTTCTGTGAGACTAGGGTATCATTGGCCGCCATGTCCAGCCAATTGTGACCAGTCATTAAAAGATGCTTCTGCCTCCAGGTGGTGCGGAGGAGAACGGCCTCAACTAGGTTGCGGTGCAGTACCAGAAGGGGCAGGCCCCACTGGCCCAACGATCTGTTCTTGTGTCGAGGCATGGGTGAGGGGGAGTGCTTACGGTACCATTTGCCTAAATGCTCTCCTACCCTTATTACCATCTTGAGTGGAGAAGAGCAGACCAAGGCTGGAGGCGAAGTCGACGCCGAGCCATGGGAAGGGGCCCCTGAAGCTTGGGAGCACAGCACCATCACATCTCAGGAGGAGGCTGGGGAGCAGTCCTCAGCCGATTGCGGTACCGGTGGCGGACTGGGCGGCACTGGGTTGGCCTGGAAGCAGTCCCTAGTGCTGGATTGCAGTACTGGCGGCAGGCTGGGCAGTACCAAGTTGGTGGGTGGTACCACTTCCTGTGCCATGGTCGACGTCGAGCTGGTTTTCTTCCGCGGTGCCGGAACCCGGGCCGGAGAACGTGCCCACGCCATCGTAGGCGCCTGCGGCATTGACGGTGCCATTGGTGGTGCTGCTTTTGGTTCGGCAGCGGGTCGGTTTGCCAACTGAAGTGTTCGGCGCCCCAACGATACCGATGGGGGCATTGACCGAGACTTTGGGCTTGGCACCAAAGAACGGTCCTGGTGTTCTGGTGCCCAGGCCGATCAGTGAGCCGGCGGAGCACTCAGGGCTCGTGTGGCATCAGAGGCTTGTGTGCTACTCCCAGCAAGGGATCGGAGGAGCAGCCCTCTGTCCTTGCAAGTCCTCCTTTTGAAGGACTGGCAGAGAGGGCAGCTCTCGGCAAGATGGGACTCATCCAGGCATAAGAGACATTTATCATGTGGATCGTCGAGTGGGAAAGCTTTGCAGCATCCTAAGCACAGTTTGAAACCAGGCATCTTGAATTTTGTGGTAGAAGACAGGCACTTGTTTATGCAAGTTTCTAGGCTGATCCAAAACCATTGCTGAGGTGGAAAAGAAAACTGGGAGGGTCAGGGTGACAGTCACCTATATAGCCGCAGTCGCGGCGTAGAGGGGACATTGGCCACATGCCCTGACCTGACAGGTTAAGGCTGAAGACTTTCCGAGCTACTGTGCGCTGCGGCACATAGACACCTGTAACTGAATGACATGAGCAGCGCTCGAAGGAGAACACAGTTTTGTTGCTTGAGTACGTCATTTCCGCTATTTCCAAACTCACCATTTCTTGCTTTCTGCCTTCACTCTGTGATATCCTTTTCTATTTGCTCTTCTAGGGGCAGGTGAGACTGGAACTGGTTTTGTTCAAACACCACATTTTTCTTAGGGCTCCAATAATTCCTAGGAATTGTTAAAACCTCATCCAAAGTGGGAGCATTTTTTTACTACTGTAAAACTCTGCGATATACTTCCAGATCCTCCTCCCACAGAGTGCAGTGAAACAGTTGCTTTCATGTCATCTTCTCTCCTATCTGCTCATATGGATGTGGAAGAGTTGTTCCCATTTCCTCCAAAATCCCAGAAAGATTACTAAGGACAGATAACAACAAGATTGCCTTTACACCCTCCACATTCTGAATTATTTTAAATATTATTTTCAGTTTTAACTACTTTTGGATTCACTTTTGTGTACTCATATTGACTGGCATCCCAATAGTTTGTACTCACAGGGCCCTGCATGTATCTTAGTGCTCTGTTTGTTCTGTTTTACTCCTGTTGGTTTGTGATTCTTGTGTTGTTGTTTACACCATTTATTGACTTTATGTTCCTGACCACTTTCTGCAGAATCTGATCAATGCTAGCAACAGGCATGCTTTCTAACATGGGCCAGCCATGTCTTCCTTCTGAGTGTGCTGTAGCCTACACATTTCAGGAACCCAGAGGGGGACCAGGGTTACAAAGCAGAAACCACAGTACATAACAAGATGGTTTCTACAGGAGCTTGCTAGTGATAAGGCATGATGAAGTTTAAATAAACAATATCAAAATATAGCACAGCCTGCCCCATAGAATCCCTTCTGTTCCAGCCCTCAACTTTCCACAGGTCTGCCAATGAGTCTTGGTCCTGCCCTAAACCCTGCCACTCCAATGCAACCCTGTCCACGGGCCGTGGTCCTCATCTAGTATTTTAGCCCAGCATCTTTTTCAGCTCTAACCAGTACTACCACACTGAGCAGCAGCACGCAAGTTTCATTTCTCCTTTTGCCATTTTGTAATGTTTTCCAAATCAGAAGCCTTCAAAAGTTACAGGGGAGCAAGAAAACAACCTCTGCCCCAGAAATCTCATTTCATTGCCTGCAATGGTAACCAGGGGACAAGTGGAAATCTGACATTTCAGAAATTGAAGATTATGCAGAACTGTTTCACATTATTTTAGAAAGAACAAAACTCCCTAAAATTGCTTCACTTTGCACCATACAAAAGGGAAACTACTACAACAGCTTGACAGACTGTTTGCAATTGTTCTTCAGTTTTCCCACTAGCGCCACTCTCCTCAGGGCTTTGATGATTTGGACAAACAGCCATGAGGCGTGACTCATCTGAGACCACCAAACTCATTGCACTTGTGATTGAACGCAGCTTCTTGCCAAGGCCCAGAGAGGCAGCATTCATGCATGCGCTCACAGTGTCACCTCTCTTGCTTCCCTTCAGCAAACAACATCTGGAGCAGTCAGCCTTCAGTGGGCATATACAGGCTCCCCAGGGGCCCAACATGGAGAAGGCAGTATGAGGCAAACCTTGGCAGTATCCCAAAGGTGCCCCCTCCCCGCACCTCCCCCCTTGTGGGCATAGAGCAACTAACATGTTGCAAAGCATTCATGGGAAAATCTTGAGTGTCCTCCTAGCAACATGGTCCCTGAAGTCATTTCTGTTGTGGAGCACCAGCCCTGGGACTGACTGTCAGTGTTAATACATCCCCAGGAGGGGAGCCAGAGCTGTGCTGCAGCATCCCATCAGAGCCCCAGGTGGCTCACCTTCTCTGCAGGGTACCCAGCTTTCCTGCCTTGTGTTTGCTGCTGGCTAAGGCTGGGCTCCTGGAGGCCTACTAAAAGAAACAAGGAGTCCTGTCGCGCTTAAAGACCAACAGATTTATTTATCGCATGAGCTTTCGTGGGAGAAAATCCCACTTCATCAGATGCTTTGGAGATGGGGGAGCTTACAGAATGGGATGAAAATAAATGCAAGGGAGTGTCAAGCATCTGATCATGTCATGACTCCTTGCTTCTTTTGCGGAACTAGACTAACATGGCTGCCCCTTTGGAACTTGGAGATACTGGTCCCATAGAAGTACAGCTCCTGTCTTTGGGAGCTGGTGAAATGCCCAGGGGCCCAGGGCTGCAACTCATCTGAGACCATCTCTAATTCACAGGCCAGGCTCTGCAGGGAGCAAGGCTGTTGTGTGAATTCTCCCAGCACCCAGCTGAGCAGAAAGAGTGGATTAGTCATTTGTTCCCCTTGGAGCTGGGCAGGCACTGAGCTCCTGCACGCTGCTGCTAATGCATTGGCTCCACATGGACATGCTGGGAAATCCCAATTCTGTAGCCTTGAAGGAGCTGAGAGTAGGTGGAGATGGGGGAGGAGCTGAAGGTTGCCATCCCCAAGCCAGCAATGAGATCAGATCAGACTATGCACTAGGAAGACCAGCTGGCAAGTGTGAAAAATCAGGACAGGGGGTAGGGGTGGGATAATAGGGCACTATATAAGAAAAAGCCGCAAGTATCCGGACCGTCTCTGTAAAACCAGAACATCTGGACGCTCCACTATGAACCTTTTAGTATGCCCATTGGTGGTTCCCAGGCACTTGACTCACACACCTAGGGGAGCCATGGGAGCTCTGTGGTGCAGAGAACCTGTATAGCTTTTCTCTCTCTCCCTTTGCCTCATACCATGGCAATCATCCCTGGCAGGCCCAGCCCAGGGCCTTAGCTGGCAATGGAGCAGGAGGATGAGGATGAGAAGAAGGTGGGTCTATTCAGTCAGGGAGCAGACAGGGGAAATACAGGGTGGGAGGAACAGGGGGGATTGAGGGCAGCAGATGAAAACAGAAGGTGAGACAGAATACAATGGGTCTGAGAAGGGGGAAGTGGCATAGAGGGAAGGTGGGCAGGGGCATGAGATGGAGGCTGGGGAGGTCTGAGGAAAGATGAGAACAGTACAGTGGGTAAACAGTGCCCACGGGTCTCTGGTCTCCACATGCAGTCCCAGGCATCTCTTGTCACTGCAGGAGCAGAATGTCAATTGATGGTGACACAGCTCCGTGCCCACACTCCCCCAAGGAGCCAGGAAGCCTGTGCAGCCTCCTTCCCGCCACCCTAGGTGTCCCACCTAGCCCACACCCACACCCCACTGTCTTCTCTGTGAAGGAGGCAAACTTGTCCTCTGGGGCTGAGGTGGGGCTTTGAAATTGGTGCTGGGCTGAGGTGGTGATTTTTGCCTCCCATCCTGCCGGAGGTGCAAGAGGAAAGCAGAGGGTTGGTCAGCTTCCCCCAGCTGAGGGACCCTGGAGCATGCAGGAGAAAGGGTTCAGATTACATGGGGCCCCTCCAAAGGGGTATGATCTGGGTGAGGCTCCAAAATTCAAAGACTAAACCTTCAGAAGCCCTGACAGGCCATGTTAAAGAATTTGGGAGCCCTGGGAAATGAACTCCCTCAATAGCTCAGCCCCATTAGCCACAGCCCCAAAGATCCCCCACTCAGCCCTGACTTCCTGATATACCCCAACATCCCCAGTTGCTCCCATAGCCCTCTACAACTCACCCCAACATCCCCATTAAACCCATAACTCACCCCCACCTTCAACATCCCCCACCCCACCACTCAAACATCCCCAATTCCTTCCACAGCTCACACTCAACCTTCTTCACAACTCAGCCCCACCTTCAACTTCCACCATTCCACACCTCACCCCTCTATGACACATTGGAGATATTCTTGGGGGTTTTCTCTGGGCACTGTTTGCCTCAGTTTCCCCACGTATGTTACTCATGTATGTTGGTGATAGGACCTGGATGTGTGATCATTTCAGACCCCACTAAAGGGAGGATGGGCCTTCCCCAGCAACACACAGGAAGATCTGCCTCAGCCCCAACCACTTGTAACAGCCTGGGGCAGGTGAAAACGAGGGGGAAGAGCCCCATAGTCTGGGAAAGAGACAAAGGACTGGGATGGAGCTAGGGCAAGGGTCTTGGGGTGGCTGGGGGGAAAGAGGCCAGTGCTCTGTGAGGTCCCAATGGTGAGGGTGCCCAGAGGACGAGGCTTCCCAGGTGGTCACTGCTGTAACTTCTAATTAGTCTGCTAGCAAAGCCTTTCTATGCTGTGACCAGGGTTTAAAGTTAGCTGGAATGCCCTGTAATGGCATTCTGGGGCCCACTGTTTTTAGGGGAGCAGCATTCCAGGGCCCCCTAAAAACAGAAGGATGTTCCGGAATGTAGTGTTCCTGTGCATCCCCCCAAGGCTGGCTCAAGGAAGGGGCTGTGGGCTGGAGGAAGCCTGCCCACACCTCCCTCCTGTCCTGGGGTGGCCCTGTCCCTTCCTGCTGGGCCTGGGCCTGGCCTGGGCCTGGGTCTGGGCGGCATGTGTGGCCCCAGCCCAATCTTGGGCCTATGTCCCCTCTTGCTGGCTGGCCAGCTGGTTGGCACCACGCTGCAGCCTCCCTTTCTACACCCCAGTCTGGCTTGGCTCCTCAGTCACCTCAGTGGCGCGGCGGGGGCCATGAGTCCCCATGGACCCCTATCCTGCCTCATTGGGTAAGCGGGCCTTGGGCAGGGAGGGTTGGGGCATTTGGGTAGCTGGTGGGAAAGCGCATGGGGGGGATGGGGGGAATGAGGGGTCAGGATGGGGGCTGAGGAAGACATGGGGAAAGAGTCTGATGGGGAAAAATTTTGGGGGGGCAGTAGCTGCAGTGGGGGACAGGTATTTGGGGGCAGTAGCTGGGGTGGGGGCAGGTGTTTGGGGGTAGTAGCTGGGTGGGGAGCAATAGCTGGGGTGGTGGGGCAGGACTTTGGGGGGCAGTAGCTGAGGTGTGTGAAGGGGGGCCTGGACCTGCATGAAGGGGGCCCAGAAATTTAGGAGGGTTCTGGGGCCTGCGAAATTATACTTTAACCTCTGGCTGTAACCTTGAGAACTAGTAAGCCTTTTTGACTTCCAAACTGGCTGGTAATTGCTTCTGACGGTGGTGGTGGGGTGCCTGGCTCTTTAGGGCATAAAGGAACTCTTCTGGATCCCTCAAGAGGGGCTCCCACAAGGGTAGTTCCTGGTGGAGGCCCCTCCCTGCAATGACATTGGTTAATCTAAGTTTGATCCCAGAGATGGGACCAGAGCAGATAATTCAAACACAACCTGTCAAAGTTCAGGGCATGTTTGGATCCAGGGTTTTAAGGGGGCTCATTAGGGATGTAAGGCAGGCTTAGAAGTTGTGCCTAACAGCTTCTAAGTGGGGGGTTAACTAATCTGAATAGGTTTTATATTTACAAGAGCACAAAGAGCATATTAGCATAGTCTCACTATGGGTGCAAGACAATGTGGGTAATGGCATTTGAGTTAATTTGATCACAAATCTGTCAATATCTGTAACTCTATGGAAAAGAAACATGAAATACTCTCCTTTGTAATATGCTACTCTCTTGATTGTTCAAACTCTGTTTAGATTAGTTAAAGGGTAAAAGTTACCATTAGTGCAAAAAAAAAAACACACACACACAACTGGAAAGAGGGGCCCTCCCCCCCTTTCAGTCTGCTGAGTTTAAGAAATGGGTGGGGGAGTAGCATTAGCTCATCTGAGCTATGCCTGAGGCCCTGCCTCACCCCTTGTCCTACTGTGAAAGGATCGATGAGTGACCAGACTTCTTTATTATTTTAATGGAAGAAGCTGTTTATAGTTGCTCTTAATTTAAGAGCTAAAATCACTGAGAAAGGAGCCCCTCCCTCTGAGCTGAAATCACTGAAGAGCAGCTAGCGGATGGCTGGACAGCAGAAGTGACCAGTAGGCAGAACTGGCAGATGGTGAGAGTGGACAGTGGGTGGTGCAGGTGGACGGAGTGAGTGACCAATGGATGGCACTGGTGGACAGCTGGTGTGAAAGACATTCCCTACATACCTGGGGTTTGATGGGAACTTTGTTCTGCACTGATTCTCCAGATCAGTGCTGATTTTTTGCTATTGGATCTTTACATTGTTTTGTTTTTTATTACTATTAAAAGTTCTGTATACTACACTCAGACTCGTGCTTGCGAGTGGGGAAGCATTACCCCTTTGGGGTGCCCAGGGCATAGTGCAGTATTTCCCAGAAGACTGTGTGAGGGCTCGAGCCAGTTGGTACTGTACATTATTTGGAAACCCCTAGATATAGAACCTGGCCTTTATTCTGCCATCTCACCCCGGCAGAAGGGTTACAGGGGGATATGACCTTGAGTATCCCTCTCATCCCAGACTACTAAAAGCTGGGACTCTGGCTTTGGCCTGTGTCTACACTGCCTCTGCACAGGACATTGCAGCTGAGATGGCTTTCCCTGATACAGTCCAGCACGACCCATTCTGCTGGTCTCCAGGCCCATGATCCCAACATCCAAAGATGGACAGATGCTTGGCCACATGATGTAAGCCAGCATTTCCAGCAGCAGCCCTGTTTAGACGGCCAGCTCCCAGAGCTACTGATCTGAGTGACATGTGGCAAAGGGTGTGGAAAGACAAGTCTCTGAACAGCAGGGAACTCAGGGATGAGCAGAGTGACCCATTTACGATGGCACCTGACATGAAATCAGCGTGCTATGTAACCACCTTAAATCCATGCAAGTGTGAGGGGACCGATAGCCCCTTACTGAGACTGAATGGGCCTTTTGATTGGCCATTCCCGCCTGACAGCAGGACTCTGAAACAGCCCCAGGGCCAGTGGGAGAGGCCAGGGTCCGAGAATGGCCTGATTGATTGAGAATGCTCCCCTGGCCCTGCGCTGAAACTGCAGGCTGGACATGCCTGAGCAAGCCAGAGTGTGTGTGGGGCTGAGCTAAGGAGGAAGCACTAAGCAGCCAGCATCTGGGAGCTAGAGGACCCGGGAAAGGAGGCCAGGCTGAACTGATTTGTGCTGAGCAGACCCACAGCAGCTGGACCAGCAGAAAGCCAAGTGGAGCTGAGCAGAGCAGAGCTAGAGCCAGAGTTGTCTGAAGCTGGGTGCAGGAGGCCAGAGAAGGAGCCCAAGGTGCTGATCTGATCTGTGCAGACCCACGGCAGGAGGGCCAGAGGAGCCCCACTGAACCAGAGCAGCAGCTGGGAGCCAGAGTTGCAGCCATCTGCAGCTGGGTGTGGTGAGCAGCTGGGGAACAGTGAAGGGGGGGCTGACGCTGGGAAGAAGAGCCCTGCCCCTGGAGCTTGGGGACTTGTGGCGACAGCCAGAGCCTGCATCTGGCCCCCTGGATCATCCAGTCGCAGCCAGGCCTGGGCAAAGGGCTTGCAATGTGGAGAACAGACTGTGAGACTGTTTCTGAGGTCCAGAGACTCTGTGTGTAGTGCCTCCACACCAGGGGGTGGCACTGGGGTTTTACTTTTCACCTTTTTCCACTTTTTCTCTATTTTCTTACTGGGTTATTTTTTTTTTTTTTTAAATTTCTGTGTGCTTAAATAAATTGTATATAGTGACTGGTGGGCCAGAAGAGTGGTCAGTGCAGTCAGCACCCCGAAGTGGGGACACCCTAGCCCTGTCGTGAGAGACCATGATAAGAGTGGGGGTCGAGCCCCCAGAAATTCTAGGGCCCAGCCTTGTCAGGATTACAGGGACTCCTCCAAACAGGAGATTGGGAGGGGAGACTTTGAGGTCAGGCAGGCCTTGGGGTAAAGGAAGTGGGAGCAGAGACTCAGATCCTTTTGCTACCTGCCTTCACTGGGGTGGTATACAAGCCTGGGAAGTTCCCCATAATAGCGGGTCCATCTCCCCACTTACACAAGGATGGCTTCTTCCTAAAGCTTATTATAGGCACTGAACCCATCTTAGAATGCAAAACCTTTCCTGGGCATTTAGGATATACTGCTGAGGTGGGGTAATTGTCACACAGTGCTATTATCTGCACAGCAGGGCACATCATCTTTACCCAAATCTGTAAGGCTCAAGGCATAATTGCACCCTACCCTTTCCCCAGTCTATAGGGCTCTCAGGGCAAGGCACCTACCCATACCAAATTCACACTCTAGGGTTCAGTGTCACGCACCCCAGGCCATAGGTCCTTGGGTGTAACCTGGTTAATTGGAGTACCCACCCTTTCCCAGTCCATAGGGCTCAAGATGTCATTCTCTGCAGGTTTACAGGATCTTTTACTGGTGAAGGAGCTGTATATGGCATTACCAAAAAGAATACACAAGCTAAACATACAGTGCCCACCACTTCCAATTGGGCAGACAAACTTCTCCTTGTGGTCAATCAGGATTAGATCATCTGGGGACTCCAGCTTCTGCACAGTACGATGGGCAAGGTATTGATGTCTGGCAGATCTTGGGCTGTGTCCTGGAGTTAGGTTTCAAAGAACTTCCTTCTGGACCCCAGTTTATATAGTTAAAACTTGGGTTCTCCTTAGCTGTACCTCAACCAATTATTTTAAACTAAAGCACTACAAACACCCAAACTAGCTCATTATGAAATAGTCCTTTAGCAAATCATTTCCAACCACTGTCACTGATTTAAATAGTGCATGCTTAGTTATGCAACAGACATCAAACAATTAGCCAGAAATCTTTTAGCTAAACAGCAGAGCAGTGGTTCCCAACCTGGGATACGCAGACATGTTGCAGGGGGTCTGCGGAGCCTCTCCCTAGAGGGGGAGGAATCCAGCTGCAGCCCCAATGCTCCCCTGCCAGAAATGCCTCTCCCCGCCCGTGGCCAGATCCCGGCAGGGGGATGGGGCTGCAGTGGCTCCCCAGGAGGGCAAGGGCAGGGGGCCATAACCACTGTGGCTCAGCTCCCCAGCGGCATGGGCCATGGTGGTGGTGGCACCACTCACCGGCTGTCCAAGTGATGCCGCCAGAGTGGCATGGGCCAGAGTCTGCCTGTGTGAACCAGATTACATAATCAGACAGGCGGCTGCGAATATTTTTTTGGTTAAAAAGAGATCCCCAGCCTGAAAAAGACTGGGAACCACTGCAGTAGAGAATTGGGTACCATAAAGACAAAACAATAGGAAGAGTAGATTTTACAGCCACCGCTGTTGATCAGTGATTCCTTGCCAGATAGAAAGCCACCAGAGAAAGTTTTCTTTAAGCATCTTAAGATCTGTTTCTTTATCTAGTGGTGGTGGGTACTACTAAGACAGTGGCACCTTCTTAGCAACAAAGAGTTGTGTGGCACTTTAAGACTAACAGATTTATTTTTTGCATGAGCTTTCATGGGAGAAGATCCCACTTCCTCAGATGCTTTGAAGATGGGTGAACTTAGGAGCCTGATTTATTCTATTATTTTGAAGTAGTTTCAGAAATGTGAGGATATGACCACTTGCTACTTAGCTCAGGGCTTCTGTCTCTCCTGATATGGCTGCTAGTGCTTAGCTCAAGAAGAAAGCCTAAATTTAGCCAAAAAACCAAAGGCCTCAGACCTTACACCACTGCGGAGGAGCCAGGTACTAGCCATGACATCTGCAGTCATTTGACATATGCAGGATTAGGGTGGGGGTTCTGAAGTTCTCTTTCCTCAGTCATCTTCACAAAGAGTCAAATGGTCCTAGAGCTTCCCCCAGCCAAGCCCCCCTGCCCCTGTATTGTTCAGGCTACTTGCTTCCTGCCACACATCACTGACTAATTGCAGGGCTTTCCTCCTGGCCCACAAACCCAAGACAAGGGCTATTGCTCCAGCAACAATCTCAGGTCCTTCTGCCCCATCATGTCCCACAGCCCCTCTCCAACGCTGTACATCCACCTCACTTCCTGTCCCATAGGGCTGGTATACAAGCTCCTGCAGTTTTTCCATTACCCCTCAGCAATGGCATTTGTCCCAGAGCCATAACTAAAGAATTCTGTGCCTCGTACACTAGCTGGTGCCTTGGGCGAGCAGTGCAGAACATGTCCTTTAATGGAACAACTGAGCTGCTCTAGCACACCTGGAGCAAAGCCCCGCTTGCCCTACCATAGTTACAGCTCTGATTTGTCCAGTGGTCTGTTGTGTGATTTTCAGCCTATGGGTGACTCCTCTGGACTAGTCATGGCATGTGACTGGTCACCTAAGCCAGGTGACTTTCTTTCCATTCCCTGATTGGAGGGATGACCCTTTTTAAACAGTAAAGTGACACATAAACAGTGTGGTCCTTCCAACAGATGGCTTTGTGCAAAGAGGAACATTCATGGGTGGAGTCAGGCAAATTTGGGAGACACCAGAGGATCAATGCATGTGAGCAGCTGTAGCACTGACAGAAAAACAGCCTGAGTCTGGGTCTTATATCACACTTACCAAACCCACAACTCTCTCAATTTTCTGGACCTTGCCCAAAGGGGCCACTGACTGGGCTGCAGAGCCACAGTTGTGAGAATTCTAAGTGGATTTAAAGGCAAGGTGGAGATTCAGGGTGACCAGTGTTTTCCCAGGAATTGAAATGGGGGTGTTGAATTTTCAGGGGGTGAGTGTTAAGGTCAATGAGGTGTGAGACTATAGGAGTGTAGGGGGAGCTCTATGGCACCACAGCAAAAACTGAAAAGTGTTTCATGACCATGTTATCAGATTTTTCACATGAAATTAGCTAATCAGGCCTTCTTTGAGGCATTGTATCTACAATGTTCCCCCTAAGCTGCGTGGCTGTACAGCTTCCCGGCGCTGCCCCGCGCAGGAGATGCTGCTCACTACGCACGGCCAGCAGCCAGAGCCCCTACGTGGGTGGAAGACAGCATCTTCCAGCCACCTGAGAGCAACTCCGGGGCTGGGAGTTATTAAAACTCCGGAGCTGGGAGTTATTAGAACATCTGAGCATGCTTCGTCAGTGCATCTCCAGCCGGAGGAGCCATGGCTCCGGACCTGTGCGGCCCAGTAAGAGTGGGTGGGGGTCAAGCTGGCTGGGGAGTTATTGGGGGAAGCCCGCTAGGGTAGGAGGAGGGGATCTGGCTGGCTTGGGGGGTGCTTACTGGGAGAGATGTGGGGGGAAGGATCGGGCCTGCAGGGGTGTGTGCAGGAGCGGGCCCACTTGGGGCAACCCACACAGCTAGCAACTTCAGTTGCTCAGCTGCCTCATGGCTTTAGAGGGAACATTGATCTACATCCTTCTGTTTTTTGTTTTTTGTGTGTGGGGTTTTTTTTGTTTGTTTGTTTTGTTTTGTTTTTACAAAGGGATGCTACAAAACTAAGTGGCAGTGCAACAAAATGGCAGATAAATTCAACATTGATAAATACAAAGTAATGTACATTTGAAAACAGAATCCCAACTATACATAGAAAATGATGGGGTTTAACTCAGTTGCTGCCACTCAAGAAAGAGATGTTGGAGTCCATTGTGGATAGTTCTCTGAAAAATTTTGAGTTGTGCTGTTCACTGCTGCATGCCATCACCTTGTGGATAGCCTCCTTCTGCTGCCACATCCACACTGTGACCTGACCTCTGTGATTTTAGATCTCAGTGGGGGAACTTATGTTGATGGAGGCTGGGAGTCTCTCCACAGAAACACTGGTGCTTTCCCACTGGAGGTCTAAGCACCAGCAGTTAGCCTGATTATCAGTGATTTCAGCTATAACGGTCACTTAAAATAACAAAAGACTGTATGGAGCCTAAGTAACAAGCACTAGTTGACCAGCCCAATCCTTGTTAAAAGATAGAGCTGATTACTAATTAGGTAGTGACTGTAACTCAGGCAGAGCCCACAACACCAAGCAAAACATCCATCCCCTCCCCACCCCCTCCTCTTTCTCTTAACTGAGAATCTGTCTGGCATGGTAGCTGGATCTCCTTACTCCTTAGGGAATTCAGTTCAGTCATTGCCAACTAATGACTAAATTAGTATAACACTATGTTACTAACTGACAACTGAGGAGGAGGGGTGCTGGGAAATTCAGGAGGGATCTAGGCAGAGGGTTGGGGAAATCCTTGAGGGTGACAGTGCTTGCATTCCCCTTACCACAGCCTGGGCAGCAGCGGTATAAGTTCGTCTTCAAGCGCTGCTTGGATGCATTCAGCAATAGGTGTTTCCGTGCTGGAGCGCCGAATTGGTTGGAAGAACTTTTGTCCTAGCCTGTCAGGAGAGGGCAGGCGGCCTCCGTTCCTCGCACCACCCCGTGGCTATATATACGGCCGCCTCCCGATCCCTCCTTAGTTTCATTTCTTCCACCTTGCATGTCGGATTTGGAACGTCTGCTCCTTGCGAATCGCAAGCAGCCTGTCCTCCTTTCTATGAGCTTGTTGCCCAGATGGGAGCATCTCTTCGTGGATTTAATTCCACCACAAGAGTTCCCCACCGTCGGGCTGGAACATCCTGCAATCATACCAGGGTTCAAACCCTGCACTGAGTGCAGCAAGGCCTTCCCCCAGGACATTCCCCACGGGAAGTGCCTCAGATGCCTGGGCAAAAACCACATGGACTCAGCCTGTTCCATATGTCTCTCCTTCAAACCTCGAACCATCAAGGAGAGGGAACAGCGGCGCTGTGCACTAGCCTCCAAGGAGGCCCAGCACCCTTCACCCAAGGCTTCAGGTTTCCACCCAGGACCGAGACCCAGCGCAGCACCAGAGCCTATGCGGCACCGTACCACTGGTAGCCGCCGCCACCGCTACATAACCTTGGTGCCGACTCCGGCACCCCAGCACCAACCCGGTGCCGTGGCATCTTGGTACCGCTCAAGGTCACCCTCGGGTAGCCTGTTACTGCTGGTACCGGGATTGCCCCAGCGCAGCTCCCCATCATCTCTGGTGCCAATGGCTTGGTACAGTCCGGCCTCGTTGGTGCCAAACTCACCCTGGCACCGGCCTTATTCACCCTCAACATCGCAGTCCTCCTTCCCCGGGTGATGACTTGCCACAGAGCCACATGGAGTCACTCCTCATGCCGTCCACCCCAGAAGTGGCGGAGGCTGCATGAGCCCTCCTTTTACTCCCTACACCCCCTGCCCCAATCCCAACCAGAAGGGACAAACCAGCCTGTGACCCGGGCCTCCTGGGATAACTACCTGAATATGCAAAGATCAGGGCGAGCTGCGAAAACCAGGGGCCAAACCCCCAAACAACTGACGGGTGGTACTTACACCAGTCTCCCAGTCAGTAACAAAACATGCTTCTGACTAACCACTCTGGTCATCACCAAGCATAATAAAGTAGAAACAGCCCCCTTTCTGCACATCAGATCCTATGGTCCCCTCTAGCCACTGGGTCTCTTTAAGAAATAGGTTCTCCTGACCCCAAAGTGCCAGCCACATCACCCAGAACAATATAGGCTTGGATCTTACCCAAAATACCATGCTACCAGCCAATTCTTTAGTAACTACAACTAAAGGTTTAATATAAAAAGAAAACAAGCTCCATATGAGAGATGTTAAAGGCTCAGAGTGAGTCACATACATACAAATGATTTAGAGTCCATAGAAAACAAATCCTTGAAGATCTTGTAGTTTGAAGATTAGTCCCACTCCTCTGGTGTGCACCCAGCAGCAGCAGCAGCAGCAGCAGCTGAGTGGGTCTCAGTCCTTTGTTCAGTCCCAGAAGAATAGTTCCAGAGGCAGGTGTTGGTTGCAGATAGACCAAAGACTGAAGACAAAATGGAGACTGGGCGATGGCCTTTTATCTCAGAGTCCTTGCCAGATCAAAATGGAGGTGGGCCACATGGTCAGTCTAGGTACCTGGTCAGACAGGTTTCCTCTTGGGCCCACTGTAGCTGGGAGTCCCCTCCTGATGGGCCATTAACAGGACAGTAGTTTGCAGAGGCCCAGTCTGGGATTGCCTGAGTTCACACAACTTGGAACACACCTAAGACAAATAAGATTCCTAGATTCTAATACAAATATGATACCTACATATAAATCATATAACCATTCCTAGCATATTACAACTTTCTATTGATACCAAACGTGTCATATCATATATGGATTATTACAAATATGAAATACTAATATGAAAAATAATCATAAACAGTCCCCTAGACCCAGACAGCATCACACGGCCTTCATATCGAAGGCCTGGATCTATCCTGGGCATTCTCCCTCACCACATAGTCCCCCGTCTTCCACTCCAGTGGGAGATGGCGCCACCCTGCCATCACTGGTACTGCCCCATGAGTCTAGATCCCCTTTCCCCGCTTCCAGTCCGGAGGAAGGACCTTCCAGGGGCTCCAAGCGGCCTTGGCGCCGCACATCAGTCCCGCTGCCCTTCTGCTTCAGGCCGCAGGAATGGTTCCCTCAAGAAACTCCTTCCCCACTACAGCGAACTCCTGGTACCGCCCTCTCTCCGGCATCGGGGTCTTATATGGGAAATCTGTCGGCGCATTTTGATTTGTTGTGCCGGGCCACGGCCCACTTAGGCACGGAGGTGCAGCCTTGAGTTTCCCTCCCGATACCCTCTTCGGGCCAGCCTTTGCCTCAATGGAACCCTTAACAGTCCCACCCCCCCCCGAGTGTATGGGACCTTGTATGTTCCCAGTGGCAGAGCCCAAGTTCTATTGCCCCAGTTTCGGACACCGTGGGCATTAAATATCGGGTTTCCGAGTCAGATTTTCCCTCTCTCACTGTTCACCTGGTCCCCTTGAGGGACGTGGTGCAGATGGTGCTGGGCCAAGGGGAGCCCACCAGTGACCCCCTTCCATCCTCCAGGGAAGCCAGGGAACTGGACCTTTTGGGCCATAAGGTCTACTCCTCATCGGACTTCCAACTGCGAGTGGCAAACACCCAAGCCATAAACAGCAGATACTTGCCGGATGTGTGGGAGTCACTCTCGAAATTTTGACGCTTGCTCCACCTGAGGCCAGAGAGGAACATGATGCCTTCCTTGAGGAACGCAACATAATATCTCAAGACCTCCTCCTTCCGGCACGTGATGCAGTGGACACAGCCACTTGCACCATGGCCTCGGTGGTAACCATCTGCCGGGTGGCATTGCTTAGGGAGGCTAGAGCACCCCCTAATGCGCAGCAGGCGGTCCTTGACCTGCCCTTTGACGGGGATGCTTTGTTTCTCCCAGAAACACTATCAGTGGTGGGCACCGCTCGAGATCCCTGGGGAGAGGCCAAATACTTTGGCCTGTTCCCCCACGGGCCCACCCCTCATACTTAATCTTCTGGGGAAGCCCCCCCATCCTGCCCAAATTCCCACCCATTTCTCCCATAGTGGGACCACAGGGAATTTCCTTCCACCGCCATCATCCGCTGCAAAGGCTGAGACCTCTTCCCCTCTCTCCTGCAGGCAAGGGCCCACCCAATTCGCCACCACACCAGTCTCGAACCTCAAGGAGTAAAGGCTTCAGGGCATCATCGCAGTACACGGTAGACACACCCATCTCCCCCTCGAAGGGGAATGGGGTTTGGTGGGAACCACCCTCCCTCCCCCTTTTTATTTGCTACTGCGTCCACAGGCATCCAACCCTGACCAGGTTTTTCCTCCCTCTGATCTTGGACGGCATGACCTCACCAACACAAGGATGCCCCCTGCCTGCACTGACAGTACCTGGGTACCGTGGTCCAACCCTACACTCCCTCATCAGTGGCTACTTCAGGCACTCATAGGGAAGCCCCCTCTCCCCCCCCCTTCCCCGGGCATCCTTTCAACCCTGCCTCTTTCACACAAACACTCTTGCCAGGGATGAGAGGTGCATCTCGTAGTAGCCCCAGCTTTGCTGCAGAGGCTCCGAGATGTGCATACTCAACGCTCACTCAGACACAGGACCATGCCTGTGACCCTGATGCCTCCATCAGGTAGGCCATCTCAAGTCCGGGTTGGGGGGGGGGGAGAGGGGAGGAATACCTCCATTCACATACCGTCAGCATGATGAGTAACCAGCCCCTTGTGACCCCGACACCCCAACTTGACGAGAACTACCTCCCACTCATCAAGGGGGACATATCCGCTTAGTCATGGTGGATCTTAGCCTTGGAGGGAGGGCCAAGGGGAACGGCCCACCCCCGCCCCCCATACTTCCCCTTCCTCAAGGAGACTAGGGCTCCACACACCCTTACCTCATGGGTGATCTCAGTGGTTGCCAGGACACCTACCCTAGGACCCCTCATCCTAGGCCCACCTCACAAATGTGGTCGTCAGTTCTTCTCTTGCACCGTCTGCTCACGAAGCAGGGGCCTAGTGTACCCTACTCGAACTTCCAGATAGGGGAACCTAAGAGACGGCGCCAACGTCACATCCCCACGGAAAGGGAACAGCAGTGGAATACCCTGTCGGGGCCTTCCCTTATCAGCGCCCTCCTCTGTGGCACCAGCCCATCATAACCAGGCAGGAGACCACATTTTAGGCATAGAGGATCCTTCCCAAATGACTTGTGGCTGCCTTTTCTGCCTCTCAGTTATTCACCCTGGCAGGGGGCACCCCCCCCATCCCTTGTTTTCTTTGGGTCTTCCTACTATGTCTGCTTGCAGACCTACAGCTCTACCGTGGGGTCACCTCCACGTGCGTTGGTGGTGCCCCAATAGTACTGCTGTTCCTCCTCAATTCTTGAGGAACCATTGACATACACTGCTCGTCCAATTATGTGATTAACAGAGGGAAACAATCTAGAGCCTACTTCCTGCAATATCCAGGAATTTAGAGATTGTACCCCCTCAAATCGCCTTCCGACTTCTTGGCTGGGGATAACACTTCATTTGGTTCTCTAACCCCAAAGTACCCTTGAGATACCATGGTTGTCACTCTGTAGTGGATTCATTTCCTAGGTGGTAGGAAAATGAACCTTCTCTGGCAACCATATTTTTGGGATATCGCTGTTTCCAGGAGCTTTCCCTAGTGCCTACACTGGCGCGGCATAGTGGTAGCGCTATCCCTCCTGGTAATGCTATAGGCTCTCAAGACCGTGACCTTATACAGCACCTCTATGAACCTGTTGGCCCCCTAGTTGGGGTGGCCAAGTGATAGCTGGCGCTACTCCCGGTGCCTCTTCTCCCTCCCTCATGTACTTGTGATGGCCCTTGTGATGCAGAACCCCGCGAGATTATAGGCCAAAGCAGGCCCTTCCTACAAGCTCTCACACTACTGAGGTCCTTACAAGGACCAATCCAGGAGCACTACCTCAAGCCACCTTGCCTCCCTGTGGTGCTAGTGTCCTGGAGTTTCCCTCCTGCGGGAACGCGGTTCTTGGTACCTGACTCGGCTGGAAACGTGCGCTTGCGCACTACTTGAATTTTATAGTCAGCATACCTTATGCCCGTCCGCACTGCTGAGCTTGGCCCTCTATATGCTGCTGTGAAGCGTCTTGCGAGACCCTTCTTGGTCATTCTCGGGACCCCCCACACGCTCCCGTATCTTCACCCTCCCTCGCATCAACCAGACTCTGCTAGGACTGGTTGCGGCCAGGCCAAGGGATAAGGTTATTCCCCTGCGGCTACCTGCATTCCCCGTAGCCGACCAGATTAGTCAATGAGTCTTTGATTCCAGCTAGGGCCTTGGGGTGATCAGTCCATGGAGTAATCTTCACCCCTTTCCTCGTTGTCGTGCAGGCCATGGCTATTATGCCTAACTCTGCACTTGTTGGCATCCAGCATTTTCCAAGGTCACGCTGCAAGGCCCCATGGCCAGACACTATATTCTGGCCGTCATACTTCATGTTTTTCCACCTATGTGGAGCATCTAAACACAACCCTCTGTGCTCACGTTGCGTCCTTTATTTCTGTTATGGTGACCTTGGTCTGACCTGCTTATGCTCTTATGTCCTGGCGGGTTTGATCCTGCCCTGTCTTGGGTTGGCCCTTAGTTCTCGATTCTCCTGTGCCACGTCAAGCCTGTTTGCCTCTTGGCTCCGGCTAGGATCTTGTGCTGGGCTTCTCCAATATGGGGCATGTTGCTGTGCTGAAGGTGGAAGACCAACTCCACCTGCCATCCATCAGCATGGCTAGTAGTCACCTATTACTGAATGCATCCAAGCAGCGCTCAAAGAAGAACAGTGGGTTTACTCACTAGTAACTGTCCTTCTTCGAGATGGGCTGCTTGGATCCATTCAGGTCCCTCTCCTCTGTCCCCGCATCTGGAGTTGGCGACTCTAAGGAACTGAGGAGGGGTTGGGAGGCAGCTGTATAGATAGCTGTGGGGTGGCGCGGCGGGCAGAGGCCGCCTGCCCTCTCCTGACAGGCTAGGACAAAAGTTTTTCCAACCAATCCGGCGCTCCAGCATGGAGACGCCTATTACTGAATGGATCCGAGCAGCCCATCTCGAAGAAGGGTGGTTACTGGTGAGTAACCCACCATTCTCCACTCAGCTCATTGCTCAACCTGCCCTGCCTGCAGGACTTGTCTAGGCCCCACTGATAACTCCTCAGGGCCTCTCTGGATTTCCTCTGGCTGTGTTTGGAGCTTCCAAGGGACAGTAAGTGCTGGCTCAAGATCACACTCCCTTGCATTTATTTTCTTTCCATTCTGTAAGTTCCCTCATCTTCAAAGCATCTGACAAAGTGGGATTTTCTCCCATGAAAGCTCATGTGAAAAATAAATCTGTTAGTCTTTTAGTGCCACAGGACTCCTTGTTTCTTTTGCTGGACTAGACTAACATGACTGCCCCTTTTGGAACTTGGCATGCTGCAGGAAGCTGGCACAGTCCACCCCTCTGAGCTCTGTTTCACCCTCATGCCCTGCCACAGTTTCTGTCCAGGGAATTCACAAACCAAGCCAATTAGAAAGCCAGGATGGCTGGGGGTGGAGAAGCACTGCAGCTGCTAGAGTTCCCTTTCTCTCTCTCCTCAGTTTCTCTTTCAGCAACAAATTGATGTGTTTAGCCTCACTGGAGCATCAGTACATTCCCCTAATACCATGGAATAAACAGAAGGATGACTTATGGGCAGGTGGCTTTATTTCAAGTGCAGCAGATCCCCTAAGCTAGAGCACATAAAATGTGAACAAGTTAAAGGAGAATCTCCACTGGGCCTTGCTAAGCTCATTACTCATAACTCACTCCTAATCATGGGATATTCCAGGGCTTTTTGGATTACCTCTCCACACTGTATCAAGTGCATGCACAAGGATGCACTAGACATTTTACAAGTTACACCTTGCTCTTCCTGGGACAGATTTTATGCTGTGCAGTTAATGCACCAAATGTTTACTGCCTACAGTCCTATACCCTAGCCATGAGACCTGAGGCCATGGTGTAGGAGAGGCTCACTGCAGAGACATGAGCAGCAAAAGGATGCCAAGTTCTGAGGTGAGAGGGAGCTGCTGCCAAGGGACACATGTGGCAAGGATGTTGCCATCCAAGAGGATGCTGGGATCAGGGGCAGGGATTTCACTGTGGAAGGGTGAGTCCCCATCCAGTCTGGACACAAAGGAGAGTGACCCGTTGCCACTCTGAATGAATTATTCTTCTCATGCCCCCAAGCGGAAGAGCTACGCTGAGCATCCTGGAGGCAACTGCCATCACTCCAGGGTCTCTATGGAGCAAGCACTTGCAGACTGGAAGTAAACTCTGGCTGTGGCATGGGGAGGGAGTAGGTCCAACTCACTATTAACTCACTATGGTTATTGAAGTGATGCCTGTGAACCAGCCAAGAACAGGGCCCCAGTGTACTATGCAAATGTGGAGACAATCCCTGCATCAAAGAATTTGTAGTCTTCTTTTGTCTAAATCTGTCTATAGGTTTTTCAACCTCCATAAGACAAACTCAGTCTCATTGCCTGCAGGGCTCTGAGTCTTTGTTTCAGGGAGGTTACACCAAGGGAGGTCTGGGCTGGATCCCAGGAACCATCATGTTTGTGTAACCCTTCTGCCAGGTCAAGATGGCAACAGCAAAAGGCCGGATTTTATGTCTAGGAGTTCCCAAACGACATTACAACACCAACCAGCTCAAGCTCCCACCCACTCCCCTGGGAAATCATGCACTATTCCCTGGGTGTCCTAGAAGGCAATGCTTCCATTCTTGCAAGAACCAGTCTGAGTTTAGTACATAAAATTATATATATAATCAGACTAGCACTGATTTGGGGAAACAGTGCAGTGCAGAATTCACACAAAACCAATAAACAGGAGGTGTAGTGTAAATGATCTATACTCTCTCCCTCATGCATGTAACCCTACATCCCAGCCATGCTCCACTGGTGACCGGTGCTCCACAGCGATGCAGGCATCTGTTGTATGGAACAGCTTGCACAATTAGGGCTGTACATGGTTCTGTATAGTACGTGGTAGAATTACTCTGTGCAGTTTGTACAGAAGTGACTTCCATGCCTCCCACCTGTCTTACAGAGAAATGCTCTGTTCTGCGACATGCCACGTGTATCTAACCATGTGATGTGTAATGTTAGTTGGTCTATCGTATTGCATGTAAGCAAAGATGGTCATGTAATGAGGCATATTGAAAAGGGGGCAGAGTTAAGGTTGGGCATGCAACCTTAACTTTGGGATTTCTTGCCTTTTGAGTGCTTGGCCATGTTCTACTGATCAAGTTTTTATATAAACAATTGGATGGATCATTCAATAACAGCCATGTTCTGTTAATTCCCCCTGAAGCACCTGGCATCAACCTCTGTCAGAAAATAGGATACTGGGCTAGATGGAGATTGGTCTGATCCAGTCTGGTCATTCTTACATTATATTTGAAATTTCCTAGTTATCTAGGTGAGAAACCATGCCACACCCAACAAAAGAAGCTGATTCTTTCTTCAGGACTTTGAAGCCCTGACAACTTGTCTGTGTTTCCTGTGTACTGTGCCTTTAATAATGTCTGTAAAATCTTCCTGAGAGCAAGCATTCAATAGCCACCTTGTTGTCCAAGTTGCCTAGGTCTGTTTTAGTGCAGCCATGCTAGTGGCTGGCGTCTGTATGGATAACCTCCATCTAGTACTCCAGAATTAACATCTCCGAGAATATGAACACCTTTACTATGACTTCCTGACTGGCTGTGCCCATGGGACATTTCTGCCCAGCTCCTGCATATGCAGGTAGAACAAAACAGGGTGCTCTGCACAGCATGACCTCATGTGTACAGCGCATGTGAGAGCCTGCCTTGCATGCAAATGTAGAATGGCAGGCCTTACTAAAAATGTGACAGCATGGCACTGAGCGGCAGACTTTGCACCCTCTCCATGAATGAAGGAAAAGAACAAGAAGGAGCTGAAATTAGTTTAGGTTGAAAGTGCCTGCCTGATCTTTGCACTTGGAAAATTACTGGATGGGGCCTGTGGAGGGTTCTCAGTGACTCTGGAGGCCAGTGCTGCATGAGTGCATCGCTCTCATGAAAGTAGCAGCATTAGAAGAGCCACAGGAGGCCACACAGCACACATTTGCACTGGTCTCAGCACGTGTTTGTTGTTGCTGTTCAGCAACAAGGGCAGTTGGTCAGTGCATGAAACTACTGGCCCAGTTTTTCCACCTCCATAGGACACACTGAGGGTATGTCTACACTGACAGCAGCAAAATCATCGCCATCTGCCAAATGTTCTGGGCCCACTTAGCAGCATGTATGTACTCGCTTCTGCTCTCTGGAAGGTCAGCGCCGGAAGTCCTGCCCTTTGGGAGATGTAGGGGAAAGCCAAACTCACGTCATCTGCAGTCAGCTTCCCCGAGTGTGTCCCGGCAGCTTAGGAAGTCACTGGCAGTTACACAAGGCATTTTATATGCCTTGCGTAAATGCCGGTCAACTGCCACAGAAGAGCCTCACAAGTGTAGACTAGGGCTCAGCTTCATCAGCTGCATGACTCTGAGTCCTTGTTCAAAGGCCTAGCCGCTGGGCAGATCACAGCTTATCAGGTTGCTGTCAATCTGAGCCAGCAATGAGTGGATGGATTGGATGCACCCAATACCAGCAGCTCAGGACAGCCATGAACCAGTAGGGAGACAAGCGGCAGATTCTCAGCCATGGAAATATGAAATATGAAGATTTGGGTGCAGTTTGTTACTGACAACTCCTTGTCACCAGAACCCTGTGACACGTCAGTTAGTGTAAAGGTTTGTGCTGCCACCCTTCCACCCTGGGAACTCCTTAGTGCCTGCAATTAAGCCTGTCATTGGTTCCAGTGCAGCACGCTTTCTGAGCTCAAAAGGAGGTTAGCACTTAGTCCTGTCTACATTCCAGCATTGTGAAGGATAACAGGTCACTTAGGTACATGGATTTATTATGTATTCTAACACTGAAAACTATGGAACAAGAGGATACGAAATGTATTGTGTGCATTTATGCTCAAAAGCAAGAATGCATTGGTTTCCTTGAAGTTCCTTGCTGCCCCCAAGATGTGTGCTGTGACCCTACGAACTCTGCCACCTCAGCAGGAATAGAAAGCAAATCTTTCTGTTTAAAGAGTCCAGGCTTTTACACTTGACCTACAGGGAACCTCCCCTTCTTCCTAGCACCATAGGCTGTATGACACACCGCTCAGCAGTTCTGATTTTACCCAGAATCTTCTGCCTTGAGGCAGGGTGGCTAGGTCAAAGGATTCTGCACAGAGAGAAGGGAGTCTTGGGGAGGCCAGTAAGTTTGGCCATACCTATTCTATTCTCTTTCCCAAAATGTTCTAATGTTCTCCTGACAGCCAAAGGATCTGCCATACTACTCTGTCTAGATTTCTTTGGATATTGCCCAAAATACGATGCTGCCAGCCACTCCTTTTGTAACTAAAACTATAGGGCTATGTTCACAAGTAAACGCTTATTTTGAAATAAGCTATTTTGAAATAAGCTAGTTTAAAATAAAATCCTTAATTCGATTTAACTTAAATCGAATTAAGGAAAAACACCAAATCAAACTAGCAAGTCCGGGCACAGGACTTGCTATTTCGATTCAGCAGAGGGGCACCCTGGGAGGTGTGGCAACATGGCCCCCTGGCAGGACCATGTTGCCACCCAATCCCCTGCCTGGCTCTCACCTGGAGAGCCAGGCAGGGGAAAAAGCCCCCAGGGCAGGGATCCCCCAGCCCTGCATCCCCCACTGCTAGTGGGGCAGCAGGGGAGGGACCATGGGGCATCCCATGGGGCATCCCGACAGCCGCCCCGGGGGGCAGGTCTCCCAGCTGGCTGGCCCTGCAAGGGGAACTTGCAGGCAGCAATAAGGGCAGCAGGCGTGGATCTGGCTTCACCTGCTGACCTGTCTTGGCGGCAGCAGGAGGGGCAGCAGGCATGGGAGCCGGCTTCTCCCATAGCTCCTGCTTGCGGACACCAAGGGGGCAGCAGGCAAGGAGCCGGGTTTGCCCACTGCCCTGGCTTGGTGGCAGTGGTGGGGCGATGGGTGCAGGAGCTGGTGTGCCCTGGCGCGCCAGCTCCCACACCTGCTGTCCCTCCTGCTGCCCACAAGCCGGGGCAGTGGGTGAAGCTGACTCCCGTGCCCACCGTCCCCCCCATTGCTGCCACGCTGGGGCAGCAGGCAAAGCTGGCTCTGTGCCCGCCACCCCCCCTGCTGCCGCTAAGCCGGTGCAGTGGGTGAAGCTGGCTCATTACCCGCCGCCCCCCCTGCTGCCCACAAGCTGGGGCGGCAGGCAAAGCAGGCTCAGGGACCCAACACCCCCCTGGGCCCTCCTGCACCTCACATCAGCACCCTGGCCAGGGTGCTGATGGCTCCCTGGCCAGGGTGCTGGGGGGGTTGGGACTACCTTCCAGGGTGTCATGCACCCTGGGAGGAAAGTCATTTCTTACTGTCACAGAGAACCCAGAAAAGCCTCTTGGATCCCCTCTCTTCACAGCCCACCAGGACTCTGCTACGGTGGAGCCTTCTCCCGTTCACCTGGGTCTCCATGCTACCTGTAGCCAGCTTCCAAATCCAGGCCCAGAGGGTCCAACCCTTGCTCTGTCTGGTCTCCCTTGGGGGGGGGGGTCCTCCCTCCACGAGGGTCCCAGCTGTCCCAATCAGCAGTGACACTCAGCCAGTGTAGCAGTCAGAGGGTTTATTAGCAATCCACTTTGCACAGCCACTAGGACAGTTGGCTCTAGATCAACCAGGAGGGCAGACAGTAAACCCCCCCATCCTGCCCCTCCGACCTCTATCTTCCTTCTTCCCCTCTCTCCCCTTTGTCCTCCTCTCTATCCAGCTGCCTTGCCCCTGGTCTACACCGGCCATAACCTGTCACCTGCAGGGGGTCCAGGTAAGGTCGCACTAAAGCCTCTTCTCCCCTAGTGGTACCTATAATTATCACACCCCTGTGTCCCATCACCAGAATACCATCACCAAAGTACAGGAACAGAAAAGAAGAACCGCAGTAACCCAAGAGGTTTTCTTAGTTCATCACATCTCTCCCCCCTTGGAGACTGAACTGAGCGGGGTCACCTCCGCCGGTGACCTGGGGAAGTTCTGACCCCCACCCTCGTGATAAGGCATCTGCTACTACATTCGCACTTCCCTTGACATGTATCACCTCCATATCATACCCCTGAAGGATTAACCCCCCACCTCCTGAGCTTGGCATTAGTACCCTTTTAGGAAGCCCTGCCAGCTTGACTAAAATCTCATCCATCCGGGGCATGGGGTATGCGTCAGACACTGTGACGGAGTTCAGCTTGCCATAGTCTACACAGAACCAGATCAAGCCATCTTTCTTGGGTACCAGCCCTATCGGAGAAGCCCATGGGCTGGTAGATGGTTGTATAACCACCAAGGCCAGCATGTCCTGGATCTCCCTCTCTACATCCCGGGCTACCTTCCCAGTTACCCTAACTGGGGAGCACTTTATGGGATTGGTAGTGCCGGTCTCTATGTGGTGCACCGCCAACTTGGTAAGCCCAGGCCAGCTAGAAAACAGGGGTCGGTAGGACTCCCCAGCACTGCGCTAATCTCTTCCCTCTGGGCCACAGCTACCTGGTCAGATAAGGGAATTGAGACCAGGGAGGATCCATTCTCCACCCAGCTACTGAACCTTAACAGGGGATCTCCCCCCAGACCCTCCCATTGCCCGCATACAGTCAGTACCAGCTCCTCTCTGTCAAAGTAATGTTTCATCATAGTAACATTGTACACTTTTTGTTTGTGTGACCGGCGGGACAGTTCTACCATATAGTTCACGTCGCTCAGTTGTTTGGTGACCTTGACGGGTCCCTCCCAGGCAGCCTGGAGCTTATTCCTTCACACTGGGATAAGAACCCTCACCTGATCCCCAGCCCCATATGATCTGGCCGGGGCACTGCAATCATACTCAACTTTCTGCTGCCTTTGGGCCGGCATTAAGTTCTCCCTAACCAGGTCCATAAGCCCCATGAGTTTCTCCTGGAAAATCAGGATGTATTCTACTTCTGATTCCCCAGTGGGGGAAGCCTTCCCCTCCCACTCATCTCCTACCAAGTCCAGAGGGCCTCTCACTCTTCTCCCATATAACAGATCAAATGGAGAGAAACCCATGGACTCTTGGGGCACATCCTAGTAGGCAAACAACAGGGGTGGTAGATATTTGTCACAGTCCTGTGAGTATTGAGCCATAAAAACCTTTAGCATCCTTTCCAGCGTCTCGTTGAATCTTTCCACCAGCCCGTTGGTCTGCGGGTGATAGGCTGACACCCAGGTGTGCAGGGCCCCCAATTCTTCCCGAGACACTGCAAGAGGGCTGACATACAGTTAGAACCTTGGTCCGTGAGGCCCTCCTGTGGGAACCCCACCCTACTGAAAATGCCCATCAGATATTCTGCCACCTTGTCAGTTTTGGTAGTAGCCAGAGGTACAGCCCCTGGGTACCAGGTAACCAAGTGTACCACCACCCAAATATATTTCTTCCCTGATCGGGTGGCTTTGCTGAGGGACCCTACTATGTCCATCACCACCTTCTGGAACGGCTCCTCTTTGACCAGGAGGGGTCTCAGCTTGGCCCCACCTTTGTTCCGGGCCTTCCCCACCCTCTGACAAGTGTCACATGATTGGCAATATCGCTTGACTGAATCAAAATTTCCTGGCCAGTAGAAGTTTTGCAGCAGCCGCTGCTGGGTGCATTTTATCCCCTGGTGTCTCGACAGAGGAATATCATGGGCCAAGGAGAACAGTCTTTGGCGGTATCTTTGGGGTACCACCAATTGTCGCCTGACCTGCCACGGCTCCGCCTCTGCCACTGGAGTCCATTCTCGGTACAGGGCTCCTTTCTCCCACAGGAATTTCTCCCTGCGGTCTCTCCCAAGGGACTTCTCAGCCCCACGGTCCGCGAGCGCCCTCAGCTTTGCTAGTGAAGGGTCGCCCCGCAGATCGTCCTGAAACTCGCCTGTGGGAGAGGATGTTGGAGTCTATTCCCCAGCCTTGTCTGGGGTGGGATCCTCCTCCTCACACTTTTCTGGCCCCATCGGTTTCGTCCGCCCCTCTGCAAGGTTTCTCGTATTTGTCTCTGGGACACCAGATGTAAGGAGCCCCTGCAGGCCCTGACTCCTGGTAGCGGCCAATGTTCTTTGGGGTTTACCAGGACACCCTTCTAGATTTTGTCCCATCAGTACCTCGGCTGGTAAACGATTGTGCACCCCCATCTCCTTGAGGCCCTCTTTGCCTCCCCACTTCAGATGCACTCTTGCTACAGGCCCTTGTACAGGTAGCCCGAACACCTCCCTTAGGTTCAGATAAGTATCAGGGACCATCTTGTCGGGTCCCCCCACCTCCAGCCAGGCCAGAGTCACCTCCGCACCCGTATCCCAGAACCCTTGGACTTTTCTTCACTCTACCTCAATAGGGATGAGGAGCTGCTGACCTCCCTTTGGTGGGCCTGAGCTCACTTGGTAAATAGAGGATTCTGAGTCTGAAGACTTGCCCGGTACCAGCGAGCCCACCTGGCCACCCACCCCCTCACTGGGAGTGTCAGCCCGACTATCTGCTGCTTCTGCCATGGTTAGTGCCTCCTCTGGACAGGCTCCTACCCAATGCAGCCTTTGGGCAGTCGATTCGGCCCTCTTTTCTCTGTGTTTTGGGCACTGTGCTCTCTTGTGGCCTGTCTCACCATATGAGAAGCACCTCCAGTCTCCCTGGTCACCAGGGCCTAGTTGGGTAGTTTCTTCGGATGATCTGTTTTCTGGGGCTCCCTTCTGTGAGTCCTGTTGGAGCCTCCCCCACAGGTCTCCCTTCCAGCCCCCTTCCCCCTTCAGACCTAGCCCATGCCCCGACTGGCTGGCCACAAACTCATCAGCCAGCCTACTGACACTGCGTAGGTCCTTGGGTTTCTGGTCCATCAGCCACAGCCTCAGGTCGGGGGGACAAATATTATATAACTGCTCCAGGCCCAGCAGTTCCCCCATTTCTTCCCTGGTTGCGTTCCCAGTCAAGCCAGTCCATTTCCAGAGGTACTCCTTTATCAATGTGCTGGTTTCCAGGTAGGTCACCCTGGCTCTTTCTGCACAGATTGTAGTTTCTCCCGGTACGCCTCAGGGGTCAGCTGAAACTTTAGCAGCAGAGCTTGCTTGAACTGCTCATAATCTCCAATTTCTGCTCCCTCCATCTGACTGAGTACCTCCATCACTTTTGGAGCCAGAAGAGGGGTCAGATACCACAGCAGGTCTGCGAGATTCACCTGATGTACATTACAGGTTTTTTCAAAGATGGTGAGGTAGGTATCAATGCCCCCTCCCTCCTCAAAGGGACCCATCAACTTAGTACTTTGGGGTCCAGCAGGAAGGGGCTCTCGGACTCTGCCCTCACTGTTCATTGGGGCCTCCTCCTGGCTCCTAAGTCTGGCCAGCTCCAGCTCATGTTGTCTCTCTTTCTCTCTCTCTGCCATCTCCAGCTGTTTCTTTTCTAACTCAAATTGGCGTTGTCTTGCTTTATCCTGTAGCTCCTGTAGCCTCAGCTCCAGTTCCAGCTGCCTTATTTCTGGGGGGAAACTGAACTGGGAGCACCCCCTAGGGATTGGGGATTGCTGCCGAGAAGGCCCCGGGCTGCAGCTCCCAGCTCTTCTGGGCACCTCCTCTGGGGCAGACTGGCATCGCCTGCGCCCCTCTCTGGCTGGGGTTTGTTGTTGGGGCAGTTCAGGGCTGCTACTGCTGCTGCTTCTGAGCTCCCTGGAGGCTCCCACCACTGAGGGGTCTCTCTCTCTGCCCCCATCACTCTCTTCCAGCTGGGCAATGAGCTGCCCCTTGGTGAGCCTACCATATTTGCCAGGTTGTCTTGGGAGAAGACCATTCACTCCTCCTATAACCGTATCATTTAGAAGGGTAGTTCTTCTCTTAATGAGTCCTTAACTCTGGCGCACACATATGTGCAGCGTAGTTGGGGCAGATATCACTCCTGGTGGTGCCCTTGGGCACACAAAGTTTTAAATCGCTGTACTTCTAACCCTATAGGCCTTTTGGTCATCGTGACTGGCCAATCGGTGGCATTGCTTTTCCGTTGCCCTCATCTTTCCCCTCCCTCCCCCCACTCTCCAGGCAGTCTTTCTGGTGTCAGAATCCTGAGGTGGAACATAAGGGTCAAGAGGAGAGTCCTTTTCCATGAGTCTACATAAATATAAAGGTATTTATAGAGACCAAGGTCAACAGCACTTCCTAAGGCCACCATGCCGACTTATAGGTGCCTAGTGCTATCTCCTTCCCAATAGTAGCCTTCTGGGTTCTTAGACTGTATGTGGCTGGAGGCTTGCATTGTATCCTCCTGGCCCAGGGACATCTTGACCGATATGCTATGTGGCGCTCATCGCACCACCCCTGGCCCTTTTCTTTTCTCATTAACCAGCCCAAAGTGTTTCCTTAGACCCTTCTCGACTGAACTTAGTAATCTTTCCCTTGCGCTATGCCAGGTACTTCAAACTCTTACACCCTTCGGGCATGTGCCTTCAGGCCTTGACGCGGCCAGTGCGAGGGATAATGTTCATCCCTTCTATTGTTATCTGCATAGGCCGCAGCCATCATGGCCAGCCCTGTAACCCTATGGCTTCCAGTGCTCTCTCGTAAGTTCACACTGAAGTGTTCTATGGCCAGACGTTAATCTTCTGGCTTTCATACCTTGAGCTATACCCGACAGGTAGAGCAACCAAACACATCTTCTCCACGTAGTTGTGTTGCATTGATTCAACTCTGGTTAAGGTGACCTTAGTCCATCCAGCCCATGCATGCTTTGCCTTGGCTGGATTGGACCTACCCCCTGCTTTGGGTTGGGCCCACAGTTGTCGGTTCTCTATTGCCAGGCCAAAAACCCTAGTTGGTCCCTTGGCTCCTGTTAGAGCCTTGTTCGTTGGGCTCCTTCCCATCTGGGGTGTTTTTGCTGTGCTGAAGGTGGAAGAGCCAACTCCACCCGCCATCCATCAGCATGGCTAGTAGTCACCTATTACTGAATGCATCCAAGCAGTGCTCAAAGAAGAACAGTGGGTTACTCACTAATCACTGTTCTTCTTCAAGATGTGCTGCTCGGATCCATTCAGGTCCCTCCCCTCCATCCCCGCATCTGGAGTTGGTGACTCCTAGGAACTGGGGAGGGGTTGGGAGGCGGCTGTATATATAGCCACTGGGTGGCGTGGGGGGTGGTAGCCGCCTACGGTCGCCTGACAGGCTAGGACAAAAGTTTTTCTGACCAATCCAGTGCTCCAGCACGGAGACACCTATTACTGAATGGATCCGAGCAGACCATCTCGAAGAAGGACAGTTACTGGTGAGTAACCCACCATTTTAAGAGAGGAGTTCTCCATCTCAAAATAAGGCAATGTGCTTTTTTTTCGAAAAAGAGACCCAATTGAAAAGACGAGATGCCTTTTTTGAAAAAAGCTATTGTCATGTCCGGTTATGGCTTTTTTCTAAAAATCTTTTTTGAAAAAGCCCTTTTTTCAAAAGGTGACTAGGTTTAACCTTCCCAAAAAAGTACCCCAGTATTTTGAAATACCAAGGCGCTTTTTCTTCTGAAAAGGCTTTTTCAAAAAAAGGTGCTTTTTCAAAAGAAGCCGGGTTTCACTTTTTTGAAAAAGCGCTCTGGTGTTTCAATACACTGGAGTGCTTTTTTTCAAAAAAGCAAAACAGCTCCGCAGAAATGGGAAAGTTTTTTCAGGATAAGCCTCCTTATCCTAAAAAAACTTTCCAGTGTAGACATGCCACTAAGGTGTAGCCCTGGGGTCTTTCACTGGATTCATTGTACCTTTGAGTTTCCTTGAAAGGCCATTAAGTGGGCTTATAGCTGCCGCTGTCCTGGTTGAGGCTGTCTCCCAGTAGCCCAGCACAATTGTTGGATACAGATATATCACACCTATCCATAGCTCACAGTACAAAGATGACATGCACATAAACAAATATTATCATTCCTAGCCAATTAAAGTCTTGCCAGTGGGACCTTACATGGCCTATCCCACAAGATTCATTGTAATTTTGCAATATTGGTATCAATAATATTATAAATGATCATTACTATTCCAGGCAGCGCCTCACTATACTTCTGGGGAAAAGAGAAGATTGAAGTGGGCTGCTGTTGATAAAGTCCAGTCCTGTCTCATGCTAGGTAGTGTCTGGGATTCAGTTTGTGCCAGTGGAGGTGGCTATGTCATCTGGGTCCCTCTCTCTGGCCTGGTCTGGTCAGCAGGCAGCTCAGGATCTGGGTGATGAAGGCCTAGATCCCAGGAGATGGTAGGGGTAGCAACCAGGATGGTGAGGCTTGTTGCAGCTGCATCCATCAATTCTACCTGCTCTTCCCTCCAAAGTCCCTTTCTTTTATGATCCAAAAGAGGAGGGGTATATGGAAGGGCTCATCCTCTTATTATTTTGTCCACCAATTATGCCTAATATCCAGCACACCACTTTTGGTTCATTCATTTCTGGCTCCCCATCATCTGTTTTTGACAAACATAATTTTAACACTTTTTTGAATTATATTAATGTGGCCTTATTGGTTTAGATGAATCCAGTTCTCTGATTTGTCTTCTCAGACCTAATCTCATCAACATTTATTATTGTGGTTTATGAGCACACACTTGCTTATTACACTTAAACTCACTATCAAGGTAAAATGGTAGGCCAGCTATCACAACAGGGGTCACCTGGACTGTGTTCAGTCACCCAGCGTTAGCCATGTATGGAGCTGAACAAGTACACTGCAGATTAAAACAAAGGGTGCCTTTTCTGAAGTGCCTAAGGGTATGTCCACACGAGTCTTTTATTTAGAAACAACACTGGTTGTGAGGCTCTGTCATTTCAAAATAAGAACCGTCATTTTGAAACAGCTTAAACCCTATTCATTTCAAAATGGCTATTATTTCGAAATCGTTATTTTGAAATAATGCTGTTTGGACATGTCATTTCGAAACAACACCATTGTTTCAAAACAACATGTCCAAACGACCTTATTTTGAAATAACCATTTTGAAATAACAGCTGTTTCGAAAGCAGACTTTCCCTTAATTCAAATTAACATTTTCTTAATTCGAATTAACTTATTTCGAAATAAGGACTTTATTTCAAAATAACTCATTTTGAAATAACTTATTTTGAAATAATGATGTATGTGTGGACATAGCCTAAGTGATTTTGCACTCTAGGTGCCATTCCCAAAAGTCAGGTAGGCACTCAGGGATTTACAGAGGTATTCAGGTAGCTACAAATGTGCATGTTTGCCTATTTGGGTTTTTCAAAAGGTCCGAAGAGGTTAGGTGTCCATTTCCCATAAAAATCAACACAACTTAGCTCATAAGTGTCTATGTCATTTCTGAAAATGAAATTTAGGTTCCTAAATTCCTAGGTGCTTTTGAAAAATTTAACCCAAACACAAAACATGCAACAAACCCTCCGCTAGGTCAACTATAGGTGTTTGGGCTGGAGACAGGAACGATTGGGTAAGGATCCCTGGCCTGGGCTCTGCAGCAGGTCAGATTGAGTGGTCAGAATGGTCCTTGTGGCCTTGAAATCCAGGAGTCTCCATCATTTAACAAACTGATTGCATATGAAAGACAGCCCTCACTCTTCAAGGCATGTTAAGATGCTGAATTCGTATCAGTTCACAAGAACACATCTCCTAATGGAATACAGGGCTAGAAGAGTTTATTTATGTCCTGGAACAGGCATTTGGAATTCTGGAATTTTTTTACTTTTAATTTAAAGAATAATTGTACCTGAGTATGTATTCTTCTGTTTAGTTTCTAACAGTGAGGAACAGCACATTTCTCACTAAAATACTGCTATTTGTTTGTGAGTACATGTCCTTTACACAACGCCTAACTATGCAGTGTGTATTACACTGTGGCTATTATATTTGATTCTGGTTTCTATGTGGCCTCACTATTCACTTATGCAGGCCAATTATGCTGAAGCATCCTTTGGGAATCAATTCAGTATTCAAATAACCAATGTGCAATTACGTGGAGTGGGAATGCAGGCCACCTTACAGGGCAGACCATGATCATGTGACTCATATGCACATAGGCAGATTATGCAATTACATGATGAACATTTAACTGGAATACACAATAATTTCCTGGCTGGTTGCATTTGCTGGAATGGAAATGGGTAAGAAGTGGGTGGATATTTTTCTAAAGGATCTGCTTTAGGAATGGTTTGGAGGAAGTTCTATGGGCTAACTCAGTCATGAGTTAAAGGTTCATTACAGGATGGGGTGGGTGAGGTTTTGTGGCCTACATTGTGCAGGAGGCACTGGATTATCATATTGATCCCATCCGACCTTAGAGTCTATGGCTATATGTATACTAGAAAAAGTTAGACTGAATTTGTTAATTCGAACTACTAAGTTCAACTTTAATTCAAACTAAACTTAACCTTATTAAGTTGAATTAACAAAGTGGACTAAGTTGATTTAAACTTAACTCTAAGTCAACTTAGTCCACTTTATTAACTCCACCTAACTGCCCTTAATACGACCTTAATAAAGTCAAATTAAGGATTAATCCAGGTCTATACCATCCTTCAGAGCCATAACTACTGTTTACGGTGCCTGGGGCACATTCTGATCAGAACATGTCCCTTACAATGATCCACGCCTGAGGTGAGCAACATGGAAAATGCCCTTTAATGGAGCAGCTCAATGGAGCCACTCTGGTGCACCCAGGGCAAAGACCAGCTTGCCCTGCCGTAGTTACAGCTCTGTTGTCCTTAGTTTGAACTAAGGAGTCGAACTAAGGCTTAGTCTGAACTAACAGGCGGTTCTAATTAATTCAAATTAAGCTTTCCTTAAGTCAAATTAAGGAATTTCTTAATTCGACATAATGAAATTCTAGCACAGACAGGGACTAATTTAGTTTGAATTAAGGCTCCTTAATTTGACCTAAATTGCCAGTGTAGACATAGCCTATGAGTCTGCATTACACAGGAGCAGGGCCGTGCTTGGGGGTGGGGGGGCAAAAGGGGCGATTGCCCTGGGCCCCATAGTTTCATGGGCCCCACGCTGTCCTGCCGTGAACAGGGCAGCAGAGGGCCCAAACTGGTGCCCCTCCATGGCCAGCTGTTTCCCATCCAGGGGAAAGGGCGAGCCAGCCAAAAGTGGCAGCTTGGTTCAGCGCTCCTGCTACCCCCCCCCCCCCCGGTCATGCACTGCCTTTGGCTCTGTGCCAGAGGCAGTGGGGAGGGGTTGGGAGGCATCCTAGGGCCCGCACCACTGGTGGAGGTGGAGAATGAGAGCACTGAACCCAGCTGCTGCTTTTGACCAGCTTGCTCTGTCCCCTTGATGGGGACGGTCTGCGCAGGGGTGAAGTGAGCCTGCCCCTGCCCTTTGGGCCGGCCAGCCCTGCCGCGCAGTGCAGGCGAAGGCTGAGCGGGGACCCCGCAGAGGGTGATTTGCCCAGGGCCCCCACGCCTCCTAGGGATGGCCCTGCACAGGAGATCTGATTACACTGATTACAGTTGTCCCTTTTGGCCTTGGAACCTAAGAATCCATGTATCAGCTGACTGAAAATGGGACCTAGCCCCATTCATTACTGTACTAGTTCATCTTGTTCCAAGCTCCTTTTGTAGAGACTGTGGGCTTGTTTACAGACAGAGGTGCACTGCTCTAGTATAATTAAAAGTGACGTAGTGTGAACACATGTCACTTGGTTTACATTTGGCTTATACTGACCAAGTTTCATGATGTAACTTTTTAGACCAGGCCTGCACATTGTTCCCAAGTGATGGGAGTCTGTTACTGGAAATGAATGAGTGGGTTCTCCTGCCCCTGAGTCCATTCTTGAGCTACAGCCTCCTGATGAGTATACCACATACTGCCACTAAGCCAGGGGTCTCAAACAAGCGGCCCATGGGCCGCATGCAGCCCCAAAGCTATTTCCTGTGGCCCGCAATGACACTATTGTTACCAATATTTGCAATATTGTTGTATGAAAAGGTTTCAGTGGTGCAGCTCCTGGACTAATGTACTAGTCCTCATGCAGCTCTTGTGCTGATTTGAGTTTGAGACCCCTGTGCTAAGCTAATGTTCAGTCTTTCCACTGCCTTCCTTACATACTCCCATGGGCTCAGGACTGAGAATCCACAATGTGATCACAGAGCAGGAATTGCTGCCATCTGTGATTGTCATAGTTGTTGTTTTATGCACAAACACTAAAAGAGTCTGAAAAGGTTGGGGGGTTCTGCTCAGCTGCTTCTTAGAACCTCCTCTGGACTTACAAGTACAAACCAGACTGGAAAGCCTGGATGCTGTTTGGGGCAGGGACTTTCTTTTTGTTCTGTGTTTGAATGGTGCCTAGCACCTATGTGCTGTTTCAGAAATGCGGTGCCCAGGTACTACCATAATTCAGCTAATATCAGTTCAGCTGTATGGAACAGATCATGATGGATTTTCTGGCCTATGGTCTATGAATATACATCATTCTCCCAAGTGATCATTATCACAATTGTTTTATCATTATTATTATTATTCATTTCTATAGCTTTTGCCACCTGATTATCTCAGAGTGCTTTACAGCATCAGTTAAGAAACCCTAATCACTGTGGTAGAAAATGCTCTGTAGGAGGGGAAACTGAGACAGGGAGGAAAGCAAAATTTGCTCAGGAGGTATTAGCAAACAAGTGGCACTATCTATCTACCTATCTACTCCCCCGCCTTTCTTCTCTTGCCCGTGCCCATCATTGTGGCAGTTAGGTACTTGCCAGGATAGCTGAGCCAGACCTTGGCCTCAGCTTTAGCATATGGTATCCCAATTTTCAGTGTCCCATTTTGGGGGGGGATTTTCCAGTTTACCCCTCAACCTCTGCCATCATAACCAAAGTCACTGTGAAGGAAAGCATGGCTTGGCATGCGTGTGCCCATGTCTCTGCATGTCTTGCCATTATCACTCTTCCTGGGGGCCAGAGATGGGAGGCATTATTGGGGCGATGGGCACAAAGCATTAGCAGACTCCTTTGGGACCCATTAACTGGAGTCATATCCTCATCTTTGCTTAATGCCCTGAATGGCATTTTGTCTGCATGTCTTTCTAGTCTCCTGAATGAAGCTGTAAAGGGGAATATACAAGGATGGGAAAGAGATTGCCTTCAGCTTCTGCTCTGCCTCTCCCCGTGTGATTGATGGCTGAAACGCTTCACGACGGCTGAGTCAGCTCCCAAGTGACCTTCGCAGAATTCCTCCAGGTCCCCAAATTCCCCATCTGTTGCTCAGTGTCACTCAGGCTCAGCAGATTGATGGCAGCTCACGGTCAATTTCTCTGATGCACTTTAGCTGAGAGACACTCGTACATCTTCCTGGTGCCGTCTCTCCATATCTGAGGTCAGGCTTTCAACAGGCAAGAACTGTTCCAAAATAAATCACCAGTCATCCCCTCTAAGGGCTCTGCTGGCATGGAGAGAGAAAGCGGCTCTAAGTGGGGGCAGGATCATGCACTGGGGGTGGGCTGGGCTTGTGGGGAATGGGACCCTGTGCATTCTTCTACAGGACATTGCAGTGCTGAAATGATGCTGCTGGATCTGAGACTCTCCTGCAAGAAGTGCCCAGCGCGATGTCCCAGTGCACAGCATCCCACTGGGCCTGGACTGAGTGTAATGCAGGAGTGACCAAACACCACCCCCATGTGGGGCTACTGTGACAGGAACTAACACAGCCACTTGTGCACGGTGCACCTGCGGGGTCACCATGCTGCAAAACTGTGCTTCGAGAGTGTATGGTGGTGTGCTCAGGTGCTAGCTCAGCCACTTGCAGGCTACTGATCTGTTCTGCACGTCAGTAATGGGGGAAGGGGAGGTACCTCACTGGGGTGCTGTGAGGCTGAGTGTGTAGCAGATTGCCAGGTGCCCAGCAGCATGGGGCTCAGTGCTGGAGGTAGACAGGAAGGGCTGTCCAACAAGCAATGTACAGCATGAACTGCAAGGGTGAAACCTTGGCTCCCACAGGCCTGTGCTGTGCAGTCTCGGTGGTATCTGTTAGTAGGTATCACTGTTCCCTCTAAGCTGTGCTCATGTGCGTGCATGCACAAGTCATGAAACCTGCGCACACAACAAAATAAAGTGCACACAAAAAAATTCAATAGTGCTAATATTGGTGCACACAAAGAAATTTTTTTGCACACACAAAGAAACTTTTTGTGCACACCACCTACGAATAATTAGAGGGAACATTGGTATGTATGTGTTGTGGGATTAGCCCTCTGGCCTGTAGAAGCTGGCTAATCTCACTAGTGGCTGGGAGCCCCAGGCAGAGTCACTGACTTTAGAGAATTAGCAGCAAGCAGATCAACTGCAACCATGAACCCTGCTGGGGTGGTGCGTCACCCCCGGCTCTGTCAGCTGCAACTCAGTTTCGTTTCGAGAGGTCAGGCATGCTCAGCAAGGCTCTGTAGTTCTTACTTGGTGAAAGCTTAGTGGTACACAACCCTGTCACATTATTGCCAGTGGATTTTTTGCTGTGCTGTGAGGTGGGAGCTGCGATGCTCCCTGGGAAAGTTGGAGGGTGCGACATGGGCAGGGGGCTGCATTCACTGTGCTGTTTAACCCAGTCAGAAAGACAATGACCCTGCCCCAGGATTAGCACTGTGGTGACTCTGGTGCCGCCCCCATGGGCTGCCTTTATGGCCGGGGAGTCCCAGAGACACCTGTTGCTTCTGTGCGCACTCTCAGTGTCTGTCTTTTCTCAGCCCTCCATGTGCAGCAGGCTCTGGGCAACCGCTGTTTTAAATCAGGGGCTACTTGAAACCTGCAGCAGGATCCTGCATCTAGCAGCAGCCTCCAGCCGGCCCTTTAGGTACAATCACAGCGCCCCCTGGTGTGGCCACCTCAATATTGTTGCTTCTCTCTAGCCCAGCACAGCTTGCTCCCAGAGCTTCAGTGAGCCCAGCTCCTGCCTGCACAGCTTCTGCACTGGGAACTCATCTCCTATCCTGGCACGCTGGCCCTTCTTGGTGCCCCTCATCACTAACCCCCTGCCACCCTGTCAGACTTGGTGGGTGGGCAGCAGATGCAACATTGGCCACTGGCTGCTTGAGGACTGGAGAGCTCCTTTCCAAGGACTTCCTTTGCTGCTGGCTGGCACTGCTACTTCCAGTTCAGCAGGCTGGGGTTTCTGAACATTACCGTACATGGCTCTGTCGCTGCCAGGCTGGCGCCATTTCTCTGCAGACTTTTATCTGGGGGTGTCCCTCTTCCCTCGCCAGCTCCTCAGGGCAGCAGATCATGTCTCACAACCACTGCCCCCCACATCCCTTGCTCCTGTGTGTCTTTCCCCCACCCTGCCCTCTCCCACCCTGTAACCCTACTGTGCTGGCTTAGGAAATGCCCACCAGAATGTAAGAGGCAGTGCTTCAGCTGGCTTCTCAGGAACCTTGTGTTTTTGTGCTCCTCTGCCATGCTATGACAGTATGGCAGCCTCATTCATGCTCCCTGACTCAGGGTGTGCCAGCAGCCCAAGTGCAGGTTTGATGGCAGTACCGGCAGGTGTCCCCACATCAGCATTAACCTAGCCAGGGTGGCACCAATAACAGGAAAAGATGGGGGGACAGGTGTCAGCATGGACTAGCTGCCTCGTGAATGCTGTCAGAGACCCTGGGTATTTATTCAGTTTGTTGCTCTGTGTCAGGGTCCTTCCCCCACTATTGTTACCCAGGCTAACTACATTAAAGCACTGCAATTCACCTACCTGCGCTGCAAATACACCTCCTGTTGCGGGGCAGGCATACCCTTACTGAGCCGACAGTGACACAGCAGCCTCCTTTTTAATTGATCCTGTTCCATGTTTCAGATCTTACCAACATGTGGGACAATGGTTTCCCACTCTATGCCTGAGCTCCAGACTACTGCACAGCACTAGTAGGAAGGAAAAGCTGCCCAGAGTATCCTGAGATCCTCTCCGTTGGGAGCTTGAAGCAGGGATGCTGATGAGGTCTCTCCTTGGTTGCAATACGCCACCAATCCCACGCGGGCAGGGTGCATGGAGATTTTGTACAAGGCCAAAGTCAGAGCTGCTGTGTAATGTTTGCAGCACTACAGACTTAAGTAGCAGTTCCCAACCATTTCCTTTATGTGGCCTATGACATCATCATCAAAAGATTTTGTGGATCGCGTTCGAACCATTAAATGTACAAAGACCATCAGTTCACATTATGTCCACACACACTGTTTAAATTGAAATATGAGGAACTCCCTCATTTCGACATAAGGAAAGCTATATCAATATAATAAAATGTAGTATTATATTGATATAACGGTTAAATTGAAATTGTTATTTCAAAATAACACAGTGCAGACATGTTATTTCGATTTAACTGTTAAAGTGATTTAACACTTTTTGCCCTTCTCCTTCCCAGGTGCTTTCCTTTTTCTATATATTGGGTGGGGGCATGGCCTAGCGAGGGGGCCATGTTGCCACACCTCCCATGGTGCCCCTTTCCGGAATCGAAATAGCAAGTCCTGCGTCTGGACATTTTATTTTGATTTGGGCTTTTTTGGTGTGGACCTGTTAAATCGACTTAACTTAAATCGATTTAATGATTTTTATAGTGATTTTATTAAATCAGTATAAATTAAATCAATTTAACTGTGTAAGTGTGGACATAGCCAATACATCATGCAAAAGCTCCACTATTTAAATTCAAAGACTGTTATATTACATAAGAGAAACAAGAAGTTTAGTGGCACTTTTAAAGATTAACAAATTTATTTATTGCATAAGCTTTTGTTGGAGAAAATCCCACTTCATCAGACAAAGTGGGATTTTTTCCCACGAAACCTCATATGATACATAAATTTGTTAGCCTCTGAAAGTGCCATTAGACTCCCTTGTTTTGCTGAACTAGACTGACACGGCTACTCCTTTGGAACTTACCTTACACAACAAAGTTTGTGAAGCAAATTATATTGTGAATAATAATGTAATATCAAATATGATGCATAAAAATATGTGGCTTTTTATTATTGTTATGTTATCTTTTTATTTTCCCCCCATGGACCACCCACAGTATCCTCAGAAACCACCAGTGGTCCATGAATCACAGGTTGGGAACTATTGGACTTGAGCATGGACACAGCCGCTCAGCCCAGCTCTGCACGCCCCCTCTGCTCTGAAACTGGCCTGGCAGGGCCTTTGCTGGCTGCCTGGTTTTGCTGAGTGGGTGAAGCTGATGTCCTCCATCAGCCTCATTCTATTTTGGGATGTTTCTTTTTGCTGGGAGTGGTGTGACAATCAACGATCTTCACTTGAAGAACATTCTTCCCTTAACCAGCTTGTGGAAAGGCTGTTGTTGCTGGTCCTTCTGATTATATTGTGAGAGTCTTGTAATGTTTTAGTGCTTTTCATATAGCTGCTGGGATTATGTGATTGCAGGAGACTCAGCTTTTATTGAAAAGAAGTCACCTTCTAGCCCTCCAGGTCAATGGAGACAGGCTTGGCAATGGGAAGCGAATGTGAATGGTCTAGACACCTGGGAAGCAAAGGAAAAGGACACAGTGTGTATTCTATGTTGTAAAAGCTCATCATTTTGAAGTCAATCTCCTGATCTTTGGGGCCTAACTCCTAAGTTTTGAATGCTGGGGATTGGCCACAGAACATGTGGAAGCCTTACTGTGATTTGTTAGTGCATCTGCAGTGCAATGAATAGAAGAGGCAGGTTGGAAATCAGATTCCCTTTGCACCTCCACCCTTACTGGCCTTCTCTGCCATCCATACTTCAGTCTGTTCCACTGGCAGGTTCTCCAGCTGCCATCCATTGAGCTCCTACGTATCCCATTTCCCCCACACCTAGATCAGAGCCATGCACATTGTACATTCAGCAGTTTCCCCTTTCTGGTCTCATCAGAACTGCTAGTATCCTCCCCAGGCGGTCACTGCAACTATGAGCATTACACCAGCTGTGACTGGGGCCTCTGTTTCAAACACTGTGCAGAGACAGAAAGATACAATCTCTGTCTCAAAGGGCTCACAGTCTGAAGAGAATAAAGCCACAGGGCAGGAGTGGAACCAGAGGTGCAGAATGTCACTCAACAGATCAGCAGTGGAGATGGGAATGACACTAAGTTCACCCGAATGTTAGTCCACCCTCCTGCAGATCATCCACAAACAATTCAGTGTGCATATTAGCTCACAGAAATTTAAGCTTTGCTGGTTACTTTTGACTGGATCCAAAGGTCAAACGTATAATAGTTCTGCTCCATTCTGGGACAAGCTTCACTCCAGTGTTTAAATGGCTAATGAACACACATGGTAATGGTCTGACACCATTTGAAGTTTTTTCTTGCAACCTGAATGGAAGCTTCTAAAAGAAACAGTGTCTCTCTTCTAGGCCTAGCTGCCTACAGAGTCTGTTAAAAAGAACTACCGGTAGGTGTCTCCAGTAGCGCCATCTGTCGCCTTCTTATAATATTTCACAGTTGCCTTTACAAATTTAAGGTGTGCTTTCCTTGAATGTCCTCCAACAACTGTGATGCCTGTGAGCAACCTGCCTGTGAGCTGTTGGCTGGCGTGCAAGTCAATTGTGGATACCAAAGGGACCTGAATGACATCAAAGAGAAATTGTTCCAAAAAAAGACTCCCCTCAAACAAACATGCAGAAAACACTTTGTGGCTTTGTGCCCTGGAATCAGAACTTGGGAGAACCAGAGGAGAATCTGTCCATGAGGCCATGGTGCTAGGAGCAGTTGTTTGTTTATCACGCAAGAGGGAGAAAGCAGAGAAGGCTCAGGAGCCCCATCTAGGCAGAGCTAAGGGGTCATTTTTACAAGAGACACTTCTGTCTGTGGCCTTCCCTGTGTCTGCAGGGAGAGGGGTGCTTCCCAAAAATCTCCTGCAGAGAAGCTTGTGGAGCAGTTAAAGGGCTAGCCTGAGACCCACCTGGATGATGCTGGTGTTCTTTGCAGTTTACTGTGATTTAGTATCTGAATGATTATTTGCCTTTTGAGAACACCTGTCACCCACGAATCTTAAAGTACATTAGAGACTTAATCTAATGAATCTGCCCCTTTTCCTTTTGAAGTAAAACAATCAAGGAGTCCTGTGGTACTTTTAAAGGCCAACAAATTTATTTAACGCATGAGCTTTCACAGGCATAACCCACTTCCTTAGCTATACTTTAAAAGTGCCACAGGACTCTTGATGAACTGGCATTTTGCCCCACGAAAGCTCATGAAATAAATAAATCTGTTAGTCTTTAAGTGCCACAGGACTCCTTGTTTGTTTCACAGACCTCCTTGTTTGTTTTGCCGAAATAGACTAACATGGCTAACTCTCTGGAACTTGTCTCCTTTGAAGTATGCAAAGGTAACACTTACCTGTGAAAACATTCACTAGCCCCTGTTGTGTGACAAAGAGGCAGAGCTGCCCAATGGCTGGGACTCAGGGACCCCTGCTTCGATTCTTGACCCTGCCACTGACTGATGACCTTGGGCAAGTCGCTTTGCCTCTATTCATTGCCCCTTGTTGGGAATCCAAGGGAAAAGGCAAAGGCGGGCTCCTTCTAGTCAGATGGAGATGGGATGAAATGGAACTCATAATAATGGAACTGAGCTGAAGTCAAACTACAACCAGTGTGTGGAGAATATAACTCACTCCATGACACTGGACTTGCTGAGCCCAGATCTAGCACATGATGTGAACTGGTGGAATGAGAACAGTGGCAGGAATCAGGAAGGCCTCAGTTCTCAGCCTCGCCCTGCCTTGGAAGGCTTGCCTCAGTTTCCCATCTGTAAAATAGGAATAATAATAATAATAATAATCCCTCCATCCCTGGGGCCCTGCAAGGGCTTGGACCATGCTGAGGGTTCCTGCCTTCTGGGTGGTGTTATTGAGAGAGTGAAGGAGTGTCCATCTCTGGATGAGCATATGGCCAACTCTTCTCTGGCCTGTCTGTGTGCAGCCACTTCTCAGCTTCCCCAGCTAGGGGACCCCCACATTAGTAAGTTGCAAGAGAGACCCATAGGTTGTGGGCTCCATGCATGCACAGAAATATCATCATCTGGGTGGGATTAGTAAAATCAAATGATGTTCAGTCTTAAGACCAGAAGAAATCATTGAGATGATCTAGTCCAACCTCCTGTATAAGCACAGGCCAGTGCTTTTCAGTGACCTGACCCAACAAATTCCTTATTAGACAAACAACTCATCTGGATTTCATAATGCTCAGCAATGGAGGATCCACCACACCCCTTGGAAAGCTGAATGTCAGGAGTTGCAAAAGTATGCTCTCTGCAGTTTTTAGAATGGTTTTCCTTTCTGGCTGTCAGCTGCCCCACTCTCTGAACTCAGTCCACCAGAGATGAAATCCCAGACGCAGCAGGACAGGGAGCTGGGGAAGAAAGGTGTTAAGAGCTCTCACATGCTCCACCCAGTTTCCAGACAGGATTTTTCAGTGTATATTTGCTAGAGATCTCATCCCTGAAGTTTTATCAGTGTCCCACAAAACGTAGTGATCCTTTCCTTGTTTTTCTGTTTCCTTAGCTGACTCCCATAATGTGTAAGTGCTTTGCAGTTTTCACTGTAGTTATCCTCATAACAGCTTGGCAGTGCAGGGCACTGCTATTATGCTCATTGTTTAGCTGGAGAACTGAGGCACAGAGAGGGCTAAGTGACTTGTCTATGGGCACATTGAAAGTCTGTGGTAGCTCAAGGACTTGAACACATATCTCGGGCTGCTGCCACAAGCACTGAACCACCCATCGTTAGCCTGCACATATTTTCAAGAAGAAAATGAAAGTGTCCTTGAGAGAGAGTGCAGTGTGAGTGCCCCCTGCATACCAGACTGCAGCCAGTCTGAGAACAACGTGGCTGCCTTGTCCACATACTATGCATCAGGGTAAAGTTGCAAGGTACATTAAATAAAAGGTTCACATACCCTCACCTGGCCAGCTTGTATTGGGAAGGTCCTAGCTGGCTTGTCTGTGAATGCTGGTACGCTCTGCTGGATGGAATCACACAAGGGCAAGAATGGTTGTGCCCTCTACTGGCTGCAGGCAGGACGTCTAGCAGCTAGAGGCCTGGGTCCTCCGGGCAGCACTCCTGGGCTCCATTTACCATCTTGCACGTTTCCTATCTAGCTCGTGTCTGAGCACAAACAGGGCACTGGATGTGCTAAACATGCCAATAGCACCGTGGTCCCTGCACTCCCACTGACAGAACCAGACCTCTCCCTGCTGAGACTGATTCACAGCCCATTAGGCAATTCAGGTTGGGGGAAAATGCTTCTTTCTCCCAGCCGCTGCCTGAGGCTTGGCTGCCATTCCATTGCCACTGGTCCCCTCCTGCACTAGGGCCTTCAGCGCAGGATCACTTACAGCTGCTTAGCTCTGCACCACCCTGCACAGTGGGTGGGGTGCAGCAATTGGATTTTCTTTAAGTCACCTTGTGATGATGAGGGGGCAAAGCACCGGTCGATAGTTATTCTGGGATTGATTATTCTACTCTGAGGCTGCCAATCTCTCCTCAGGTTTCTGGCCAGAACAGAATAAAATAAAAAAAGAAGCCCCCAAAATCTCTGGAGTCTAAAGGGCACCTGTCCAGCCCTTCACACACCCCCTCAGTGCCTACAAAAATACTGGCCGGACTGCCACCTAGTGGCTGGTCCTCCCCAGAGAGGGCTAGCTTTGCACTTCCCGGTGGAGAGGCATCAGGCACCCCCGAGCCTTTGCCCATCCTCCAGAATTTTAACCAGTCGGAGGAAGGTTTTGAAGTTGGTTCAGTGAGATGCTGTGTCTCAGACCTTCTCTCAGGGCCTTATTAAAATGCAGACTGCAAATTCAGATACTGTAAACAAGGTCACTGGAGAATGAAGATCAACAGAGTGCGAGCTCAAGTAATGCAGAGTATTAATATTCTGATGCGTGAGCCCGTCCTAAATATTTTATCAGGCTAAGCTTTTTTGTATTGAGGCATCCTTCCCTGGATCTTCCTCCTCCTCCTCCTTTGGCTTATTCATCTCCTTTTCTCTCACATTCAGTGCCATTGCACAAAAAGCACTTTGTACTTTGGCTAAGGCTTGAAATGTATGCAAATAAATAGAATAGAATAGAATAGAAAATCCCACCCCTCTTTCTGGAGTTGGGGGGAAGATTTCCTGGTGGGGTGTGTGTGTGTGTGTGTGTGTGTGTGTGTGTGTGTGTGGCAATGTCTCAGCCATGCACAGAGCTCAGGGAGTGGGGCAATTTACTGCACCCTCTCTCACAAACACCAGTTTCCCCCAGTAACACGAAAAGGCATGTGAGGCATATGTTGTCCACTGTGTTTATGTAAAGAAGGAGGGCTAAGCATTTCATGTTACAGTGAGCTGCGACCTGCTCTGTCATTTCGACACTATGGGTGATCAAAGAATCTGTGATCTGGTCTCAGATCATGGGGTCAGAGTACTTAGCCCAGTCATTAAAACCTGGATGTTTCAAAGGAATGTGAAAGAAAATCCGACCTATAATCCACATGAATGATTGACAATTATACAACAGCATGGTAAGGAAGGGTCCTTCCTGGCTGCTTAAATGATCACTTTATGCTCTGAAGCATGGGATTTGATTTTTCTTATCACTACTTTCACCTGCACAGATAAAAATGTCAAATGGTCATGAGTTTATCTTTTAAAATCCAGCTACAATGTTTAAGAACATAAACATAAGAACATAAAAATGACCAATGTCCATCTAGCCCAGTATTCTGTCTTCCAACATTCGTCAAAGTCAAGTGCTTCAGAGGAGTGGCCAGAACAGGTCATCATCAAGTGATCCATGTATCACCTATTTCCACCTTCAGCAAATCCTGCCCATCTGGCTAATAGGCATTGATTAACCTATCCTCCATGAAGGTACCTAATTCTTTTCTTTCAACCTGGTTATAGTTTTGGCCTTCACAACATCCTCTGGCATAGATTTCCACAGGTTGACTGTGTGTTGTGTGAAGAAAAAATTCCATTTGTCTCTATTTGCTAAGGGCCTGAGCTGGGGAATTTAGGCCTGGATTTCAGTTCCCTTTCCTCAAGTTACATTCTACTCACTGCAGCTATATGTGAGTGTTTAATCTCTAACGGTACCCACTGTGTTACCCTGCCAGCCATTTCAGTCATGGTATTTCTTTTCAGTTTGCTGTGATTAATGCGATTGTGTTATTTGCTGTTTGCAATTATTAAGCTTGTAGCCACACAGTCATGAACATGTATACAAAATCTGAAGGTTTCACAACTTTTAGCCTGGACAACTTGATTATTCATAGATGCATAGATTTTAAGGTCAGAAGGGAACAGTGTGATCATCTAGTCTGACCTCCTCCTATTCATTGTACCATTCCATCAGAAAGTGTATCCTTCTTTCTCTGTGGTCACTGTTCGTTGGTTTCTCTTGTTAAAAAAAAAAGGGCAATCCTCCAGTCAAAAAGCAGGAAAAATGGCATATGAAATAAGTGGTCAGTCACACAACTCAATAAACAGCTAAGGGCTGAAGTGAACAGTTTGGGAATAAGCAAAAGACTGAAAATTATTCAGGCAACCTCTATGGTGAATTCCTACAAATATCAAACATATTCCAAGAAAATGAGGAAATTTATGTAATGTTAGTTTAAAAACATACTACGTTTATTATTACTAAAAATTGCAAAGTAATTAATTTTTTTTCAGCACAAGTTTCCAAAAAAGTGGCAATGTTTTCCCCATAGGTGCACAAACTGGGTTCTCATTGATTAAAAGGAACTCTTGCACATGAGTCAGAGAGGTGAGTTTGGTCCAAATTGAGCATTTAGCATATAATTTGGATTTATGAGCTAGTTTTTTAATAAGTGAGATGTTGGAGCCTGTACAAATTGACCTGATGGATCATAAATAATTGTACACATTCAAAATTGCTTTATAATTGAAATTTCCTGGATGTATGAGTGTCTTTTAAAGGTACAGTATAGATGTATGTCAATAATAATAATAATAATAATAATAATAATAATAATAATAAAATGCCCCTAAAATATCCACAACATCTGCTCAGGATGGTGCACAAAATACATTAATTAACATAAACCATTATTATTAACAATAAGAGCTTCAGCTGGCATCGGACACATTTACTTCCTATGCCCATGGGCTATATAGAATCATAGAATCATAGAGTTGGAAGGGACCCCACGAGGTCATCTAGTCCAACCCCCTGTGTTTTGCACAGTGACACATTATCACTTATTACATGATTTTTTAAAGTTTCCTGGGGTGATTAGATTAGATTAGATCAAATAGATTAGATTGGATTAGCTAGATAGATAGATAAATAGGAAAAGTTTTCAGGAGAATTTTAGTACAATGAAAAGGCTGCCCAAAGGGAGGAAGGACTTATTCAGGCACTAGGAGAGGAGACATGTTTATCAGACCAACTTTCAACCAGCATGAGCAGATGTCAGTTTTAATGCCATCTCTTGTGTGCAGCCAGTTCAATTCCAAGTTCTCCTCTCTCAGCCATGTTTTGTTTCCAAACTTCCAACCCCTGCATGCTGGAATGTCATAGCAGTGATGATGGCTAACCTGTCAATTGGATTGTTTTGCTGTTAGACAGTCCTATGCCGGCTGGGCACTCTAGCTCTGAGAATTTACTCATCCCTTTGATGGCTCCCACTACAGGAAGGGAGTTGTTCTGATAGGAGGCAACTTTTCAAGTACTGGCACCTAAATTGTGCCAAAAAATTGTGCAGATGTGGGAGCCTAGAGGTAACTAAAGACACAAACAGACCAAAGCCAATAGTGTAGTGGCTAGCACCTCTGCTTAATATGCAGAAAGTCCTCGGTTTAAGCCCCAGGGGGTTGGACCTAATGATCTCATGAGGTCCCTTCCAACCATGTGATTTTATTCTATTCTATTCTATATGTGCACAAAACCGCAATCGTTCTTCTCATTCAGCTCACTCTTCTTCCCTAAACCTTGGGGAAACTTGGATCCAGATCTGGACACAAATTCTGCAGTTTGGGACTGATGCATCCTATTCAGCAAGCATTTCTTTCATTCACCAAGGGTGTGTTCACACAGCATTCTTATTTCGAAACAACAGAGGTTGTTTCAAAATAAGAAATGCCATGGCCACATGACGTACCGTTGTTTCGAAACAACTTAAACCTCATACCCTTTAGAAACAACATTGTTTCGAAAGGAGTTGTTTCGAAACAACCCCGTTGGGACATGTTGTTTCGGAACAAAGTGTTCCAAAACAACATTTGACCCTTAGCACTCTGGCCAGGGAACCCTCAGCACCCTCGCCAGGGTGCTGAGGGCTGTCCCTCAGCCCCAGAAATGGGGGCTGCAGCCCCCGGCGGGGGGGTGAGCCACTGCGGGGCAGCTCACCCCCCCCGCTGGGGGTTCCCCCAAACCCCACCGCGGGGTCTGGGGGAAGCCCCGGTGGGGGGGTAAGCCAGGCGCCCTCGACACCGCGGCGGGGTTTGGGGGCAGCCCGGGCTTTAAAGACAGTGGGGTGAGGCGCTGGGCTGCGCTTCACCCCGCGGGTGCCTGCAGTCTCCTCCCCAAGCGAAATAGCATGTCCACACTGTGAACATGCTATTTCACTCCCTTATTTCGAAGACACCTTTTTGTCTTTCAGAAGAAGGTGTTTCGAAATAACCCTTTATTTTGAAACAGCATGTTTCGAAACGTCTTGTTTCGGAACAAGCCTTCTGTGTGTGAACATAGCCTAAGTAATTATAACCAGTCACCACAGTAGACAAATAATTGTATCTTCATTTCATTATTAGCTTCATTTCATAGATTCACAGGATAAAAGGCCAAAAGGGAGTTTTCTGATCAATCTAGTCTGACTTGCCATGCAGCACAGGGCACAGGATTTCCCTTAAGTAATTCCTCTCTGAACCAGAGCAGATCTGTTACTAAACGGGTATATATAGTATGACTCTAGCCATGGGCAGCAGGTATAATAGGTCAGGAGAGGTTGCGAGGTGCCTGGGCTGTGGTGGCACTGCCTCTTCTCTCTCCCACTGCTCTCTACCTCCCCACCGTTTACCAGGGTCACAGCTCCTCAGCACTGCTCCAGGCACCAGCCAGGGGCCAGGGCTGTTTTGGGGCTGGGACTGCTCCACGGTTGTTTCAGTCACTGGTTGAGGTTTAGTGATGCACCAGTGGTCTAGCTGGTGAGAGCCAGGGGATGTGGAAGGTCAGAATGGGGGGGGGGGCAGAGACTTGGATGGAAAGGGTAGAACAAGGCCTCAAGCTGAAGGCATAGGTACAGCCTTGGGTGGGAGGGGTGAGGTTGGAGGTTAGCGTCCTTGAAGGGGGGGACACACAGCATCCCTGACTCCAGCGCAACAAGTGGCCTATATTGTGCCAGGCATGTGGAGGCACACAGTGAGAGAAGTTTCCAATCCCAATGAAAAGGCAAAGACTGGGAGGGGCTAAGTCAGGGATGTCAAACTCATTCAGTGTGAGGGGCCACATTGGAGGTCAGGACACCTGACAAGGGCCATATGTTCAATCAGGCTCCCCACCCTTTTCCTCTGCAACGTTCAGAGCAGCATGAGCTCCCCTTTCCCCTTCCCAAGCCCGCAGGTATGGACACCTTTGCTTTTTCCTGCCCTGTAGGCTTGCCTTCCCCACACTAGCTCCCAGATCCTCTCCTGCCTGGCAGCTCCCGGACTCCACTTCTCCTTCCCTTTCCACTTACCCTACGGCATGGTGGCAGGCAATCAGTCTGTCACAGTCACAGCCACAGGCAGGCTGAGCTCCTGCCTCCTAGTCAATCAGCATGCTGGCCTTTGATTGGGCACAGTCCCGGCTGGCCTTCGATTGGCTCGTTCCCATGTGGGCCCCTGCTATTTTTGACTTTCTTATTTGTGATTTGTGCAATGAGCTGTCAATCAATTAGCATGCTGACGGACTGACAGTGAACAGTTGGGGTGGGGGTGGGGGTGCAGGGGCTCTCTCAGAGCTCACCTAGCCTGCTGTGACTGAGACTCTGATTGGCTGGCAGACCACAGCAGAGCTGAGCCAGGATGGGCTGGAGCTCTTCATTTGCTCCCCTGTGCTGAGACTCGGGTCACTACATGAGTCACAAGCAGGCTTAGCTCTGCTCTGCCAGTGGCAGCCTGTCTTTTCTGTTCACTGCTACTGCAGAGTCCTCCAGGCAGCAGCTCTGTGGACTGGCTTGGTGCCCTTGGTGGGCCAGATCTGGCCCCTGGGCCATGAGTTTGACACCCTTGGGCTAAGTGAAGCACATCAATGATCACCAGGGGAAAGAATGATGTTCCCAACCCCCCTAGGCCATCCCCAAGAAAGTCAGCCCAACCCTGCTGGCTAGTTTTGAGAAAAAGGCAAGAATTAAATGTTGTGTTTTCCCTGGTGAATCAGTGGTGCTAGAACTTGTGCAAAGCCCTGAAACATCCTTAATTGTGTCTCATGATGGAAAATGACAGTGTTGCCCGTTTCTCTCTTGCCCACCCTTGGAGAGTATTGAATTTGTGATAGTTCCCGAAAGGAAGACTGGCTACCTCCAGTGTCAATGACACATCCCTTGGGCCCAGCCAAAGGGGCCACTGGGGGACAGAGATATTAATATTGTGAGCTGACTAGCCTGCATGCTCCTCTCTTTGGAAATCTAGCAGTTTATTGATTTATATTTAAAAGGGATGAAATGCAGCGTCTATCAGCATATTAGACACACTCTACACAAACAGAAAAGACACAGCTGCCTTTCCGCTGAAGCAATCTGTCATACACTAGAGCTCTCCACAGGATAACATTCGAATAGCCTGAAGGTAGGAGACTCTTGCCATACATACCCTTTCCAAGCAAACTTAAACCCACAACAACTGATGATTTTGAAAAAGCTAGGAGGGGCGGTTCATCTAGTGTTGTTGCTGTATCTGGTATATCATCTTGTAGCTGGGCACCTCCCAGCCTTTGTTGTGTATTATCCCCATTTCACAGACAGGGAAGAGAAGCCCAGCAAGGCTAAGGGACGTGCCCATAGCCCTAGCAGAAGTCAGTGGGGAAGCAGGGAATTGAATGTCAGTCTCCAAAATCCTAGGGTAAGGCCTCCAACAAGTGCCCCCTAGAACTCCTTAAATGGGATACTGGCTGACTCAACAACCCTTCCATCAAGCAAGACAAAATCTTGCCATGCACCACTCCATGCCTCCAGCTTCTCATCTGCAGAATGGGTTTCATTGTCCCTTCAGCACATCTATTGGATTGCCGTTGGGCTTGCTCACTGAGTGCACTGAACTCTCCATGCAAGAGCTGGGTGGTGACTAGATTTTGTTAAGCCTCCAGGCCTTATGTGAGTTTGGGGGAACCTGTTTGTCCCTCAGCTGTAACCACTGTTTTTAATGTCAGAATGTTAAAAGCAGCATATGCCTCTCCTCTGCTCAGTGGGAACCTGCATATGCAGGCACAGAGCACTTTTTGAAGGTAATTCTAGCTCAGCTTCTTGGAGGACTAGGCATCAAAATAAAAATCATGAAACATCCCCAAACTCACCCCTTGCCAGCGGCACAGAGAACTGAAACTTTCCTTAGATTGAGTTTGCTTCAAACACTGAGTCTCTCCCCCATTCCCTGCCAGTTTGGAGCAGCTGCTAATTCTGGGCCAAAAAAAAAAACAAAAAAAAAACCCAACACCTCTCTTCTCTCTTTGCTGCCAGAGGCAGAAACGTGAGCTTCTCCTTTGTTCTCATGGAAGCAAACACAGAGCTGGAGAAAAGGTGCTGATTGGCCCCAGCTCATCTCCGTCATGGGAGATAGCAGTGCAAGCTGCTCAGAGGTGTCTACAACCCAGAATACACCTGCCAAAGCTTTTGGGAACCAAATAAAGTCTTCTGTGTCCTTGTCTTACCTCACGAGTGACCCACTAGGGCAGATGGGCTGAATGTTGTGGGGAGGCTGCATAAATTCAAAATACACGGTGTTAAAACTACAGCTTTTCTACCACTTCAACACACCTTTTCTTTTGCCTGGCACCAGCTGGGGTTTCTAGTAGCAGTACAGGCAAGGTGGTTCATGTATCACATTTGCCAGCCACAGAAATGTCACCAGTATATCTGCTGGTGCATTAGCATTTCAGAGCAATAAGGGCAAATCACAATCCACACAGAGGGCAGCTAAGTGCCGCAGATAGAAGGGAAGAGGCGTAGACATGCCATGCTCAGTGAGGACTTGATCTCTGAATCTAATTCAGGCTGCTGTCTTCATCTCAGCAAGCATGCCTTTGATATAAAATTCCCACGAGATATGATAGACCCTTCTGGTGATCCTGACTCACAGTCCCATGTCATTGAGCTGCCCTGAGCCAGTGTGGCGAGTGGCAGCATTTTTTATCTGGCAATAAAAGGCATTCAGGCTTCAAGATGCAAGGCTTTGGCTGGGGAAGTAATGGGCACTTTCAGCTCAGCTTGAGGAAATGTGACCAGAGGTTAAGCCTGACAGTGAAGGGAGTATCATACCCGCAGTCTGAAAGAGACCTGCCCTGTGACCTCCTGCCAGAGGCGGGAAGCCGAGGGCAAGCTGGGAGGCACTGTGGCACTTCGACAAGGAGAACACAGCAAGGACATGCCAGGTTTGTTCTGTCCCGTAGGCGCAATGAGCAAGTTGCAAGCCTGAACTGCTTCCGCGTCAGGGGTTGCACCAAAGTCACGCAGAGACTGTACTCTTCACGGACCACCATAAAGAGTTGCCCTTCCTCAGAATTTATCCCATGCTGGCATCAGAGAATGAGCTCCTTGCCTCCTTCACCTGGAGGGTGGAGAAATTGTGTCCTGCCCAACTAAGGCAACGGGGACTTGGTGTGTTACCAGGAGCAATGTGAGAAGGGGTCCCCGCACCATGGTTAGAGCTGTCAGGTGATAGCACAGTAAGCTCCTAAGGCTTTGTAAGGGTGCCTAAAACTCCCTCTGCCCTTCCCAACAAGAATTACTTTCACCCAGATTTGTGGGGTTCACTCTCCCTGCCCCTGGGTGGACTTGGGATGAATGGCTTAGCTTGCAGAGGTGAAGGGGTTAACACTCAGTGCATTTTGGAAGCAGAGAAAAGTGGGAGGCTTTGGAAATCATTGACTGGTGGGTCCTTGTAACATTGAGGAAACCAGGTTAATGATACTAACCTCCATCACCTCCCTTGGGAATTGCTTTGGGACCTTCAGATGAAAAGTGCAATAAAAGAGGTACATTATTATTAATTGCTATTATATGCTATGCAGCCCTGTTCTCCTTAGATTGCTGCACAACAGACTGGCTGGGAAAACGTTTCTTTGCAATGTTCTGCCAACAAAAAGGATTGGCTTTAGTCAATGTTGGCTCAGTACTCTGCATAGGTGCTGTCTAAGGGCAAAGCCTTGTGATGAATATGCTGCCTGCTAAGGTGAAGCACTGGGTGAGGTTCCACAAGGGCTCAACATTCATGTGAACAGAATAGCTACAGTTACATTACATAGGATAAAAGTCTTCATGGGAAAGAAATCCTTGTGCTTCAGGAGACTAGCTGTCTGGGGTTCGGAGGAAACTTCTCCTATGGGCACATTAGTGCATAACTGGTCCCCTTAGGTGCTGCATGGCTTCTAGGAAGCACCCGGTGCTGACTGCTCTTGGACGGGACCCTGGATTAGATAGATGCCTTGCCTGAGTCAAGCTGGCAGTGTGTTTGGTACATCAGTAGGTTCCTCACACCAGTTTCTTATCACAACATCCTTCCTTTTTCCTCCAAATACATCCCCTCAGCCACTCATTATCACTGCGGTTCACCCACCCAGTCACCTGCTGGTGGAGCCAGTCACTCCCCTTTTCCAAACTTCTTGCTCACCCATTTGTGGAGCTGCCCATTCCTGTGCATACTCTGGCACACCGCAGCTGTCATGAGAAAATCTTGTTCCTGTGGCCAGCAGTCAGACACACGGGGTGGGGATCTCATGCTGACACTTCTTGGCACAAAGAGACACAGGAGCCTGCTGTCTCTGAGGGGTGAACACTCCCTTTCTCAATGGAATGACACACCAGACTAAAATGAGGACCCCACCCCCTTTCTCCCACCCCACCCACTGGAGATCTGCACAGCGCAGGAGGATGCTGGTGTCTTTTACCCATAGCAGCCACTGTAAATGACTTGTGCATTCCCAAGGTTGCTGGGTACATCAGTTCTGTATGGCTGCACTTGTAGAAATACCCTCTATTCTCGGGGACTGGTAGTGTCGCTGAGCAATTGTATCTATAGAAGAGTGAATCTTCCTACCAGGCCTGGCCCTTCCTGGCACACACCTAGTTCCACAGCCTGTTACGTTTCCTCTCAGAATGCTTGCCTGTAAACACCAGGTGACCCTGACCACTGAGCCAAACTCTATTTCAGGGGCACTGCCAATCTCAGAACCTGCCAACCAAATGGCTTCTGACTTCAGGGCTTGAAAAACCCTAAGCTCTTGTACAATCACCTGTTACTTCCTCTTCCATGCGGGAAAAGCTGTTTGTTCAACAAAGTGCAGCCACGTTTCCTTTCCTGATCCTGATAGGACAAACCTTCACATTCAACCCTGGACCCGAGTTCCAAATAGTCCATCTGGGTGGAGTTTCTCCCCTGGAATCCCAGCCCTTGTGCCTCCATTCTCCCAGTGGCAAGTGTTCACTTGGTCTTCATCCCACAATACATCCCATTGAACTATTTGGCATAACAAACACTTATAGAATCATAGGGCTGGAAGGAACCTCATGAGGTCTAGTCCAACCCCCTGCTAAAAGCAGGACCTCTCCCACTAAATCTTCACAGCCAGGGTTTTGTCTAACTGGGCCTTAAATGTTCCAAACATGGAGATTCCACCACCTTCCTAGGTAACCCATTCCAAAGCTTCACAACCCTTCTACTGAGACAATTTTTCCTAATATCCAACCTCGACCACCCCAGCTGCAGCTTGAAACCATTGCTCCTTGTTCTGTCTTCTGTTAGTACCGAGAACAGCCTAGCTCCCTCCTGTTTGGAGCACCCCTTCAAGTAGTTGAAGATTGCTATCAAATCTCCCCTCAATCTTCTCTTCTGCAGACTAAATAAGCCAAGTTCCTTCAGTTTCTCCTCGTAAACCATGTGCCCCAACCCACTAATCATTTTCATTGCCCTTCACTGAACTGTTTCTAATTTCTCCACATCCTTTCTGTAGTGGGGAGCCCAAAACTGGATACAGTATTCCAGATGCAGCCTTACTAGCACCAAATAAAGGGGAATAATCACATCCCTCCATCTGCTGGTAGCACTCCTACTGATGCAGCTCAGGATGCCATTGGCCTTTTTGGCAACAAGAGCACATTGTTGACTCATGTCTAGCTTCCTGTCCATGATAACTCCCAGGTCCTTTTCTATAGTGCTGCTACTTAGCTGATCAGTCCCCAGCCTGTAGGAATAAATAGGATTTTTCCATTATAAGTGCAGGACTTTGCACTTGTCCTTGTTGAACCTCATGAGAGTTCATTTGGCCCAAAGCTCCAATTTGTCTAGGTCTCCCTGAATCCTATCCCTGCCCTCCAGTCTGTTCACCATTCACTTATCCTATCATATCTCATATCAACCAACGTCAAGCGCCTTCCCCCACTTTCTGAGGGCACTTTCTCTGCAAGCCACGGCAGCCTTCATGAATAGCTTAATGCAAGGAGAAATACACTATGTTTGTAGAGGAAGGGAGTGGCTGCCTAGGACACAGGAAACCCACCTGCTGTTCTCTGCTCTCCCTCAATCTCCTGTGTTCCCCTTCTCCCTGTACAGTGGTGTAAGCTCTCCCCTGCCTCACAAAGATGTGGGAAGGAGCAACCCATTCACATTCATGAGGCACTCAGGTGATATCGGCTGTATGAATACCTCTGATACAGGGGTTGAAGTTAGCTAGAATGTGGCGGAATGTGGTTCTGGGGCCCACTACTTTTAGGGGCTCAGTGTTCTGGGCCCCCTAAAAATAGAAAATGGAGCTGGAGCTGCTTTCTAAGGCCCACCATTTAAAAATAGCAGGCCCTGAACACAGCATTCCAGCTCCATTTTCTATTTTTAGGAGCCAGAACATGGAGCCCCTAAAAATAGGAAGCCCTGGAACGGCATTCTCCTGCACTGGGCAGGGCAGGGAATTCTAAAAACTGCACCCCCCAGCCTGGTCTTACTGAAAATGCTCAGAAGCTCTGAGCATGCTCAGTGAAACCAGGCTTTAGGCCAAAGCTTCAGCCCCAGCCAGGGCCTCTCCCCATGGCAGCCAGGTAAGGGAGGACAGGTGGGGGGGCACAGGAGCTGGAGTGGGGGTAGGTGGGGGGGCAGGAACTGGGGTGGGGGTAGGTGAGGGGGGCAGGAGCTAGGATGGGAGTGGGCATAGGGGAGCAGGAGCTGGGGTGGGGGGTAAGCATGTGCAGGGCAGGAGCTGGGGTGGGGAACAGGCATATGGGGGACAGGAAATGGGATGGGGAACAGGCTTTTGGGGGCCAGAAGTTGGCATGCGTGAGGGAGCCCACACCAGCATGAGAGTGGCCCGCCAATTTAGGAGGGTTCTGGGGCCTGCCAAATTATACTTTAACCCAGGGGTCTCAAACTCAAATTACCATGAGGGCTGCATGAGGACTAGTTAGGCTGAGGGTTGCACCACTGAAATCTTTTCATACAAATAACGGCAATGATAGTGTCACTGCAGGCTGCAGGAAATAGCTTTAGGGGCGGGCCACATGTTTGAGACCCCTGCTTTAACCCCAGCTCAGATAGGCTGCAAAGACACCAGACCTAGGTGTGATGGCTTCCCTAACACCTCACCCCTGGGCAATGACATGATAGGGCCTGTAATACACACTTGCTGGGACATTACTGAGACACCTCTTTAAGCCCTTCTTTAAAGATATAAGTGGGATTTAAGTAGCACCAAGGCCTCTGTCTGGGGTGACTTTCCTGTACTTTGCAAATCTAGTAAAAAAAATCTTGAATTTCTACATTTTTTAATAAGCAAAGGGACATTCCCCCTCCCGCCAATGTGCATAAGAAACATTCCCATCTTTTGTAGAATCATAAAATATTAGGGTTGGAAGGGACGTCCGGAAGTCATGTAGTCCAATCCCCTGCTCAAAGTAGAACCAACCCCAACCATATCATCCCTAAATCATCTTTTGTCTAGCTCTAGTCTATTGTTTGCTAGCAGTTAACACCAAATGTTCAGTATTCCATTTTTCTTCCTTATTTTTACTTTCTTGCCTGTGCTTTTCCTTTTGGAAGCTAAAATGGTTCAAGATATGCTGTGGGTTTTATGTTTGTTTGTTGTATTTCCAGGCAACATGGTAAGCAGGAAATATCCAAGATGGTCTATGAGAGCCTGCTGAGAAGATTAGCCAGTTCCTGACACAAGAGATTTAAAGGCAATGATTTTACAATTAAAAAAAACCTGTGTTTTTATACAAAGTGCTGTTGGCCTGTGGAACTCATTGCCACAAAACATTACAAAAAATCTTAGAAACACTTGTGAATAGCATTATCTGCAGTTACCCTACTTAGGTTAAATTCTGATGGGGTACATCAGTCCTCAGGTTTCATGATACAAGCTGTGAACTAGCTGCCTTGGATTACAAGGAAATTTCCCATGTGAGCATCATAATGCACAATTGACCAATCTGGGCACTAACACCAACCATCTGTCACTAGGCACTGTCAGGAACAGGCTGGACTTCCCCTCTGATCTTCTCAGGCAATTCCCACATTCCTGAGATGTCCACAGCCAAGTCTTGCAGGTTCGTGAGATTGGTATAAGCATGGGCCTACATTTCTGAAGGCAACTAGTGATGTGGAGTGCCTCAGTTTCTCCTGAGACACCTTAAAAGCACTCTGCTTTTCAGTGGGCAGGTGGACACCAAGATATAAGCACCCAGGATCATGCATCACTGGTGAGAATAGACCATGACATTTGAGAGTGTTACCCAGCCTCAGAGTGAATATGAACCCCATTGAGTTCAGTCCTTCATATACACTGCCCATGGCAGTTTAATTCCAGACATACACAAAATCTAAGCAAGCTAGTCTGCTAAAAACAACAGCATGGCTCAGGCTAGCTGCCAGCTCTATAGCTATGACTTTGGACGGGTCACAGGACTGTCTTCAAGTGTTAAGGCCAAGCCACCATCCAAGCTGCCATGGACACATCGCTACAGTCAGAGTTAGTGCATGTACATCTCCTCAAGCTGCAGTGTAGACACCTAAGGGTCTATTTCCCCCCTCTAGGCTGATGCACCACTTCTGCCCTGTTTTGAAGGTATAAGTAAGTGGGACACTTGTGCCAGTGAATTTCATCCTCACAGCTCACTCCACCCTCAGAAACATGCTCATTATCTCCTGACAAGAATGCCAGATTATGTGTCTCCTCCCATTGCGCTCATTATAAGAACAGGGGCTTATTCATTCCCTGAGAAAGGGTGATGCCCAATGTGTCTCATTAGTGGAATGTAGATTCTGTTGTATTTCGGGGACTCCAGTTAGATAAAGGCAGCCACAACAGAAATGGGTGGGGTCGGTTTCACTTGATTTTTGTTCCAGTCTGTCTATGGCACCATGATGGCATTGATCATACATGCATGATATGTGCCATCAAAGAATAGCCTATTCCCTTCCCTAGGACTCCCTTTGTGAGGCAGCGTCTGTTAAGTACTGGTTAATGTGCACTTAACACAGAGTGTTACCTGAAAAGGATGCTCAGTAAAATGGAGAAGACACAATGCAGTTTAATGTATTCCTTTAGAATAGCATCCTTCACAGGCATTATAACAGCATATTTTGCAGGGAGCCGATTGTGAGCTGCAGAAGAAAGGGTGGGTTTAAGAGGAGATTTAAAAAAGGGAAAAGACTAGTAAGTGTATTCAAGGAAGGAGAGACAAGAAAGACCTGACCTGCAGCTGTGCATGGGGTAGAAGGGAGCCCAGGATTAAAGCAAAGCTGCCATTTTACTGACAGACATTTCCTGTTGTACAGAGGTTCAAGCAGGAGGGCGTGTTACCCCATCTGTAATGGGGCTCAGTGTCAAGGAGCGTAACTTTATCATTACCAAGAGCTGACACTTCTTTTAGGATCTACCAGCAGATGCAGTCTAAAACTGAAATAAGCTGCGTCGGCAGAATTGAGGTTCTGCTGGTCTTTGCTGCCCTCATGTTGGGTGCACTTTGCCCATGTAGCATACTGGTAAAACTATATCAGTGAAGTACTCCCAGTAGAGAGATGCCCTCAGCAGAATTTGTTCTGGCTTCCTTGCTTGGCTTGTGGGTGACATTAATGATTCACCCTGGGCTGAGAACTGGCACAAAGCCACTGCAGTGCCACTTGCACCTTCGGTAATAATAACCAGCTGTCATACAGCATGCTGGAGATTCCCAGTGTGTTATTATCCTGCTGATGGCCTGTGTCAAGGCTTGGATTTCCCTTTGAGTGGTTGAAAATATCACTGCCAACAATGGCTGTAGTGAAAGCAGAGTGTGAAGGCTTTGTAGCGAGGACACAAGCTGTCTTTGTGTCTCATCAGCACAGAGGCTGATTGCTGGGTGCTAGGTCCAAATGCCCCAAGGGGCATGCTGCGGGAGGCCTAGGAACAATCATGGACTTTACTAGTGTACAGTTCAAAGCAACGCCTCGCCTTGTGGCCATGGAGCCCTCACTCCCCAGCGACCCTCACCAACACGCTCCAATTCCCATGGCGCTTACACCACCTTTGCTCCATTGTCACCCTAGCCACTCTGCTTTTGGTTTACACCTGCCAGGGAGGAGAGAACAGGGAATTCAAGCCAGAAAACTGGGTGACGGGAAGGGACCCTAATTGTCTTCATGTATTCTCCTTTCTCCTCCTTGTCCCCACACCCAAAGAGGCAGCAGCTGGTGGGAGCTGATGGTGTCCGGTAACCTGCTGCTCTGCTCTCCTTCCCACCTGCAGGATGCGGCCATCCCAGAAGCTCAGCCAGCACAGCTAAGCTACACTTATAAATCCTCTTTGCAATTTCATTCATTTCAAAGCTCCTTGTTACCAGCTCCAGCCCTTAATCTCACACTCCATAAATCAATCAGTGAGGGAGCCGGGTGGAATAGGAAATCAGCAGCTCTTGCCCGTAGACTTCCTTGGCTGAACAGAGTGGACCAGTGAGTGACAGCACTGTGTGTGTGCATGGGGTGGGGGGGGGGAGTCTCCTACTGCCATAGCCCACCCTTTATGAGAGCTAACTGGCAATAGAGAGAGGCGGGCCACATTCAGGCTTGGTTTCTTTTCTCCAGTCCCCAGAGCTAGCCTCTGATTTGATTTGCTGAGACTAATTAACTCTCCTTGCTCTTGAAGTATTGATAATTGGAGGGCACTTAGTCATTTTTAGTACAAATTCCAGCCCACCTGGGGTGCTCAGGCAGTGGTGTCTCTCCAGTCGAGGAGCAAAGCGCAGTGAGCCTCAGCCGTTTCAGCCTACACAGCTAGCCTTTACCGTTTGACACTCACTACGGTGATAGATGGACTCCAGTGGAAAAGGCCCCGTTGGCGACCATTAAATAGACTCATTGTTTAGATATGTGCTGAGGAGTTTTACAGCTAGTCCGGGGCTGCCAGGCAAGGCTGGTGGACTCTGCTGTTCCCACAGAGGAGAGGCTTGGCCATTAATGCAAGTAATGTATAAGTACGTTATTGTATGGGTAGGGCCATTCAAAGCTCCAGTGGCAAATGCAATGCTAAAGACTCCAGCAGGAGCACAGGCTGAGTTGCAGTGCAGTCACTGTATTTTTAGTGGTGGATGTTCTACTAGGGCAGGGGTCTCAAACACGCGACCCATGGGCCATATGTGGCCCCTAAAGCTATTTCCTGTGGCCCGCAACAACACTATTGTTACCGATATTTGCAATCCTGTATGAAAAGGTTTCAGTGGTACGGCCCTCAGGCTAATGTACTAGTCCTCATGCAGTCCTCATGGTGATTTGAGTTTGAGACCCCTGTACTAGGGCATATGTGGTAATACACATTCAGCCACAAAAATCAGGAAGAGAAAATTATATTTATCTGCAGCAGCACTGAGTATGGGGCTCAGTCTTTGTATGTCTTGACTTTTTGTGAGACTTTCTCTGCAGTGTGGTAATCATCATTTAATGTCCTAGACTTTTTAAAAGACAGAAAATCCAGTCAAATGCAAGCAACATCCTGACAGCTAAGAACAAAGTGTGAGGGTCACATGTGGACTGATGGAGGGCTGCATGCCACATAGCAGGAACTCTAAAAAGGACCTGAGGGTCATGGTGGACAACAAACTGACCATGAGTTCCTGGTGTGATGCTGTGGCCAATAGACCTGATGCTATCCATGTAAGTATAAACAGGGGATTCTCAAGCGACAACTGAGAGGTGGGATTACTTCTGTGGACAGTATTAGAGACACCAGCCCTGGATCCCGCATCCAGTTCTGGTGTCCGCACTTCAAACAGGATATTGAAAAACTGGATGGGGTTGAGAGAAGAGCTACAAAAATTATTTCAAATCTAGAAAACCTGCCTTATGGTGAGAGAGGCTGTGAAGCTCAATCTATTGGCTTATCAAAGACAAGGATAAAAGAGGTGAATTGATCATGGTCTATAAAGTACCTGTCTGGGGAGAAGATTCCCATTCTGGCAGTCACTGGAAGTTGAAACTAGTCAAATTGAGACTGGAAATACAGTTCTGGGGTCTAGGAGTGAGGGTGATTAAGCACTAGAACAGTGGTTCCCAACCTGTGGTCCAGGGACCCCAAGGGTCCACGGACATGTTGCAGGGGGTCCGCGGAGCCTCTCCCTACCCTGGGCTGGAATCCTGCTACAGCCCTGATGCTCCCCGCTTAGGCTGCCTTTCCGCTCCTGTGGCTGGATCCTGGCAGGAGGATGGGGCCACAGCAGCTCCCCAGCAGAGGCAAGGGCAGGGGCCACAGCTGCCGTGGCCCAGCTCCCCAGCGTGGCAGCACTGCTCACCAGCTGTCCCACTGGTGTGGGCCAGAGTCTGCCCATGTGGGTCAGATTACATAATCAGCCAGGGCGGCGGGAGGTGCAAAGATTTTTTTTTTTTTTGTTAAAAAGGCGTCCCCAGCCTGAAAAAGGCTGGGAACCACTGCACTAGAACAATGTAAATAAGGATATGCTGGATTTTCCATACCTTGAAATCTTTCAGTCTAACATGGATGTCTCTTTCTGAAAGATCTGCTGTAACTCAAGGCTGGATGCAGGAATCAATGAGTGAGGTCTGGTTGTCGGCTGGCCTTCGCTGTACAGGAGGTCAGACCAAGTGATCAGAGTAGTTTCTTCTGGCCTTAAATCTATGAATCCAACAGAGACAAAGCGAGGAGCTCTGCTGGTCATGGAATTCCTGAGTGTTTTGGAAACCTAAATGGTATCTCTTCTCTTATTTCAGTCCCATGAATGACTCCAAGAGGCCATGAAAAGAACTGTTAAAATGTTAACATCGATGCAACTAAAACCAGATACAGATTTTATATCCTATTGCCCCCAAATAACGAGGAGACACTCATTTCTCACACTATGATAGCACAGTGTTTATACTGTGGGAGTGTACATGCGTGTATCACATCTATCGTTCCAATCTTGACCTATGACTTGATCATACAGATAACAGTGCGGCCCAGCTGTGACCATCTCACAGATTTCCCACATCCAAATGTTACTGATGAATGCTGCCTCTGGAGCATCACCTCTGCCTCCATCTCTGTAAGAACAAATGGCTGCCTGGATGTATGTTTAATGCCTGTGAGCACAGTTTCGTGCTTGTGCAGCCATTCGTTCCACATCCAAAGAAAGGGAGAGAGGGAGCATGACAGAGGGGAATTCTCCTTAGCAGCTAAAGGAGACAGAAAATGACCTGCCTAAGGGGTATTCAGAGAAATCCTAGCTACTGCTGTTTAACCTGCCTATTTTCTAGCCCCCGGGACACTCACACAGAACATTCATATTCCTAATCCCATAGCAAATGGCTTCTCGGTCACGTTCACGTGAAGAGCTAGACATAAGAAGAGGCAGCACACCTCAGAATCTACCCGTGAAAAGCAGGCAAGGATTAAGCCTCCTGGATATACGCAGAAAGCATTAGTCTATGGCTACCCACTGCTGGGGTGCTCGGCACAAAGGCAGTACTGTGAGGAGGAGAGGTAGTGGCCATTGGACAAAGAAGGGAAAAGGAGACAGATTGCAGAAATGGAATATGGAAATATGCAGGAGGGTGAGGAGAGATCTCTCAGGTCAGATTAGGCCATTCAAGCCAGGCCTAGATTGGGGACGGCCCTGAGCATCAGGATGATGGAGCTGTTCAGTGTCTGGAGGAAGGTTCCTGCTGCACCAGCTCTGGAGACCTGTGAGGAAGGGTAGTGTGCCCTGCCTCAGACTTGCCCCTCTCCTCTTGAGTGGTTGCCCTGTGGCTCTAGCTGGGAGCTATCCCTTCAGTCTGAGGATGGACTGTGCCTTGTCCCTGCAAAGTGAGGGTAGCAGGAGAAGGGTCCTTGTGCCTCTCTTTGCACACCTACTTGCGTGCTGGCCAGGTGCTAATCATGGGGCCACTGACAGCTGACAGTGGGATGCTGTGCAGGGCCAGATAGCAGAGCTGTCAGCTTCACTGACCCATGAAGGAGCTAACCAAGCACAGGAGATGGAGGAGTCACCTGATGCCTTCCCCTGGCTGTTGATCCCATAAGAGTGGCACAGGATGGTATGTTCCTCCTCCTGCAGCCCTACACTCCAGCCTTATCAATAAGCAGACCACCAGCCCAGTGTTTTGCATCCCAGGGCTGTGTGGCCTGTAACAACGCAACACACAGCCTCATCTCCCGCTGTGCGGCTGCCCTTAGAATTCAGCTCTGTTCCAGGGACTGTTCCTGCTGTGTGGCTACTGAGTCGCACCTCTGAGCAAGCCCCTGTCCTCCCTTCACTCGGAAGAGCTAAAGCACAATTGTACAGAGGTGGAATCACAGTTTCAGACTTTGCATCTGTGCCTGCCTCCCGGTGTTGGGTTTGGAGCTGATGGAAGATGCTAGGCGGGTGGGCTGGCAGGCTGGTGCCCCCTGTTCTCTGCAGATGAACCGCTAGGCAGCTTTCCCCTAGCACACACGGTGCTCCTTCAACATGCTCCTGCCCTGGCTGTTGGGGTGGGGAAGGGTGGCTTCAGTCTCTGGGCCCATTCACCAAGGTGGGCCGGGTTGTTGTACTGAGGCCACTGACTCTTCCATCCTGGTGGCTACTGAGCAACCAGGAGATGGCTGTAACTTCCACTTAGCCCCAGCACAGGGTGAACTGGCTCCATCCCCTCTCTGCAGTTCCTAGTGACTGAGAGCCACAGAGGCAAAGACCCTGGTCACATGTGGCAAATGGCATTGTTATCTGGGGTCTTGGGAGATGTGTCTGGCTTGCTCCTGCTTTGCATTATCTGCAGACACTGGGGGGAAATCTGGCATGGAGCTCCCAGCTGGGGAACACACTTGGTGGGCAACTCTCCTGCTAGTGCTCCAAACTCAGCTGTGTGGCTGGCACTTGGAAGGTGCAGCTGAGGCTGAGTTGGGGCTCTACGGCCTGGGGACAGGGGTGGGTTTCCGATCCCAACCTCCAGCCTGAGCCACAGCTTCACAGCACTGTCTGCACAGCTCCTTTTGGGGAGCTGGTACAAGCTCAAACTTGCTGAATTGGACAGGGGGGCTGTGTGCATGGATCCTGCAGCTGTCCCAGAATTTTCCTGGGCTCTTCCAGGGTCGGTCTGTGGAGCACCTGGGCAGCATCCAGCATCACAGGACTGCTCAATGGTAAATAAGAATAAGAGTGAAATTCAATACTATTTGTATCACAGCAGTATCTCAAGCCCAGTCAGGGCTCAGGGATGTGGGGTGGTGGGCAGGGCACACGTGGCTGATGAAAAGACAGCCACTGCCTCAAAGACATGAATGACTGTCACTTTTCACACCAATTGTGTCACTAGCAAATATTCTTCAGAAAATGTTCAGACAGTCACATGCTGTGACACTCTTTTTGGCTTTGCAGCAGCATCTTGTCTGTGTGTTAAATGCTGGTTAATGAACAGTTTGCTCTAAGAAGCATCCAGAATCCCCCATGCTGATCTGTGGATGACAATCTTTGCTACGTTATCTGCACCCTCCCTTTGACCTGGAGATTCAAATTCCTCTGACCAGCAGGACATGTAACATCTAATTGATCTCTTCTGTTTTGGGGGGTGTTAATTTTTGCTATGCTTTTTACTGCTGTAGTAATAAATTACACTCAATAGATGTAATGGCATCACTTATTGCTTTGACCATGCTTAGGACTCTATTGCTTTGGCTGAATATGTCCTTGGCATGAACCACATGAAAACAGCTCTGCATAGCAGGATTGGAGCACGCCCCTGAGGGCAGGAGTCAGTTTCTTGGGAGATGATGCATAGCATGCTGAGGACAAGGTCATGGAGACTTTGGTTAGCACAGCCTGGCAGAAGTGTAGTGCTGTAGCACTGGGATGGGCAGCTACAAAAGCAAGAGCATTGAACTAAAGAAAAGTAGCTAGCCTGGGACACAAATAATACACTTCATCTGTTACTACTGCCACATTGGAACCCACTTACAGATGCAAGGCAGGCTATCCATCTGCCAGAGAAGGAGTCCAATGGCAAGCAGTATTCATTTTGACTTGAAGTCTGGGCAATCATTGCTCCATGTGACTGTCTTTGTTTTAGCATTTCCCTAAGGGACACCACAGTGTACATCTAACCTGAGCAAAGGTGGGATTTTGTGCTTTCTCACTCACTTGCAGCACTCCTCTTCCTGGCTGCCCACCTATCACTAATCAGACACCATCAGCAAGGCATTCTGTTACCCAAATATGTCCCAGAATCCTTTGCAGCAGTTCTTCAAAGAAGTTTGGGCCAGAGAGTCTGGGTTGTGTCTGAAAACAAAGGTGCCCACACACCCAACCCCTGAACAGACAGAGAGATAGCAAGAAAAATGGGTGCCCTAAACTCAGGACCCAGGACCTGCTTGTGGTGACTGAGCAGTGGAGTCCAGTGGTCTGATTGGATGCATGATAGGTCACATGGGATGTAGCTCTTCCTTGGTTGGCTCAGGTCTTGCTATTTTAGCAGTTTAATTACCATACAGCGCTGATGTGATGCTTCCCCCAGACATATGGTGCCTGTCTTCCTTTGCGCCTAATGCTGCCTCTGCATTTTCCCCTCGTCCCTGGTAGAAAGTGAGCATTTCCAGGGGGTATTTAGGAGCTGAGCTGTGAGAGCTCTTTGGGATACAGAGGAACCTGAAACTATATAGGGAATTTGTTGAGTACTGTGCTGTTGGGAAGAGATCCCAGTACTTCCTGGGCCATGGACCCATCCTCAGATTAGTTCATAAATCAGCCACCAGCTTCCCAGTGTTCTTGCTCCTCAAGGGTGCTCAGATGTCTCTCTTCTACTGAGACCGACCTTGCATCAGATGTCTCTTTGCCCCTGGCTCCCTTGTCAATCTGATGTCTTTGTCCTTCATTGGTGACAGGGATTAAAGTGCAAACTTCTTTTGGTTTTTTTTTTTGGTTTTTAAGGTTTGTTTTGCAATAGCCCTTTTATTCCACAGAATTTAACTACCCAGCTTTCTAAATCCTGATTACCCTGGCTTAGAGACTTTGCTTTAAGTATCACTTTGAATTAAAGATCTCAAATGTGCATTCAATTTCCGTTTAAAAGGGGTAGTTAACACATGTTACATAAAGAGCTATTATTAAATACGTTCACTGAAGATTAACAACTGTCGAATGTAATGGATACATGTCTAAGCACTGTGATATATACTGAATTTCCCCATTATAGAGGGGCTGGATGTGTGTCTGTTAGAACAGAGCTAAGAATTCACAGTGCATAATTTAGCAGATGAGTGTAGCACATCTCTCTCTGCCTGTGGAACTATGCGCTGCCCTCAAAGGCATTCTCAGGCTGCGTTGTTCTTTTGCACTGGTCCAACCATGTCCACTGAGGTGCAGCTGGCAAAAAATTTCATCACCGTTGGCCAGCTCTAGGTATGAAGGCTCCTGCTCACATGCTTGTTGGAATATCATGAGTACCTCTCACCCCCATCCTGAAAGATAAAAGCTGCCCTTTGTGTGTCACCTCTCACGTGACGTACCCTTGCTGTGGAAACGAGCACCCTGACCTCCACCTGCCAGAACATTGCTGCATCTCCCTAATAGCGACAGTCCTCCAGCCTGCCTGGAGCTGCCCTAGTGGCTAGAGCCTAAACCTGGCTTAGTGGCTGGAGACAGGAACAGGAACCAGGAGTCATGACCAAGAGTCAGAACCAGAATCAGAAATGGGTCCAGGGAGCAAGAGTGGACTGGGACCGGAACAAAGCAAGAACAGATTTGGGGCAAGGCTGGAAACAAGGCAGGAGCAGGTGATATCACATCTGGAGGCATAAGCACTGATTTGCTCATGACCTGCCACTGGTGTTGTGCTTAAATGCAGCCCTGTTGGCTCCTTGAAGTCTGTGAGATGGGCCTTGTGAGCAGGCTGTCTTGGCTTACTAGCTGATCTAAGGACTGTGCTGGCTAGTCCCAGGCTCAGTTGAGGGACTCACTCAGGCCCATAGTTCGTGAAAGAATGTCACGAAACTTTTTCTGTTCTGATTTTTTATATAAATTTGTTTCTTGGTGCTTTACCCTTTCTCCATGTCCATGAATGTCTTGGCAAACAAGTTCACTAGCCTGGAGTTTGCTCATTTGAAAGGAAATTTGCAGGATGTTTACAGAAAGCAAACTGAATTGGCATCACAAGACTGCATGGAAAACCTGATTCTCAGGGCTTGTCTATATGGGGAATTTTACTGTAATAATTACACAGGTATAACCCACTGAGGTACAGTGTACCCATGGGGTACACTCTGATTCTAGAATAATGGAAAGTTATACTGGTTTAGCTAAGGCAGATTAACTACACTGATACAATTATAATAGTAAAATTCTTGTAGCAAGCCCTTACAGTCTCACTCCTCCAGGATGCATGTCATGTTACCTAACGATTGCATCTGATCGAATCAGCTTGAATTTCAGATCTAGAACAGAGCAGTGCTACAGGCCACAAATTATCCATATAAATTACTCAGTGAATGTATCTGTATTAAACTGGAAAACTGCAGCATATTGGTGGACAATTTGCAAAGAGATAAAGAGGCTCTGTGGTTGAATAAATAAACTGTTGTGAAATATTTGCCGGGCATGGCCTCATACATCTTATTTTCCACAGGGCCCCCAGCAAACCTGCATTGATTTGTGAGGCCTATGGAAAAGATACAATGATTAATCAGGCACCTTTCTGCTGGATCTAGCCCTTGAAAGCCTGACCCAAATGCGTGTGATCTGAAGCAAATGAGGCAGAAGCGGTCACCAACAGCTTCTCAAAACAAAATGTGCTTTCCCACTCCTGTTACTGCACCCGCAGGAAGCACGACCATTTGCTAAGCTACCCAAAGACAACGCCGGGGCTGCCGGATCATGGTGGGTTGATTTAACTGAGAAATCAGTTCCCTTTTCGGTTTTCTGCAACCTCAGATTATTGCTACTTCTTGATGCTCAGTAATGTCTCCCTCTTCTGCTATCCCTGGCTGGATTTCGCAGTTTCTAAGCTCTCCAGCGGGTGGGTGGGATGGGAGGCTGTCTGACGGTTTCTAAAAGCAGCTACAGAGATGCCATCACGGCTTAGTGGGAACATAACGCGCCTAGCAGGTCTCTGTAGTTCTTTCCAACTGGAGTAAGGGAAATAAAATACTCACTTCTCCCCCCACAGACCCCCCCCCAATTGAGATTTAAAAATTATTTCAAATGAAAATAACTAGCTGAGGCGTGTCTTCTGTGTGGAGAAGACCAAGTACTAATGAGGGCTCTGGCACAGGGTGACAGTTTTTTCTGTTGTATGTATATATATTTAAACTGTGAGACCACATGGGAGGATTTTTATGCAGGCGAAGTGCCTTTGACAGCCACTGAGAACACATTGGCTCCTTTCTGCTGGCAAAAGGCTCATCCCATTAAAGGCTGTCGATAAAGGGAAGGGAAATGACAAGGGTGCTGGGGAAGGGAGCGAGACAGCAGGGGGAGACAGGAGCTGCCACCGCCAATGTCATTACCGGGAATGAGAACAAGCTTTGGCATAAATGTACCATGTGTTTTCATTAGTGGCAGCGGGAAGTGAGCGCCTCTGAAGAGGCAGCTTTTATTACACTGACGGGAAAAAGATGGCCTACAAATTTCACACGGGCACCAGAGGGGCTGGCAGGCTCTGCACGGGTGCATGTTCCAAATCCCCTTCTTGTCCTAGGCAGGCAGGCAGCTGCACTCCTAACCAGCCTCGGAGGGGAGGTGTGCCAGCTCTGTGTATGGGCAAGAAAACCAGGTCGAGTTTTGGGCATAACCTGGGATAGCACCTTATGGAAGCAGCCCAGAAGCACTCTTTCCTGTCAGCACAACCCACCAGCATGGAGACATTTTCAGCCCTCACCTGTTTCTGGGCCAGGATGAAGGCTGGGTATACACTTGCAGCTGGACTGAGGCAGAACCTCATCAGAATCAAGAGATGGGTGGTACTTTGGGGACAGGTTTTTGGCCAGAGCTTATGGAAAGGCAGCTGTACCAGGCACTATCCTGGTCTTCAATTCCAGCTGTGACAAAGAGCTTGCTGAGTCTGTCAGTCTGTGTGCCCAGATCAAGGTCTCTATTTATTACGTATTGGCATTGGAAGCCTTATGCCCACAAACCTTGGAGAATAGGGAGTCACTATTACTTGTTGGTGAGCAGGGAGAAGAGCAGCCCAGAGCTGCTGGAGGACAGCAGATGGGCATAGATGCCATGGAAGAGCCCTTTCTGCTGCCTTCTGTCAGAGGCGGCCTTAGGCAATTGGGGTCCCTAGGCAAAGGCCCATTGTGGGGCTCCCTATAGGCTCCCACAGGCCACCCCTCTGTAGCCACCCCCACCCTGCAGCCAGCGTCTGTCCCCCCACCACAAGGCCCCAGCTCCACACCGCTGGCCTCAGCCTCCCCCCACCCCCAGCTACCTGCTGCCTGCCCCTCGCCCCAGGGCCAGCTCCTCCTGATGCTGCTAACCAAGGCAGATGCAGCAATGAGGTGATGGGCCCAGGGGCATCACTGGCACCAGGCTTACAGGGCTCAAGCCCTGAGTCCGAGTGCCTGAGCCCTGGGTCTACTACTGGGCCATCTGTAGCAGTTGCTGCAGCAACGGCGCAAGCCCCAAGTCCCAGTGCATTGAGCCCCAGATCTTTTCTGGGGCCAGCAACACCCTTGACAGGGCCCCTTACTGCTCAGGGCCCTGGGCGGACACCTGCTTCGCCTACCCCAAAAGCCACCTCTGCCTTCTGTTGGTGAGCAAGGCAAAATGAATGAGTAGGTCAGGGCTCATTTGCATTTCAGTTGTATGAAAGTTTAGACACTTTGATCAAAACACAGTTAAGTTTTGAGTTGGGGGGAAATAGAACATTGTCATCCTCATTGGCTATGTCTACACATGCATTGTTATTTCAAAATAAGGATTTCTAAATGAGTTATTTCGAAATAAAATCCTTATTTCGAAATAAGTTAATTCGAATTAACAAAATGTTAATTTGAATTAAGGGAAAGCCTGCAATCCAAATGGCTGTTATTTCGGAAGGGATATTTCAAAATAAAGCCGTTCGGACCTGTTGTTTTGAAACAGCTCTTTCAAAACAACAGGTCTACACAGTGTTGTTTCAAAAGAACAGGTCTAAACAGCTTTATTTCGAGATATCTCTTCCAAAATAACAGCCGTTTCGGGGGGAGGCAGGTTTTACTTTTTCGAAATGACGATTCTTATTTCGAAAGGATGGGATCCGTCCTTTCGAAATAAGAAAACGTCATGTAGACCTAATTTCTTTTATTTCGAAATAATGAGTATTATTTCGAAATAAAAGTGCCGTGTAGACATAGCCATTTTGTAACGGCAGGACAAAATACCTGCAGCAGCTGTGCCTAGGCTAAAGGGTCAACATGACCATTACTGCAATCTAGCTTGGTTGGATAGCAGCACTGCGCTGCAGAGACAGGCAAGTTAAACTAAGGGGGATGAGTGTGATATTTCATCTGTCAAGGAATTTCTTTAGTGTCTTGCACATCAATAATCTACCTTACAAAGAAGCAGTTTTTCCTAATGGTACAGAAATCAATAACAGGCCAGAAGAATTTTAGCAAGCCACTTCCTTCCCATCCAGTAATTATAACTGCTGGGTAGGTGGTAGATCCCCTGAGCAGAGGAGGCTGCTCTCAGAACTGGAGATAGACCCATCCGACCTCTGCCTCTGTCAATCCTGGATAAGGTTACCAGATACTAAAGCATGGAAGGGAGGACAGGGAAGTACGAAAAGGAGGATATTGGAGGGCACGCAGAGAAAATGTAGTATTAATGTAATATTCTTCTGTTTTTAGGGGGCTCTGGAATGCTTCCCTCTAAAAATAGGGTGTGCTGGGGTGTTCCAGCATACTTTTACCCCTGTAAGTATAAGGCCAGACAAAATCATGTATTTTAAAATGCCTGATGAACTGAGGACATGAAGGTAGAAAGGAGGACATGCTCTCCTTTTGCCTGATTTCTGGTAACTCTAATCCTGGACAATAAACCATGAGTGGCAATACAGAGTGGTAAGGGGATGTGCCTCTTGCAGGAACACATTGCTGTTTTGAAGGACTGAGTTTAAGACTATTGCCAAGACACCTTGGGGTATGGTTTGGGTGGAGTCTTACTTAACAGATATACAGATATTGGTGATTTGTTATTGCTGGCTTCCCTAAGCTGTGCCCCTTCTCTCAACAGTAAAGTTTTTTCATTTTGTACAATGAACTCAGGGCTTGCTTGGAAGCATAACCTGGAAAGGGCACTTAGGGGGTATTTCATTCAGGGGGTAATTAATTTTCCCAGGTTTCCAGGCTCAAGCCAATGTTATTTAAGTTTTCAGAAGGACCCTGTAGATAACTGAACCCAGCAGGGGTTAAAGTATAATTTGTTGGGCCCTGGAACTCTTTGAAATTGGTGGGCCCCCTTCACACACCCCAGCTCCTGACCCCCAAATGCCTGCCCTCCACCCTAGATCCTGCCCCCCATATGCCTGCACCCCACCCCAGCTCCTGTCCAACACGTCTGCCCTCCACCCCAGCTACTGCTCCCCCATGCCTACCCCCACCCCAGCACCTGCCCCCACACCTACTCCCACCCCAGTTCCTGCCCCACACACACATAACCCCGCTTACATGGGTGCCATGGAGAGGGACCTCAGCCCAGGCTGAGGCTTCAGCCTAGAGTCTGGTCTCACTGAGCATAGTCAGAGCTTCTGAGCATGCTCAGTGAGAGCAGGCTGGGGGGTGGAGTTTTTAGAACTCCCAACCCTGCTGGAAGGCGGCAGAACGCCCTTCTGGGGCTTGCTGTTTTTAGGGGCTCAGCATTCTGGCCCTAAAAATAGAACATAGAGCCAGAACACTGCATTCAGGGCCTGCTATTTTTAACTGGTGGGCCCTGGAACACAGCATTCTGGCTCCATTTTCTATTTTTAGGGGGCCTGGAACACTGAAGCCCTAAAAATAGTGGGCCCCAGAACCACATTCTGCTGCATTCCAGCTTATTTTAACTCCTGGAAACCAGCCCTTTTGCCCATCAGCAATACTTGGCCAAATGATGACATTATTATTACTAGTAGGTCTGTGAAGCCTTAACCAAGTTCAAAGCCCTGTAGTGTTGAGTATTGCACATGGGTAAGAGACAGTCTCTAGCACAAAGAGCTTAAACTCAAAACAGACAGAAAAAAGGGGTGGGGCAGTGAATATTATCCCTCTTTTACTGAGGGGGAACATACTCGCTTCCTCATGTGCTCTCATCTGTGCTAAGACTTGGGGATCCTCCGACTTGGAATGCACTAATTTGGGGCAGGATCCCAATGGAAACCAAAGCTGGATACCCTGCAGTTGAGTTCCTTGGGGAACTGGTGGAAGTCCTATTGCTCAAATGATCTAAAAGCCTCTCATACTCTGCAGTGGGAGAACATCTCGGGCAGTTGTAATCTTCCAAGAGGGAGTGAGGAATGGGGGAAGGGGAGGATTTGGGGTGAAATCAGTTCAGAGTTCTGCATCCTGGGATGGCCAGGAAGGCCTGTTTCCTCTCCTGTTAATCCATGATTTATTTCTGAGCCACAGGTGCATTCATGGGAAAAACCCAGGACTCCATTTAGATAGCAGAATATCCTGATTCTCTGGAGAGTTAGACATGGAGCCCTCCTCTCTGCTGTTCCTGCACCCTGGGCTGAATGACAGAAGCATGCACCCAGGCTACCTCCCTCTTCCCTTCCACCCTTTCTCCATAGATGAATTTATCTAGCTTTGTTGTTCCAGAGAGGATCCTGTCCCTCTGCCTCTTCATTTTCACCCTGTTGCCTACGCTACTTCAGTGGGTTATGTAGCAATTTTGAGGTATAGCTGGCTCCATCATATCCTCCTGTATTTCTGTTTTCATGCTTATTTGGCTCCAGAATCAGTCCATCCTGTACTCTTTCTGTGTGATTCATTGGAGGGAGCAGAGGTCTGTTCCTGCTCCCACTGAAACTGGTAGGAATTTGCCATGGACATCAATGGAAGCAACTTGTGCTATTGACATGCAAGGCACATATCTTCCAAATTCATAGGTTTTAAGGGCAGATGGAACCAATGAGATCATCTAGCCTGACCTTCTGTATAACAGGCCAGAGGATGTCATTCAGTAATTCCTTGGTAGATCTCAGGTCCAGAGTATTCTGCAAGAACAATACAATATCAACATGGAGTACATTTAATAGATTAAAAACTGGCTAACTGATAGGTCTCAAAATGTGATTTTAAACAGACAATCAACATTGACTGTTTCTAGTGGGGTCTCACAGGGATCAGATCTTGGCTCTACATTATTTAGTATTTTTATTAATGTCCTGGAAGAAAACATGAAATTATTGCTGATAAAGTTTCAAGTGACCAAAAAAAAAAAAAAATTGGGGGAGTGGTAAATAACAAAGAGAACAAATCACTGATTCAGAGTGACATGGATCCATTGATAAATTGGTCACAAACCAACAATATTTGTTTAAATAGAGTTAAATGTAAATATCTACATTTAGGAACACAGAGCCAGCTCAAGGGGCTGTGGTGCCCCGAGTTGGCTTTTGCTTTTGTGCCCCAACCCCCCCTCCATGGGAGGGGGAATCCTGGCCTCCACTCTGGGTTGGTTTACCTCGTGCCCAGGATGGAGAACAGCCAGCCCAGGGGTGGAGTGGGCTAGCCCGTGGGCAGGCTCTGCTCTCCCACCCGTCCCCTGGGCTGGCTGTTCCAGCCTAGGGGTGGGGAAGGCCAGCCCAGAGGCAGGGCGAGAGAGCAGAGTCTGCCTCCCAGGCTGGCCTGCTCTGCCCCTGAGGATGGAATGGCTGGCTCAGGAAGGGGCAGGAGCATGGGGTCCGGCTTCTGGGCCAGCCCACCCCACCACCAGTATGGCACCGCAGCACCCCTAAGCCAGTGGTGCCCCAAGCCAGGGCCTCATTGGCTTCTGGGTAGAACTGGCCCTATAGGAAGAGACACAATAGGCCATACTTAAAGGATGGGGACTCAGCCCTGGGAAGCAGTGATTCTGGAAAAGATTTCGGGATTGCAGTGGATTACATGAACTCCCAGTTCGATGCTGTGTCCAAAAGTAATAATGTAATCATTAGATGAATAAGCTGAGGAGTCCTGTGTAGGAGTTGGGAGGTTATTTTTACCTCTATATTGGCCAATGGAGCAACCATTTGTGCAAGACTGTGTCCAGTTCTGCTGTCTACAGCTGAAAAACAATGCTGATAAACTGGAGAGGGTTCAGAGAAGACTCACAAGAATGATTAAAGGATTTGAAACCCTGCTTTACATTGATAGGTGTAAGAAGTTCAATCTATTTAACTTAACAAAGAAAGGTTTAAGGGTAACTTGATTAAATACTGTAACTACATGCCAAAAAGAAGTTTGATAATGGGCTTTTCAATCTATCAGGGAAAGGTCAAACATGAGCCAGTGAATGAAAGTTGTAGTAGACAAATTCAATAAGGTATACATTTTTAACAAGATCCAAAGGGATGACCATGTTAGTCTAGTTCAGTAAAACAAACAAACAAGAAGTCCTGTGGCACTTAAAGACTAACAATTATATTTATTGCATGAGCTTTCATGGGAGAAAGACCCACTTCGGCAGATGCTTCAAAGTGTCTGACCAAGTGTGATTTTCTCCCATGCAAGCTCATGCAATAAATATATTTGTTAGTCTTTAAGTGCCACAGGACTCCTTGTTTGTTTGTTTTACATTTTTAACAGTGAAGGATAATTAGCCATTGGAACAATTTACTAAAGGTCATGGTGGATTCTCCATCACTGGCAATTTTTTAAAATCAAGATTGGATGCCTTTGTAAAAGCTCTGCACTAGGAATTAGTTTGAGGAAGTTCTCTGGCCTGTGCTATGCAGAAGGTCAGATTTGGTTATTAGAATGGCCCATTCTGGCTTTTGAGCCTATGAATCCAAGAACTAAAAGCTACAGCTGTCAGTGACACAGGTGGCTGTGCTGTTTCTAAATGAAATAGGCACATGTGTTTAGTGTGCATGAGAATGGGCTGGAGTGTCACTGGGTGCCAGTGCCATCCTTGGCAGGGCGGTGGGGAGAGAGGGCCATCGTCTCTGGCTCTGTGGTGTCCTACTGTGTGCAGGGCAGTGTGGGGCCCACTCTGCTTCCCCCAACCCACAGCTGTGCTGTCTTCTGTCCCCAACCTACTGCCTGAGGCTTGGCTCCGCTTTCACGCCCCACCCCTGGGCTGGAGGTTCTGTCCTTGGTGAAGGGAAGACCAACCCAGAGGTGAGATGAGAGCAGAGCCTGGTCCCTGAGCCAGCCGGCTCCACCTCCTGGCTGACTGGCTCAGGCAAGGGGCAGGAGTGCAGGGCCCAGTGTCTGGGCCAACCTGCCCTGCCCTGCCCAGCAGGGATGGCTCTGCTAGGTGCTAGGAAGGTGAGGGTGTGTGCATGGCTCAGACTCTCATCTGGATATAGGGGTGAGTGACCCAGGATGTTAGAGAATTTCACAGTTTCAGGGAGAAACCTGTCATATGCCATCTGCTCCCACACAGGTAATCCTGAGACATGCTTACATTGTAAAATGTACTTGGACAGAGCATCAAGCCAGATCCTTGGTTTGACTCTGTTTCAAGGAAATTAAAAGTAAAAAGAACACACTGAAAATGAGAAACTACAATATTGTAAAATGTGACACAGCAGCAGGCCTGCATGAGAGGTCCACCTCCAGTGGCCTGCTCCTCCTCTTGTGTAAACAGTTTGCTGACGTAAATGGACTCATGTACACAACAGACAGCTGAAGTGATAATTCATCAGGTTTCTAATGATACAGAAAAGACCTAATCAGACTACAGTTTAAAGCAATGGCCAAATTCCTTGTGGATCTGATTCTCACCTTAAATTATACTGGTGGGAAACACCAGTTTGAGGTTGCTGAAGTCAGTTGAGTTGCAGTTGTGACATTAGTCGGTCCCAGAGTGGACTGAAAGTGTCAGTTTGATGCTGTTTCTTCAAGGCTAAATAAGGACTATGATTTTTTTCTCATTGCAACAGGTGATTTGACCTCACCTTCCTCTCTGTGCTGCTCCTCAGAGTTTAAATCTAAACTACTGAACTGATTTGCTGTAAGCGTCTGACCTGGCCCCATGACTTAGACTGCTCTGTATTTATTTTCCTCCCATTCTGTAAGCTCCCTATCCTTCAAAGCATCTGACAAAGTGGGATTTTCTCCCATGAAAGCTCAAGTGGTAAATAAATTTGTTAGTCTTTAAAAGTGCCACAGATCTCCTTGTTTGTTTTGTCTTAGTGCCAGAGACAGAGCAAGGCCCACAGAGCCCCTCGGCCTCCCCAGCTGGTGGGCCCCCCACCAGCAGACCTCCTCCCCACTGCCATCAGGCCAGTGTTGCAGGGTGTCCATTGCCCATTAAGTTAATTGGATGGCCGCCCCTCCTGGGCCATCAGTTAGGTATGTGAAGTATGTGAAGTATGTAAAGAGGAGCAGATGGCCCCTTCAACTGAACTAGATGGCCGTTGACACCCAATTGAGTTCTACAGGGCTTGACGTAGGTGGGCACTGCCAAATTGCAAGATCTATGAGATGGTGAAGGCATGAGTCATGCTCACCTGAGTTTCCCGCCTTACCCATAATCAGCAAACTGGCAGGAAGCAAACAGCTTAAAAACTCAGGGTTTGGGTTGATCAGGCAGGATGGTTCCTGACATCCTGCCTGGCCTGATCACCCAGACGCTGACCTCCTCTGCTCACGACTTCTCCCCCAAGCATACCATGATTAAAACTGCCGGCCGAGTAACAAGTCTCTCTCTCTCCTGCCTGTAATGCTGCTGCTGCTGGTGGTGGAATTGGTAGGAGCCTGCCCCTGCAGCTTTCTTTAAAAATAAGTTACCTCCTCTTTGGCTGCTGGTTTGCCATTGCTCTCTCCCAGCTCCACCAAGCCCACGCTCCTAAGAGCAGGCTTGTTTTTTGCCTTTTGCCTTCCCCTTTTTCTTAGATTGCTGCTTCGCTCTCCACTGTTTAAAAAGGTTCCCGTGTTTCCAATTGTTTGCCACTGTTCTGTGTTGCTTGTTGTATCTCTCCCCTCTAATTTGTTTGAACTTATCTTAGAAGTACTATTTTGAGTTGCAACATTGTTTAGTTTAAGCTGTAAGCCTTAGAAGTGCTAAGATAGATTGTAAGATTGTTTCATTTAGTTTGTAAAACCTAGAGTTGCTGTGCTAGGTCATTTTGCCTTCCCCTCTGTGACTCCCCTGAGTTAAATAAACTTTTTCTTAAACCTTCCTTGTCCCCTCTTTATTCTTTCCTCGCGGCTCCTTTCCCTGTCCCCCTCCGCTTTCCCCCAGCTCCTTTTCCCTGTCCCTTGCTGCTTCTCGCAGCTCCTTTCCCTATCCCCTGCCGCTCCCTGTGGCTCCTTTCCCTGTCCCCTGCTGCTTCCCCATGGCTCCTTCCCTGCGGCTCCCCTTTGCTGCCCTTTCCCTGCGGCTTCCCCTTCGCCGCTTCCCCGTGGCTCCTTTACCTGTCCCTTGCCGCTTCCCATGGCTCCTTTTCCCTGTCACTTGCCGCTTCCCGCGGCTCCTTTCCCTGACCCCAGCTGCTCCCTGCGGCTCCTTTCCCTGTCCCCTGCCACTTTCCTGCGGCTCCTTTTCCCTGTCCCCTTCGCCACTTCCCTGCGGCTCCCTTCCCTGACCCCAGCTGCTCCCTGCAGCTCCTTTCCCTGTCCCCTGCTGCTTTCCCACGGCTCCTTTTCCCTGTCCCCTTTGCTGCTTCCCCACAGCTCCCTTCCCTGTGGCTCTCCTTCGCCGCTTCCCCGCGGCTCCTTTCCCTGCCCCCTGCCGCTCCCTGCGGCTCCTTTACCTGTCTCCTGTCGCTCCCTGTGGCTCCTTTCCCCATCCCCTGCCCACTCCTGCCGGCTCCCCCTTGCTGCCACCAGCTCCCGCAGCTTTGCCTCTGCTCCCCCGCATACCCCTAACCCCCCCCCCTTTTCCTGCTGCATTCTCAGGTTTACCCCATGCCCTCCCCCCTTGCAAAGTGCTGTTAATCCCACTCTGATTTAGTTTAAAAACATAAGTTAAGTTAGTTTGAGAACCCCCAGTGTCCCCCAACTTGTTCCACCCCATAAAGTTAAGTCTATTTGACAAAACTCCATTGTAAAAAGCCGTGACAAACTTCATATACATACATTTCATAATTCATTTTGTTGTACCCCACTGGTGCAGTAATTGTCCCCCAGGATCCCCAAATTATCAAACCTGCTGGCAGGGTCATAGGGGAGGGGAGCTGAGGCCAGACACTGGCTGCGGCCAGGCCACTCAGCCCTGAGAGTGGTGGGGATGACTGGTGTGCACAGTACAGCTTCTGGCATGGTCCAAAGGCCATGCCAGAGGCCACATACTGCACATGCCATTCGGCACTACCAACCCTGGGGGCCAAACAGCCAAGCAGCAGGCACACCCTGCCCCCAGGGGTGTATCAGCTGGCCCAGGGTTGGGGCAGAAGTGCGGAGCCTGGCCTCTGGGCTGACCCACCCCACCCCCAGGGCAGATCGGCCAGCCCAGGGTTAGAGCAGGAGTGTAGAGCTGGCCTCTGGGCCAGCCCACCTCGCTGCCACCCCCAGTGTCACCAGGGCAGAGGGCTCCCCCATGGTAGTGTGCCCCTGAGCACGGGTCCCATTGGCTCATGTAGTAATCTGCCTTTACTCTTAGCAATAATTAAGCACCCCCTACAATAGAGTATAATAGAGCTTCCAAGCAGGGCTGGATTAAGGGACCTTGGGAGACCTTGGGTCCACAGGATGCTCTCCTGACCTGGCATCCCAGCCTCCCATCATCATGGGGCCCCCCTGCTTGGGGCCCTGCCCCCCTACCATGGTGGCCTTTCAGCAGGCCAGTGCTGAGAGTGGGGTGGGCTTGGAGGCCACTGTCTGCAGTGCTGCTGCCCCTACCCCAGTCTGGCTGGTCTGCTCCCTGGCACAGGATTGGCTGTTGTGTGGCGCTGCCTCAGGTGCAGCTCTCCAGGGAATTTTCATTAAAAAAAGATGGCACCAATTACAGACTGGTGAACTCAAGACTTCCCATTGGTGAAGGGTCCCTAGCACAGCTCCCACTGGGATAACCCTAGTCGGCCCTAGGAATGGAGGATCAACTGTCCTCCTCATCCTCCATCCACCATGTGCTCTTCTAGATCCAGGGATCCAGCTCACTGGACCTAATTCTGAGCTCAGTGACACCAATGTAAATCATGAGTGACCATGCTGAAGTCACAGAGGCAGAATGTATCCTGACTCCCACTAAAATCAATAGCCAACTTTACAGCAGAGGGGCAACCCCCAGGTATTTCCCTAACACTGCCCTACACCCCTTTTACACCTCCCTGAATTTCCAAACAGCCCCCCAGTTGTCAGCTAGTAACAGTGTTATACCAATTTAGTGAGCACCCCCACAGCCCAATGTCAAGTCCTGGGGAGAATACTGGCAGCTCTCCTACAGTGATGTCATGTTGCAGGAAATGAGCATGGCATTTTCTGTAATGGTGCCTTGCATCATTACTGTAATGTGGGACGTGGACCAGACACACTGGTACCTTATTCACATTGGTCTGCTGACACATGGCAACAATGAGTTTAAGATGGTTTTGCACTATTGGAGTGGCACAAAGCAGGAGTGAAGTGGTGAGTCTGGCCCCTCAGTATTCTGGAAAACCAGCTGAATGAGCATTGGCTAGATCTAAAAATGGCAGTCAACTTTGCCTATTTGCAGGGTGAATTGTGAAGGCTGTCCTGGCTTTTACAGGCATACACATGTACCTTTTTGCCCAGTGCATGGCATGTTTTCTCATATATTTTAAAAATTAATTAAGTACCACTGAATTGATATTTCCTTGAAATATTTTCTTACCCTTTGCAATTACTGAGCAGATAAAGCAATATCTCAATAATAATTATATGCACAAGCACAGCACCTGCCATCCAAGGATCTTGAAGTGATTTGCATGAATTAGGACCTTGATCCTCTAAACTCTGAAGCTTAAGTGTGTTTATAGGCTTAAGTGTGTTTATAGAATTGGGCCCAAGTGCCAGATGCTGGTGTTCTTCATTAAGCAAAACTTTCATTGAACTCAATCAGAGTTCTGTGCAAATAAAAATGCCAGCATTTGCCTCAATGGTCTGATTCTGATCTCATTCCACTGAGTTACACCTGATTTGCCCCAGCATAAACCTCTGCTTCTGCAGTTGTTGATGTGTCAGCAGATATCTGTGCCATTGAAAGACCATACAGAAATCAATGTGGACGTCTTCTTAATGGCACAGGAGGCTACCCACAAACAGCCATTTGTTAGATCAGGGTCTAAAATGAGAGCAAAATCAAACCGTGGTAATGCATATGAAGTCTTACAATGCCCTGGGTTCTAGGTACATATTATTATGGTGGAACACTGAGGCATAGAGCATTTAAGTGACCTGCCAAGATCACACAGGCTATGTTCACACAGGGTATGCTTGTTTCGAAACAAGAGGTTTCGAAACAAGCTGTTTCAAAATAACATATTATTTCGAAACACCTTATTTCGAGGACAAAAAACTGTGTCCTCGAAATAAAGCAGCGAAATAGCATGTCCACAGTGTGGACATGCTATTTCGCCAGGGGAGGGGATTGCAGGCACCGGCAGGGTAAAGCGTGGCTGGGCGCTTTACCCCGTGGGTGCCTGCAGGGGCTGCAGGCACCCGCCAGGAGAGGGGCAGCGGGGCGCCTCACCCCAGGGGCTTTAAAGCCCCTGCTGCCCCAAAACCTGGGGGGCGCGGCCCCGGCGTGCGGCTGGAGCCCGCTAGTGCCGGGGCCGGAGTGAGCACCGGCGGGGAATCCCCGGCACTGACGCTCCTGCCGGGGGTGGGGCTGGGGCAGCCCCCCCCGGGGCCCCACCCCCGGAATCCCCCGCGGGATCTGTGGTCGTATTGAATTATTGGATCATGGAGTGGTGTCTTGGTTATCTGCACAGAGCGGGGACAGCACACACATGAGGAGCATACACATGAAGATAGCAACCAACAATAGTTGTGTGAGATATTAAGTAAAAGCTTTATATACATAGCATTTAAGTCTAGGGAGATGTACATACAGGTGTTATTCAAGAAGTTCCATGTGCAGTGGGGACCCATTAACACGTGACCGGTTAGCGTGCAGAGCCGCTTAACGCACACTCTGGTCATGTCCCCCAAAGGCAGCAAGTTAACACGCGGGACTCAGTAACGCGCGCTGCCTACAAGTGGAAGTTGGCCGGGGCAGGAAACATGCGGAGCGAGCCTTACCAGTGCTGCCTTTTTCTTTTCAGGTGCCTTGGACAGAGTCTTCAGGCTGGCAGGGAGCAGCGGGGATCCGGATGTGTCCCCAGCTGCTTCTGGACGAGCTGGGAAGCTTTTGTCGTGGGGGCCATCCGGATCCACTCCCCCCCATGGCTTGCCGGTGCGGTGGAAGCTCCTCCGCTTGTCTGGCGGCAGATGGGGATGAATCTGGATCCCTGCAGCCTGCCAGTGGTGGCAGAAGCTTTGCGCCATTGCCGGCAGACCAGGGGAATCTGGATCCATCCCCAGCTGCCGGGACAAGTGGAGGAGCTTCCACTGCACCGGCAAGCCGCGTGGGGGAGTGGGTCTGGACGGCCCCTGCGATGGAAGCTTCCCAGCTCGTCCAGAAGCAGCTGGGGACACATCCGGATCCCCGCTGCTCCCTGCCAGCCTGTAGACTGTGTCTTCGGGCTGCCTAGGGTCCCTTGGTGCTGACTCTGTGCTGCCAGCACTGATTTGTGTGGGGGGAGTGGTGTCTGCTGCGCGCACATGCGCAGAACTTGGGGGAGCCTTGGTCCCTTTTACCTGTGGTCCGCTTAATGCGCGGTTGCCGGGGCTTGTCCCCCGACGCCCGCGCGTTAACGGGTCCCCACTGTATGTATTAAAAATGCGTTTGACCCAGATAATTACACAGGGTTCATACACAAATAAATGTTTCCCAGACAAAGGAAATGGGTATTTATCTGTCTGCCTAGGCCACTATACATATTAAGCACGAATAAGTCAAATACTCAGGCAAGAAAGTAAACTAGAGGGTCAAGGTAGCAGGTGAGTGAGAAAGCAGCAGGACACAGACAGCGGAAGAGAAAGATCTTATCTGTGGGTATGCTTTGAAAGGACACACTTATAGGTTTGCTGGACCATAAGCAAGAGGAAAAGGAACCCCCTTGGTTATCCATCACTGAGGGAGAAAAAAGGACAATGCTTTTAGCAGCAGTGAAAACTGAATCCTGGCCTTGGGGCTGGTGATACTAATGTTGTTTTAGATGGGAAGCTTGTCTTGGACAAAGATGCTAGCCTGCTAAAGTTATGTTTAGTTTCTTCAAAGTGTGTTATAGCTGTGTTTTATTTGTAACAATTTCTGTTTCCATTATCCTTCCTTTATATCACTTACATCTTTATCTTTATTAACAAACTTCTCCTTGTTCTACCATATATACAGCTCTGTGCTGTAATATTAAGCAAAGTGTGAATTGTTTACCGAATAAAACAAGCTGGTATTTATACACTGTCTCTTTGGAGACAGCAAAGTCAGCAGCTGCTGTTCAAAGACAGGGTCCAGAGACTGCTAACACCTCTGCTTAACATGCAGAAGGGCCTGGGTTCAATTCCCAGGAGGTTGGACTGGATAATCTCATGAGGTCCCTTTCAGCCCTATGATTTGATTTGATTTGACAGTGGCTGGATATTTGAGGGGAACACTCTTTTGCAGGGCTTGGTAAGTGGGGGGGCCCCACTGCAAGGCAAAATACAGGCTGGAAAAATTTGGGTGGAGGTTGGTTGGGTGGCAACTGACTGAGCGTCAGGCAACCAGAGCAGAGTTTAATCTTAGCTGGTCTCTCTTTTGCTAAGGCTGCAGTAACAGGGTGATTAGTTCTGCGTGTCCTGAGGAGGGGTCACAGTGCAGAAGACCATGCTCCCCCTCAGCCTGCATGTGCACCGTTATCTCTAACAATAGCTGGGGATTGTATCATGTCAAGTACCTGATAAACCTGCAAGTGATACCTGCTTAGCTCACCTGCAGGTAAATTAGCCCCAAGGGGGCCAGAAGATTCTTGACAGGACTAACAAGAGTAGTCTCATTAAATGGTGATGCAACCCCAGCTTTAAGTTACACTTTGCTGGAAGGGCATTGCTCAATAAGCGGCTCAGTCTGAAACAGGACCTTTTGTTACTAATTTTATTAATACTAACAAACAGTAATAATAACCATCAGAGGTACTCAGTGCCATTTATCCCAGTGCACATCAAAGTGCCTCCAAATGGGAGTGCTTTGGAGAGCACAAAGGGGGGAAAAAAACCCAACCCCCCCCCAAGGAGTCATGTGGCACTTTAAGACTAACAGATTTATTTTTTGCATGAGCTTTCGTGGGAGAAAATCCCACTTCGTCAGATGCTTCGAAGCTGGGTGAACTTACAGAATGGAATGAAAATAAATGCAAGGGGGTGTAAAACATAGGATCGTGACCTGATCCTGATCGTGACCTGATCCTATGTTTTACACCCCCTTGCATTTATTTTCATTGTATTCTGTAAGTTCACCCATCTTCGAAGCATCTGACGAAGTGGGATTTTCTCCCACGAAAGCTCATGCAAAAAATAAATCTGTTAGTCTTAAAGTGTCACACAACTCCTTGGTCTTTTTTTTTTGTTTTTTTGTTTTTGCTGGACTAGACTAACACACCTAACTCTTTGGAAATTGACAGAACACAAAGGAACCAAATTAAAATAACAGCAACCTTTACAACTAACCAAACACCCAGCAGACAGACCACTTGGTCACTGGCTGTAACTGAAACACATCAAATCAGGATGAAGTAGCATAGAGAAGAAATGAAAGAAGGACATGGCAGAGATAAATAAAACAGTGAGTGGTATAGAGAAGATCAGTCGGCTTGCTTACTTATCCATCCTGGTAATACTAGAACAAGGGGACACCTAGTGCAATTTGGAAGCAGCACATTTAAAAGTGATAAAAGGAAATACTGCTTTCTTTAGCCGGTGGAACTCAGTGTCACATTGTTTCCCAGAATTGAAAAGCCTAGGAAGATTAAAAACCAGTTAAATATGATGTGATGCTGTCTGGGTCTAGGGGACTATTTATGATTATTTTTCATATTGATATTTCATATTTACAATTATCCATATGTGATATGTCATGTTTGGTATCAATAGAAAGGCTGTAATTTGCTAGGAATGATTATATGATTTGTATGTAGGTATCGTGCTTGTACTGGAGATTAGAAATCTATTTGTTTTTATGTGTGTTCCAAGTTGTTTGAGCTAAAGCAATCCCAGACTGGGTGTGTGCAAACTATTGTCATATTGATGACCCATCAGGAGGGGACTCCCAGCTACAGTGGGCCCAAGAGGAAACCTGTTTGACCAGTTACCTAGACTGACCATGTGGCCCACCTCCATTTTGATCTGGCAAGGACTCTGAGATAAAAGGCCATCACCCATTCTCCATTTTGTCTTCAGTCTTTAGTCTCCAGTCTATCTGCAACCAACACCTGCCTCTGGAACTATTCTTCTGGGACTGAACACAGGACTGAGACCCACCCAGCTGCTGCTGCTGCTGCTGCTGCTGCTGCTGGGTGCACACCAGAGGAGTGGGACTGATCTGCAAACTACAAGATCTTCAAGGATTTGTTTTGTATGGATTCTAAATCATTTGTATGTATGTGATGGACTTTGACCCTTTAACATCTCTCATATGTAGCTTGTTTTCTTTTTATATTAAACCTTTAGTTGTAGTTACTAAAGGATTGGCTGGCAGTGTGATATTTTGGGTAAGATTCAAGCCTCCATCATTCTGTGTAATGTGGCTGACCCTTTGGGGTCAGAAGAACCTATTTCTTTAACAGACCTAGTGGCTGTACTGGGGACCGGTGACTGGAATGCAGTAAAGGGAGCTGGCTGTACTATATGGTGGCTTCTTGATATCCCTTGTGGGGGATCAGAAGAATTGTTTGTGACTGGTTGGGGGAGTTTATCTCCAGGTAACCCACCAGTGCTGGGAGAATCTGCTCTCCTTTTTGCAGCTTGCCCTGATCTTTGCATATTCAGGTGGTTACCCCAGGAGGCATGGGTCACACATCACATGCACAATTATAGTTACAGTAAAATGAACAATTTAGAAGGGTTCTAAATCCTCATGTTTCAGGGCATAAACAAGCTGGGAACTGCCTGGGGTCAGGAATGATCTTCCCTGGGGCAGGTTATTCCAGAATTGTTGGATTGTGAGGGTTTTACTTCTTCCTCAGAAACATCTGATTCTAATCTTGTCTATCCTGGACCCACATGGCTATAACAACTCTGCAAACTACAACATAAAGCACCACATTTGCCAGCAGCAGCTGTATAAAAGAAAAACAAAGGCGACACTTCATACATGTGGCCACCTCCAGAGTAGAACACAGCAGCAGTTTAACAGCACACCACACCACCAGACAGCATGTTTGGTGAGGAAGTAAAGAAAAATACAGGGCCTGGCTGATAACACAAACAGTAGGAACTGCATAAAACCCCCCATTGCCACATCTCTGGCAGACAGAAGGATGGAATGAGGGAGAAATGAGATTTCAGGTCTTGGATACACATCTGATACTTCTGGAAAGTGCTTGGGTTGGCTTTCCAGGGAGCCTGCAGAAAAGACTCTGAAGTGGGGTCTGAATGATAAAACTCATGCTCTGGGTGGACACCCCACACTATTGGTCAAAGCAGTACCTGCATTTTAACAAGTGGGCTGAGACTTCAGCCTACACAGTCAGAAGCTGCCAAAGCAGAGACTGCTGCACTGGGAAAGGGGAGGAGGTAAAACAGGACCACTCTTCCCTACCCACTCTGCATCTTCCCCACCAGTCATGCTCTGGGGCTGCTCTGAGGCCAGCCAGGTGCGTCTGTCCAGGCAAGAGTCCTGGGGTATGCTTGTATTGTAACTGGGAATATGCTTCCACCTCCCAGCATGGATAGACAGATGGTCACTAGATTGGTTCAACCCAGTAATGCTCCTTGGGTCTTGGGCCAGTTGCCTGAGTACAATCCCACCTGCACCCCTTGGGTACGTACTCAGGCAGCTTGCCTGGGTCACTGCACATGCTCACCATGGGTGGGCCCTTGTAGTGCACTAACGTGTCTGCTTTTACTATGCCGACAGGAACCCCACGTGTGCAGCCACACAGCCAAATTCTCCTCTTGTTGAGGATCTGACCGCGCTGCAATCAGGGGAAGTGGAGCAGCTGATCACAGCTCGTGTAGACACACCTGAGCTAGTTTTAATCTAACTGGTTCAGAACAATGAAGCTGTACTGGCAGGGCACTTGTTCTCCTGGGGCTGTGGGTATATTAGCAGACGTTCTCCCACACTGAAGTCTTTGCTGCTGCCTTGCCTGCTATGTGTACCAAACTAGCTGAAGAGTGCCATTCCCACAGTCACACCCGGACACACCCATAAACAGCAGTAACTCAGGAGGGACTCCCCTGAAAGCAATGGAATTACACTGGAGTAAAACTGAGGGAAGCGAGAGGAGCTTCAGGACCTTGAAAGTAGATTCCCAAGAGGTGCAAGTCAGTATAATTCCATTGATTTCAATAGTGCAAAGCCAAGGATGTGTCCCTGGATTTCAAACCATCCTAGAGATTTTGGGGTGCCTTCTCCAAACCCTATTCACAACCCTTTTTCCACCTGAGTTGCCTTTTTCTTCGTACCCAGTCGGCTGATTAGAAGAGGCAAATTCTTTCATTAGAAGAGATGTTGTTACAGTCAGGTCAGAAATTTGGGTCTGATCCCGTTTAAAGAAAGCAAGCCTCTGCTTGGATTTTTTGTCTCTCTCCCTCTCTTTTTGCTGGATAAATAAAAATAATCATCATCATAATTCATTGCAAAAAATGCAAAAGGTCACTGAGATATTTTGGGAGACGCTGGTGAATCAAAACAAATTGCATTTTCAGCAGCTGGCATTTCCAGCTCTCCACACAGTACAGACTGATAGGCTGGAGGAGGAAATAAATAGAGAGGCAGAAAGATAAATTGAGAGCACCAGAGAGATGGGTTTATGTAGTATTTTCATGATCATTGTTGGGCGATGGTGTGAATTATCTCTGTAATTATGGCACTCCCTTTTGCCAGCAGCCTGCTCTTAGGACCTGGGCAGCACATGTGCCAACAAGTGTACAACTCCTGTAGACTCCTAGAGCAGGAATGTAGAGGATGGTGATCTCCCATCAGCCTGGAGATCCACTGTTATTAGGGCTAGTTGGGCTGGGACTGACAGTTTTGCTACTCATAGGCCCCCTCCACCATCCGGTCCTTTAAAGAGGCACACAGACAAGGATTTAGCAATACAGCTTCAGCCACAGGTCCTGCACCTCCTCTTGGTTACCAGTAGGTGTAAATCAGGAGCTAGTCTAATCATCTCAGTGGGGTCACCCTGCTGTAAAATGGCTGGATATGAGAAATAATCCACTTTATTTTCAGCTTGAAAACTCCCCTGCAAATACTGCTCCAAAATCCCACTACCCAATCTGAACAATGTACATATTTAAACAATCAAAAATATTATTATTATTAAATAATGAACAATATTAATATTCATTAATGTCATTAATATTAAATTAATGGAGCAGTGTGTGCATGGAATAGCTTCTGTAAGAGGAGAGATTAAAAAGACTGTGACTTAGAAAAGAGACAACTAAAAGGAAATGTGCTAGAGGTCTAGCAAATCATGAATGGTGTAGAGGAATAGAGAAGGGTTATTTATCCCTTTACATAACACATAAAACAGGGGTCACCTGACGAAATCAATAGGCAGCAGGTATAAAATTGACATAAGGAAGTACTTCTTCACACAATTCACAGTCAAGCTGTTGAACTCATTGCCAGTTGTGCAGGCCAAAAGTATAGCCAGATTCAAAAAAGAATTAGATAATGGAGGACAGGTCCAGCAATGGATAGTGGCCAAGATGGTCAGGGACACAATCCCAGGCTCTGGATGTCTCTAAACATTTGACTGCCAGGAAACTACTATTGCATGAGAGAGGATGGATCACTTGATAAAGTGTCCTGTTCTGTTCATTCCCTCTTCAGCATCTAACACCAACCACTGTTGGCAGATAAGATAATGGACTAGATCAGGGGTTCCCAACCTTTTAAGGCTGGGGATCCCCTTCAGTGGGAAAACATGTTTGTGGCCCCCCTGCGTGGCTGTGCCTGTGCAGGGCAGAATGTGACCCGCGCTGCTCTCCTGTCAAAGAGGGGGCGCTGCCGCAGCCATGGCCCCTTCCCCCTGACTGGAGCTGCCACAGCCATGCCCCCCCCCAGAGTGTTCCCTGCCTGTCGGGCTGTTCTCTGTCCCCTCTCCCCACTGGTTCCCCATTCCCAATCCCCCCGTGGCCCCTCACCCCGATTACCTGGGTATTGGAGCTGGGGGTACCTGGCCACCCACCCAGGCTACTTTCCCTGAGCACATGCTCAAACAATGGGAGTTTTAAAAACTTCTTGCTTTGGGGAAGCTCCCTGCCGGCATGGCAACCAGAGACCCCGGCATTGTCCAGCTCCAGCTCCTGACCCATCCACAGACCTCCTTGGAGGCACACTGTGGCCCCCCAGGGGTCCGTGGACCACAGGTTGGGAACCACTGGACTAGGTGTCAGAGTTATTGCATTTCTGATTGTGTGAGCAGGGTGTGGGGACACAAGGCAGCACTCTTCTGAGTGTGGAGTAGAGCCCTGCAAATCTGCGGATATCCGCAGATATCCACCTTATATCCGCATCCGCAGATACAACACAGATATCCACGGACCATTTCTTGTGGATGCAGATTGGATACGGATCCACATATTTTTACCTGCACAGAGCTAGAGCCCTGCAAATATGCGGATAACCACAGATATCCACATTATATCCGCATCCGCAGATACACCATGGATATCCGTGGACCATTTCTTGCAGATGCAGGTTGGATACAGATCCACTTATTTGTATCCGTGGAGGGCTCTAGTGTGGAGCCTCTGCTGGCTGTGTAGGTGTATCTCCAGCTCCCAGTTCAGTCGTTGTTACTCATGGCTTTGAGTCCTCAGCTCTTGGATTAATTGTTGCTGCTGGATCCCCAGTTGCTGTGCCAGTTGTTGGAGTTGTGCTGTCTGCTACTGCGGCTGGGCCACTTGGAGCTGGTGTTGGCTCTTAGCCAGATGCTGGTTAAGCCTGTCCAAGTGCATGGCATTCACATAAACTAGGCGTGGCCCAACTGCGGCTCGCAAGCTGCATGTGGCTCTTCAAAGAAAAAGCGTGGCTCGCTGGCAGGGAGCTGCTTCAGGCTGGGGGAGTTAAAATCTCCAGCCTGTCAGGCAGCTCCGCAGCCGGCAGCTCAGAGGAGAGGCTGGGAGGAGGAACGAGCCAGCAGCAGAGAGCTGAGAGGAGGGGTGGGAACTGGGGAGGAGGGAGCAGGGAGCAGCAGCCGGCAGCTCAGATGAGGGGGAGGGTGGAGGGAGCCCAAAGTTCAAAGGAGGGGCACAGAGCAGGAAGCAAGAGCCCACAGCTCAGAGAAGCGGTGGGGGAGCAGGGAGCAGCAGCCCGAGCTCAGAGAAGGGATGGAGGGAGGAGCAGCTGGGCAGCTCAGGGAAGCCATGGGGGGGCAGTTCTTAGCACAGAAGGGAACTTCAGGGAATGGAGGCAATGAAGGAAGTGACTGAGGGGATCAGGGAGGATACAAGCTGTAAAGGACTGAAAGACTAACAAATTATTGTTAGTTATTTTCTGTTTCCTAGATTTCAGTGTAGATTTTATTTTGCTTTGCTTTATTTATTTTTGTGTACTTTGTATTTTTTTCATTTCTTTTGGTCTGGCTGTTTTGGGTGGCTTTGTTTATTTGTTTGTTTTTTATTTACCTTATACCACATGCCATGGCAGCCTCAGTCCTGTCCACAGTACTTTACAAACATACGGGCGCATCATGCACCCCCTTTACAAATATGGTGGTCAGGAAAACAGGTTAAAAAGTCTTCCATTGTATCAGAGGGAGACGGAATAAGCCAGTGAAGAATCCTACTCCTTCTTGCCAACTCTGGACAGTTAAACAAGGAGTTTTGAGGAAATTTTAATGACTAACCCATTTATTTATCACATTTCTCCCATGAAAGCTCATGCGATAAATAAATGTGTTCATCTTTAAAAGTACCACAGGACTCCTTTTTTGTTTCACTGAACTAGACTAACATGGCTACCTCTTTGGAGCTCTGGACAGTTGGGGCTTTTCAGACACCCTGAGGAACTGGGACTAGGGTTGAGCTGTTTTCCATAGCATCCTCCCCATTCAAAATTATTTTATACAGAATCCTATTCCACAAAACCAAAAAGACAGGTATTGGGTCATGTATGGATCAGGAAAGTGTTTCCCAGGACAGTTGAGTTGTCATGGGAGACAGGAGCAATGTTCCTTCTAAGCTGATGATGCAGCTGAGCAAGTTATGGATGCGCCTGGGGAGCCGATAAGCAGGGGCCTGGCAAAAGTTGCTAAGCTGTGTAATCAGCTTAGAGGGAATGTTGCAGGGAAGGGCAGCATGGTGGGAGACAGCAGAAGTGAGCAATGGTCAGGGACAGCAGAGAAACAGCGGCATGGTAAGAGATGGCTGGGCTGCAGCAACAGGGTGAGGGGGGAAGCATGGCATGGTTGGGGAAGCTGTGGCATGTTTAGATTTTCTCACAGACCCTAATGCAGCTTACTCCTTTGTTAAAATTATGTTTTACAAGTCCTAAGATGACATGGAATACTAAGAAATGAAAATACAAAGAAGAAAAGTTTAAAACTGAATGCAGATTACTTTCAATTTTTAGCACAACTTCCTGCCATGAAGCATTGTATTCCACAATGAAATTTGTTAAATCAAAACATTATGCAATAGAGATCGGCACCTGTGAGAGCTTTTATGTACTGCATTGACAAGTTACTGCCCAGATTTTAAAAAACTTGACACTAGCCTGCAGTATTCTACATCCAGTGACAGCTAAGTTTTTACTGTATAGGCCTAGTTTTCATGGTAACCTTAAGTAATTATTAGAATCTGACATTAGTAGGATCAATATTTGTTCCGTTTTTAAGATAAAATTAAAGTGCGCAATAAATTTTAAGCTTAGCAATTTGGATTAGGTAAAAGTATGTGGTTATGTGCCTCAGTGCAGCTCTCAAAGGTTTAATATCTGACTTGTGCAGCTCTTGAGTTCCAGAAGTTTGGCCACCCCTGACCTAGACAGTTGGGTGTGACACAGCCAGAATGCACTCTCCCAGAAAGGCTTTGAACTGAGGTGCCTGCATTCTCCACCAAGTGTAGAGGAAAGCTGGTTGCTTCTTCCCCTCTGGATCAAAGAAGTGACCACACTCACTCAGTCACTGTGTATTGTCAGGGGGAATTAGCCAATAAACCATTAATTATTCCTGCTGTCCTGAAAAGACTCTGTCTGTAGGCACAGCTTCTGTAGCCCCAGCCCTCAAGCAGGGTGGGGTACGTAAGCACTCTATAGCCCTGGCCCTCCTTGGGAAGGGTGGGGCAAGTAAAGAGTCTGTGTGAGTCCTCACTATGCCCAAGTCCATGCGGGGCAGGGTAGGTATGTAGTCGGTAGCCCTCGCCCTTGGGTAGGGTGATGTGAGCAAGCAGTCTATCACCGAGGCTCTCAGGTGGGCTGGGCAAATTTAGGGGTCCTCCTGTACAGACTTCACAAGCCAGGGTGAGGTGTCATTCCAGGGATGGAGTGGCAAGACTGCTGGAGGACACAGGGCATCTTGACATCACATTCCAGCCCAGGGCCCTAACAGCGGAGAAGCATGCTGCCACTGGGTTAGCGGAGCTCTAGACAAAACTTGCTGATATGGTTTCTGGCCAAAATACAATTGGATAATTGTCTGTTTCCCCTGGGCTTCTTTCTACCCCCCTTCCCTGGACTATCTAGTTGGTCAGTCTCCCCAGGGTAAACTACCAGTGGGAACTCCCACAGGCCGTCAGCATTACAGGCAACAGGCAGCTCCATCAGCATCTCTGGGTGCAGAGGTTGGTCTTGAGTCAAAGCACCAGGAAAGGGATGTCTTTCTTCCCTGAAAGCTCCCTTGAAAGCACAGCCTCTTCTGGGGTCACAGTGCTTCTGGGCACAATGTAAAGGCAGCTGCCTGGAGAGACTTAGGTGACTCTGCCTCCCTTGCTGTCACAGGCCCTAGAGGCCTGCCTTTTATACTTCTTCCTCTGCCCACCCACTTAAGGTGAGAAGGGTTAAGCTCATTTATCTCCACCTACTTAGGCAGGGGTGGTGGCTCCTCCCCCTCTGGGTCAGAGGGATGCCACATCCCCTCACTACAGGCACCTGTAAATTAATGGAGAGATGAATCCTGATGCAATTTAATGAAGTTATTGAACCTCAGCTGCCTTGCATTCAGGCTGGATTCAAGAAGGCATGAGCAAGAACAAATATTCTGTCTGACTCAAGACACAGAAAATACATTTATGTCAGGAAAGAAAGTCAATGCAGTTCTTACTGATCCAAGAGCGGCCTACTTCACTGCATGGCACATCGGGCTGACTGCCATGCTGCTGCAAGACAAATTATTCTTTCTGGGTCAGTGATGCGACTCATTCTAGAAATGATTAGTAACAAAAGCTTCATCCTGCTAGTTGAGGAGAAAAATCAGTCTCTTTAACTGCTTCCACAATGGCCTTCCCCCAGGGTCAGATTCGGTTCCCATGTTGTTCGAGATACACACACAACCCTCCTGAAAAGCAAGCCAAGAAATGTATGTCTGCTAGTGACATCTGTATTGCTGATGCTGGAAATGTTTTTCATAGGATATAATGAACTCTCATCCAAGACTTGGATATTTTGACCACTTTCTTCCACCAATGGAGACTCATTCTTAGTGAAACCAAGAAAGTGGCAACTACTTTCCACCTGAACAACTGTCTTGCCAAACAGCCCATCTTGATTCATGCACAAGGATGGTTACTGCACTTCAAACCACTTGTCATATGTTTGGGAGTAAAACACTTACCATGGCCTGACATACATACCAACTCTCACAGTTCGAGGCAACTGCACCTGTGTTCCCACTCTGTGGTCCCTCAAAGACACTCACTCCAGGCTCCTGGCTTCTAGACATCACATCTCTTCAACAGAGACCTGCATCTCTCTTTTTCCTGACTGGGGTATCTCCAGGCTGCACAGTTCCCCACACTGCATTATCCCCCACAAACCAGACTGCCTAAATAGGTTTTTTGCTTTCTCTTCAGAAGCTAAAACCAGAGTAATTGCTCACATTTAAAAGTTATCACACAGCTCTTTCTCAGCAAGCACATTTATTCTTAAAGTAAAACAAACAAGGAGTCCTGTGGCACTTAAAGACTAACAAATTCATTTCTTGCATGAGCTTTTGTGGGAGCATCTGAGAAAGTGGGATTTTCTCCCTCAAGAGCTCATGCAAGAAATAAATTTGTTAGTCTTTAAGTGCCACAAGACTCCTTGTTTGTTTTACTGAACTAGACTAACATGGCTGCCCCTTTTGGATCTTAAAGTAAAGGCATGCAGAGAAAACATAATAAAAGCAATAAAAGAATCTGCCCACTTGCTAATAAGGTTACCAGAGATCATTGACAGCCCACAACTCCAGTGAAGACGCTGGGAGAAGAGAGTCGTTCAAACCCCAGCAAAGGTTTTTCTGTGGTTACATGTTCTTAACAGCCGTAGCTCAGAGTAAGCATACCACTGACACAGCTAGTCTGAATTTTTGTACAGCTTGGGCCTTTGATCCCTAACCTTTGGGAACTGGTGAGCAGTAAACAGTGGTTCTCTATGGTTCTCTCAGGACATAGCTTCAAAAGGTTGGGTGTTTGAGTAACAAGGGGAGGGGAGAAGATCTGCATTGACCTCCCCCTAGATATTTGCCAGGAAATCCACTTCACATGTCTTGTCCCAAAAGGCTATTCTTGTCTGCCACATTCTTCAATACAGTCTTTTAGTCATCCAGGCTCACAGCAATACATAACCTTTGTATTTAATACAAAGGTCTCCAAAGATTCCTGAACTTAAGTCGATGAGTTTTTCCAAGGATATTGCAGGAAATTACCACTTGGATCACATTGGCCTCACCTGGAACACATGAAAAGGAGGATCTCTTCACATACCACTTTGATACAAAAACTGTTGCGAATCTTCTACGGTATGTCCTCATGTCTCTTTTATTTCAAAATAAGACTGGTTATTTTGAAATAAAAAAGATTAGGTCCACATGATGTTTTCTTATTTCAAAATGATGGGCTCTGTCATTTCGAAATAAGAACCATCATTTCAAAACAGCTTAAACCCCATTCATTTCGAAACAGCTGTTATTTCGAAATGGTTATTTCTAAATAACTCTGTTTGGACATGTTGTTTCGAAACAACATGTCCAAATGGCCTTATTTCGAAATAACCATTTCAAAATAACAGCCGTTTCGATAGCAGGCTTTACCTTAATTTGAATTAACATTTTCTTAATTCGAATTAACTAATTTCAAAATAACTTATTTCGAAATAACGCTGTATGTGTGGACATAGCCCTGGTGAGCAAAGCCTTCAGTCCTCTATACATTTTTACTGGCTCGGGGGTTTGCTCCACCTGAATACTGCCTTACAGTCTGGGAGCACAGCTGCAATACTTGGCAGCACAGAACTGAATTTGGCCACTTGTATTATTAGTGGCTGCTTGAATTGTACACCAGCCTCCAGTTTGTATGTGCTAGCTCATAGCTGCACCAGACCTTGACATTTCTGTTAAGTCTTCTTGCAGAGCAGTGACAGAGGAAACCATCTTATTCCGTCTCTGGCTGACTGATGCTCCATTGTCAGACAAGAAACAACACACAGCACAAAGATGATGTTCTGCTCACACTCCTTAGAAGAGACCCACTCCTGCTGACCAGGGTGTGACACTGTGACTGATCTCTTGATGGCCCTTTGCTATGGCAGCTCATGCACTCCTGACAAGAGCACTGCTGGTCCTTCATGCACGGATGACCAGTACCACCAGGGAGCTGAAAATTATATTCTTATAGAGCGGAAACATGGTGCGAAAGACACAATGTTCAAATCCCTAGCTCCAGCCCAAGCCACAGCTTCAAAGCGCTGGCTACACAGCTATTTTTAGAGCGCAGGCCATGCTTAGTTGAAGTCTGTCAAACCAGTCAGCAAGGCTCGCTGTTGCAGATGTGTTAACGGCACTAAGTAAATTCACAAGTCCAATGCTGCACCTGCCTCCTTGTCCACTAGACAGCAGATGCTTGACCTGGCTCAACAGACAGCTCTCTCATTTGTCCAGGGTTGCACAACCATGCACCAGACTGGCCTGGTTTCCTTTCCTTACTGTGATTGTAGGGCAGCATTACAGACAATATCTCCTGTTAGAACTGTGTCCAACTTGACTTCTAGGTGGAAGTTCACACTGCCTCGCCTCCCTTGATACAGAGACTGTCCTCTGGATATGGAACCTGGACACTGAGCTTTAACATCTGCATATGAGAAGAGGAAGTACTGTTGCCTTGATATTTATTCCCCATTTGTAGTTGTGCATTTGCTTTTCCCCTTCCTAGTACAGTACTTTGCACCTGTCTTTAATGAATTTCACTGTGTTTATTTCATTCCAATTCTCCAATTTGTGAAGGGCATTTTGAATTCTACCCTTGCCACTGAAAGTGCTTGCAATCCCTCCCATCTTGGGGTTTGTGCCCCAGACAGCAGCTGAATGCCACAGAACAAGGGACTCGCTGGTCTCTGATATGAGTTTCACCTTGCCTGACCAGTTCAGTGTGCCCCTCACTTGTTAAAATCATAAAAGTGTCAAAATAATCATATAACCAAACTCTCCAAGTCATTCTTGAAAATATTAGTATGTGTTCCCTAAAGAATCATTGGAAAGCAAATCACACACTAGTCATTTAATATTCTTGCAGGATATATGGAACATAAATGCTCAACCAACTTCTAATCTAAACCAACCCAGTGCTGTTTTTGAAGTGGTCCTGAGGCAAAAGCACCAGAAACGGCTGGCAGCTGAGACTCTGGTGAAGCATGCTGGGACCAGGTGGAGGTGTGGCCCTGATGTGAGGGTCTGCACAAGCCTGGGGGCTGAAGGAAAACCAGCAGGAAAAAGTGACCAAGGAGTGACTCAAGGGAGGTGGCATCAGTGCAGAAGTTACTGTACTTAGGGATCCTGGGCCAGGGCCTGAAGAAGTGGGCAGGCCCAAGTCCCTCCCTGCTCCCCCAGAATGACAGGAGCAACACTGTACTCATGGGCCATTGATTGGTTGAAGAGTGGCTGGGCACTGTGAATGGGACTTTCCCTGGAAGTGGCAGGGGGCAGTGCATGAACAGGATTCAACAGGAGGGCTGAAATCCTTGAATTAGATTTAGAGCTAGAGTTTGTGGAGAGACTGAGCATTGACCAATGGACAGTGAGATGCTTGAGTCATTTTCCTAGTGCCACTACCCTGAGGTGCCCATCTGGAGGCTCCTGTGCTGCTGATAGGTCTACACTACCCTAAAAGCCAAGCAACTTGCCCAAGCTCACAAAGTAAGGGTGCAGCAGAGCAGGGGACTGTTTCTAGATGTTCTGCAGTCTGGTTCAGCACTTTAGCCACCAACCCATTGTCAGAGGACAGCTCCTTCCATGACAGTCAGCGTCTGGGAGATGGGAATGCATTACAGGAAGCTCCTGCACTTTTTGCCAAAGGTATGGACAGTTCCGCCAACTGGGGATCGCAGTCAATGGGGTCATTTAAAATTCTATCCCCTGAAACTACAGTTGACTTGTGTGTGTTCACCACTTCCCTCTGTTGGCTAGAATCAGAGTGTGTGTGTGTTGTCCTTTCCCCTCTATCTACAGCATGCTGGTGAAGGAGAAAAGCTTTCCTACTATGGGTGACAGGGACTTCTTTAGCTCAAGTGATGGAGGCCATGTTTTTAACAGAGGAACCTCTGAAGGACTCTGCAGGAAATGGTTTTCCTGTCTTGTGAACATTTTGAAGAATGTCCTCATCCTCACTAGGGATAAATGTCAAAATATTGAGAATTTTGGCAAACTGTACAGCTGGGGGGCAAAAATTGCTTTGGGTCAATTGAAAATTGTTATTTTTCAGTTGTTTTACTACAGATAGCTTAAATTTCTAAGCCAAATGTCACTTCAAACCAAATGTGTTCATTTAGAAAAATGTCAAAACTTTGTTTTGACAGTTTCAATTGTTTTATTTCAAAATCTTTTCAAGTTGAGAAATTCATTGAGACGTGACCCTTTCCAATGTGCAAGCATTCTTTGATGAAAAAATGCTTTCTCCACATGCATCTGGTAAGTAGCACTACTAAATGTGAGGCAGAGTTGAGTCATTATAATGGACACAGTGATGAAACAGAGACCAGCTCTACCTGAGTCAGGAATCTTTCCTGAGGATCAGAGGTAGTAAGCGATCATTTCTGTTCTTAGTATTTCAGCATCTCTCAGAGCTTGTACACTCCCAGCAGCAGGAGTGCATAGAGAAAGGGGGAAGTCTTACCTTTGCCTTTCTTTCCTGGTTCCCCCCAGACTTGAAATGTCCACCTGTCTTCATACCGGAAGGAACAAGCCTCTGATCCTTCTAATTTCTCTTTAAAAAAAATCGATCTGACAAGCCTATAAATGCTAACTTCCTGCAAGTGAAACTCAAAAAGTGCTAAAAAATCTGTACTGCTTTGAGACAGAATTTTCATTAATTCATCAGGATCAGATTTTGATTACAGGTATGCTAGTGAAAGTGTGGAGTAATTCCAATGAGTTCCATACGCCAGCTCCTACATTTGTCTAAACTGCAGTCAATAGAGCTGTGTTCAGTGTGAGGACCCGGCTTCATCTTTACGCCAAGGTAACAAAATCAGAACCTGGCCCCTGATGTACACGTGTACACCTCCCACAGAAGACTGTGATCCATGTCCAGCAGTGACAGAGATGGAGTTACATATCAGGGATAGTCATGTAACTTCTCTTGGCATGCATTTCAGGCAGCCTACTTGCCTGCTGTCCCATGGCTTGTGTCATCCCTAACCTAGGTAAAGTGCACGTCATGGGTGTGCAAAGTTTTACCCCAGCTTTCCATTGGTGTAAATAACTTAGGAGCAATTGAGAGCAACAGAAGATCAGGCTCTTTAGCATGTGTGCAAAACACTTCACATGTCACAGGTGCACAGGGAAGGATGCAGCTGGCAATCAGCTACCCTGAAAGAGGACAATAGACTAGCTCCGGCCCTTTTGTCTGGGGAGGAAGCTTGTCTTCCTCTGCTCCGACACAGATTGTGCTCTAATACTAATGACTTCCTTCTGACTTGCACTGCGTGTCAGAGGAGAAGCAAGGCCAAGCACTCCATTGGGGGTCAACATGCAAATAGTACAGCCATTAATGACTGTGAGGTGAGCAGGGCCATAGGATGGACAGAGAGACAGACAGACATGTCATTGCCCTGATACAGCATGCTCAGCATAGCTAGGGGCACCCGAGATCCTTGGATCAAAGGGGCTTTGCCCTCAATCCGTGTCTGCATGGCACCTCTGGCCCCTGCCAGCTCCCCCTGTCACTGCTTTCAGAGAAACACCCCCTGCGAAGGAGCCTAAATCCCCAATGGGCTCCCACCTTCCCCCATCTCCTCCAATCACATCCCCAGAAACACAAACCCTGTGACACAGACACCCAGCACGCCACCTCATAAGGAAGTTGCCATAGTTACTTGTGCCTCACAGCAGCAGGCTGAGCTCATTAAAATGATTTGACTGGCTACCCTATAATCAAGCTGGGGGTGGGGGGAAGGCCAGCAGGCAGAAAGGCCGGGTGAGTGAAGGCTCCTAGTGAGGGGCTCAGCCCTCTTGGGTCACTGCAGGAGAAGGTTTCCAGAGGGGCAACCGTGTTAGTTTGTGGACAGAAAAAACAATGAGAGTCCTGTGGCGTCTTAAAGACTAACAGATTTCTTCAGGCACAGGCTTTCGTGGACTCCAACCCACTTTGTCAGACAAAGTGAACCACAAAAACTTATTCCTGGGTCAAATCTGTTAGTCTTTAAGGTGCCACAGGACTCTCCGCATTTTTGCTGCAAGAGAATGGAGTCTGCTCGATGGCCACAGGAAATCCCAGCCCATAGCGAAGGCAGGCATGTTCCTCCTTCTCTGACAAACTCCGTCTAGCGCTTAGCGCAGCGCACCACCACCCAGCTGGAGAGCAGCACTATGAAGTAAATCACCCAGCTTGCCCCTAGGGTAGGACAACCTTTGAAGGGCTCTGCCCAGATGCTCCAGGGACTGGGGAAGATGGGGGAGTGACCCCAGAGATCACTGAAATACTAGTCAGAGAGAACCGTCCCTCCGGTGAAGTGCCCTTTCCCCACAGACTCTTGTGACGCATTCCAAGGACTCAAAGATTTGCAGCCATACACTCACCCACACCCAAGTACGCATCTTGAGTCAGTGTTTTCTGAGACGATGTCTTTCTGCATCTTGTGGGAGAGCCCCTGGGTGGCATGGGGAATTGGGCCCTGATGCTGAGTGATGGCTCCTCTGCAGGTGAGGAGCTGGTTCAAAATGATTCTCGTAGTGTTCTTTTCCCAGCCAAAAAGGACTTTTCATTCAAATCGGTTGGTTGTTTCTTCTAAACAAAATTACCAAAAATGAAAAAGCACATTTCTTTTTTATCACAAGCAAAGCTGAGTTTAGCATATAAGTACTGATGGGGGGGGGGTCAGTTACTGGTTATTTTTGCCCCCCAGGTGCAAAATTTACCAAAAATGGGTTTTGAAAAGCAACTTTCCCCCCCCCCCCCCACCATGGGAAATAACATGGAAAAGCATGGAACAAACACAAAGATTTTTCAATGTTTCCTATGCAAAATAATAGATGTTTTTCAATCAGCTCTGCCCAGAGAGAATTTTCATCTGACCAGGCAATGTGACAGCACCCTAGAACAGGCAGAGTTCACAGCTCTTTCTGGGCTCTCCAGTTTATATGCTTAGAGAATACTAAAGACAACTCAACGGAGATACAGTCTCCAGGCTGCTTGGTAATGCGAAGAAGTTACAAAGTCTGCAGGATGAGGGACAGTGGCAGCGCTCTCAGGTTGCTGCAAGAGTTGAGTGATTCCCAGCAAGAGTCCAGATGAATGAATTTAGCCGCTCTTTCTGCCTCTCTTCACACAGCGACTGCAATTGTCTCAAAGGTTTGTTGTGTGCAAAGATGTCACTGAATATTTTTGTTCCATGGATGGATTGTGTCTATCCTCTAATGCAGCAGTGTTTCTGGACTGTGATTGGTCAGGAAGATGTTGCCTTACTCTATGCAGGGGTGGCCAAACTTAAAGAACTCAAGAGCCACACAAGTTGATTATTAAACTTTTGAGAGCCATACTGAGGCCTGTAGCCATATACTTTTACCTACTCCAAGATCACTAAGTTTAAAATTCATTGCACACTTTAAATTTATTGTAAAAAGAGGACAAACATCAATCCTACTAATGTCAGATTCTAATAATTACTTAAGGGTACCATGAAAATTAGGCCTATACGGTAAAAACTTAGCTGCTGCTTGATGTAGAAGACTGCAGGTTAACGTTGAGGTTTTTAAAATCCTGACCATCCCGCACTTCTCCTCTCTATCCTCAACCATGCCGCACTTCCCTCCACCATCCCTAGGCTGGGGCTGCTTTCCTAAATTGATTTGATGACGTTCTTCTGGGAGCCACAGTTTTTCACTCAAGAGCCACATGTGGCTTCCAAGCCACAGTTTGGCCACACCTGCTCTATAGCATGGGGCTTGGGTCATTTGCTTTTTTAAAAGCAGAGTAAGTGGTGGACTGCCTGCAACCTCATGTCTTTACTGACATCCTCAGATCATGAAGTAACTAAACCAGAGGTTAGGTGTCTGTTAACAGGAATGGATGGGTGAGGTTCTGTGGCCTGCAATGATCATGGCCTTCTGGCCTTAAAATCGAGAAGGCAATGGGATACATATCATGGGGTGTGTCTACGCTTGCAAGTTAGTTCAAATTAAGGAGGCTTAAGTCGAACTAATGTAGTACCCCTCTACATTAGGCTTTCCTTAGGTCAAATTAAGGAATTCCTTAATTTGAACTAATGAAGGCTTAGTTCAAAGTATTAAGATTTCCCAGTTAGTTCAAACTAAGCCCTTAGTTCAATCCTTAGTTTGAACTAAGGATGGGGTAGATTAGGATTAACCCTTGGTTTGAATTTAATAAATTCAAATTAAGGGCTCTTAGTTCGAATTAACAAAGTCTACTAATTCAACTTAACGTTAAATTGACTTAGTCTACTTTGTTAGTTCAAACTAATAAGTTTGAGTTTAGTTTGAACTAACTTTTCCTAAGGTAGACATAGCCATGGTGTTCTTTCTGTTTCCTGACTGAATGAGTGAACAAGTGCCCTCAACACAAATACAGGAATGCCTTTGCAATTTGCTTTCCATGAATGCTTGTGCCTGGAACCTGGCTTGTATGAGCAAGTCTAGAAACCCAACACAAACAGCCAAAGGAGAAGAACATCTACAAAATTTGCCTCATTCTAGTCTAGTGGTTGTCAGACTTATGATCAGGATCTAGTACTGGGTTATAGACCTTTAGGCGCTGGGTCACGGCCCCCCCTGCTGCTACCACCAAAAGAATGGAATGCATTGCTCAAAGATGCAACTGTTGGGTCGCAGGCATAAATGTTTTTTTCAACTGGGTCCCAAGGAAAAAAGTTTGAAAACCACTGTTCTAGTCTATGCCATCCCACTGTGACATTAAGAGCAGGGCGGGCTAGAGAGCTTATCTGAGTTTGCAGCATAGGTGCTGCACTAGTGGGCACGGATACCAGACTCTGCTATGGTTTTAGATAAGGAAAGAGGGCCCATTTGCTAACCCCTCAACGCAGTGTGGAGCAGAAGCAAGCCACCATGCAGCTATGACAATCACTGTGAGAGCTGGTTCATCAGGTATTGAACAGGGGACTTTGTGAGCGAAAAGCAGAGCCGGGTACAGCCCCAAGTCTCCCAGTGTTGCGCTCTAAGCCCTAATCTACAATGAGAGCTTTTTCAGTGGCAGTCGACCGCCTTTTATACAAGAACGTAAAATTCCTTGCATAAACAGTGGCAACTTTGTAAGCCACCATTTCATATTAGTGGAAAGTCGACCACAAATTGCTTGCGATTGGCTTTCCCCTACACCCCAGGATCCCCAAAACTTCCAGGGTCAGCTTTTGGGAATGGCGTGGTGAGTTCATACTCACTGCAATCCCCTCCCAGAAGCCCGAACTGATGGTGGCAAATTTGCCACTGTCAGTATAGACATACCTTAAGACACTCTGGCTGTGTTCGCACAGCCCTCTTATTTCGAAACAACAGAGGTTGTTTCGAAATAAGATTTAGGCTGTTCACACGACGCACGGTTGTTTCGAAACAATGGGTCCCGTTGTTTCGAAACAATGGCGTTGTTTTGAAACAAGTTAAACCCCATGAGGGGACGAAACAACATTGTTTTGAAACGATTGTTTCGAAACAACGCCGTGCAAACATGTTGTTTCAAAACAAAGGTGACTTGTTTTGAAATAACTGTTGCCTGAACCTGCTATTTCGCTTTCAGCTTTTTTCCTTATTTCGAATTAACAAACTGTTAATTCGAATTAAGTTATTTTGAAATAAGGTGTTATTTCGATACAAGTTGTTTCAAAACAACTTGTATCGAAATAACCCCCTGTGTGTGAACACAGCCTCTGATTCTCTGTGTACTGGGCAAGGAACAGAGCTTGTCACACACACAGTGTGTCACAAGTTCTCTTTCTGGCATTTGCCAAACCTCTGCTGGCAAGAAGGCCCAGCTCCCAAAACTGGAATCCAGACCAGTGTTCAGCCCTATCTGTTGGGGAGAGAAGGTGGTTTGGACCCATCTCAAATCTGATCTGCACTGCTGGTGGTCTCATATCAGCTTTGGAAATTGCAACAGAAGCTGCTGCTATGAAATTAAAGTCCTGGGCCTGAGATAAAAGCTCCACGTCCCACTATATTCTTCAGTGGGTAGATCCATGTGAGGAGGCTGCAGTCCCCTTGAGGACCTGGGCCTGGAGCAAAACCAAGAAGCTGTCCTCACAAGAGTGGTGCCATGCGATGGCAGATTCAGATTTCAGACGACCCGTGTAATCCAGAGTCACTCCACAGGAGTTATATCAGCTTAAGCAAGCAGGACTTGGTCTACGATGAATAGGAGCTGGGGGTGCTCACTTACCGGATAAGCTCATCTGTGTGACCCCCACCGAGCAAGCAAACCCTAGGGCTATTTCCACATTTACACAGTTAAATTGATTTAAGTTATATCGAGCTAATAAAATCAATATAAAATCATTAAATTGATATAAGTTAAATCAATTTAACAGGTTCCCACTAGAAATTCAAATCGAAATAGTGTGTCTGTAGACAGAACTTGCTATTTCAATTTAGGAAAGAGGCACCATGGGAGATGTGGCAACATGCCCACCTAGAAGGGCAATGCCCCCACCCAATATATAGAAAAAGGAAAGCACCACCTAGAAGGGCAATGCCCCCACCCAATATATAGAAAAAGGAAAGCACCTGGGAAGGAGAAGGACAAAAAGTGTTAAATCGATTTAAGAGTTAAATTGAAATAACATGACCACACAGTGTTATTTCAAAATAAAATTTTTGATTTAACTGTCATATCGACATAATATTAGGTTTTATTATATCAATACAACTTTCCTTATATCGAAATGAGGGATCTCCTCATTTCAAAATAAGGGAACGTTGTGTGGACCTACCATTTTTTTAATTGAAATAACCAGCGTTATTTCAATTTAAACAGTGTGTGTGGACATACCCTAGTTCAGCTCCTCACCTTGGTGAGGATCAGTTCAGCCCCACTTAAGGCAATGAAGCCAGCTCAAGTTTCAGCAGCTGGGGAATCAGACTGACTATCCTTTACTTCGTGACACCTGGGCCACTGTAGACTGGATCCCCCTCCTGAGTCTTGCATCCTACCCACAGAGCAACAGCAGTGCTGTCAGGCTATCCTGGAGTGTCGATTTCCTCCCCCTCACCACCACTGAAGACACCTTGGCAGCATCCACCACCTCTGTTTTCATCCTCATGGTCCCATGGCAGGCATGACCCTGCACTACTTGCTGGGCACACAGCTATCAGGCATGCAGATAATCCTTTACTCAGTGCCAATAATTTATTATATTAAAATCTCAGGTTTTCTGAACGATTACTTTGGGAGTGATTCCAGCTCTCCTGCGGAGGCATTTCTCAAAGTGCCATAATAAGCACTTAAAAATGGGTGGTTATTTTTATTCTCCCAGCCTGTCAAGAAGCTGATGAATCGAACTGGCTGATGACAAAGCAGCTGAATGCTCATACACGGAGCCTCTTACAAACCAGCAGCACATAGATGGAGCTCCCTGTTCTTCCAATGGGCCTTCGTTCTCCCTGCACTGGAAGGGGAGTGGGATGGCTCGGGGGGGCCACTGAGAAGCTATTCACATCCCCCAGCTTTCTGCTGCTAGTGAAGTAGCTCTGCAAACCACACCTATCCTTCCCTTCAGTAATCCCTTCCCCCCTGGGAGCACAGTTACCTGCTCCTCCCTAAATGACAGGAAGTGCCTGTGACAACCTTGGTCCTGCTGGCTGAAAAAGGGCAAAGATGCTCCCAGTCTGCAGAGGGGTAGCCATGTTAGTCTATTTCAGCAAAAACAAAAACAAAAACAAAAAGAAAAAAAACCAAGGAGGCTGCAGTATGTGTTCATGCATCTGACAAAGTGGGATTATGCCAAGGAAAGCTCATGCAATAACTAAATTGTTAGTTTTTAAAAGTGCCACAGGACTCCTTATTTGTTTTAGCCAACTGATGACTTTACGTAACAGACCTTCAAGGGAGCTAAGGAGGGAAATCAGGGCTGAGTGACTAAGGGGAGCAGGGCAGTAAAACATGAGTCTCTGAGCTGTATAACTAACTGAGAACACATTTAGAAGGGTCTCACCCTGGCACTGCCCTGCCCTGCCATCTGCCCAAGCCCAGACTAAATCCCAACTGAGTTATTTTTTCCCTGCCAGTAATTCTCACCTGCTCTAAACAGATGGAGATATGCAAAGGGCAGATACTTGTGCCACCAGCCCCAGGCTGGCTTTTGGAGTGCAGCACAGGGCTGTGTGCAGAAAAGGTCTTGCACCTGCCCTGCCTTCCTTGGAGGGCCCTTAGGCTCAGTCTTCGTCAGGGAAACGTTCAGAGGAGCAATACTTTTCTGCACAGCAGAACTTGACCTGATCTCACTCTCAGTGGTGTAACACCACTGGGACATATTCCTCCCCACACTGATGCTGTGCTAGATGGAAAGCAGGCCCTGAAAGCTTAGGGCACACCCACCCAGCAGTGCTGCTGAGATTGCTGCTGCTCCAGCTAGGACAATTTTTTCCCCAAGTTAATCAGCTAATTTGCATATAGCTATAGGTTTTAGCCTGTGCTCAGCAAGCCCTGACCTAGTTAGCAGCAGTGGGAGGGTAAGGAGAACCCAAAATTTAGCAGCAGTGTGAGGGGACAGGAGATGAATGTTGGAGGACTACTGGGGTGCTAGATAGAGGGGTGCACAATGGAAGGCATTAGAGTTTCTGGGGCTGCTGGGCAGAAATCTGGAGTGTTACTGGGGGAAGCTAAGGGAGCCTGAGACTTCCGTCCTGCTCTTTTCCTATTTTCTGTGTGCACACCCCTGGCTGCTCCTTCCGTCTCTGACTCCTGCCTGAGGGGCAGTGAGAGAGTGGTAGAGTGCCCCACTCAGTGCACACGACAGCAGCTGTTCCTTCAGCCCCTCGGGATGTGTCAGATCTCCCCAGGCTGCATCTGATACAGCTGGCTCAGCTCTCTGTCCTGCCCCACCCCTGGCCAAGCTCCTCTCTTCCATACTGCAAAAGAGATCCAGTCACAGCCCCTGGATCACAACTGCAGCTGAACTGCTCCCTGCTGGCTTCACCCCATCCCCTATTCTGTCAGCTGAGAGCTGGGGGAGTAAGACACAGTGTCAGTGTTTCTAGAGGGTTGTGGAGTTCATTCCCTCTCCCCTCGATGGATGAGACCTAAAGTGGCTCACCAAAGAGAGGCAACTATGGAAATTGGGGGGAGGGGGAATAACTAACAAGCTTTAGGAGCCAGCCACGCAGTCATGACCCATTGGCGTTCCTCTGACATCAGTAACTCAGCCATTTGACGGGCTGCAGGTGGGGGAGAAGTGCCTTTCTCTTAAGGTATGGGCATATATGACCCCCTCACTATAGCACTGAAAAACTCCTCTCAGAGGACCATGCAGCAATCCTCATTAGATCTCCTGAGTGGGCAGGGCAGGGCTCTCCTCCCCATTTTACAGATCAAGTTAAGTGACATGTCCATGAGCATGCAGGGAGCCAAAAGCAGAGCTGAGATCCAGCTGTTGATCTCTGTAGGGAAAATATGTGGAAGAAGATTGTACATGAAAGACAATGGCACCCTTACTCAGACCAAATCATGGGCCCAGAATATGAACGATTTATCACCTTGCCCACCTATGCCTTGTTAATGGCCTCACTTAGACCAGGGAGTGACCTTGCCCTGAGCCAGGCACCTCTCTGAACAAGACATCCCACAATTTATTGCTGTTTGTGTAAACATATATCTACTTGTTTATCTGAGTGACCATCCTGTAACCTTACAAAGCATGCCTGTTAGCAGAGCCCGTATGCTGACATGTGTACATTCTGTAGTTAGCTAGTAATTTTTCTTTCCCCTGTGATGCTATATAATGGTAGGAAAGTCTAATGCATGTTGGACTTCACTGACGGACAGGGAAGCTGCGGCAGGTGCCCTCGGAGATAAAGCTCAGGAGCCCACCTGCTACCGTTTCCAGAGGTTCCCGGTAGCTGAAAGGGACGTAAGCATTCTACCTCTTTTAATAAAATCATCTTTTATTCTATCACTTGTGGTCACGTTGTCACTGCTCAATCCAGATCCTGTTACAGCGCCCCCTTTGGGCTACAATCTCTAGAGTCCACAGTTAGCCCATTACCCACAAGACCATCCTCCTCAAATTTAGTCACTCACTGCCTTAGTTTCCGCAGGAGCCAAATTAGGGAGAAGAAATGAGCAATGATAATCATCCAGGGTCTGCTCACAAACCAAACTCCAACCAGTTGAGGTACCACTTGGTGCTTAGCCTGGTTTCCCATTAGCAGATGGGCTGCTTCTTCCATCTGGCCTGCTAGTCTTGTGGGTTGGGGAGAGGGGGGGATAAGGAACGGACATGCCAGCTCATCTATTGAATTTGCCTTCAGGTTTTATTCTGCCATTGATCACCATGACACCCAAGACTTTTCCTGTATAGTCAGTAGCAACAGTGAAGTCCCTGTCAGCTAGATGGGGCCGCTGACACATCTCCCTTTCTGGAAATGAAAAAAAACTTGGCTTGAGGTAAGATTTGTGGGACAGGGGGAGAGGGTTGTTTAAATTCCCTTTTTTTGTCCTAGTTTAGTGTTAGCTGGTTGGGGTTATAGGTGGATGGGTCAAAGTTGGGTTGTTATTCTCATGAAGGAAAGGCCTTTTCACTCATGGGAGCAAACTAAGCTGCACTTGGGGTTGACTGCCAGATCTTCACCCATTTAGCTAGACAAAGCCTTGCTCAGACCAGAGTTCATGCAGTATCCAGTGTGAAACCAGGCCTTGGAGTGTTACTGCCGAGTAAGTGGATCCTATTAGAAAAAGCCTGTGTTCTACACAAAGCCAGGCCAGCGGCCAGCACAGTGCCTTCTTGCCCGCCATCTGTCTCCACGTGGAGCACTGCTTCAAAGGACTATAACTCCTTCAGGTGAGAAAGCAACAGGAAGAGAGTTTGGAGACAGCGTAAATAAGGGTTGTTATAATCTAGGACATTGCAATGCCCTATCTCATTGTAAGACACCTGGCTGCAAGGAAGGGCAGAGCCTGATGGAATTCAGCACCCTGGAAAGTGGTTATTAGCCAAGCCAATGCTAACCCAATAGCAGGAATCATGAAGCTGAAGTTCAGCAGCAGCACTTTTCAGAAGTTTGTTGTGATGAAGATGTGGGAGCTCATTGCCTACCCCTGGGCTCAAGCATCCCTTTGTGTACCAGATGATGTAACAGAGATTTGGTGGGAATAGTTAGTTGTGCCAAAAGTAGTAAGTTGCCTCTGGCACCAAGCTGGTTTCTATGCTCTGGCATCAGGTGCAGCTCCCCAATCTCTAGCCACTGAGCACAGATCCTTGCCCAGCTACTGAGGCCTCTCTCCCCTCTGACAGATCCTGGGCAATGACATTGGGAACCTTCTCCCAACAGAACGAAGAAAGCTTTGATGCTGCAGGATTCCCAGTAGGAAGAGCTGACCTGGCACATGGTGATTTCATTTTCTAAGTAATCATTTGTTTCCAAAATTCTGGTCCACTTTTACTAAGAACCTTTGATGAAATGTATCATTTCAGTGTAGATCTGAGTTTGGGATGGATGTTATTCATCAAGGTTTAATCAAACACAAAACAATCTAGTTTTTGAAGCTCAGATACTTAGAAGAGATCAGGCAGCCAGCATTCATGCACATGCACTGTTGTGCTGGAAGACAGATGGCCGTGTTCTTTGGTACACTGTTTGCAAACTGCCTGATCAGAAGGGCTGTTATTGGCTTAGTGATGGCAGAAAATTTTATCCCACAGAAGTCCAGTTACAGCAACAGGTGCATAAAAACATCTGAGGAGGGGATGCTCCGTCTTAACTCTCCTCATGGAAGTTGGAAAATTGGCATGTCTGTGATATGGATATCTGGCTGGTTGAAGAAAGGATAGCTGTATTTATTTGGCACCTTCACTAAATAGAAGGCAGAACCAAACGGTGTTTGAGGTAGTTGTCCATAAGGTATTTAAGCCAAAGTGGCATCCACACAGAGAAGTTAGTTGAAAACATAAAACAGCCTTTCTGGAAGGTTGCAATATAGCACCACTTTATTTCTTTGAATTCAAAACCTTAACACACGAGAATCCAAAAACAGAGAAAGCAGGCTGCTCCAAAAGCAGAGAGGGACAGCTAACTCCATCTTCCCCTTGGCTATTTGATTTCTGATTAACTCTGATTGCCTGCTTCCCTACAGAGCCCCTGGTCTGCAAACAGGACTAGGAAAGCTCCTGAGAATGTAAATTGACTGATCACAATTTTAACAGTTTTCAATACACCAGACACAAATGGCACCTCAGAGTGGACAAGATTTAACAAGATGCTCCTATGGGGCCTGTAGGGAAACTCACTCCTTCCCCATGTGCCAGCTTTGGTTCCTAGATTTTAACAGTTGCTACAGCCTCAGAAATATCCAAAAGAAATTCACTGGGTAACACACAAAGGCAACAAGGCTGGCTCCCCCTTGGCATTCAGAACAGCTGCAGAGATTAAAGGGGAAAGTGACAGGACCAAACACAGGTGCAAAGAGGGACCATCCCGATGAACTGGTAGGGAAGATGGAGAGTCCCAGCTACAGCTGGCCATGAATTTTTTGTTTTCATCATAAAATTCCAATTTGTCAAAGTCAAAACTATTTGCAGGAAAAGGCTTGATCTTTCTCACCATCCATTTTTCAAAACATGCTTTGAGTTTGTTGAAGTGTACTGGCTTTGATGTGTTCAGAATGAAAAAATGTCCACTTTCTGACTTGAGGTTACATTGCTCTGGAATTTAATTTCTAGTAAAAAAGTCTAAATCAGAACAAACTATTTAATTGACTTGATCCTGTTTTTTTTCTTTTTAGTTTGCAAATATTTCAGCGGTACTTTTCCTCCCATTGGGATAAGAAGAGTTTTTGAAATGTTGGTGTCTCACAGAACAGGAAAACTGTTTCCCTATTCATCCCTAGCCCCAACTATTTTGGGTAGGAGCTCCAAGAGTCTGCCTCAGAAAAAAGGCAGAACCCTGATACTGCATCCAGCACCTAAACATCTGGGTACTACTTCTCAAGAATCCTCTTTTCCTCTCTTTGAACAACAAGCGTCGCACAGTGAGTCATTCACCCCCCTCACCTGCACAGGCAAGCAAAAGAGTACGCACTCCCAATGCTAGGGATTACCCAGCTGTGCTTCAAGTCAAATGTATGAAGTTTCTACCATTACCACCCTAAATGACCCTGGCAAAGTATGGGACTAGTCATTAGATCCAAGCTCATTCCAGCTCAGCAGCCCCTCTGCACTAGCGACTGTACAGGTTGGTCACCGGGGGACATGACACAGCACCAGCTGCTTAAATGAAAGTTCATCAGTCACCCCACCACAACCCTTTGTGAAGGCACTAGATGGCAGCTCCAGGAGACAGGAGCAGGGCTGCCTGTCCTAGGCCATTTAGAGTCCAGTTTAAAACCCAGGTTTAAGATCTGGGGTATAACAAAGTGAAAAAGCTTCTCATGGAAGACCTTGCTTGCCAAGAAAGAGAAAAACATGAAATCCTCTCTGTCAGCTCCCAGGGTAACAGAAAATCAGCTTCAGCTTGTCACAAGACTAATGACCAACCTGTAAATCATTTAGTCATAAAAAAATTCAATGAGCCTTGACAAAATAGGTCCCAGTTTCTAGAGGAGGCAGTTCTAGGAGCAGAGCTCTGGCCTGGTCCACACTGACCAGGAAATTTGGGAACAGCCAATGGGAAATATGCAAGCTATTCTGTATAGCTTCTATATATTCCATCAACTTCCTAACTTCTACTTACCATGGTGTCTTCACTTTGCTGCAGCAATGGGAACTAGGTTCCCGTTGGCCCACTGTTACTCTTTTTCCAAGTGTGGATTTATTAAATCACCTTCTGGATCAACTGAGCAGGTCTTCACTTCCACTCTATCTAACCTGTAGAATCCATCTGATAGTGCAAATTTACCACCATCAGGGAAGACATAACCTTAATATGTGAAAATTACTAGACACAACTGATGCACAGTCAGGCTCCCTTCAGGCCACCCAGCCCATCCTAGCACAAACAGACTTCTCCTGTCCTTCTGTCTCATCCCTATGCACAGCACAGTCAACATGAGGCATGTGCCTCCTAAAAGCACTCCGCAAGCAAGCCTGTCAACCATAAGTTCTTTACCAGATTCAGGGGTGTCACTCCCAGTGGTGTAAGGTTGACCATTGCTCCCCCCAGATCTTTGTTTGCCCCCTCACAATTTTTAAAAGTTGATGTGCTCCACTTTTTGGGTCTCCCCTGACTTTGCAAGATATAATATAACTACATAGCAATGACATACATCTGCCCCCTTCCCTGCCCTTTCCACCTCTAACATTTCCTGAAGTGATACTCCTCCCCCAAACCATAGTGAATTCCTGGGAGATTTTATGTAGTCCAGTTCACCTAGACTTCCTTTCTTCTAACTGTGATGAAGCAATTCTGGCCAATCAAAGACAAAGACTGGGAAGACTTGGTGCTCTGGAGTTGGATTATGAATGGGTGTCCTTTGAGTAGCAGGTTTCTCACTGAGTCAGTATTCGTCGAAATAAAAATTCTGATTGGTCAAGGAACTGTCACTCAAAGGGAAACTGCTGTGATGCCCCACCTTCTGCAATCAGGATATCCAACATTTATGATCTGCTTGGCTGACAACGCCATGCCAGGGTGCTATGTGCATCAGAGAGATTCTGTTACGTGTTAGCTCTGTGTTCTTGAGGAATCAGAGCATAGTATCTAGCCTGTGCCCCCCCCCACATCCCCCAACCTCTGCTTGAACTGAAAACCAAAAACA
>ML681963.1:38805674-38971843 GCA_007922195.1 Podocnemis expansa
CACATAAGGGGTCAGCTGAGAGTGCTGATAGACCCGGTCCGCTCAGACGCACCTCTATAGAAACACAAGTGACACAAGCAGCACACTAATAGAAGTACCATCTTCCCCATAGAGAAAGCAACCCTAATAAATGAGCATACCCCGAGTCGGTGGGCAAAGTTGGTAACAATTCTGGCAAGGCTTCTCCAGGAGTTCTAGAGGGCAGTAACATGGTGGTGGCTCATGGCTGAAGCTGAGCAGAATTCTGCACATAAATCCCAAAATTCAGTCTTGGGAGATATAAATTTCCTCATGGAGAACTGAGTGTAGACTGCTGCTTCAAGATGCTCTCCAGTGTCTTGGCAAAGTTTTCAGGAGCATTCTAACCATAGAGAGGTTGGATAGAAGCTGATTCTAGATAAATGATTCAAAACTGAAGCTAGCTGTGGAAGGGAATTAGTTCCCTGCCCAGTCGCACATCTTGGTTCAGGTCCCTTCTTCACCACAAACTGGTCTGTGAATCTCAGCCTTCCTGGGCATCATTTTCCTATCTGTATGGGACGGATGCTTTAAAGCCTGTCAAGTGCTCTGGTAGGCAGGGCCGTAACTAGGCCAGCAAGCAGGGCAAAGCCCCAGGTGTCAAATTTTAGAGGGTGCAGGGGACAGATCTGACTCCCTGCAGCAGTTTGGGATGGATCCAGCTCCTTGCTGCCCCTGAGGAGTCAGATATGGCTCCTTGCTCCTGTGGGGAGCCAGATCCATACCCTGCACCCTCTATAATTCAGTGCTTGGGACTTCTGGTGCCACCTGGGGCTTGCCACTGCCTTTCAGTGGTGGCAGCAGACAGATCCAGTTCCCCGCTGCCCCAGTGGCAGTGGGGAGCCAGATCCATCACCAGCCACCACCGGAAGACAACTGGGGATGGATCTGACTCCCCACCACTGTTGGGGCTGGATCCGGCTCCTCGGGCCAGATTGTGGTCTGGGTCGGGGGGAGGGTGCCTTTAGGGCTGCTTCCCCCAGGCCTTGGAAGAGTTAGTTACTGCCCTGCTGGTAGGATGAAGTAATGGGGGCTGTATAAGTGTCAGAGGGGGAGATAAATTCTGGCTGAAAGTAAGGTGAGGATTGGTTACAATAATGGATTAAACCAGGGTTATAGTGGGTGATGGCGATGGTGTTTAACTAACCTACCAGTGGATGGCAAGGCATCCTTAAATCGAGCTCAGAAAAGACATTCTGCAGCTCAGCCATTGGCGTGAGAGGCAGGCATCGCTGAGCTGGGCGATGCAGGAGGTCAGACTAGATGATCCCAAAATTAATTGGTCCCTTCTGGGTGTAAAATCCATTCAATTGGAGCACTGAGAAGTATCTGTAAATGGGGCAAAAACAGCTGCCCCCCAACACAGGAGATCTGGGGTTCTGTTTACAGGAAGTGACAGAATGCATCCCTACAGTCCGAGCTGGGGGTCACATCCTTTTGCTTTTCCACTCAGGGCCCTTTCTGCCTATCCTATTGGCTGTTATTGTGGTCTCCATTCCCTCCCCGTCCCATTTGTCCTGAAAAACCTGCCAGTGGTGTGAGGGTCCCACAAGACACATGATGCTGGGCAGGTGTAGATCCCCTAGAGCTGCCCTAAAGCTCTTGTCACTACATGGCACTCTGGCCTCCGCGTGTCACTCAGCGTGTGGCTGTGTCTCATAACCTGCCCTAGACCCAAAGCACTCCCTGCTCCAGGAACTGGCTCTGCCTTGGCAGAGGCCCCCTGCTGTGATATTATTCCCAGGTCTGCTGCAACTGGTTTATGGTCCTTTTGCTCCAGCATAGCCAAAGCAATGCAGCCACAGGGCAGCTAGGAAATTGGACCCCAATCATGAACTGATCAGTGCCTTCCCGGTCTCACAGATGCAAACCTGTCACGTGCTCAGAAACTCACTAATCTAGGCTGCAGTAATCCGCACAGGTGATAATTCTTGCCAGAATGCATCTGTCTGTCCCCAGGTCTCCAGGCAGAGAGGGGTGAAGCAGGGTCTCTCTTGCTAGTGAAGCAAAACACACTGCAATGCATCTAGCAGCCTATTATAAAGAATTGGCATAAATAACCGGAGCACCCAGTCATCAAATCAGTGAGTGAGCCCTGTTTTGTGATTTCAGGCTTTCTCTTTTTCTCATTGTGTTTATTCACTCACTAATTCACAAAGATGTAGTCCTTCACCACAGGTCTCCCAGTCAAGATTCTATCATTTCTCTCTGGAGAGACACTTCATACCTTCTGAAGAAAGAAAGAAAGAAAGAAAGAAAGAAAGAAAGAAACTCTTCTCCTAAGTATATGTAAGGCTGACAGCCTGGAAAATGCCAGCATCCTAAGGGTTAATATGTTCACTCCCCTCTATCTGCATTCTTTTCTTTGTTGCCCATTCACATACACTTACCAGCAACTGAAGCTCCTTCAGCTGTTGATTCTGCTTCCCCCTAGTGGATTTAATAGTTTCCCTGTAAATATTTCACTGATTTGCCCTTATTTTAGCCTTTCCTAGTTGCTTGCAAGGTGCTCAGTTGCCAGGCTGCTGAGCATGGGACAGACATTCTACAAAGCATGAAGAGAAGCTTTCAAATAGATTTTTTCAGGGATCGGCTATGGAACTGGGAAGTTTGTGACAGAAGGTGCCATCTCATTGTAATTCTTCAGCTGCTGACACTACAGCAGTGCAAAGCTGCCTGGCTGGAGAGGAACTCTTTGTCAAGTTTTTGTGGTTTCACACAGCTGGAGGTAGTTGTTAAGATTCAGAGCCTAGAAGCCTTGCATGTGATCATATATTGCAATTTTGTTACCTAATAAAAATGAAATGACAACATTCAGAGAGCCACAGATTCCAAGGGTGGAAAAAAGCACAGGGATCTGTAATCTGGCCTTCTGTGTGGCACAGGAAATTGCATGTCAAACAACTGATGTCTCTCAGGGGATGGGGGAAATATTTTGCTTTCTCTTTTGGTGAAAGATTTGCAGGGGCTCAAAAACAAGGCTGGTTGTGAGTTTATAGTGGCCCCCCCAAAAAGTGGCTGTATTTCCTGTCGTAGGTTCCCCTTGAATGTGCTTGACTATACTCTGATGTTCAGACTCACCGTCCCAAACTTCAGCACACTAGCCATTCTTATTGTTCACACCAGGTTTGGAAACTGAAGTTGTACATGGAGAAAATGATGTGTTTCCATAGGCTAAAAATCTTGCTTATAGGGAAAGATCCATGGGATGCTGGGTTCTGAGCATTTCATTTTCTAAATAACTCTCCTAAATACACAGGAATGTGGGTCATATATTCTGCCCAGAATTCACTGATGAGATTAAAAAATCGGGCCTGCCTGGGCATTGCAGCAGCACCTCAGACTATTTCACAGGAAACGTGTTCACTTGCAACTTTATCTGAAATCATGAAAAGGCAAAGTGCCCTAATTCCGAGTTTCCAAACAGCACTGTCATGCTGGGAAACTTCTACACTCCAAAGGAAGAAAGAAAGATCAAGTGACCAAGGGAGAGTGACAAGAAAAGATGGCATCATCACATTCACACAGCGGCCACTTTGCAGTAAATCCCTGGATATTGCTTCTAATTTAACTCCTGAATCACACTGCACAGAAAACAGCCCCATGGGTGCACTGCTGCACAGCCGGGTTGGGGTTGGTATGTACGCTGCATGCACTGAAACTTTGCTGAGTGCTAGGACTATTGCGCAGCTGAGGCATCTCTGCTTTTCCCTTACAACTGTTTTTGTGCATATGCCATAATATCCTGAAACTTACCATAGATGTTCTCTGAGCAAGTGCCTGCTGTGCTGTTTTCACAGTCCTTTTCAAGAACATAGGAAGCTCCCATCTGGTTTTGCCAGACTCCTGATTGTCACAGGAAAATGGTGTGAACCAACTGTGCCCTGGCACTGAAATCCAACAGAGCAAGACTTCCCCAAAGGCAGGCTGGGCTTGTGGTTATGGTCTTTGGCTGGCACTGAGGTTCAGTTCTATGTCCTGCTGTCTTTTGTTGTGGCGCAAGCAATAAGCTTCCCAATGCACACCTCCACTCCTGAAGCTGTCAAAGGGAATAATGTTGTTTCCTTGCCTGACACCAGTGTTGTGAGACACTCAGCTGTTCTGCTGATGGGTCTAACAGAAATCTCTCTCCATACCTAACATCTCTCCCTCTGGGGTTCTATAACTTCCTGATGAGGATGGAGGAGTATGATCAGAGGGTAGAGAAAAGAAGATACCGTGACTAGGCTGACACCACAAGAATCAGAAGACATAGATTTTTTTCTCCTTCTGTGCACGACTCCCTGTGTGACCTTGGGCAAATCACTTAATCTCTCAGTGCTTCAGTTTCCCTTTTTCAGTGGAGATACTAGCAATGCCCTCCTCAAAGGGGTGCTGTGAGGATAAATATTTTGAGGAATCTGAGATGCTCAGAAAGCAGAGCAGTGGGGGCCATAATAAACACTGTAGATAGATAGGGAAACTGTTTCAGGACATTCCCATTTGATGTCCATGCTATCTCATCACTTGACTGTTGGTCCAAAGGAGTCGCTCTGAAGTGCTTATCCATAGACAAACACCAGTCATTCAGACAACTCACCATTGCAAAATTCCCTTGTGCAGAGTGGCCCTTAGTACAGTTCATTAGTTTTTTTTCCACTATTGCCAGTGATGAAATGTGGCTCCTGGCCTGGCAAATTTTCTTGATGATTTTCTAAGGCTGATCACGCTTGATAATTAACACTGAGAGCAGTGAGCTCATCCATTTCTCTTAAACTGAGCATTGCCCTTGGCCAGCTACATTACTTTCTGGCAGTGGCCCAGCCAGTGCCTGCAAGATATTGAACTGACCTTATGGCAAGGCAATAAAGCACACCCAAAATAGCAACACCACACAGAGCTCATTTCAGACCCTTCCAGCCCCTAGAAGTCACTGGAAAGACTCCCACTTGGATTAGGTCTTAGGTCAGACCCAAAGTCGTGAAGAAGAGACAGCCACTTGCTTTGAGTTGTTGAACACAGCCCTGAAAGTGGAACAGCACAAGTGGACCATGGAAGGAACTGCAGTGAACCTTAGCTGCCATTTTGGATTCACTTCACCCATAGAGCCAATGTGTCTGGCTGCTCTGGCCGCTTTAAAAGTTTAGCCACTTTTAGGAAAACGTGACTCACCAAAGAGATCAATGAGCTTTTTAGCAAGTTTTCTGCCTCCTGTCACAGCTTGGTGCATCCAAGGAAACAATGCATATTAGACTAGCACGCCTAACCACTTGTTCAAAGCTGTATTTCTGGTACAATTTGTTTTCTAGGCACGAGGAACAACTGAATATGTTTGCCTGAAGGACTTTTATTTTGGAAACAAGAAAAAAACAGTAAAGTCTCCATGAAAGAGCACTGTGTGTGCATCTCAACTGTAGCATGCTGTATTTGAATTGAACACAAAGGAGCAGCTGCCTCCAGGAGCCAAAAAGGTCTTCCAAATGTAAAGGCCTTGTACTTCATAATGAATCCAGTTTTAATGTTAAATGTGCCACATGGTGGGACGAAGCAGAAGATTATAATTCATTCCACACCCCCCCATTGATCAGCATATGCCTACAGCCAGGAGATCCAATCAGTTTCTTAACATATAAACAAATATGTGTATTGATCGTAAAATCACCTAGCCCCTTGTTAAAGCCCAGAGACTGGATTTGCTGTCTCAATCCTGACTGGCTCCCTGCTGCAGGAAGGTCAATTACCTTTTCATCTGTTTCAGATCATCTCCTAACAGCTGTCAACATTCTGGAGTGACGTCAGCAAGTCCTGCTTTCCTAACCGACAGGATTCTCAGATGCATGCCCTGTTAATTGTTGTGCCCATGCAAGATGCTGCTCTAACTGGGTGACTTTGCTGCTGGCCAGTTTGACTCTGTGCCATCGTGTTCATTTGCTCACCTCCCCCAGCTCAGGTTTCGGTCCTTTCTCATTACCTGCTACTCTCTTCTGATCTTCTGTACTCTCTTCTGCTTCCATGAATTGGCCACTTTCTGATCTCCAAGCACCACAGCACAAGGTCACTCCCGCCTCCTCTGACACTCATGGAACACGGAAATGGCATTTCATCCCTCCCCCACTTCCCTCCAGTCCTCTACTTTGTCTTTTATACTAATTTAGATTGAATATATGAGCCAAAGGTGTTTACAGAACCCAGTCACTGTCCAACATAAAGGAAAGTTGAACTAGAGTTGGGAGTTGGTGCACAAAGACTTCATCCCACTTAGCATCACAGCATACACAACATTAACATCATACTAACCTTTTATTGAAGACAGGTGAAAGCATTTCAAAATTTAAGTATTAAATAAGGCTTTCTTTGTAACAATGTTCCTTGTTCATTTTTCCACTAGCTGGAGAGAGCTTTGAAAGGAAAATCACTCTAGTATAACAGTCTTCGAGGTGATATCGAAGATGGTTACAACCATTGTTTTGGGAAAAGAGAAGAAGGGAGCTGAAAGGGACTGGAGTTGTTGTCATTGCAGTCCAATCCAGTTTTCTGCCAAGGGGTGTCTGGGATTCAGCTGGAGCTGGTCAGGTGGCAATGTCCCATAGCTCCCTTTCTGCAGTCTACTCTGGTCAGGATATCACTCAGGATCTGCATGATGAAGGCCTGGGGTCCCAGGAGACGGGAGCTGGCAACCATGATGATGAAATTTGCTCCAGGAGCCAGTTTTTCTCCCCCCAGTTCTCCTTTTAAAGGACTAATGCAGGGAGTGGTGGGCAGACCAGACCAGCTCCTTGTTATTTTATCAACCAGTTAAACCTTGCTTCAGACAAACTAATTTTAGTTTATTGATTTCTGGTCCCGTGCTTTTCTTGTTTATCTTGTATGAGCTTAACACAGCCCTTGAGTTCTAACAGGAGTCATTTGTTTGGACTAATTCAGTCATTCTTTCTGTACTTTCCCCCTTTCAACGGTGGGTTACTTACCAGTAACTGTCCTTCTTTGAGATGGGCTGCTCAGATTCATTCAGTAATATGTGTACATGCCTCAGTGCACAATTGGTCGGAAACCTTTTTAGCCCTAGCCTGTCAGAGTAGGACTGGTGGCCAACGCCCCCTGGTCACTCTGTGGCTATATATATGGCTGCAGTCCTGCCCTTCCTCAGTTCCTAAAAGTCGTCAACTCTGCATTGTGGGGACAGTGGGAGGGCTCTGAATGAATTCAAGCAGCCCATCTCGAAGTAGGATGGTTACTGGTAGTTAACCCACTGTTCTTCTTCGAGTGCTGCTCAGATACATTCAGTAATAGGTGACTGCTAGCCTTACCAACGGATGGAGGAAAGAGTTGGGATTTTCCCGCCTTCAGCACAGTTACCCCTTAAAAAGTCAAACCCCAGGCTTAGAGAAGCTGATAGGATGAATGGCCTGGCCTAAGTGGGGAAGGACAGAGGCCTGTGCCCCTCGAGTGCACCCTGACTATGAACAGCAGGGGCAGAGGGAGGCCTATGTCACCTTATCATGGAAAGGAGATGTGGTGGCGAATTCTGGAATTGGTAGAAACTGCCAGAGGAGGGGCATAAAGACCAGTGGTAAGGCACCTGCCAAAGTGAGGAGGCGAGGGTGTGTCCCCTGGACTTAGGCCCACAATACATGCCTTAGCTGGTTCAACAAGGAAGGCTAAGGTGGAGTCCGTAAAAAGCTCAGTCTACTGACCAATACCAACAGCCAGTGAAAGAGAGAGAGACAGAGAGAGAGAGAGACGGATACCCCGCTATTGACCCAACTAAGGGAAAGAAGGCTATGGAGTTGTGCAGGAGGAATCAAAGGCCATCTGGCAAGAATAGTTTACCTGGTGGGAAAATGCCCACACGGTAACTGAGTTACCGGGTGTCCTCTCAGAGGCCCATGGCAAAGTGTAGCCACTGGTAGCTGAAAGGACAGGGAGAACGTGGGTCAAGGGAGTGTCTGTAGGAGCCCACTGTGTTAAGGGGTCTAACTGTCATTCTTGAGATGTCAACAGAAAGGGGAAAAGTCCCATGTTTAGAAAGAAGGAGGAAGTGAACTCACTCGGTCAGGTGTGGGCTGGAAGGAGGGGGAAAGGCACAATATTAAGCAGTGTTTCCACGTTTAAGTTACAGCACCTCCATAACCAACCACCTCCCGTCACTTGCAAGGAGGTGGGTGGATAAGGGCCCTGAGTGGACTGAAGCCATAGACTTCCCCATGGAACATAAGAAAAAAGAGGGTGGGGGGGGAGGTAAGATTCCAAAGGCCTCCCAAGCACTGAATAGGATTCATGAAGGAGGCAATAGAGATTAAGATGGGAATGGTTATTTCACTCTGTTAAGTACCCCAGAGCCAAGGTGGGTGTGGGAGAGTGATCCTCCCAGGGAGAGGAGGCTCCACCCTACTGGAAGAGAGGGTGGTAACAAGGCCAAGGGGCTGCTGACTGCCTTGGGCTTGATCTGGGAAACATGGAAGAAACCCATAGGTCCCGGATTTGGGTGCCTATAACTATCTGTGGAAGCACCAGGAGGAAGGAGAGCACTGCCACCTGTCAGCAGCAGTAACCAGTGGCTCTTGTGGAATCGGTGGGTGAAAAAACTGTCACTGGAGGTTAGGACCAAGGGGCTCCCCCAAACACTTTGGTGAAAAAACCTTGTGGTCGGGAAAGGCTGTCCTCCCTCCCTGGTGAATGTTGCCCCAACTGGGATGGGGGTGAGGAAGACAACATAAAGGGTCCGACTTGAGAAGAGTCCCCATCCCCCAACAGGAAGGCCCCAGGAGTCATTAGATCTCCCCCCTGTAGATGAGGGTGGAGGTATTAGTACAGCGAGGGGTGAGGTGCCCTCAGAATGCATGGGCTCAGGGGACCAAGAATGACACAACTCACTGAAAGAGTGTACCTAGTCCTGGGGATACAGCATGAGGTATTGCCCAGGAGGAGACTGGAATGGGACTACGCTGATCTCCAATACTCTGGAATGCGAGGGGACATGTGTCCATCTGGGGGAATTGACAAAGCTGAAGGCCCTATTCTGGTAAAGGGGGGTGGGGCATGGGCACATGAGGTAGGAAGGCAACCAATGAGGGTGCACCCACCATGTACTGACCAGGTCCCTGATAAGGAAAACCGCTAACCTAATGCCCACCAATACAACTCCAAAGGACAAAGCATTAATGGAAAGAGTAAGGTATGACATAACCTGGACTGATGAATGTATTCGGCTGGGAGGATAAGGGGATGAGGACCATGGGGTGCACCCCAACAGAAAGACAGTTGATGGCATTTTACCTTTAACCCTAGGGAGATGGCAGTCATCAAGACACCCTGAAAATTTGGAGGTCAGCATCTCTGGGATCCTCCCCTCTCCTTTTTCTTTTTTTGGAAAGGAGCCCTCTTCTCAAAGTGAAGGACCCCAAGCTGAAAACTCATGACCTATACCTGAAAGGGGTGTATGTACCTAGTGATGGATTGTTGTACCTAGTGATGGATCAGCTGAGCTGGCTGAAATCAATTAACATATCCAAGCCCTCTTCAAAGTGCTCCACCAATCCCAGACAAGGGAGCCTCTGCAAAGCAGATACTATCCCTGGCATTTCACAGACACAGCAGCCAAGCCACAGAGAGTGAATGTGATTTGTTTCCATCTGGAGAGTCAGGAGCAGGATTAAAATCCAGGTTCCTGGCCCCCATTGCCACAAAAGCGCTACCAGAATAATAGTAGGAACCAGGGCCAGCTCACTGTGAGGCAAGAGACAGACATGGCTTCAGGTGACAGTTCTTAGGGGCGCCTAGCCCCTCTGAAGATCAGGCTGGCTCCCACCTCTTCAACTCTTTCCTAGCAGCTCAGACACTGTTAGTCAACCTGCAACTTAAGTCATGTAGGCAGAGTGCACTTTAAATCCCTCTGCAGGCAGATGCTGGAGATTCATGCACATTGGAAAACCATGTTCAACCTCCATGAATGAGATGGGGGGGCGCCAAACCAAACTTTGGCTTGGGGCACCACATTCCCTTGAGCTGACCCTGGTAGGAACCAACCTGAACATTCACCACTGACCATAAAGCAAACACGAAACCTTTGTTCTAGCCTCATTTTCACACCCACCCATGTGCAAGAGCCCAGCTCTGTGAGACAGGGCGCTGAGGACACTCAGTGTTCTGCACAGATCAGGCCCTTTATTAAACAGACCTGGCACTGGGGCAAATTAGCCCAGATAATTTGACTTCAGTGGATCAGGGTCAATTTATACCCACCAAGGCTCTGTCCTGCTGACTTTGATTCTGCACTGATAATAGAATAAATCAGGAGTGACCCCACTGAACCTACACTGGTTTAAACTGTAAAGAAGAGGGGAAAAGCTGGAAAGTGTACTGTGTTGAAAATCTGTACTGGTCTGTGCAGCCTGCGTCTGTCAGCACTGAGCCTTGAGCTAACATGCCAGGCCTGCTCCTTCTTCCACGTATAGCTGTTTGTCATGGGCTGCCCCACCCCAATGGCAGCATGTCTGTAGTACAGGAAAATAGGATAGCAGCCCATGGGTCTACATCTCATGGGCAGGTCTAAGCTGGCATCCCCTTCTTTGGGTTAGTGTGACCTAGCTTCTGGAGTCACTGAAATGGTTCCCCTGTGTCAGGGTACTGCGACCTAGTGGCCAGAGTCTCTGAGGTGGCTCCCCTGCACAAGGTAGTGTGGCCCAGTGCCTGGGGTTTCTGAGATGGCTCCCCCATGTCAGGGTAGCATGGCCTAGCAGGCAGAGTCCCTAAGATAACTCTCTTGTGGCAGCGTAGTGTGGCCCAGTGGCTGAGTCTCTGAGATCTTCCCCTGTGTCAGGGTAATGTCGCTTAGCAGCTGTAGTCTCTAAGATGGCTCCCCTGCACTGGCATAGCAAGTCTGGCAGTGAAGTCACCAGCTGCGATGCAGTGGTGTCCACTTCTTCTGGGGCTGGCTGTGGCCTTCTATGGAGCACTGGCAGTGTGCTTCTTCTCTGGTCAACTATCTGCCCCAACTAAGCAGGGTGGCTGGCTTTTATACTGCTCTGTCTAGCCCTGCATGCCCAGCAAATGCAGAGAGAAGAGGGCACGGCTTCATCAGCCTGCAAAGTGTCTTTAACCCCTGCCCTATCAGTGTGGGGCTGATATGCCCCATCACAGTGCTTTATACAAGTGATACTCTGATTTACATTGGTGTAGGCATTAAAGAGCTATCAGTTGTATTCCCTACCACCCTGGGTCTCTAACTACTACCACTCACAGTGCATGGCTGTGTGTGCATTTGGTCTTGTGTCAGACCTCGAAGTTCTAATCCTGTTTCTAATGAATTTTTCATTGCTGATCCAGATGGTGGGGGTCAGAGCTGAGTCAAGAGCCCAGTGGAGCTACACATGTGAGCAGCACATCATGGGATCACTTGACTGGGGCAGGGTCAAATAAATCTGTAGCTATATGAACAGCTCTCGGTGGGTTAACTCAGAAAATAAGTGCAAGCACCTGGGGACAGCACCCGGGGGGGGGGGGGCATTTTCTGTTTGCATGGGCAGAAAACACACTTTTGCCTGCCAAACCGCTGCAGTTCCTTTCCCTGTGTGGAGTCTGTAGCAGACCTTATTCTACTCACTCCATGGAGTGCTTCTCAGAGACAGATTTCACAGCAGCCCAAGGCCTGGGATGAGTGATTGGCCTCTTTGGCTATGTCTACATCTGGCAAACTTAGTTCGGACTTGCTAGTGGGAACTAAGAAGTTTGAGCTTAGTTCAAACCAACAAACTAATGCTTAGTTTGAACTAGAATGTATGATTAGTTCAAACTAACCAGTTTAGTTCAAATGTCTTTAATTTGAACTAAGCGTTAGTCCAAGTCTTGCCTGCACCTAGTTCATAGTAAGCGCATAAGTCTGGACTAACCCGTGGTACTTACAAATTCAAACTAAGCTTTCCTTAGTCCAAATTGAGAAATTTCTTAGTTTGGACTAGGGAGAGCCTAGTGTAGCCATAGGTTAAATTAGTCCGGACTAAGTCTCCTTAGTCAAGACTAATTTTGTGTGTCTGCTTCAGGGAAGGCTGCTCGAAAGACATCCCCATGAGTTAAGTATTGACCTATATGGCTCAGTTAGCCACATAACCAATAGCCTCCAGCTGGGGACACACCTGAGTCTGAGAAAGGAAGCCACATTCACACAGCGGAGCCAAAGAGGGAATGAGCATCAATCCCTATCCCTAGTTTTGCAGAGTGGAATTTAGACACACTACGGTCCAAATTCCCCAGATGGCTTTTTAGGCTAGAAAGTACTATTGGGTCATCCAGTCTGACCATGGCACAGAATTCCACACCCTTAGTCCAACTGGGAGGCTATTAACTCCTGTTTCACTCAAGTATTTCTTCCAGAAACAGCTTTGCCTTTAGTGGACTTTTTATGATACAGAAATGGGTAGATAACAAGGAGGAAATTCGTATAAGCCTTCTTTCTTTCTTTCACTCACACAGCTATCAAAACAGGCTGCCTGAAACTATGGTTCTTGGTATAAAGAGTTTGAACTCTGCAGCCCTTAAATTTAATATGGCAGTACCTTTGATTTGTTAATCAGTTTTATGGCTTTCCTGGTGTCAGAAGAGCTCCCTCTAGTGCTCAGTTTAACTCCTGTTCTCAAAATTTCTCTGCAGCTCAGTGGCTAAAGATGAGGTTGGAATATTTAGGTCTTACATAGGTTCCCAATTTGTTTTTCAGAACAGTTGAGGACACCCAGCTCCAGCTGAAGTCAGTGAAGTCTGCAGCTTACAGATCATAGCAAAACCATAGCACTTCTCCTTCCTTGGTCTCCAAGCTCTTTACAGAAGAGAGTTAAGATCACTACAAGTTGTACACTTTGTGGTTTACTCGGGCAGGCCTAGTAGTATACCCCACTGGGTTGTTAATCTTCCCCCATTCCTGTCAGGCCCTTTGCCGCCCCCCCCCCCGTCTAGTCAGAACCCTCTTGATTTTGATGGAAATTGGAAAACCATAAAAGTCTGATCTCCACTAAACTCCATGCCCATATAGTGTAGAGGGGGCTCTGTGATCCCCTGTTCCTAATCCTGAGAGTACTGCCATGCCCTGTATGCAGTATGAACCTGCTCCTCTCCCACCGACCTCAGCAGGTCACTGCTGTGTCTTTGGATCTAGTGACAAAACTCACATTTTCCTGAAAATCAGGTTTTCCAATTTTTCCCAAAGCTGTTGAGTTCTGCTAATGGATACTTATGATGTTCCTGGAAACACTGGAACAGAGTGGGGGTGGCTTCCAGAAGGTATTGCAATAGTAATAGAGAAATGTCATCCAGGGGAGGGGAGGGCCTGGCATTGCACAACCTAGAATCCTCCTTTCCAGAGAGAGATGGAGGAGTATAGAAAGGAGACGCTCAGAGCCAGAGGCAGCGACAGAACAGTTCACTCCGTTTCTGGTGCTCTGTTCCCTAGGTCAAGGCAGTGTACAGCCACACTGGCTGGGAATGCAAACTCCTTTAGAATGAACGTTTCTGGGTCAGAGCCTCTGGTGCTGTGTTTTGCCACAGTTCCACTGACTTCAATGGGGCCGAACTGACAGACACCAGCTGGGTATTTGACCTTGTAGGTACAGTATTTTTGCCTCCAGCGTGGTGTATTCTAAACATTGCTGTTGATAAGGTAGTGAACAGAAGATACAGCCTTAGGGCTGGGACAGCAAGTGAAGGTGTGATTACCTTGGATGGTATCTTGCAAGCCAGGTAGCTTTTCTCTTCCTTGTGTAACTTTAATCTAAGTTATTTGTCTCTCCACTTGTGGAGACAAATGATACCTTGGGGTAGCACTCACATGCTCTCGGGTGATGTGATTGTGCAGCTCTGAAGCAGCTGCACTAAAACTAAGGGACAATTATCTAATGGTGAGATAGCAATTAATTTTGCTAAAGGGAAACGTTTACCCATTCCGATCTAAATGGAGCGTAAAAGGGAAAAGCATTTGTGGAATGAGAAAGGAGAGGGAGATGCGCTGTCTCCTTGGCTTCTGTTGCACCCTCCAGGCAGCATTCATGCATTGTGGCTTTGAGGCTGTTGGGCATAGACAGCAAGAACACACAATGTGTTCTTGCAGAGATGATGTAGAATGGGCTCACTGAGTGCTGAGCCTACTTGCTGCTTCACCTGGCAGTTCTGTTGAATGTCCCACTCCAGAGGGATGGCAACCACCCGGGCCGGCTCATGAAAAGAAAGAGTTAAAATGATGCAATTCCCCCTTTCCACCACAAATAGATTTTTCTCTCCTCTGGCTGTAATACTGTTTATCAGCAATTGCAGGCTTTAAAATCCATACTTTACAAGTGCAGCATAACCTGCCAGTTATAATTGGTTGAATTATACCTCATCCCTTATGCAACTCCTGGTAACTCTCAGCCTCAGCCAGAAAACTGATGGGAGACAACTTTATAGCTCCCTCAGAAAACACAGTTATAAACTGCAGCCACCCCACCAGGCCTTTGAATAGGTTAACTCTCTCACTGCAATACTCTGTGCAGACAGCTTTCACAACCATTTCTCTACCATGTTGGAAGGGTGAAGGGAGAGAGAAAAATATATGCTAAATCAATTCTGTTGAACAGTTAAAATCCATGGGGAGAGAAAGATGAACATATCAGGCCTTGGTTACATCAAGGACCCTTGTGCACCTCTCTAGCAATGTAAAAGGGCCTGAAAGCAGAGGAATACCACATTTATTCTGCTAGACTGGTGTAGAGGAGCATGCGTGTCCATGAGAACTGGGCCCACTGGATTTTAGCAGGACCTACAGAAGAAAAAAGCCCCCAGCCAGCTAAAATAATCCCTTGCATAGAGTAGGGATTGGTCCTGATTCCAGACCACTGCTGAATCTGATGCAAATCCCTAGTGTGGTCAGGTGAAATCTGCACTGGTGCTGTTTACCTCCATTGTCAAACGCTGATGAAGAAAACAGCCTCTTGTCTAGATCAGATCTGGAGCAACTGCAGTGGCAGAAATTTCGGAACTCCTCAATGCAGCCAAAGCCTGCTGGGCTCCCCCATCCTCACCATGGTTTAAGAACAACCAGTAACATCCAGAGGCTTGGGGTGCATGTATATTTGCATTTCCGTCACAGTTCTTAGACTTTTCTTTCACATTAAAAACCTGTTGCAACCAGATGTGTCCTGTAACTGAGGAATGAACTGAAACACTTCAGCCTAGTGGCATTAAACCTTGCCTCTCTCTAGTGGTGCTGGACAGTTAAATAGAGCTGTACAGAAATTTTCCCCTGAAATGTTTCATTGACCAAAACAAAAAAAATTATTTTTGTCCAAATAGAGGTATTTCAAAAACCCATCACTATCAATGAAATTTCATTTAAAAAAAAAAGAAATTAAGCACTTTGGGAATACCCAGACATCCTGTTTGAACCTCTTCCAAGTGGAATGGTTCAATGTTTTATTTTACAAGGGCTTTTGGAAACAAAATGCATAGGGTTTTCTTTAATTTGTCTTATAAAAGTTACAAAGGGTTTTACCCAACTAAATTTTATTGACCTCAAACTAAATTTTAAAAAATGTATTGCCCAAGAAAATTCAATTCTGGGTTTATCGGAGGGGGTGTCTTTTTGTTCCATTTTAGAAAGGGAAAAATTGCAGAATTGCTGACCAATGGATAGTGTCAGTCCAGCTGTAATTCTAACAGCTTGTCACTTCCTCACAGCTAGCAGAGGCATCTTTCATCATTTAGCTCCATTGGCTAGGGCATGAACTTTCGATGCTGAAGGGCTCAGATTCTAGGTAGCTAATAGCTGGATTTGCGGGTACCTCCATGGTTTGTTATAAATAGCCCTTTTCCTTGGAGGAAGTTTGAATTTGGTCTGCATTCTGATGTATATAATGTGTTGATCTGAACATATCTAACCCAGATGAAGCGCAGGATCCAAATATAAATCCCAGGGTGGCCACCTGGCCCACTTTTGCTTTTTATTGGGATGCACAATGAGACTGAGCTGAAGGAAAAAGTAGATAGCTGAGGACAAAAAATCCACATGCCTAAAATCATCACCAGACTTAGCTCTACAAGAAAGACTAGGCTTTCTGCCAGATGTTCTATGCTAAGTGATAGTTCAGCATTACATCTCTTTCCCTGAGGGACTGGTTCGCTCCTTAGGAACATGAAGGGAAGAAAGAAATCCACTGTCACCATTGAGTCATTAGGGCCCACTGCTGAAGAACAAACTGCAGAAATCAATCTTGGCCTGGCCTGTAGGATGAGCTGATTGACCTAACAGGTCTTGTCTACTGTTGATCAGAGAGCCTCACTGTTTCATAAGGTGGGTGATGTCCTACTTCAACAAGCATTAGAAAGCCTCCCTGACTGTACAGTGTCTTGCTACAAATAAATGTGGTCTATGGAAAAATATACTTCTAGGAATGAACCTTACTGAGCTCCATGGTATGATGGGTGCACACTGAAAATCAGTCCTGCATTTCAACTGGAAATGTCTGGTAATTAAGCTCCTAGATGGAGCCATTCTTGTGACCATGATGAAAAGGCAGGGAAATGACACTAGCTGTGCCTTCTCTCTCAGATCTCCAGGAGGCCTGGCTGGATCTTTTTTTGCAGGTTGACCTTTTATCAAAGCCTGGCAAGTCTGCACAGCTAGAGAACATAGTCATCTGTTGGCTTTCCCTTCTGGGAAAGGCACTTCAAAGGGAGTCACTGAGTGCTGTAGCTGCATTTAAATAACTGCATTCATGGAGATGGCAGAGATGTTTTCTACAAAACATGAAGGCAACTGGCATGACCTGGGCCTCCTGGGATAACCTCCTGAATGTGCAAAAATCAGGGCAAGCTGCAAAACCAGGGGCCAAACCCCCAAACCGCTGATGGGTGGTACTTAAACCAGTCTCCCAGTCAGTAACCAAACATGCTTCTGATTCCCCACTACGGTCATCACCAAGCATAACAAAACAGAAATAGCCCCTTTTATTGCACACCAGCTCCTCTGGTCACCACCTAGCCACTGGGTCTCTTAAAGAAATAGGTTCCCCTGACCACAAAGAGTTAGCCACATCACCTAGAACAATATAGGCTTGGATCTTACCCAAAATACAACTCTATCAGCCAATCCTTTAGTAACTACAACTAAAGGTTTAATATACAAAGAAAAGAAACAGAATATGAAAGATATTAAAGAGCTAAAATGACTTAGAGTCCATAAAAATCAAGTCCTTGAAGAATCTGCAGTTTGCAGTTTGGTCCAACTCCTCTGGTATGCACCCACCACCTGGGGTCTCAGTCCTTTGTTCCGTCCCAGAAAATAGCTCTAGAGGAGGGTGTTGGTTGCAGACAGCCTAAAAACTGAAGACAAAATGGAGATGTGGCCCCTGCCTTTTATCACCTTTGACTTTCCGCTCTCAGAGTCCTTGCCAAATCAAAATGGAGCTGAGTCACATGCTCAGTCCGGGTGACTCATCAAACAGGTTTCTTCCTAGGCCGCTGTTGCTGTGTGCTCCCTTAATAGGCCATAAAGAGGACAGTGGTTTTGCAGACACCCAGTCTGGAATTCCCTTAGGATCAAATAACTTGGAGTAGGAATAAAACAAATATATTCTTAATTTCTAATACAGATGTGATACCTACAAATAAACCATATAATTATTTCTAGCAGATTACAGCCTTTCTACTGATACCAAACATGGCATATCACATATGGACCTTTGCAAATATGAAATATTAATCTGAAAAATAATCATAAACAGTCCCCTAGACCCAGACAGCGTCACAACTGGCACACTTCACTGGGAATTGCTGCAAGCTCCCTGAAGACTGCTTTCTTTGCACCATATCATCATATGTGCTGATCTCCTGGACTCAACAGGAGGGGCAGGTACCTGTCACTTCTCAGGATCTGCCCTCTATTTTTTGCCTCTGGTTAGTGGCTGAGCTCCCTCCATATCCCACTCACTGAAACTGGATGCGCCCTATTTCCACTGGAACCACTCCATGCTCAAAGTGCCTGTAATGGCACCCACTTCCCAGCTCAGGAGAGACACCCTTTCAAGCCATCTGCCCAGCTACTAAGGATTACTGTGCAGCATGGAGTCTCTCTGCACCTACTGCCTGTGCTCCTCTTCCAGCTTCTGCTGACTCAGAGCACGGAAGCAGCTTCAACCCTATCAGCCGCTTGTCTCCTCATTTCAAGCCCTGTGAAATATAGGCCCAGAAATATTTACAGTCTTTCCACCTGTCCCTGACCTTCAGCTTTTATTTGCGTGCCTATATTTTGTTCTATTCCAGGACTACAAGTTACATATCAGGGCAGTTCAATCTTTATGAGGATAAAGTGTTTGCAGTGCTCTTAAGCTGCTTAACGTAAGCATGTGTGTAAAAGATTAACAGCTGTATAAGTCAGAGCAGTTAAGTGACAACATAAAGAGGAAAGCAAGGGGAAAACATCATCAATCTAAAGCTGCACTAGGAATATTTGTGAGAATAGCTGAATGGAGAATAGCTGAATGGAGCTATCTGCCAAGTCCAACACAGTGTTTCAGTAGCACACAGGACTGACCCATGTTGGAACCATCTCATGGAAATGGAGGAAACAGACCCGCTTCTAAAAATCATCACCTCCACAGTCCTTGAATCTCTAGGAAAAAGGAAATTCTCCAGCTGTACCTTGGTATTTGTGACAATCTTTTTGGGTCCTGCTCAGTGCAGGCCTGCAAGTGGAGGAAGCAAGCAACAAAGTCTTTGCATATAGCAAAACATGGGCTTCCCAAGGCTATCAGAACGGCCCCCTTGAGATCAAAGCCAGTAAAGAATCTATATGTGCTCACATCAGAAAGGCCAACTTCAAGTTGGCTTTTTCCCTCTATGACAGATAAGTCGAAAAGAGCTTGTGCTTCATTTTGCTGATTCCATAGAGGTGGCTTTTTTTAAAAGATACTTTCCATGGTTTTGATAGATGTTGAGCCAAATGCGTGAATAAGCTAATTGTTTAGCCTGACCAGTCTGGGCACCTTGACATGACCTCGGATGAGACAAAGAGAAGCAAATGTAAGGAGGGTCTGAGGATAAGAGCAGAGATTGTGAAACCACTGCTCACTGACTTCCTCCCTCTGCAAGCCCACCACAGTCAAAAGCCCCACCGAAGATTTTAGTTATAAAACCTATGGGTATGGATGAAATCTGAGTCAGGTCACATTCTGGTACAGTGTGTCTAGATGTTAGCACAAAGGATAGGGGTTCAGACATTCGGAGCTTTATGTCTCAGCCTCCCTCCAACACAAGTGGCAGGTTGGGGCAATATTTCTTAATGAATGCTGGCAAAGCATTTTGACATCCTCCAATGCAAATGATTCTGGAAGCATAAAATACCATGATGCAAATGGAAATTGGCTCCAAATTATAATCACAGCCAAAACAGCAGTGCTCAAATGATGGGAAAAAAGGAATGGGACTATGACTGTCAAGTGGCTCACATTAATTTTACTAGTTGTGAGAAGTAAGAGGGGCATAAGACAAAAAGTGACGTAGTCCCTAAAAGTAGTAAGGGGGTCTGTCCCACCCAAAGTCCTTCTGTTGTCTGTGCACTGCAAAAGACTGCCGTAGATCTCTGATGGTTTATGACCATGAAAGAGGAAATGTGAGGCAGGGTAGGGCACCAAAAACTGTGCTGGATGTGACTGCACAGATGCTGGAGTTGTTCTTTGCCAATGTCAGAGCACAATAAGGCTGTGTTCACACAGCCCTCTTATTTCGAAACAACAGAGGTTGTTTCGAAATAAGATTTAGGCAGTTCACATGACGCACGGTTGTTTCGAAACAACGGGTCCCGTTGTTTCGAAACAACGGCGTTGTTTCGAAACAAGTTAAACCCCATGTGGAGACGAAACAACGTTGTTTCAAAATGATTGTTTCAAAACAACGCCGTGCGAACATGTTGTTTCGAAACAACAGTGACTTGTTTCGAAATAACTGTTGCCTGAACCTGCTATTTCACTTTGAGCTTCTTTCCTTAATTAAGTTATTTCAGAATAAGGTGTTATTTCAATACAAGTTGTTTCAAAACAACCATATCAAAATAACCCCCTGTGTGTGAACACAGCAGGGTGTCTTCACATTACCAGTAAAATCGAAACTGAGTCTTCCAGAGTCATAAACTTTCAAGTTAAAGGGAACCATCATGACCTGCACATTGCAGGCCACAGAACCAGACCCATCCACTCCTGTGATAGATGCAGACCCTCTGTTTGAGTTACAGAAGTCCTCAAATAATCATTTAAAGTCTTCAAGTTAGAGAGATTCCACCATTTACACAAATTTAACCTGAAAATGACCTATGCTACAAGCTGCAGAGGAAGACAAACCACACTAACCCCCAAGGTCTCTGCCAATCTGACCTGGGGGAAAATTCCTTCCCTTACCCAAGTATGGTGATCATTCAAATCCTGAGCATTTTGGCAAGACGCAGCAGCCAGGCACCTAGGAAAGAATGTGTTGTATTAACTCAGAATCCTCCTCATCATGTGTCCCATCACTGGTTGTTGCAGATATTTACTGCTAGCAGTCACAGATGGGCTATGTGTTATTGTAGGCAGTCTTATCATATCATCCCCTTCATAAACTTATCAAGCTCAATCTCCAAACCATTTAGGGCTTTTGCCCTCCCTGCTCCTTTTGGGAGGCTGTTCCAGAATTTCACTCTGATGGTTAGAAACCTTATCTAATTTCAACACTAAGCTTGTTGATGGCCAGTTAACATCTGTTAGTTCTTCTGTCCATCCTGGCACTGAATTTCTCTCTCTGATGTATTTCTAGAGACCAGTCATATCTCTCCTCAGCTTTCTTTTGGTGAGGCTAAACATGCCAAGCTCTTTGAGTCTCCTCCCATAAGGCAGGTTTTTCATTTCTTTGATCAACTTGTTAGCCATTCTCTAGCCTGTTCCAGATTGAATTTGTCTTTTTTAAACATGAGACCGGAGCTGCATGCAACATTCCGGATGAGGTCTCACCTACATCTTGTATAACGGTACTAACATGTCCCTATCTCTGCTGGAAATACTTCATCTGATGTCTCTAGAACTGTATTAGCCTTTTTTCATGGCCTCATCATACTGGCAGAGCATAGCCAGCGAACCAACCAACTCACCCAGCTCTTTTTCCTTCTCTGTCATTTCCAATCGATAGGCCCACAACAGTAGGCTAGGTGTCTGTTGCAGGAATGGGTGGGAGATTCTATGGCCTGCAATATGCAGGAGGTCAGATTAGATGATCATTTTAGTCCTTCCTGACCTTAAAATCTATGAATGTATGAACTTATTAAAAATTCTAATTAGTGCTTATGTTCATGATTTTGCGTTCTGTACTGTGAAATTTCATCCCTTCCTATTACTCCACTTTACAAGATCATTATCAAGTAGGCAACGTTCCAAAGCTGCAGATTGCAGGATGAAGCAGACATACCTGGCTGACCACATGAAACCCCATACCCATTGCTATGGCCTTTTTCTCATTTCTCCAATAAATTCTCCTTTTAGCATGAAGCAAGTATCTTTGGTGCCTTGTCTCCATCAGGACACAGATTGGAAAGGTTTCACTAAAATACAGCCTGTTGTACTGGATTCCTTTCCCCTTCATATTAGCCTCCCAGGGGATCCTGCCCATGGGTTCCCTGAGGGCGTCAAAGTCTGCTTTTCTGAAGTCTAAGGTCAGTATCCTGCTGTTCTCCTTTCTTCCTTTTGCCAGGATCCTAAACTCAAACATCTCATGGTCACTGCAACCCAGGTTACTACCCACTTCTAATTCCCTTAGCAATTCTTCATTGTTTGTGAGCAGCTTGTCAAGAGTAGCAGAGTCCCTAGTTGATTCCTTCAGTACTTGCACCAAGAAGTTGTCCACAAATTCTCCAAAAACTTTTGGATTGTCTGTGTGCTACTATTTTGCTCTTCCAGCAGCTGTCAGATGATTAAAGTTCCCCATGAGAACTCATGCCTGTGATCTGGAAACTTTCACTAATTGTCCGAAGAAAGTCTTATCTACTTTATCCTCCTGAGCTAGATGTTTTTAGTGGATGATTACCATGATATTACCCTGCCTGTGAAGATGGTCTTTCCTCTCTTCATTAGAAGGATCTTGTCTCTTTCTAGTAATCTTTCTTCCTAGAACAATATCCCATGTTTGAAGAATGCAAAACTGTCTCTCCAACACCACCTGTGTACCACACATTTACTTTTGCAGTTTGATGGTCCCCATCTAGACCTTTTCCTGCAACAGGGAGGATGGATGAGAACATCACTTGTGCCTCAAACGCCTTTATCTTTCTTCCCAGAGTCATGTAGTCTGCAATGATCTGCTCAGCTCAACATCATTCTTGGCAGCACCACTGGTGCCCACATGACGAAGTAGGACGAGGTAGAGGTCTGAGGTTGTATTGACTTTTACTAGGGCAGCCTCTGTGTCCGTGGCACAGTGAGGAACCAGTGTGGGTAGAGAAACCAGACATGAAAAAAGAACCTCAAACCCAACCCATGTGGGAGTGAAGAAGTCTCTCCTAATTTTGGTGATAGCAAGCACCAAAAAAGAGAAAACAGAGGAGGCCTGAGCCACACCCTACTACCATTCAATAAATGGATCCAGTTCTATGTTCCTTGTTGATGCAGATTGGCCTAGACCATTGGTTTCTGACCTGAGGTCCGTAAACTCCTGGGGGTGGGGGGGGGCACAGAATGGCTCCAGCAGGGCCACAGACAGGCTGGGAGTTTTTAGAAATTTCGCTCTGAGCATGCAGAGCATGCTCAGGGTAAGTAGCCTTGGGGGTGGCCAGGTGTCAGTAGCTCTGGTGGCCAAATAAGTGGGGAGGCAGAAGCCAGGGGGTAGGGGATGGGGAACCAGCAGGGGAGGTGGAGAGCGGGCTGGTGGGTGATGAACACGGGAATGGGGCAGGGAGCCATGGCTGCTCCCAGCTTCCTGGCAGGGGGAGTGATCCATAGCCACAGCGACTCCCCAGGCAGGGGGAGGGGGCCATAGCTTCAGTGGCCCCCACTCCCCAGCAGAAAAGCGGCACAGGCCAAATTCTGCGGCAGTGCCACTGCACAGTGGTGGCACCAGACACCCTGGGGGACGCAAAGTTTGTTTTAGTTAGAAAGGGGTACCCAGCCTTAAAAAGGTTGGGAATTCCTGGCCTAGACCAAATCAGAGGAGTTTGAAGTATAACAGGTTTCACAAACTTCCTCCAGTACCTGGTGTATCTTTTATTTTCCTGAATGAAGAACATGTTTTCAATCAATTCAAACCCACTTTTTTACCAAGAGAAGTTCATGAAATGCACACAATAATGATATCCAGGAACAATAAGTAGGCTGTTGTTTTTTGTCTCAGCAGAAATACAAATAAGTCTTGTCTGGTGATCAGTTGCCTTAGAGATGCAAGAAGACTGGGAACTGATGTTCCACACAGAGACTATTGGACCAAATTCAGTTTTCTTTTCCGCTGGTTTAAACCAATCTTTCAGTATTTCTAAGGCAACTACCATGGTACCTAAGTATAAGCCTATCTCAGATTCAGGGTTGTCACTCTAGAGTCTAGATTTACAGCTTGGTGACTGAAAGCCCAATGTGGGCCAGTCTATTGAAGAAAGCATATGGTATTCACTGATGCCAGTCAGAACCACATTCTTTTCTGCATCTTCTGGAACCAGTGGGGACATCTGATCTGTGCTAGTATACTCAACTCACCCAGATTCCATTCAGAGCATGCATTGGTTTGGTGGACACTTCAGAGCTAAACCACACTAAGCCAGCATGGTTGGTTCATTGATTGGCTCATTAGTTAACATGGACCTGTTTGTCATCTATTTCTCAGAGCTAGCAGGGCACAAATGGTCACTCAGTTTGTCATGACTGGACTGACATAAAGGATCAGTCCATCTGTTGAAGCGGTGGGCAAACTTTTTGGCCTGTGAGACACATCTGCCTCTATGTGGGTTGAAAGGGATGAGGATGGGAGCGGCAAGCGGCTGCCACACTCTGGCAAGGACACTGCTGGGCTCATATGGTGGGGGCTTGGGGAGAAAGAGAGCCGCTGCCATGCTTCGGCCAGGCCCAGCTCTCACAGGCTGCATTCATGGGCTGCAGTTTGCCCGCTTCTGATCTATTTTTATGTTCACAGCTCACACATAGAGACGTTAGATAAAGACTTAACTACTTTTGCCACAATTGTGCAAGCTAACACAATTTCATTGCTTAGAATTCACAATGATCACAAGCAGGAACCCAAATAAACAACAACAAAGCTGACTGCAAGCAGGGCCAAAGAAACTGTCCAAATTTAAAGTGATAGGTTTTCATTTTTTTCCACAGGTTTTCAATACAACAAATTTACAAAGGGAGCTGTACTAGCACAAATATGTGTGAAGTGAATTTGAAACTCAATTATTCACTCAGTGCAAATTTCTAATTGTGCAAATTGTGTATTTGATTGTAACATCCCTTATATAAGTCATCACATCATGGAGCAAAAGCTAAATCATGTGACATTTAATTAAGCAATGCAGCAAGGATGTTCAGATTCTAATACTGAATATTCACATGAGACTTTAAGTTGTTCATAGATGGGAAACACTCACAAAGAAATCCATGGATTATTTCAGTAACAAGACGTGAGACATTTGGAAAATGTGCATCAGCATCTTCCAAACAGAAAATGAGGCAAAGTTTAACCAATTAATTATCAGCTATCAGTTATTCATGTAGATGTAGCCATAATAAAGAGATTGCCAGAGATTCTTTGTGAGACATGCAGAGTGTGTGTAATGCTATAAATTGGCATGCATTAGCAAAAGAAATCTGGGGAAAATTAGCCCCAGTGAGAGGTGACCATTCACAAAATTGATGTCCTCTACTCATTGAACAATTACAACAACGTAAGGTTACTCACACCGCCCCTTCTGATGTGAATGGATCATCCTTATGGGAGAGCAACATCTCCTGGGCTTTATCAGTTCTTAGCATTGAGGTTGAGGCCAGAGAGCAATTAATACCAGCTGCCTTGGTGGTGGGGGCTTATTCTATAGACACTTGGCTAGTGATAAATAACCATGTGACCACTTCACCTAGGGCACAGTAAGTGAGCAATTTGTCTATAGCAGGAAGTATTCATTGCTTCTGGCCTGGGCATGGGTGGTAAAGACAGTCTGGTGATGAAAAGCTCCATATCCCATTATGAAACCCCTTTGAACCATCCATTATTCTTGGCCCTGCCACTGACTTACTGTGTCACTTTGGGGCAGTCACCTTTATTCCTTGTGGCCACTGCATTCTCATATGAACAATGGACTTAAAGATACCTACTTCAGAAGGGAGTTGTGAGTCTTAACTAATGTTTGCACAATGTTTGGCCCAATAGGGCCATGACCAAGGGTCCAGGGGGCTATGGCCATAATCACCTTGAAGATCTTCAATATGATTCATTTATGAGCTTAACAACAATGGTCCTATGCAGCGAGTCAGGCACATACAGTGCAGTCAGTCAGAAACGTGTAAGTACAACTAATAAGTTCAGAGAGGGGGGAAAAAACCCAAAGGACCAATCATCACAGCACTGCTCCTTAAAGTGCAATCAAGTCAGACTTTGTCTGTTCATTGGGATGAGCTTATTTAGGAGTACACCAGTGTCAAATCTGAGCCAATCTCTGATCCTATTTCCATTCTTAGTAAGCATCCACCTGACCGCTGACACATTCCAATAAGTGCTGACCCTGCCATTTTACTACAGTCAGATTTTCAGATGACCAGCACCCACACCTGGAGGTGGATTTTCAGACTAGATTAGTTCCCATTGATCTAAATAGGAGTCAGGAAATTTTCAAAGGTACAGAAAGCAGTTGGGCACCTAGGCCCAGATCCTCAAATGTATTTCAGTGCTTAACACCCATTGCACCTCTGAGGATTTGGGCCATACTGTCTATTGACTTCCCAGGAGAGTTAAGTTCCAGCCTGCCATTAGTTCCCTTGATTTCCAAGGGCTCCACACTCTGCAGCTTCTGTTGCAGTGCTTATGGCCAGATTTTTAAATGAACCCAGATCTACTCAGTGTCAGGCATTGAGGCTGTGCTACTCACCTATTCAGTTGACTGTGCAGAGAATCACTTGGATGTATCAAAGCTTCCTTGTTTCCATCTCATTGCCCTCTGTTATGCACTGTACTTTAACTCTGCTGCCAGGAACATCATCCAGTCCTTGGCTATGTCTACACTAGCAATTTAGTTCAAGTTAAGGAGGCTTAATTTACACTAAATTAGCACATGGCCAGACTAGCCTGTCCTTACTTTGAACTAAGAAATTCCTTAGTTCAAATTAAGGAACGCTTAGTTTGAACTGGTAAATACCAATGGTGAGTTTGAACTATGCGCTTAGTTCAAATGTTGGTTTGAACCTAAGTACAGCAAAGACTCGAAGTAACCCTTAGTTTGAACATACTAAGTTCGAACTAAGCCAGTTAGTTCAAACTAACAGCTAGTTCGAACTAGTCCACGCTGTTAGGAAAACCTAAGAAGTTCACAGTTAGTTTGAACTAACCTGAGCTTAGTTTGAACTAAGCTTGAACTTATTAGCTTGAACTAACTTGGGCTAGTGGAGAAAGAGCCCTTGTGAACTAGCCTCGGACAATGTCTTCCTGCTATGCCCAACAAAATCAATGACTTTGTCCTGCAAAAAGGTTTCTTAAATCCACACTAGAGGGCAGCAGAGAAGCTGACAGCCTGCATTTTTGCGCCCCCAAGGAGCAGCCAGGCCTGGTCAGTGCAGAATGGTGAGCTCTCCATGGTAGTCTGTGGACAGGTTAGGTTTTTGCAGTGGGTCTGAACTGTACGGACAGTAGCACAAGAGCTGCGGGGCTATGTCTCCGCTAGCCAAAGTTAGTTCAAACTTGTTAGTTCAAACTAATACATTCAAGCTTAGTTCGTACTAACCTTGAGTTAGTTTGAACTAACTGCGAACTTCTTAGTTCGAACTAACAATGTGGACAAGTTCAAACTAACTTAGTTCGAACTAGTCCATGTTGTTAGCTCGAACTAACTGCCTTAGTAAGTTCGAACTAAGGGTTGGTTTGAGTCTTTGCCATACTTAGCTTGAACTAACCGTTGGTACTTACCAGTTCAAACTAAGCATTCCTTAGTTCAAACTAAGAAATTTCTTGGGTCAAACTAAGGAAAGGCTTGTGTGCCCATGGGCTAATTTAGTTTGAATTAAGCCTCCTTTAGTTGAACTAAATTGCTAGTGTAGACATAGCCCTGGTGTCTTTCCCCACTGAGGCATGTGGGGCCCAGTTAAAATGCACATGCATTAAAAATAAAGTTTTCCTAGTTTGCCACATGCCTGATAGAGTTCCTCAAACCTCAGTCTCTGAGCTAAAACAAAATGTATTTGGTTTTTCTTTTCAGTTACAGGGCTGCTGTTTCTGTTGGGACAGTGGAGTGATGTACAGGATGTTTTAAAATTATTAACTTGTTTATTGTGGCAGCACTCAAGGGCCAACCAAGAATGATGGCCCTGTTAGTCCAGGTGCTAACAAACACAGAGCAGCAGATGTGCCCTGCCATTTCTGTAGCTAGTGTGAGGATAATTTCCCTCAAATAACATGCAAACACTTATACACACACACATTTGCACACGCATTCACATTTATGCTCATACATACCACTAATAGACATGAGTAGACACCCATCCATGCCCACACTTCTCCACATCCATGCAACACACCTACCATCATACACATGGACTTAGTATCGGGTGGCAAATGATAAACAGAGAACTAAAACTCAGGCCCTTGCCAGGATTACTTTGCAAGCCCTTTGATTGTGCATGAGTTGGTTAGGGTACCTTAGCTTTTTGGGGAGGAAGCTTTCAAAAACAGGGTTTGATAACAGAGATATGGTATGTATAAAAGATGCTTTCCACAGTCTAGCAATGTTGGCTTATTTCAGAGGAAGCAGCTAAAACAGGGTTAGTGGTTTTTATTCACAAATCCCTGGAAACTGCTTGACATTTCACCAGATCACTGTAGTGACAAACTGACTTTTCAGTTCAGCACAGATGTGCTCAAGGCATCACTAGGAATTCAGCTTCATGGGGCATGCAGATGTGCCCAAGGCATTACCAGAAGTGCATCCCTCACTGACGTGAGCGGCCTCAGGGTGACACTAGAAATGTTTCTCACCAACATGTGCACATGATCTGGGTGATGCTGGAAGATCAGCTGTTATAGGTATAATCTGGGTCTGGGAACAGCTGGGCATTCTGTTCTCCTGATCAGGGCCTAGGCATTGCTAGGAATTCATAGTCATGGGCCTCTTCTTGTGCCACTGGAGGTTCAGCCAGTGTTCTGCCAGGTTGTAGAGCACCATATAAAGATCTGCCTTGTCTGTGATTTTAATTCCTTTTTGCCTATGGGTCTCAACAAGATTCTCTATGTTGCAGAGTCTCTTGTGGCAATGTGCTTACTGTATTACCACTGACTGTAAGGGCAGTTTGCTTCAAGACAAACCTAGGCACATGAGGAACTGCAGTTCCCTGGTTTCTTGTTATGAACAGCTGTTTCTTATTGCACCATGTGTCTGTCTTCTACATATACAGCTCCTTGTGGGTTTAGGATGCTTTGTCTTTTTATATCTCTGGGAGCCTCTTTAGGATCTTTATGCATTTGTTGATTGCCTAGCTTGGCCTACCAGCACACCAGGGATGGGAAATGACAGTGAAGGAAAGGGTAGCATTGTTTCCTGCATTAACCTCTTATATGCTGCAGGGAGTCAAACTGGTGTGTCAGGCTAGATTCTATTAATCTTCACATTTGTATTAATGAGTGCCCCGGCACAGTGCTATGTTGCGGGGAGTGACATGGACAAGTCAATTGGGGATGCTGTTCCCAGTGAGTCAGGACTGAAGCCCAGCATGGGTGCAGGGGGCACTGTGTTTTGGAAGGCACCATGCTTTGGCAAAAGCATAGCACTGAAGTTCCTGGTTGCTCATGTCATTGAGGTCTCATGCATTGAAAGACAGGTAGTGAAAGCTGGGACCCACGGTCCCACGGCTTGGGGCAGGCTGAATTTGGGCTGGGGGGAGCTAGGTGAAGCAGGGAGGCTTCCAGAGATGCAGGGGAGAGGATCATGTTGCATGGCTTGAGGACAGAAGAGGAGGTCTCTTGGAGTGCAGCACACAGACGGGATGGATCAGGAGATTGATAGAAGAGCCTAGATGGAGACTGTTGGACAGGGAAGAGCTCAGGGGCCTCCTGGAGGGTCACAGAGAAAGGCCCACCCATGGGGAAGATGCAGGGATGTGTATGGAAGGACTCAAGGGCCCAGCGGCATGACAGATGCTGGAGAGGGGAATCAAGACTTAGCAGGGAATGTGGAGGAGTCTTGGGCATGTCATGGGAGGAGTGAGCCCATCACTGAGCCTGGCAATAATGGCTGCTTCAGCTCTACGTGACTTCTAGCCCATTTATTCCACAGCCTGACTGAGCTCAGCTCCTGCCTGCCTGTACACTAACCTCTTCTAGTCCTCTCGTAGGACCTGGCCCCAACTCCCCCAGTCCAGAGCTGTGCAACACAACTCGTCAAGTGCACTGGGGTACATAGGCTGTCTGTTGGCACAATGCACCTGGCTGCTTGCCAGGCCTCCCCAAACTGCCAGGCTCCCCACACAGAGCTGCCTGGGGGCAGTGCTCAGAGCAGGGTTCAGGCTGGGTGGAGTTCTGCTTCAGCTGTCATCAGGAGCCTTATGGCTCAAGTGCCGTGTGCCAGCGGTCGGGGCGCCTGGCTCTGCGGCAGCCTGCCTGCCCCTGAGGCTGCAAGCGGTTGCTCCCTCCCTTGGAGAAGATCCAGACCCGTGTCATTACCATGAAATTAAATGACTCTAGGAGAGTGTGTGTGTGTGTGTGTGTGAGAGAGAGAGAGAAAGAAAGATGCCAGAGGTCAGCAGGCTCCCTCTGGGGAGGGTCTTTAAGAGAAGGGAGAGGAGATGCTGTGATGCACCCTTCAGGACACTCCTTAGATCATGCCTTTGGGGACACACCCGCAGATTCCCAGAGCTTGGGAGACCACCTGGCGATCATTATTAATCTCAAGGAATCCGTCTGTTCCTGCCCCACTGGTCTGGGCTCTTTTGTGGTGAGGCATTAGTGCCCTGAAGCAGACCATGCACACCGAGAGAAAGTGGCACTCTTGGAGGGACAGCAACACAAGAGCCTCCCTACCTCCTAGGTCCCCCCATAGTGCTTGGGGAGTGTGTGCTGTCCCACTGTTTTGGACAGCGCAGTCTGCTACGCTAAGCTGGGGCCCTTGCTCCTCCTCCAGCCTCCCAGCCTTTGGGAGGATCCTGTGAGATACACAGAAGGGAGCAACTGCTGTTGCTTTGCCTCAGTTCACCACACTCATGCATGGTTTGGCTGGATTCAAGTTGTCCCTAAAGGGCAAGAGAGACAGCCCCGTGGGGGCCAGTGATTGAAGGTTTCACCCACTACCTGGAGAAAACTCTTCCAGAGTTTTAGTTGAAACAGGTATGGGGAGCAGGCAAGCAATCATGCATATTCCCCCATCTCTGTCTGGGACCTATTTTGAACACAAAGGGCTGGATTTTCCCACCCAGCTTCTGTTTCCGTGTTTGCAGTTTGTGGCTGCAGATTCCATCGCTTCCCACTCACACCTGAAATCTTTCAAGGGCCCTAACTAGCAGCCACAGTTATCTGTGCCCATAAAACACAGACCCGATTAAGGTCTGACTTGTGGTGCCAGGAGACTCATCCTGTCACTGCCAAGTGTTCTTTCCTTCCAGTGCCAAGAGCCACATCTCAGAAATCTGCCTCGGGTCGCTATTTACAGAACTGCCAAGAGAAGTGCAACATACTCTGTGGGGTGGGGCCACATCCACACAAACTCTTTGCTTTAAAATTGCCCCCAAAGCATGCTGGCCTTGCGGTTTCCTCTTAGCGCAATTAGAGGGTCTCACTCTTCTCCCACCCCTGTGCACCTGACAGAGATGGCCAGCAGTGAGTGGGATACCTGTCCAAAGGAGAATCCATCTGCTGAAAGGAGCGAATCCCCACAGGGTCATTTACTCCCAGATCAGCCAAAGTCTTTAGCCCTCCCACCAGGGTTGACCATGTGAGGAGCTGCGCACCCAGAACTCAGGAACCATGGGCTGAGGTCTGACTAGATGATCAGAACAGTCCCTTTGTGACAGTCTCAATGGTCACCTGGGAGCAAAAAGAAGAAGCTGCCAACCCCAATTCACCATGCTCCTGCGAGGTTGCTGGGGGTGGGAGAGGTCTGTTGTCTGTTGTAAACCAGACCTGGCTCAGGAATGGAGACACCAAATCAAATAGGGAGGCTGAAGGAGTGCCAAGGGGAAAACAGTTCCAGAAAGGGGCAAGTAGAGCAGTTCCCATGAGGAAAACTTGCTGAATTTGGGGAGGATTCCCCTAAACTCCTACCTCAGCTGCAGGCTACAATGGCCACCTGCCGCCATCTCCTGAGATGCAGAGAGCTCTCTTCCTTAGTTTACAGAGTCATCTTGAATGTTTGTATAGACTCTTCCACCAAACCTTACCTTTTCTAAACTCCATGCACACAGGTCCTGCCAAACCACCCTCACAGCCATGGGAACTAGCCCTTCCACAGCTCATCTTCATTGTGGATAAATCTCGCTTTGATGCTAACGTGTTTGGCAGCCATTCCTGCAATTCTAGCAAGCTGGCCCTGGAGCATCTTACTTCAGGTTTATTCAGTCCTTAATCAGGCAAACCTCTCAGTGAGTAAAAGCTGAGTAAATGCTTGGGATTAGGAACCTAACTCGAGTACACAGCCCAAGAAGATCAGATCTGCTAGACCTCAATACCTTGTCAGCCACAAAGTGCAGAAACTGAAGCCCCCAGGTGATCTAATCCAGATTGGCTACCAAGAGAAGCTTGTCTGCCTTATTGGCAATAGTGGTGAACACTGTATGCTTAGCGTGTGTATTTTGTTTTTGTAATTGGTAATAAGGATATTACTGTCTAAGGCTCCTTCACTGGTAAAAGATCCTGCAAACCTCCAGAGAATTACACCCGGAGCCCTAAGGACGGGGAAGGGGTGGGTACTTCAGTTAACCAGGTTACACCCAGAGCATTGTGGCCTGGGAATGATTGACCCTGATTGAAGTGTGAATTGGATGAAGGTAGGTGCCTTTCCCCTTGGGGCCTATGGATTGAGGAAGAGTGGGGTTGCCTTTATTGGGTTATATCTTCTCCCCCTAGGGATTGGGCTAAAGGTAGGGTGCCTTAGTGTGCAGGTCAGAGTGCATAGGTGCCTCTAGTGGTACCATTGCCTTACTCTTCTCATTTGTGTGCATGGAAGGGTGGGTTTCTGGCTAGCTGCAAAGATGAGTGTCCTTTCACTCTCCTCATGGGTGCAAGGTGGGGTGGGGGGAGCAGGTCCACGTCTCTGCTTCCTCTCTGATCCTCCTCACCTGAGGGGCCATTAGCCAATGATGCACCCCAAGCTCAAGTAAATCACAGGCCTCCAGGGCTATGTCTACATCTAAAATTTTAGTTCAGACTTGCTAGTCCAAGCTAAAGAAGTTTGAGGTTAGTCCAAACTAACCTCAGGCTAGTTTGAGCTAACCACAGACTTTTGATTTGAACTGACACTTAGTTCAAACTAACTGCAAACTTTTTAAGTTTGAACTAAGCCTTAGTTCATGCATTGCATGCACGTAATTCGAACTAGAGTAAGTCCAGACCAGTGCCAGGTCTTACTAGTTCAGACTATGCTTTGCCTAGTTCAAACTATGAAATTTCTTAGTTCAGACTAGGCAAAGTCTAGTATAGCCATGGGCTAAATTAGTCTGGACTAAGCTTCCTTACTCTGGACTAATTTGCCAAGGTAGACATAGCCCAGGATGCAAACAATAAGTTTGGTTCTGCCTGAGACTGACTCTCTAACACTGGCTGTAAGACTGACATCTTCTGTGGATCAGGCACAGAGCAGGACCTGTAAGACACTGAGCGGGGGGTGGGATCTGTAGTGTCTGCTGATCATGGAGTACTTAACCAAGGGCTCTGTTCTATTCTGTGATTGTGCATGACAATAAAATATCTCTGCTTGCGAAGCTCAGCCCTCAAAGGCACAGTTGCCAATACCACAGTTCAAAGGCGGATTATGTGAAAAAACCCACCTGGTGCTCTAGTAAACTGGCCAGGAACACAGTCTTTCCTTTCCTGTGAGAAGGTGGTGACCAGGGCATTTCACTTATGGATCATGAGTGCAACAGCTGTTGCTTTGCCAAACAATGAGATACTTAAAGGAAACATGGGGAGGCAGTGTGCCTGAGGAGCCTGAGTGAGGAGTGAGGTAGCAGCTGATCACTCAGTGATAGGACCATGGGGCCCACACCCAAGGTGCTGTGAAGAAGTTGGCATAGACCACTGGAAAGGCTCATGGTGTGGTTATATACAGTACCTGAAGGGATGTTGTCCCTGATGGTCTGATCTGGAATGGCAAATCCTACACTTATAGAAAGGAACAGTCAGTCCTATATGGACCAGAGAAGAACTGGGATGCACACTGGGGCTCCACTCAGTACAGGTCAGAGATCTCCCTGCTAGGGGCACGTTCCCCCACCTATAAGCAGCCTGTTGTTATGAGGTGGTCAAGTCAAGTGGGCAGAACAAGCATCTAGGTTGGGAAGGAAGGCAGACGGTCAGCACCAGATTCAACCAGGGCCAGTGGTCAAGCCAGAGTCAGGGTGAAGAATCAACACTAAGGGTCAGAGACAGGGTCAGATACCAAATATGAACACCAAGTGTCAAGTTGGAGCTGGGGGGTCAAAGCCAGGACTGGTAAGTGATGATTGGAACTAAGGCAAGTGGAAGAACTGGAGAAGGAAGAATCAGACACTGAAGAGGAGCACAGCGGGAATGAGCAAAGGCAGGGTGAAACAGGAGCCAGGAGCACAGTCGGGTACACACAGCAGGCACCAGTGCAGGCATAGGAGTAAATCCTCTGTTGTTCAGAAACCTTCCTGTGCTTCCTTCTGGCTTAAATAGCATGACTAGACTAATCAATAGAGCTGAATGGTCCTGTAATCAGAGCTTTGACTGAGGTTGTAGTCCTTTTTGTTTCTCAGCCTGCCAGGTTTCAGCATAGACTGGGTGGAGGCCGGGATTTGATGCCTCTTTGGGAATTCCCAGCTCTGCATGCAAGGCATGAGATACCATAGAGCCCCTGGATTAGAAGGGATTGCAAGGGTCACATAATCTAACCTACCAAAATGTAGGATTTGTTCTTTCTAAACCAACCAAGCCAGATGGCCAGCCAGTCTCTGGTAAAAAAAAAATAGCTTCCGTAATTCCCAAGGCAGTCTGTTCCATTGTCCTACTGATCTTGCAGTTAGGAAATGTTTCCTGAGATTTAGTCTAACTCTGCTATACTGTAGCTTGAGCCGAATGCCTCTTGTTTTGCTCTCTGTGCTAAGAGAGAACAACATTTCTCCATCTATTTTTGTCTGCCTTTCAAGTACTTGAAGATATGCTATCACTAAATGTACCCGGTTCCTTCTGCCTTTGCTAATGTGGCTTGCATTCCATCCCTTTGATCATCTTTGTTGGTATGTCCACACGCACTGTTTAAATTGAAATAACGCTGGTTATTTCGATTTAAAAAATGGTCGGTTCACACGATGTTCCCTTATTTCAAAAGGAGGAGCTCCCTCATTTCAACATAAGGAAAGTTATAATGACATAATAAAACCTAGTATTATATCGATATGACGGTTAAATTGAAATTGTTATTTCGAAATAACACAGTGCGGACATGTTATTTCAATTTAACTGTTAAATCGATTTAACACTTTTTGCCCTTCTCCTTCCCAGCTGCTTTCTTTTTTCTATATATTGGGTGGGGGCATGGCCCAGTGCGGGGGCCATGTTGCCACACCTCCCATGGTGCCCCTCTCCTGAATCAAAATAGCAAGTCCTGTGTCTGGACATGCTATTTTGATTTGGTTTTTTTTGGTGTGGACCTGTTAAATCGATTTAACTTGAATTGATTTAATGATTTTATATCAATTTTATTAAATCAATTTAAGTTAAATCGATTTAACTGCCTGTGTCTGGACATAGCCTGTCACTCACCTCTGAACCTTTCCATTTCCTCCTTTCTATACATTGGTGATCAAACCTGGACATAGTACTCCATCTGAGGCCTAACATGCACCAGTCAGAGTAGTACTATCACCACCCATGACTTGCTCAGTTAAAGGAACTAAATTGAATTTCCTTTTTTGCAATAGCATCGCATTACTTACTCATGTTGATGTTGTGATCCACCACAACACACAGATTGTCCTCAGCAGTGCTGCTGCCAAGCCAGTTTCTCCCATTCTGTATATGTGCATTTGTTTATTCTTCCCTAAGTGTAGCACCTTACATGTAGCACCTTTGGAACTTGGCACCTTACATTTGTCCTTGCTGAATTTCAACTTGTTGGCTTGAGACCAGTTTTCCAATATATCAATATCATTCTGAATTTTAGCTCTATCTGCCAAAGTACTGGCAACAGCCACCCTCTCCCAACTTTGTGTCAGCTGCCAATTTGATCAGTATGTTCTCTATTTCTACAGCCAGATCATTGATAAAGATGTTAAATAACACCAAACCCAGAACAGATCCTTGTGGAACCCCGACCCGAGACCTCCTTCCAATCTGATGTCATTCCCTTAAGAGTCACATTTCACTGTTGTTTAACCCATTGTTGAACCTGCTTTTCTCCAGCTTACTTATCAGAGTATGATGTGGGACTGTATCAAAATCCTTGCTGAAGTCCAGGTATATCATGTTAGCAGCATTGCTCCTATGCACCAAACCAGTTACCCTGTAAAAGAAGAAAATCAAGCAGTTTTGGCATGTTTTGTTCTTAGTAAATCTATGCATCTCACAACAATCACCTCCAAGGAGCCCACACCAGCTGGAGGAGCTCTCTTGCTGATGAAACTGGTCAAGATGAGGGAGTGCAATAAAAGCCACAAACAACTCAATAATCTTGGGGGGTGGGGGTGAGAGAAAGGGAAAGGGCCTTGGCACCATGTAAACATTGTAAAAGGTCATAAAAGCAAAACAAAGCCATAAAGAGAAATTTCAGAGGTGACTGAAAGGTGGGGAGCAAAAGGCAAAACTGCCAACAGTCAGAATGCCAGAGCTAGGCTAGGTCAGATTAGAGAGTGAGGGTTTTGATACAGGAGGGAAGGTGATAAAAAGAGTTTTCTGACAATGCAGAATGGAGAGACAGATGCAAGGAGGGCCCAGCTGGATGGAACCTGCACTACAGACTCAGAGACTGAACCTCCACTAGCTTGCGATTGTGCAGTCATTAACACTCCCACTGACTTCTTTAATTGGATAGCATTTTCCCGTCACTCTGAGCTGCTGCAAATGACACAAGGGGTCACACAAGGAGTGGAAAAGCAGTGGGGCAGAAGGAATTCTGGCAATGCTGCAAGGGCCTACAGAAGAGCATCTTTCTCAACTAAGGCAGGTAGTGCATGGAAGGGCACTACACTTTCTCATGCCATGTTCCCAGATTCCACAAAGATGGTGCATGAACTGAACAAACACAACAGTCACCTTAAGAGAACAGGTGGACACACCGTGTCATGGGATATTCTGAACTGGAGAAGAGAGTGCACTAGAGAGCACACAGGGAGCAACTTTCCTCTGGCCTCAGAGGACTGGACCAGTGATAATTTAACAGCCCTTTGCTATCTCTAACTTCTCTGAGTCAAAGGCCAAAAGCTGCTGGAGAGACAAGAAGCCCTGGGGCCATGTCGCCAACCAACCTTAGACTACATGATAAGGAGGTTGATGAAAGTGTCTCCAACTTCTGCTGATGCAGAAATTGAGCATTCAGCAACCCTCTCCATGCCCTAGTGCTCTTATGACTTGTCTCTACTACAAGCCCTAGAGTGTTGCAGTGGTACCAATGTTGCTGCACCACCACGGTGCACCAAGTGAAGATGCTTTATGTGCTGATAGGGGAGAGTGCGCACAGCAGCATAATAAAACCACCTCCATGAGTGGCAGTAGCTCTGTCAGGGGGGAGATGATCTCTCGCCATCCACACTGGCACTTAGGTCCTTACATCGCTTGGGTGTGGCTTATTCACACCCCAGAGCAAAAGAAGTTATACTGATGTAAGTGGTATGTACAAGCCCTTTTTAACTACTCTGTGACCCAAAGAGCTGCGAACAAGTCATCCTTCCAGAGCTCTGCTAATTATTAAACATACACCTGTTAAGCTTAACTGAATGGCATTTGCCAATGACTTGCAAGAAAGAGTAGTGGGAGAGACCTGCACAAATAACTACACGGAAACACTGCCAGGAATGAATGGTAATAGGGTTTGTTTGCTCAGTCCATTTGGTGAGAAGTTCAAATGTGTCCATTATGCTGGAGGTGAGTTTGTCCCTAACAATGCCAGTTATCAGCCGCCCTCCATCCCCTGCAACTTGCAGTAGCTTTTATGAATCATGAAGTCACCAGGAACCAGTCTCCTAATGCACTTCAGTGCAACGTCCATCAGGGACTTTTCACACACACTATGCAGGAAACTCAGGCCATTCAAGAGCCTGCTGTTGCCATGTGGCCTTTTGCATTTAATAATGCTAGTATTTAAAAAAGGCTTAATTAGGTCTGAGGTGAATGTGGATGCATTACTGTCTTTGCTGCTGCTTTTGTTAGATCAGAGAACAAGGCATATAAAACCACTCTCAGTCATGAACAGCAAGAGTTAAGGCTCTGGCAGCAACATTAGCTGAGCGCATTGCATATACACAGCACTTTCTATTCCTGTTTTTCTAGGTCAGTGCATAGCTTGACACATCACTATTTATGTTGTAAAGTGCGGGTCCCAAAAACATGCAGGAGGTGCACCTTGGTTGAACCAGTGGTTGCTGCTGGAAACTTTTGCATTTCCAAACAGATTATCTTTGTGCAACTTTAATACTTTATTAGTCCTTTACAGGCTTTGCATTTAATACAAGTGTGTCAAACTCATTTGCTATGGCAGGCCAGATTCGACTTAAATGTATTTCAAGTGGGCCTGTACATACCATAAATCGAAATATTAGGACACTCTTGCAGCATTGTGGAGCACTGGGGATGCGAGACTACTTTCTCTCTCTCACTGTTAGGGAGACAGTATGGTTCCACAGAGCTCAGTCATGGGCTGGATAGGAGAGGTTCACAGGCTGCATTTGGTCTGCAGGCGCATGTTTGACACTCCTGATTTAATACATGTGTAATATAGCGGGTGACATTTCCGCAGCAATTCTTACCACACATCAATCAGTTAACTCCATATAGCTGGAGTGTGCACTCTTGTCCCATTGCAGTCTGGACAACGAGCCTCATCCTTGTTTAGAACAAAGAACATTCAACCTTTAAGTTTAGACTATGCACCAAACAGAAGTCACTGAATCTTCATCCTTTCTTATTGGGCAAAATGTCATTAACAAAAGACGACTGCAGTCTCCATCAGGGAGAGACAACAGAATATCCTTCCCAGAAACTCAAAGTGAATACAGGTAGGACTTTTTTTATAAGGCAATCAGAAAGTGTAGTTAGGAGAGATGGCCAGGAAACTGTTTACATTAATTTGTTCAGTTTCTCATTAAAATGATTGAAAACCTGAAATCTGAAATTGTCCTCTTCTAGCAACTGAAAACCAAAAAGTTTCAGCCAGTTCAGCCAACATGTTGGGTTTCGTTCCAAATTTTTGTCTGGCAGGCTGAAATCATCCAGATTTTAGCTGCTAAAAGCCAAACACATTAAAAACATTTTTAGGTTTTGGTCACTAGAGAAGTTAAAATGTTTCAGTTTTCAACAGAAACCCTAGGAAAAAATCCTCAAAAATGTCTGTTTCCATCAAAATTTCCATTTTAATGAAAAATCCAATTTTGGTCAAAATATTATGAACAAAAACCACAGACAGCTTCAGCAATGAGACTGTATTAAACCATGAGCTTTATGGGGGTAGAGCCCTTAGCCTTCCCCATGTTTCTGGAGAGTGCCTATCACATCTTTAAAAGCAATTAAATGAACAAGGAGCTGACACATTCTCCTGTTGTGCATAACTCTACTGTCAGACACCAGATATGGAAAAAGGAGAAAGTAAGCACTTGCTCAAATATACTAGTGAAAAGTTGACATTGAGCTTAGGTATAGTGGCCTAAGAAAAAGGAGTTGGCTCCTTACCCAAACCTCCTGGCCAGGGCAAAGGCCAAAGGGGATGAAGGGATTAGGAGCTGCTAAATATATGACCACAGGGTAGACCCAGAAGTAATTTTCAGATGGCTTATATCTCTCCCAAGAAGGCATTCATAGCCCTTCCCTTGGGCAGCTTTGCAAAGAGAAGAAGCTGATCTGGTTTTAAACTATTTTTCACCTGAGACTAGGAAGTGCCCCTGCCCCCACCACACCATGTACCTTGGCCCAAAGAAAGATACTGTCAGATGCACCCTTGTCTGGGGTGTGAATGGCCTGCATTTGGGAGAAGTGTGGAAAAAGCAATGTATAAATTCGGGGGCTAGTGTCTTTGCTCAAAGCCAAAACAATGCTTGGAACATTCAACAAATGACAGGGGAGGTCTTTTATTTTAAGATTACTCTGTGCAATGTCACACAATAATATACACTCCTGCGATAAGGAATCTTAATAATACTTTGCTTTCTGCCAAGAATAGAGCCCCTATCTACAAACCCCACCGCTCTAATCAAGGGAAACAAAGCAAATATATGAACATAACAAACCCCGGAGCTCAGGAAGTATTTGAATTCAGGAAAGACTAAATATTTAGCTTGTAAGGATCAATGTGTCCTGGAACGTATGGGACACTCCAGGAACAGACATCCATTGTCCTGGGGCTGGAAAAGGGAACCCTGTCCTGCCATAGAACTTACCATAGCCTCTTCCCTTCCTACTCCACCATCCTCCCCACTGGATGGACTCTGAATGATGTGGATTCCAGGATCTCTGGGGCAGGCATTTTACATCCAGAAGTAGTCCTGAGATATGTAGCAAGTCAGGGTGTTAGCACATTTACACCTGAAATGGGGCATTCTCTGTTATGCTGTGTATCAGACAAACAAATACCTAGTAGTAAATCCCTATCCAGGCCAAGGTCCATGTGATTTTTATTAGGTGCTGCACATCTTAGCCTCGCAGAGTTTCATGCAACCAGCTGGGATAGAACCAGGCTCCTTCTTACTCACAGACCCCTACCACCTTGCTAAGCAGAATTCCTACTTGCTGTGAACAGCACAAGGTCTTTGACACACAGTGAAACATTTCTAGTGACACTTATTAGCAGAGAATGGTGTTCTCCTCCTCCCACATGCACACACACACTGCCCCAGGAAGCAGAGGACAGTGAAAACACACACATGTACGATACAATCAAGATTAGCTGTATTTCTAAAAAGATACAGATTAGCTCAGTGGTTCTCAAATATATTTAATCACATCCCCCTCTTCTTTGTGTCTGTGGCAGTTTATGTCCCCTTTCCTCTGCTGCTCAAGTACACACACTGATATATGCAACAGCATTTCACTTGAATAACTTTCAACTTCTTTGTTTTCACTCGAGTTGATTTTTCTTGCCTTGCACAAATGACAAACAAAAGCAGCACTGCAACTGTGGTCGATTATTACAATTAAATTTGCACACCAAGTCACAGCAAATGGATAAACATACAGATGGCAATGACTTTACTACACATGCCTAACAGAAATCCATCAAAACACAGTGCAACATCTGAAGACCTGATAGTTCTGGAGGAATCACCATTGCTAAATATTCACTGCTGTGTGTAAAATGTGCCTAGCATGGTTTTCCCCCCCCGTAAAGTCTCTCCCCCCTCCCCCCGAATACATCCTACACTCATCCCAGGTGGGCCTACCCCCAGTTTGAGAACCTCTGGTCTAACTCAACCACAAGTTATGACTTGGATGCAGGAATCATTGGGTGAAATTCTCTGGTCTGTCTTATGCAGGAACTCAGACTGGCTAATCAGAATGGTCCCATCCAGCTTTGGAATCTCTGATTCCTATGAAATAGACACATACACACACAAAACCCCTGCCAGCAGGGCGCAATGGACACACAAACACTATTCAGTTCACTACAGTAATAGAAATTGGTCTTAGCCATTAAACTGAGACCCAGATGTGGATTTGGACCTTTCCAGGGTTCAGAGTGAGGGGTGGATTATGCACATAACGAGCATGTTTGCCATTACCCTACATTCATCAGAAGCAATAAAATGGAAACTGAGAGGTGTGGTATGCTCCAGGCTCTTCTTCCTGATGGGGAGAAGTGAGGCATGTAAGATTTTTCCCTTCACTTCCATCCATAATTTGGAGATTCAGGTGCTTCCAATGAACTCCTCTCAAGGAGGGGCAGTGGCTTTCTGGATTCAAGGTTGTCAAGGCTGTTTCCCCACTCTGACACTCTGAGTGCGGAAGGTGGGGGCCTGCAACAGGCCTTAAAAGTCACCGGCCTTAAAGCCTGCTCTTAAAACTCTCCAAGGCCTCCAATTCCTGGCCTTGGAGTGGTATCACTGCCACCACCCAAATGCAAACAACCTCTTGGAAACCCAGGAAGGTGCACTTGGGAACTCCTTCCTGTGACGTACTTGCCATCACTTTTATTCCTCTCTCTGGAGAGTGACTGAACCACAGCTGGAATATCAGCTGAAACTGGAACACAATTTCCTCTAGTAGCTGGCTGTGCAGTCTGAGGCACATGCCCACAAACCTGTTGCTTTTCAGGACACAGAACCAGACCTTACTTAAAAAGTAAAATCTTTAATTAAAAAGAACAGATAAAAACACAGAGAGTTGCTTCTCTGGGGTTTAGCTTAGGTAGTTACAGGGTAGTGGGAGGGGGTACATGTGCTCAACACAGAGAAATCCAAACACAAGCCAAAAACAAAGAAAATACCCTGACCGCATCTAAATAAACATTCCCTATTCTACTCATGCCTGGTCAGCAACAAACTTAACTTATCTTTGGTAAGGATGTTGCTGGATTCGTCTTCAGGCCCCTCTGGCCTCCTCCTGATCCTTTCAGGAGCTCTGCTGCATCCCAACCAGAACAGGCAAGCCTGCTGCTCCAATTCAAAACCCTGTGCTTTGTTCCTATTGGCTGTCCTGGGACTCACTGACCAGAGTGTTAACCACTTCCTCCCCAAGAGTTACTACAAAGGTGAGCAATATGTTCACAGAGTCCCATTTAGCCTTCCTTCACTATATATCCTGCATAAGGGCCTATTAGAGAATCTACCTGAGGCCATTGGTCTGGGTCTTCCTCCCTCTTGTGTTGACAAGGGGCAGGCCCAGATGCCTGGGTAGGACTAGCCCAAAGGCAAGCATCACTTCGTGGGTCACCCCCTCATTTGTGTCTCAATAGGGCTGGAGATCTGACAGACTGAGGGCTCTTCCATGTCTTTATTTACAGCTGGGTTTCCCAAGACTCTGATTCTCAGTGCAAGAATCTGAGCGCTAAGATTAGGGTACAGAGCCGGAGAAGGCAGTGTTATTATTTCCATCCCCATCTCCCACTGGGGTGGGAGATGACAGCATTTGAACAAATTCTCCAAGCAAAATTCTTCAGCTAAGCTGGGCATGTCCCTGAGGAACAGTCGCTCAAGATTGCGTGTCCAGAGACATTGGCTTTGTGGTTAAGGCATGGCACTGGCACTCAGCACTGTGGCTTCAACCCCCTGGCTCTGCCATGCCACAGAACCCCAGTGAGACCTTGCTCAAGTCACTTAATGTCTCTGCGCCACAGTTCGTCATCTGCAAAGGGCCAATAATGTATGTCCTTTTAGTGTTCTGTCTATTTTGATTGCAGACTTTTGGGGGAAGGAGCTGTCTCTCACAGGCTGTGTTCACACAACCCTCTTATTTCGAAACAACAGAGGTCGTTTTGAAATAAGATTTAGGCTGTTCACACGACGCATGGTTGTTTCGAAACAACAGAACCCGTTGTTTCAAAACAACGGCGTTGTTTCGAAACAAGTTAAACCTCATATGGGGACGAAACAACGTTGTTTCGAAACGATTGTTTTGAAACAATGCTGTCCGAACATGTTGTTTCGAAACAACATTGACTTGTTTCGAAATAACTGTTGCCTGAAACTGCTATTTCGTTTTGAGCTTTTTTCCTTAATTTGAATTAACAAACTGTTAATTCGAATCAAGTTATTTTGAAATAAGGTGTTATTTCGATACAAGTTGTTTTGAAACAACCATATCGAAATAACCCCCTGTGTGTGAACACAGCCACAGTGTGTTCTTATGGCTCCCTGCCCAATGAGGTCCAATCCAGTTTCAGGCCTCTGTGCAAAGAACTTTTAAGTAATAGGTTCCTTACAGCAAGCCCCATGTCAGGAATCCAAAACTGATATAATATTGGGGCTGTTCTGAAAGATCTTCTCTACTACTAATTCCCAAATTCACTGAGCCCTTCATTTCCTACCTGTCATGAAATCGCATCAGTAAGCAATGATGTCTCTTCACAAGGATGGGAGATACAATATTATGTGCAACAGCCATCTCAGCATGGTACTAACAAGCAAACTATGTGTTGGAGATACTTAAATGTTCAGAGTTTGGGATCCTATGAGAGAAATGTTCTGCTCTTTGGTTCCATGCAGATGAAAGAAATAGGGCCTGATTCCATGGACACATGTCATGATACCGGACTCAGCTTCCATAGGAAGAGGCAATTATATCTACAGCTTAACACAGAGATGCAGGCATATAATAAACAATGTGTCATCATAAATATATAAGACTGGCTAGAGTGGTCACACTAGATGTCCATCGAGTCCTCTTGGCTCTAACAGTGGCCAGCACGAGATGCTTCCAAGAGAGGTGGAGAAAGCCCCAGAGAGGATAGTTGTGCCATAAGATGCCTATGGATTTTCCAAGCCTTCTCCTACCTTGTAACATTTGTAAAAGAAGAAAAGACAAAGGAACATATCACAGTGAGTGGAGTGGATTTTGCCTGTTTTGCAAAAGTTCACCCATTGTTCAAAGCGAATGTCCCTGTCCAACATAAACAAAGACTTTCAAAAACATTCTCGGCCAAAACAATTGCCATGACTTTTGATGTTTTAATGGTCCTTGCCCTCCGTGACTGTTTGATCATTATGTTTTAAAATATTTTTTCCCTTTCCTAGCCACCCCTGTTCCTGCTGCCCCTGCTCTGGAATTCATGGCCTCAGCATCTCAGCTCCTGCATTCAGTGTATTACAATGGAAAGAATTTCATGGGCATTTATTTTGACTTAATATTACTTCCTCTTCTCGCCTGTTTACATAGCCGCCTTTTCTTCACTAGTTCTATGACTCCATGCAGAGGGTCACTGCCAGAGTTCACAGCTCGCTTTGCAGCCTTGCCGAAAACAGCTCAAACCCAGTGTAGGTTGTAACTCCCAATTAAGTGGCTCATCCCCCTCCCTTTCTAGGATTCCCTTTCAGAGTGCTTCAGTAGGTCACTGCTCTCTCCTTGGCAAGGAGTGAATAGGTTTCTAAACTGGGTTTTATTATTATTTTATTATGATTGTAGTTGTTCCTAGAGGCCCCAACCAAAGATCAGAGGCCCTTTATGCTAGGAACTGCACATGTAATGAGAGACAGTACTATGCCAAAGGTCTTCAGATCTAACTAGACAAGGTAGTTTTTGTTAATGTTTGAGAAAGCATCCCTGGAGAGAGAGGATGTGATTTTTACTTGGGGGAATCACAAGATAAGTCAGCAGTGGGCATGTCACTCACCTTTCCCCCAGTCATAATCTAGGGCCCTAGCTACAGGACTATGCCACCTCTCTAGGCTAAGAGAGGATTTAGTCTAACTATTGAACTTCTGAGTGATACACTCAGTTCTCCTCAGCATTGACCTCGGAGCCCATGTCTGCAGAGCAAGGAGCCAGATAGGGTATTGGTAACAGAACATTGTGAATTCTAAAGGAAATTCTTGCTAGATATAAGCCCATATCAGAACTACTTATCCTGAATTTCCTCTTTCTGTGTGAATCTTGCAGATTTGTATAGAAAGACCTGGATCAGAAACAGCCCTGCTTTCCAAACTAAAGCCCAGTGAATAAGGTTTTATGAACCCAACACAACAATGGTTTTACGTATTTGCAAGGCAACACAAGTATAGCATGGCCTTGTTTGCAGTTGCTTGAGTTTAGTATTACCAGAAGCATCACACTTCACTCTGGGCAGCTCACTGTTAAAAAACCATCATCAATGGTTTAGAAGAAGCACATTAGGAATTGACCTCAGAAAAAAAGATCCCAAGCGGTCATGGCTAGTTCCTCAGTATTTGTTCCTACACTGGAATCCAGATGGAAAACATTCTGGAATCAAAGACTGCTTGGAGCAGCTATTTGATTCAACTCATTCACCATAGTCAGAATAGTGCATCTTTAATCTAAACTTCTCAACAGAAAAAACAAGTGAAATGTTTAGCCCAAGACATGACATAGAGTATTTTCTTCACAGACTTCATTCATTCATAAGTACTGCCACTAACAAACATTTTTAACTGGTGCTCTGGAAGCATCAAGTACTCTTCCTCTGCTCCGGAAAGATCCCTCCTGAATTTTCTGAAGAAAGAGAATTTTGAAGACACTTCCAGCATCTGGATTACTTTTTTCTAGCTGTCTTCAGTCAACTCGATGGCCACAAACAATGACACCTCTTCCCTGGTTTTCACTTCATTAAGAAACTGCCCAAGAGCAGCTTGAAACTCATCCATTTTTCATCATCACAACTGAACCTCCTACCTGACTGTGTATAGCTCAGGGGACCCAGTCTAGCTCTGACTGAACTCAGTGGCAGTCATTTCAAGATTTGATTGCAGTAGACTTACAAACTCCATCCCCATTGTGTTAGGTGTTGTATAGATACAGCAAAGAGACAGTCTGTCTCTGAAGAAGATGAGAGACATCAGGTGGGGAAGCACAAGGTGATAAGGAGAAGATTTGGATCAAACAATCACAGGGTTCCAGTTGCCTAATTCTCCTATTTCAGTGGCACTAGCAGAAGCTGGATCAAGCCTAAAGAGCTGCAGCATCTCAGACTTACAAACTTACTCAGTTCCATCCTGCTGTATGCTGAAGAGAGGTGATTTAGACCAAAATTCTCCCTTCCAGTTCAATGCTGGGACACACAAATACTTCAGCTAATTAGGACAAAACAGAGCAGGCCTCTGGGGCCCTTCCATAAAACACTCTCAGAACAGTCTTCAATGATCAGGGCTAAAGAATCTATGGCATACCTGGGGGTAATAATTCACAGAAACAAAATGAGAATTTTGCAGCTTATTTGTCTTCCTTTCCATCCTGGAGCTCTCCTGCTGAGCAACACGAGATCTCCCTCTAATTGGTCGCATTAATACAATTATGAGGGTAATTTTGCTGAGATTTTGCTTTTATGTAACAAAGTATCATACTCCACCTACAATGTTAAATTCTATCATTATTTCTTCCCTTTGGGCTACCTGGCAAATCAAAGTCTTGTCTTCAGATGCCACAATGTCCCTCGGATAAGAGGCTTTCTCTCTGTCTGTCTGTCTGATACATTTTTGTTTCACATACCAGAGACAGTAGGAGTCCAAGGAAGGCAATGAAAATGATTATTTATTTGAATTTAAACACAGTCCAAACAAAACACCTCGTGAAAAGCGCTAGGCACGAAGTGACAATTAGAAGCACAGCACAAAAATAATTAGACCATGAAGGCAACATCAATTTCTCCCTGTCCCAGAGCCACAAAACAACAGTCTACTAGGACACCTGTTAATAGATCCCCTAGTCTTGTCCTAGCCTTACCTTCCTACTAAATATCCCTCTCCCACAACTATCTCAGCTCTCCTCAGAGGGCTGCATCCCCACTTGGACTTTGCAGCTTGCCTGGGAGGTGAGCTGATCCAGTTATGGCACACATAAAGATGCAGAGCTGGGGGGGGGGGGAGTGGGGAGGGTGGAGAAAGAGTTGGGAATCCCAAAACTGAGCAGCTCTTCTGAATTCAGACACCTCTGTTGCTTGCAGCTGTGAGAGAATGGCAAAAGGAGGAGGGGAAGGTCCCAGACAGGCCAGAGACTTATGCCTGAGGAGAGATGGGGCTGGTTTGCCTTATGGGGGGGATGTCATTATAGGTGGGTACAAATAAAAGAATGGTCAAAAGAGGTAGGTGTGAAGCTCACATTTATCCCTGCCCAGAATAAGTGGACAAATGGACACCCTGACACTGAAAAGAAGTAAACTCAAAAAGTAATCTAAAGAAAGTCTTAGTTAATATAATGTCTATTTATCCCATGGAACTCACTGCTACTAGATATCATCAGGCCAAGGGAATAGAAGTCAAAACAAAGTTAGACATTTAAAAGGAGAACAGGAACATTGCAGTTACATTAGATAAGATGTAGTTCTCTGGGAAGACGATAAATCCACCCCTTTCAGTCTTAATCTGCCTGGGAAGGGGAAATCTGCTGTGGTCCATGAGTGGTCTTTTGGTGATTTCTTCAACTTTCTTCCAAAGCACCCATACTGGAGGCTGTTGGAGAAAGATTCCTGTATTGACTGGCTCTGGCCATTTCTGCATTCCAAAGCTGGGCAAATAACAATGAGCTGCTCTGAATTTTTGGTTGAATATAGTTATTGAATAATCATGGTTGGACGAATAGCCACGTATGACAGTGTCTTGTTTGCAGTTGCTCTTCAGCGTACCCAGTGATTGCACAAACATTTATGGCTAATGGAACATCTGACCCTGGAAACCACATTCATAGTCACTAAAATATTCACAAATGATTTTAACACCCTGACCAATTGTGTATTTAATAGGCAACGGGTCTCTCTCCTTTGTACTAGTTTTCCACCAGTATAACTACACTGACTTCAAAGGAACTATTCCTGATTTACATCCGTGTGACAGGAAGATAAAGTCCATAATGCAGCTTTTAACACTCACCTCGTCTGGGAAAAGTTTTTACTTATGTCTTTGTGACAAGTTCCAGAGGGGTAGCCATGATAGTCTGTATGCAACAAAACCAAATTTCTTCGGGCATAAGCTTTCTTAGACTCCAACCCACTTCATCTGATGAAGTTGGAGCCCACAAAATCTTATGCCAAAAGAAATTTGTTAGTCTTTAATGTGCCCCAGTACTCTCATTGTTTTTTGTTCTGTCTTGTTGGCCCAAGCTGCAGGACCAAGACCACAGCAAGCTAGCCATGCCAAGGTGGAGCAAATCTTCACAGTGCACCAGCTAATTGAGAAAGCACAGGAATTTAAACATCCCATTCATAATATATTTGTGGACATCAAGACTTTGTATTTGGCTCATCTTGAAACTCACAGGCCTCCTTGGATAATGTTGCAACTCCTATATGACAGCTCTTCATGATGCATTCTTGTAAAAGTGAAAATCATTTGCTCCTTCTGAATTTATCAGACCTTCAAACAGTATGTGTTACTGTCCCAGAACTCTTCAATGTCATCATAGGCTATCTGCTTGATCAGACTCTAATTAAATGCATTATAGACCTATGCTATGAGGTTAGAACATCACCAGCACTGATTTTACTGACCAAATAGCACTAGGTGTCCAATCAATGTTCTTAAAGCCTTGGAGAACTCTGTGTCAAAAGTCAGCTGGCAAATTAATTGGGGGGTAAATCCAAAATTATTCTGATTGGTGATTTTTAAATGTGCTGCAGGCTCTAGCATCTCAGTGGTGACTGCCAAGTTGAGATTGTTGCTAATTCCACCATTCTTGGCTCTGTTGTAAATAATGTGGGTGCCAATGAGAGAAAACTTGAATTCTGCACTGCAAAAGCATTGTTAGTAATGGAGCTCCCAACAAGAATAGCTTTCCTATATTGAACAGCCTGGTCAGTAGAGAGATGAGACAGAAGCTATATTATGCTTCATTGGTCAATGTTCTGACCCATGAAACTGAAACCTGGCCCTTCACTATCCAGACTGAAAAGAAGTTGGATGCCAGTCAGGCAAAACATCTCTGAATGATCAAATCAAACAGCAGAAATTCAAGTCCAATGAAGAGATTGGTTTTCTAACTTAACAGATCCCACTCTCTTAACCAGTTGTCCAATGGTTTTGCAGGTGGGCATGTCCTCCTAATGCCTACTGACTTCCCGGCAAGAATGATCTGCAACTTTGACCCCATGAAAGCAGGATGGGAAAAGCTGCTGGGAAGACCTAAAATACAATGACTATACAGTGTCAATGGACACCTGCCCCACAGGCACTGTAAGATCCTAGATTAAACATAGGACAGAAGATCAAAGAGACACAAAACATGTTCAGTGGCCTGTGTGCTGGCCAAGCAAGAGCACGTGAACTAAGTAAGATGGTATCAGACTGCAGCCCAATGGTAAGAACGTTCTCCTGATTTGCCAGGCTAATGCTCTTGGAGAGAGGAAGCCATTGGTTTATCTTTTCCTCCTGCCCAGCTCTAACACAGATTTTCTGGAAGTCAAACAAAGGCAATGGAGATTGTTTGGAAAGATAAACAAGGAACAGTCTGAACAACCAGGAAGCTCAAGGGAAGCAAGAATTAAACATGGCAAGTAAACAAACCTATTTCTATTGCACTCTAGGGGGGAGGAGCAGGGGATAGATATTCTTTTAAGTTGCTTCACCTGGGCCTGCAGGGGGTGTCTGAGAGCCATCAGCATGCCACACACACCATATGGTTAAAACAAGCAAGGAGCCCTGTGGCACTTAAAGACTAACAAATTTGTTTGTCACATGAACTTTTGTGGGATTTTCTCCCACAAAAGCTCATGTGATAAATAAATTTGTTGGTCTGTAAGTGCCACAGGACTCCTTGCTTGTTTTGCTGATCTAAACTAACACGGCTACCCCTTTGGAACTTGCCTTCATATGGGGAGTAACCTAACAAGCTCCTTAGACTGCTTTCTTCTTCTTCTTCACTAGTGTGGTTTCGGCTTTCTTTCTCCTTCCAAATCTAGGGAAGACACCCTCTGTTTTGGGGAGGTTCTTGTCTGTCTAAGGGAGAGAGTGATGGGCTGGGAGTTAGAACGCCATTGCAATGCATTTATTGATAATTAATTATTATTGTCGTCGTTGTCGTTGTTGTAATAGCACCTAAAGCTAATGCACTCCAGCGATCAAGGCCCCATTGGGCTATGCACTATGCAGAATATGAACACTCTGCATAGTAAAGTACTCACAAAAGGTGGCCAAATGGTTAAGCCACCTACCTAGGACTCTTGATATTGAAGTTCAATTCCCTCATCTTCCTCTATGGCCTTTATTAAGTCACTTATAGCATTGCAATGAGGGTGACAGCCCTACCTAGTGCACAGGAATGTGCTATGAGAATGAACAGTTTGGAGATTGCAAGGTGCTATGGTGATGGGGACCATCTAGGTAACTTAGGCTATGCCTACACTGCCAAATTAGTCTTGACTAATTTGGTCCACAGCCACACTAGGCTCATAAAACCATTTGCTTAATCCAGACTAGGTGGCTTATTTTGAACTAAACACATGCAAACCATGAAGTAGGGGCTAGTTTAAACTAAACCACTAGCTTGAACTAGCCACACAGTCTAGTTTGGACTAAAAATTTAGTTTGAACTAGGACACATGGCTAGTTCGATCTAAAAAGTCACAGTTAGTCCAAACTAGCCCAAGGCTAGTTCGGACTAGCAAGTCTGAACTAAAAAAGAAGATGTAGACGTAGTTAGATTCTGACAAGACAACTGCTGAATAAGCAGATAAAGGAGGAGAGGGGAAGCAAAGATGGGTGTGTCGGCATCAGTACACTGCCTCTGTGACCAAACCTGTCGCAGTGTTCTATGGGTAGCTCTGCCAAGGCCACATGTGCCATCTTGTGTCTGTGCCTCAGTTTCCCATGTGTAACAAGGGAGGGTTTGTGAGGCGTAACTCATAAATGTTTCTCATGCGATAAATAAATCTGTTAGTCTTTAATTGCCACAAGGACTCCTTGCTTTTTTTGCTTTACTAGACTAACACAGCTGCTCCTTTGGAACTCATTAATGTTTCTAAAACTCTTTGAGGTCCTCAGCTGGACACTACACAAGAAGGGCAAATTGCAGCTGTTGCTATGTGCCTTCATGCATCTGACACCCCACTGTGGGTGCACAGTGAGGAGGGGCTTCTCTGGCTGGGAGAGGGTTACTTTCAATACTAGGAATAAAGGATGAGGACATTTCCCTCTTCACAGACATTAGCTCAGCTGCCAGGAATGGCAGAGGTGGTGTAAGGCATGCACAGAATCTCATTGGGATTGCTCTGCACAGGGATACAGATTCCTCAGGGTGGGGGTGGCATTTTCTGCCACCAGATGGTCACTGTGCTAAGCAGTCCCTCTCTCTGCCTGCATGCATGGTTTGTTCCGCATTGGTGTCCATGAGCCTCTTTCTGTGGTTGACCAAAGCCTGTGTAATAGAGTACAATCAAGTGACAATCAACACCGTGGGAAGCAGGTGAGGACTATACTCTCCATTTTAGTGCTGGGGAAACTGAGGCACAAAGAGGCTCAGTAACTTGCCCAGACCTACACATCAAGTCAGTAGCAGAGTCTGGTATATTACCTGAGAGGTCAGAATCCCAGCCTTATGGTCTGACTAAGAGACACCACTAGACTTCCTCCATGTGGGTTGTCTGATGCATTATTAAATCACCCTCCAAACATAATCCCAGATTTTGCTGTTGTTTGTCACTGTCCTCATCAAGTGGGTTTTTCTCATTCCCTGCTCACACCTTTGATCCCTGAGAAATGATGGGGGAAAGCCACTGTTTAATGCAGGATCATCATTGAGAGGAAAGTTGGCCTGCCCTGAAAACAAGACTCTTCACCCACCTGGAGTGCTGTCCTGGCCTGTGCAATTTCTTTCCTCATTTTCAAGCCCTAGTTCTGTTGAGAGGAACAAAAGGCTATGTCCACACGTACATGGTTAAATCAATTTTACTTATATCGATTTAATAAAATTGATATAAAATTATTAAATCGATATAAGTTAAATCGATTTAACAGGTCCACACCAAGAAAACCCAAATCAAAATATCATGTCCGGACACAGGACTTGCTATTTAGATTCGGGAGAGGGGCACCATGGGAGTTGTGGCAACATGGCCCCCTGACTGGGCCATGCCCACACCCAATATATAGAAAAAGGGAAGCACCTGGGAAGGAGAAGGGCAAAAGGTGTTAAATCGATTTAACAGTTAAAACAAAATAACATGTCCGCACTGTGTTATTTTGAAATAACAATTTCGATTTAACTGTCATATCAATCTAATACTAGGTTTTATTATATCGATATAACTTTCCTTATATTGAAATGAGGGAGCTCCTCATTTCAAAATAAGGGAACGTTGTGTGGACCTACCATTTTTTAAATCAAAATAGCCAGTGTTATTTCAATTTAAACAGTGTGTGTGGACATACCCAAAGACTCCCACAGCCTCCACCAGAAGTGGGGCTGGGCTTCATAGTTACCTCCTTTCTCCTTAGTGTGTGAGTCTATAACTGAAGTTATATGTCATTAGTGCCCTAATCCCAGCAGTGACTAAAACTGATCATATTTGGGGCCAGTGATGCTAGGTCCGTAAACACCACCTTTTCTAATAGTAGGTGCCATCTTGTTCTTCAGAATCTCAGCTTTCATTGTGTTTTAAAAAAGGAAAATGGCTGCCAAGAAATGATTTAAAATGTGACTCAAGTGGAATACTGCAATCTGCATGAGACTTCAGAAAGCTTGAAGCAGTAGCTTTGAGAAGGGTGTACTGCCTTGTTCACTTTAATGGAGTGTTACTCAGATAGCCAGTATGATAACTAAAATGTCACCATTGTTATTTACCTTACTGCTGGCCAGCTTCATAGCTGATGAAAAGAAAGCTGATAGTAATATGAAGATCTGAACAGTCTAAATGGAGTGATATTTTATGTTGAGAAATGACTGGGTGGGCATGTTGGAGAGTTAGCTCCACTGTTTTTCCCCAGTCTGACCCACAGGTATGTCTACACTGAAAAGAGTTTTCAAATAAGGAGGCTTATTTTGAAAAAAAACTTTTTACCTGTCCATGCAGGCATTTTGTTATTTCAAAATAAGTGATTTGTTATTTCAAAAAAAAAAAGCGCTATTTTGAAATAAATAACCTGCTTTTATTTTGAAGAGCAATTCTTTCAAAACAGTTATTTAAAAAAGAGCCATTCCAAATGATGGAATTGGCTTTTTTTGAAATAATGGCCTTATACTTTTCCCTGTCTTCCCCTATTTCAAAATAGAGAGTCCAGTGAAGACTCTCTATTTTGAAATAATAATTCCTACTTTATTTTGAAATAGAAACTCTTCAGTAGACTTGTATTTCAAAATAATAAATTTGAAATAGTTATCTCAAAATAACTATTTTGCAATATTTTTGGCAGTGTAGACATAAGCACACAGAGCCAAATAAGAGGGAACCTACCTGGGGCATCCAGTTTCCAGGACTGCAAGGCCCTGATCTCATGCTGTATGTGTGGGGCCAGCTGGCTCCTTCACCAGCTCTAGTGGCTGCTGCATAGTCACTGCTGGAGACCCCCTGCAGACTGAAGCAGATACCACAGTGTTGCTTACAAAGGCAAGTGATGTTTCTTTTGGTTGGTGGTGAATGTGTGTTTTCTGTTTACATGTCATTTAGAGAGCCCTGATTCATTCAAATCTGTTTGTTCTTCACACATACTCATCAAATAGTTTGCGAAAAACATGTTCAGTCTCTGAGCAGTTTGCAGACCGTTCCGTTTGACCACTTGTGCTTTGAGATACAAGACCGATCACTTAAGGTATATGACAGGGGTGGCCAAACTTATGGAACTCAAGAGCCACACAAGATGATTATTAAACCTTCAAGAGCTGCACTGAGGCATATAGCCACATACTTTTACCTACTCCAAAATTGCTAAGTTTAAAATTCATTGTACGCTTTAATTTTATCATAAAAAGAGGACAAATATTGATCCTGCTAATGTCAGATTCTAATAATTACTTAAGGTTTCCATGAAAATTAGGCCTATACAGTAAAAACTTAGCTGCTGCTTGATGTAGAAGACTGCAGGCTAGTGGTGAGTTATTTAAAATCCCGACCATGCCACACTTCTCCCCGCCATCTCCGACCATGCCACGCTTCTCACCACTGTCCTGACCCCTCCTGAACTCCTAGGCTGGGGCTGCTTTCCTAAACTGATTTGCTGATGTTCTTCTGGGATCCACAATTTTTCATTCAAGAGCCGCATGTGGCTCCCGAGCTGCAGTTTGGCCACACCTGGTATATGATATAGTGTCTGCTCCTTGACTGATGATTGCAACCTATTAAAGAGGAGAGTAACAAATGACCAATGACATATCTGGAATAACAGAAATGGAATATCTTGTTCATACACTAACACTAAGTGGGTGAGGAGTTGATCTAATAAATACAGCATTGGCCTGGAACTTGGAAGACCAGCATTCAATTCGCTGCTTCCTGTGTGACCTTGGACAAATCATCTGATCTCCCTGGACCTCCATTTCCTATCTTTACAATGGAGATAATAGCATTTCCCTGCTCACATGGTTGTTATGATAATACCTACATTAAAGACTGTGAAACGCTCAGTCAGACACAATGGAAATGAAGGCCGTAAAAGTACCACAGATAAACAGACTCCATTAGTGCACATGAGGAGATAGAACTGATGTGGGGAAAATTCATTCCCAAACTGTTTGTGAAGCTGGGAGCAGAAAATAGAGGCAACTCTTTTAACCCCATGCATAATCCCATTTAAATCAACAGGATTTAGAACTGTTTCTCATTTAACCACATGCATTTACTCCTTTGAGCTTCAGTTTATCCACCTATGCAGTTGGTGTAGTATTTCTAATATTCTGCTGTCCTCACTCACGGGATGCTGAGAGGCTGAGTTTGTGAAGCTGTTTGGGGTCCTGCAGTAAAACAGGCCAGAGAAAGGTGAAGTAGGATTATTACTCAAAGTACTTCCCACATATCCAGCTCCTTCCCAGGAAAGAAAGATCCAGCAAAGGGTAGTTATACCAGCCAGAGGCAGCACTTATCTTTGAGGTCCAATTGTGGAAACACAGCCAAAGCAGAGATGAGTCCAACCCAAATTGCCCTGGATTTTGGGAACATCTGTCTCTAGATCTGAATGTTGCAGCTGTTTTTAGGAGAAATTCACAGGATTCTAGGGAAGTTCAGCTGAAAAGTGAAAACACTGGACTTGCAAATGACACAGGGTCAAAGCTACCAGTTAAGTTAGAAACCTGGTCAAGAGTTCCCCTTCAGTGATGTGGAATGGACTTAAATACCATTTGGCCTACCTTTTTATCCTATGGGCCTTTGGAACATACTCAGGATTATGGCTGAATTTATTTACTTACTCTGATAATACATGAAAAACAACAAATGCCCATTTTATCTTCTGTCTGACTTAAGAGTATTTATATTGTGTGTGCAAAGCATGAAGAGAAATTGCACACCAACCACAACAGAATCTACCAAGTCACACAGTAGGTTTGCTTTTCTTGAGAAGTTGGTGGCAATGAGAATTCACCCACCTGTGAGATAAGAGGCATAAGCAGAAAATCCAGCAAAGGCAAAATGCCAGCTGCACTACAGCACTCAAAAAGGAGACCTGACACAAAGGTACATTGAACTCGGAGTAACCAAGAAATCATGCAGGGAAAATGTGGCACTTTGATGCATAACCCTTGTGCTGTACCTAATTTGCAAGGCAATTTGTCTTTGTACTTCAGCTGCTAAAATTCAGGGAGATTGGGCAAAATGATAATAAAATACTACCCAATCAGATGGATCACTTATGCTGTCTTGGTAAAGATAAAAATGGAAAGACGAGGTGCAAGGCAGTGGAAAATCAAGCTCAATGGGACTGTTCCTCATCTTGTGTAAATCAACATACTAACCTGATGCCTTTTTTGATGGGATAACAAGATTTGCTGGTAAAGGGAATAGCATTGAGGTCATATACTAAGACCTCTGTGACACATTTCATTTGAAAGCACAAGACATTTTGATTAAAAAATTAGAATGATATGAAATTAACATGGCCCACATGCAGTGGATTAAAAACTGGCTAACACTAACTGATAGGCCTCAAAATGTAACTGGAAGTTGGGAATCATCATTAAGCAGGGGTATTTCTATTGGGGGTCACATGGGAAACGATTCTTGCCCCTAGACTAGTGATTCCCAACCTTTTCTTTGCCGTGGCACACCATGAGATCTTCAAATTTTTCAAGGCACACAACCATTAAAAAACTCATGAATATTCAGATTAACTTAAATTAGTTATGAATATTCATGAACCATGGCACAGTGTTTCAGAAATGCTGTTATATGGGGTACTAGGGGTAGCAGAGCAGGGGTGGCAAAACAGGGGAAGTCAGGAGTCATGTGCAGTGGCAGGAGTGAGTGTGGAGAGTGGAGCAGGGCAGACCTGGCAAAAGAAGACGAGGGCAGCCATGTGGGGAACTGCACAAGGGTGGCAAGAGAGGAGACAGGAAGGGAGAACAAGACTGGCTTTGTGGGGGGGGAACCTGGGGAGTGGGAAGGTAGGGCAGGGGAGCATGGCGCAGCACCCACCTCCCCCTTTTCCCTCCCTCCCCAGTGGGTCCCGTCCTCCCCTCCCCCAGCCCCCTTCTGTCTGTGATGGACCCTCCTGCCCCCAGCTACAACCCCCCCCACACAGCCACCCCAGCCCCCAGCTACACACACCCTGAATCAAACAGCCACCCCACCCCCCAGCTACACCCCCCCAATCAAACAGCTACCCCACAACCCCAGCTACACACCCTCTGCTACACATCCACTCCCACCCACCTGTGCCACACACACACACACACACACACATACACACCTGCCCCACACAACCCCCAGCAGCCTCCCCCTCGCCCAAAGCCCTTACCTGGGCTGTTTGCAGGCTGGCTGGCTGACAAGCTGCTCCACCCTGCAGGGGGAGATTCACACACTCCCAGCCTCCCCCAGCTCTCTGCTGGTTGGGCTTAACGTGGAGCCAGGTTTAAGGTGGAGCCACCTGAGCGGTGCATTTGGGCTGCTCCTGCTACTTTTAGGGGGAGCCCTAGAATTCCCTGTTCTCGTGCCTTCCTCTATTTTTAGAGGGGCAGAATGCTGCCTGCCTAAAAGTAGGAGGCCTAGCACTATGTTTTGGTGCCTTCCCCCTTATTTTAACCCCTGCCTTTTCCCAGTCCTGCACAGCCCAGGTGACAGGGCTGAGCAGGGAGGGAACTTTAGCTCCAGCTCTCAGGCATGCTCGCAGTGCACTTGGGATGTTCCTGCGGCACACCAGTGTGCCCCGGCACACTGGTTTGGAACCACTGCCCTAGACTATTTAACATTTTTATTGGTGTATGAGAATTAAAAAATAAAATCACCACTGATCAAGTTTGCAGATAGACCAAAGATTGGAGGAGTGGTAGAGGACTGGTTTGTGATAACAAGAAATCCAAACAGTAAGCAGAGCACAAGCAAACAATATGTGTTTTTAATACAACCAAATGTAAAATTATATATGTTAGAATATGGCGTTCAGGACTATTTGTGGAATGGGGAACTCTATCCTGGGAAGCAGAGATCTAGAACAGCCTTGAGAGTAGTGATGAATAATCAGCTGAACATGAGTTCCCAGTGTGATGCTGTGGTAACAAGGGTTAATATGATCCTGGGACGTACAAATGGGAGAATCTTGGGTAGTAGTGTTCAGGCTATTTTACCCTCTATTGGGTCCACTGCTGGCTTCCTGTGTCCAGTTCTGGCATCCACAGTTCAAGAAGGACATTGATGAATTGGAGAGGATTCAGAGAAGAGCCACAACAGACATTAAAGGATAGGGAAACATGCCTTAGAGTGATAGACTCGAGAAGCAGCATCCATTAACCTAACAAAGAGAAGATTAAGGAATGATTAGATCGCAGACTGTAAGTACCTACCTGGGGAAGAAAACATTGATAATAGGCTCTTCCTTCTAGCAGAGAAAGCTATAACACAGGGCGCTCTAATTCAAACAGAAATTAATTCAGGGAGGTCCTATGGCCTACAGGATGTCAGGTTGGATGATCACAATAAGTTTTTTCTGTCTTTGTAACATAGGAGACTATAAATATGCAACTATGGAAATTCATTGAGTTATGCCAATTTACACACTTTGGACTCACCTCTTGATTGGCTCCATGAGGTTTAACACCTGTCTGTTTATCTATGCACAAAAGCCGTATGATAATGGGAAAAGGTACAATATTGCTGTTAATAGTATTTAAAAAATCACCATGTACCTGACTGTTGCTTGCTTGTTCCTGATTTCCTCTTCTTAGGTGCATAGAGATCGTTGGCTGTTTGAAATCAACAATAAAATATTTCACTGACTCAGCTATTTCCTCACCCTTCAGTTACAAAACAATGAGGGTCATGCTTGTTGCATAGGCATGATCCAAGGTCTCTGTTTGTGTTTATAGTTCATCACACATAACTCCCTTCTGCTTTGTCCCCTTGCATTTCCTGGTCTATGCAAGTTTCTTTTCTCTCCATTTCCTGTTGGCATCGTTCACTCTGATAATTGCATCAATATACACTTTGCTTCTGTCTCACCTTCTGCTTTACCATCTTCCTCTAAATTCAGTTCTAACACTGCTTTGCCTGCTCTGGATAAATTTCAGGGTCTTCTGCACATGTGCCATTAGGGTTTTGCAGCAGTTCCAGAAGGTGGTGCTATTGCACAGGGACAAGTTAGGCTTTCATACCTTGTGTAGGTATCAGCCCCAAGAGCTGGTGTGATATCTGGCACAACAACCCCAATGCTAAATTATTTCCTGAAGGTGATCTTGTTTTGAAACATGATTTATGTTTTTTAAGGGGGAAGCACAGGACTGGATATGATCCTGCCAACTAGGGCAGAGGTGGCAATATGTAATACCATCCATTAGCCAGCTGCTGAGTGTATGTAAACACCGCTCGCTGATTGTACGCACACCACACAGATCAGAGTTACCCAGCCTAGTTTCTTTCCACAAAGGAGAATGTGTGCCTGGCTCTCCAAATTGGACTGCAACACTAAGTGGGCAAGTCCAGCGACTAAGACTCAGTTTCTTATCTCATTTGAATTCTGAGGTCTGGTCTGCACACTCACTTTGAACTGTTTAATGGAATGTGTGGTTTTGAACCAGTGGAGACCAGTGGTAATCTTTGTGTGGACATTCAGTTCAATGTAAACCTGATTTATATAGGTTTAACTTGGACTGGTGAATCTACAAGTGTAAGTGACACTGATTTAACCAGTTTGATACCAATGTAAGTGTGCCTACACAGAGTGTACACCCATTTTGTTAAATCACAGAATCATAGAACGGGAAGGGACTATGAGATGTCATTAAATCTGATCCTCTGCCCTCATGGCAGGACCAAGTACCATCTAGACTGTCCCTTACAGGTGTTTGTCTAACCTGCTCTTAAAAATTTCAAGTCATGGAGATTCCACAACCTCTCTAGGCAACTTATTCCAGTAGTTAATCACCATGACAGTTAGGAACTTTTCCTAATGTCCAACCTAAACCTCCCTTGCTGTAATTTAACTGCATTGCTCTGTGCCATAACTAGGCCAGGGCAACTGGGGCTTTGCCCCAGGTACCATATCAAGCAGCTCTATTTGACCACACAGTTGAGGAGTGTGTGTTCTGTGCTGCTTGCTATGGCGCACCCTGGGCGCCAAAATATCTAGTTCTGGCACTAGCATTGCTTCTTGTCTTATCATCAGTGGTTAAGGAGAATAATTTTTCTCCCTCCTCCTTGTGACAACCTTTTAGTTACCTGAAAACTGTTATCATGTCTCCTCTCAGTCTCCTCTTTTCCAGACTAAAAAACCCTGGTCTTTCAGTCATTCCTCATAAGTGGAGTACTTTAGACCTTTGATCATTTTTGTTGCTCTTCTCTGGATCAGCACAATGTCTCTGTGCAGAGATGGTCCTAGAAGTCTATGTCTACACTAGTGAATTAGTCTGGATTAAGGAGGGTTAATCCGGACTAATTTGAGCCCTGCCTCCACTAGGCTTTGCCTAGTTTGAACTAAAACATTTTTTAGTTTGAACTAAGCAAAGCTTAGTTTGAACTAGTTAGTTTGTATGGTAAGTTCAAACTAACTGCTTAGTTTGAACTTATTTCAAACTTTAGTTCAAACTAGCATGATGTACTCATGCTAGTTCGAACTAAATAAATTCAAACTAGTGGTTAGCTCAAACTAACCGCGCTTTTTTAGTTCAAACTAACTTTTAGTTCGAACTAGCCACGGTTTTTTAGTTTGAACTAAAAAGTCAGTTTGAACTAAAAAAAACATGTCTAGTTCAAACTAAGCAAGTCCGAACTAAGCAGTTAGATGTAGACATAGCCTAAGAGACTAGGAGTGGGCCATGGTGGATTGGATCATCTGTCAAAGTGCATATATAACCCCCATCCCATAATATCTGAGTATCCCCCTTGAGAGTATGTAGCCTCACCACCCAGTGGGACACAGAGAACTGCTTTTATCTCCACTAACCACTAAGGCTCAGATCCTCAAAAGCATATATGTAGCTTAATTTCCATTGATCTCAATGGGAGTTTGGCACCAACCAGCTTTGAGCATCTGATCTAAAGTGTCTTGCCCAATGTGACACGAAGTTTACGCCAGACCCAGAAACTTAATACAGTGTTTCTGAAGTCCACACTAGCACCTTAATCACCAACTTGTTGTGCCTTGAAGCCGTGGATCTGCCTGGTCCATGGCTAATGACTGGGGCTCAAGAAAAAAGCAAATGCAGCTTCCCAGTGATACACCTGGCAAATCATACAAAACCATCCCTTGAGGCAGGCAGATCCATGGCGTAGCTGTCCCCCTGCCCCCAGGTGGCAATGGGGTGATGATTTGAAAGCATGAAGAGCCACCACTCCGGTCAGTTGTTTCTCTAAGCTGCTGCGCTTCAGGGAACAATCAGTCTTCCATCTTGCCTCTTTATCTGAACCTCACTGCAGTGATCTGCCTCACAATATCTCACAGATACGCATTCCATAGCTGCACGGACACTCACACCCACTCCCACACTCTAACCATGGGTGTGATTTTGCACAGCTGTTTATCTTCTAGTGAAAGGTGGTACTCACATCCTGGTTTTTCAATCCTGGCTCTAATGAGCCATCCTGATCTCCTCTCTCTGAGCTCTTTTCTCCTCAGGCATGGTTCAGTCCTGAAGACTCAGCTGGCAGTGACCGCCTGAACCCAGATAATAAAACCAATGAGGACAGCAGCTTTGGATGTGATAAAGAAAGCCAGAGAATGATTCAGCTGTGCCCAAAGTGTTCGATTCACCCCAGTGCACACAGTTAGGTCCCACCTAAGCTCTTGTAGGGTGACAAGCCTTGGCTAGACCTTCAAAAAGGAGAAAATTCAGGGAAGGAAGAATTAACCTCAGAGCAGTGGGAATGAAGTTAGTCTTGGCAACCGCATCTGCCTGAAAGGCAGAGCCATCAGAGTAGATCTTACCAGGCAGAGTAGTGCTTACCAGGCGCTGTGGAGGTGATGGGCTTACAGTGCCCTGTGAAAGAGAGGCAACACACTGATAGCCATACCCACACCTTACCTTCTGTACCCGCAGTGGTATAGGCGCCTCATTCCTGGTGGTGTCCTCCTCGGAGGCCAGACCGATGTATAGTTCTGTATGAGATGCTGATTGGCTGGCCCCGTGAAACTTCCCAGCCATATGGCCTTTTAGAAGTGGCATGCAACAGATTGGTGTTTCTACAGTTAACCCAACCAGGTTAATCAAAAGCCCTAAAGACACCTTCAGGCCTTCATCCAAACACAAGCTGGCTCTGAAACAAGGCTCCTCTGATGTTCCAAAGCATGTGAGTGACTTTTTTCTGTCTATATAACCAGATAATCCCAGCTACCAAGACTCTAGCCTGCCTGAGTATTTTTCCCTTTCCCAGAACATTTCTTCATTTCCTGTTTCCTTCTAGCGGGGGGGGGGGGGGGTGAAAATGATAAAATACAAAGATCCAGGCTGTTTTCATGGTATAGCAGCAAAAGCAGGAAGGCTATATCTACACTGGCAAATTAGTCTGGATTAAGGAGGCTTAATTCAGAATAATTTAGCCCATGGCCACACTAGGCTTTCCTTAGTTCGAACGAAGGAATGCTTAGTTTGAACTAGTTAGTACTGGCGCTTAGTTCAAACTAAGCATGATGTGGACTCGAACTAATGCTTAGCTCAAACTTAGTAAGTTTGAACTAAGGCAGTTAGTTTGAACTAAAAACATGTTCTAGTTCGAACTAACAGTTAGTTCAAACTAGAACACGTTGTTAATTAGAATTTATAAGCACAAGGTTAGTTCAAACTAACTTCGAACTTATTAGCTCAGACTAACAAGTCCAAACTAACTTTTGCTGATACAGACATAGCCAAAGTGCTCTTTCATTGTCTGCACAATTTGAACCATTCACTTTCAGTTAAGGAGAAAAGAAACGAGACAGAAAAAAAGTTGGTCAAGTCTCTAAGAGAGAACACAATGCCTGTAACTTCATTGTGCCAAGCTACTTCAGTTCCTAGAACAGCATGGCTGCTGCCTCTGGAGAGAGGCAGAACTCATGGGGATCTAAAGGTGCACTGGTGCAGTACACATCTTCACAGCTGGGAAAATCACAGAGTGGATACTGACCTTCCCAAAGTAACACGGCAAGTCCCTTAATGGCTACCGGGGTTCCTTACTTGATGGACCACAGGGGCTGCCATAGGCTAAGAAGAATTAGATTCCGAGATTCATGAAGAGGGAGCCAGAAAGAAAGATTAGTTGAGCTTCCTGAAAAACAACATGTCATCACTGAGATACTTGGGTGGGTGGCAGTGATGGAGATACCTTCTTGCAATGATATTATGTTTGTAAAGTAACAGGCCTGCACCAAAGTATGTGGCTGGTGTGAAGAAGGAAAGGAAATAGAAACATTAATTAATGACCATGCTGACGCCACTGCTCAGCCCAGATAACAACATCACCAAGTCCGGAGCGTGAGGCAATTCCCTATAGCACAACAGATTCTCACCTGAGTCTCCTTCCCCAGCCACACTGCAATTGCATGTCAGTGCATCATGCACATCATGTGCAGTGACCGAAAACTCCAGAGAGATTTGCTTTCTTTTCCTGCATTCTCTGAGTGATGCTTTTGTTTGCTAAGCCGATTCTGACCTTTCCAAATGCCACCTCCATGGATGGCCTTCTGTTGGACTCAGCCTGCTGGAAACTGAGACACGTCAAAAACAAAGTCCTTGCTGCAGTGATAGCTTCCTTGTCAAGTAAGTCGTCATCAGTACATGAGAGCAGTTTCAGGCACAGGTACTGGATGAACAGGAGCTGTCTGGTGCCTTTGAATTCTCAGGGTAACATGAGGCTGCCAGAGTGTGTTGGGGGGCAGTTTAACGCAGATCAATGTGTCATGATGCTCAACACGATATAAGAGTATGCCGTCATGGTTTTCTAACTGTGCTTTCACTTCTGCCTTCTTATGTAGCTCCTGGGGCTTTTCATAAACAAGTCTGAGTGCTGACACCTATAGCTTGCAGGTGGGGCTTTTACAGGAATTTGTCTCTGCAGAAGAAACCTTACCTAACAAGGGCTGGGATGGCTGGCCCCTTCTGTGCAACCTGAGCCCATGGCAAGAAGAAGAATACCATAATTGTGGGGTTTAATAAGTGATGTGTTACACTGACACGATAGATTTCAGTGGCTTGGACTGCATTGCTATGCTGGGATTGCAGAGCTCTTGAGTAAAGAGACATGTTAGCATTGTGTTGTGCTATTACAGACCAAGTGGTGGCTTAGAGAGGTAGGTGGCTTACAGCTGGATTCCAAAGCTCAGCACCTGACTCTGTTTGTCACTTAGCCCCTATTCCTTTTCACATCCTCCTTTGCAATATGGCACTGTGTGCAAAGGCAAAGATTTTCAGAGGGGGAAAAGAGCTGAAAGCAATAAAGCACTGCAGGATGAGTGCTGTCCTACGATGCAGGATGTCTCTGAGGACACGCCATGGGGAGGGCTTCTGCAAGGGCTCTCTACTTGGCAGTCACAACTGCTGGGGTCATGAAGAGCAGTCAGGGACACACTGTCCTTCCTCTACTGCTAAATCAGACTGAGGTCCTCACTCAATCCTGGCTAGGTGGGAGGGGATCCCAGTACAGGGAATGTGGATAACCACTGGGCCAGTGCAGTGCTTGCTGAGATTGTGAGGGAAACTAGTTCTGAGCCCTTTATCAGCATTATGTTAACACTGCAGGTGCATCTTTACCACCCTCATTCTCCTCTTTCACAACCCTCCACAAAACTATCCTTCTGTCTCCTGAACTCCATCCCATGCTCCCTGTTCCTCCCTCTTGAACTGGAAGTGAGGTAGGTCAACAAATTCCAGAATTTGCAGAATTCTTTTGCAAACCAATAAAATGCACTGGGTTTCTTATGTTAACCACAAGCATTGCATGATCCCTTAGGTTGTATCCAATCTGTTGTCTTTTACATGGATGTTCTCTTTGATATGTTTATACAGCACCTAGCACCCAGTAAGGCAAAGGCCTCTTGGCACTACTGCAATACAAATCAGTCATCATCTTTATTAGTTTCATCCCTTGGCTGGGCTCTTCTTTGTCTCTTCTTTTGTCAGCTATATATATACTCTTACGTTTGTCTGATGCCCAGACTTTGCGGAAGGGCCTGTGTCTTTTTTAATCTCTAAAGCATCATGCAAAGTTACCATATTACACATATCAAATAATAACAGCCCAACTTCTAAAGTCATTACTTAGGTTTAAATTAATGACTCAATGGGAATTAGCTTGACTAAGGACTGCTTATAAAACAAGTAAAAACTGAATAAGGATTTGGCCCAACAATTAACAAATCCTATCATAAGCTCCTTGCCAAGAGAGCTTGGTTAATATTTGTTTCATTGGGAATGGTCTGTCTCATGTGAAAAGCAAAAATTATCCCCTTGTAACTGCTTCTAATCCTAGCGGACATCTAGCACTGTTCCAGTGGCAAGTCACAGTGCTACCTGGATTGCTTTGCCAAGTCCGGTGCAACGGACATTCACCAGAAGAGTGCCTGCAAAGTGCAAACAGCTCACACCTACAAACTGTGTCTTAAATCTGAAGCTAAAAGGCATGCATCAGAACTTGGATCATGTTTCAGAGCCCAAACGCTTCTGGCATGGAATCCAGGCTTCATGACTTCCACCCAACCTGCAAAGAAATTACTCCAACTATCCACCAGTTTGGATGTCAGAATTTACCTTTTTGGGCCTAAAAATGCTGCAGAGTGAACCCTGGGAGACTTCCATCTGAAGAAGCCTCAGTGTTAACAGCACTGCCAGAAGCCAGCAAGGCATTCAGAAGGGAGACCACCAGCAAGAGGAAGGCCTTTAGCAGCAGTAGGAACCCAACAGCAGCAGACCTAGGCAGCTCTTTCTAAGGGTGAAATTCATCCCTGTGTGAGACCCAGCCACCACTCACATTTCATGTAAGCCCTAGATACGACTCACGGGATTGGCAATTTGCCAGACGCCCAGTTTAAATCCATCCCTGCCTGCCAGTAACTAAAAGCTGTTCCTATCTGAAAGCTTTGCAGTTTCTTCCGTTAAGTAGTTCTCATTTCACTTGCTAATGGACAGACGTCAACAATACCTAGAAAGCCCCCCTGGAGATAGCTGGCAGACTTAATAGGAGGCTAGGAACAGAATGGCTATGAAATATGAACTATAGCATCTCTGGTTTGTGCTTAGGGTTGAGGTGCACAGAAAAACACTACAAGTTTTTCTGGAATCAAGCACTGTGATCTTCAGAGTTCTTCATTTTCCAGCACTAAAATTCCCCTTAAAACAAAGCATATGTTGTTGCAGGGTGCTCTACTCACCACTGGAGCATCTCCTTGTGGTCATGGCTGGGGATTAACTCAACCAATCTGACATCCCTTCCCGCAGGTGCTCAATCCATCTCTCTAGGCTCTTGATGGCTCTATCTTTCTGGCTTGGACACCAGCCAAGTTATCATTTCTCCTCTCCGAGAGGCAGGGTGTTTGCATAGCAGAATCTCTCTCTGCCATCCATCCCAAGCAATCTTCCAATTCACTGCCCCTAAATGGTGCCACTTATCCTTTAGCTGGTAGGGGAACATCAACTCACTGTCTTCTCCAGGTTTCAGCCCAGACACCCTACAACCAGTGGCTAAGGTCTGCACTGTCCCACATCTTGTTGCTGTTTTCTATGTTGCCTCTATCAGGCTCCTTCTCCACTCTCCTCTGGATATATCCTTTCCTCTGGGTCAAGCTACCTTCTTTCCCTAGCCACAACAGGAGTGACCACAGCCCTCCTGCCTCCAGCCCCCCTCTGCCATCATAGAATCATAGAATCATAGGGTTGGAAGGGACCCCACGAGGTCATCTAGTCCAACCCCCTGCCAAAAAAAGCAGGACCACTCCCATTAGATCATCCCAGTCAGTGTTTTGTCCAGCCGGGACTTGAACACCTCCAGAGATGGAGATTCCACCACCTCCCTAGGCAACTTATTCCAATGCTTCACCACTCACCTAGTAAGGAAGTTTTTCCTAATATCCAGCCTGGACCGCCCCAGCTGTAACTTGAAGCCATTGCTTTTCGTTCTGCCCTCTGTTACTACCGAGAACAGTCGAGCTCCATCCTCCTTGGAGCAACCCTTCAAGTAGTTGAAGGTTGCTATCAAATCCCCCTCAGTCTTCTCTTCTGCAGGCTAAATAAGCCTAGTTCCTTCAGTCTTTCTTCATAGGGCTTGTGCTCCAGCCCTTTGATCATTTTGGTTGCCCTCCTCTGGACTCTCTCTAATTTGTCCATGTCCTTTTTGTAGTGGGGAGCCCAAAACTGGACACAGTATTCCAGATGTGGCCTCACTAGTGCAGAATAGAGGGGAATGATCACATCCCTTGATCTGCTGGTAACACTTCTTCTGATGCAGCCCAGTATGCCATTGGCCTTTTTGGCAGCAAGAGCACACTGCTGACTCATATCCAGCTTCCCATCCACCATGACTCCCAGGTCCTTTTCTCCAGTGCTGCTATTTAGCTGATCACTCCCCAGCCTGTAGCAGTACATGGGGTTTTTTCGTCCCAAGTGCAGGATTTTACACTTATCCTTGTTGAACCTCATGAGATTCCTCTTGGCCCACTGCTCCAGTTTGTCTAGGTCTCCCTGAATCCTGTCTCTGCCCTCTAGGGTGTCTACCGTTCCCCCCAGTTTGGTATCATCTGCAAACTTACTAAGTGTGCAATCTATCCCATCATCCAGATCATTGGGTGAGGGCATGCCCCCACACTTCCCATTGGTGCCCCACTCCTAAATCAAACTAGCAAGTCCTGTCCATGGACATGCTAGCTTGATTTGGGTTTCTAGTGGGGATATGTTAGTTCAAATTAACTTAGTTCAAATTAACCATTATTAGTTTGAATTAATTAATTTGAACTAAGTTAATTTGAACTAATTTCTTAAGTATAGACATAGCCCATGTGAATGGAGGAGTGGTGGTGGAGCAGTAGGAAGGGAAGCAAAAGGAACTACTGAGATCTCTTGGGCAGAAATGACTCCAAGCTGGGAAGGAAGAATTTGTTAGTTCCTGTTGTCTTCCTGGGCAGCTAGCACCAGCTCCTTGGTGCCTAGCACTCTGTGTGCTGATGCCCCCAATTCTCTGCCAAAATGCTGGTGTCCTTTCCCATCTTCCTACCATCCCTAGGGTTTATGCCTGCGCTCCTGTTCTTCCCCTGGGCTAGGAATCTCCTCCAAACCTCCTATCTGCTCCTTAGAAGCCAGCTGACCTCCTGTGCCCCAGGCCAGTGACCAGTCCAGTTCCTGACTCCATGTGTGGACACATTGCGGGGTGGAGGGGAAACATAGTCAGGTCCTGCTTTCACCTCCATGAGATTCTGTGTGGGTGGAAACCATGGGAGAGGGTGAAAACAGACCTGTACCCCCCCACCCACCACCATTATATCTATTCAAAGGCATTAATCCTGGTTCCACCAGCCCAGGTGAAAATACCTTAATATCAGACATGTCACAGCTTTGAAAGGTTCTGATGAGTGCCCCATGCAACGTAGGTGTACTGTGGTCAGTGTTCAAAAGAGAGCAGAGCTACTTGACACAACAGATAAGCTGGTGTGGGAGTGTGATGTAGTGAAATCCACAGTTTTGCAACTGAAGAAAAATGAAGAGTTGTTTCAAAACAAATTTTCTTTCCATCATGCATGGCAAGAGCTGAACCAAGAAAAAAAAAAGCAACGAAAAATGCAGAGAATGCCACACTAGACAACACAGCCTACACTTGGCTTTCTCAAGACAAGTCTTGGCAGGGTGACCTCCTGTCTCATTTTGGCAGGGACAGTCCCTTTCTTATTTTCTGTCCTGAGTGTCCTGAGATTTTTGGCAAAAGTGGAGTGTGGAGGATCATGCCATGATGTCAGCCCTGTGCAGGATGTGGGACAGGCAGGACTTGTGTGGGTGCCACAGGTGGGGAGCTTGGATAAGTGTGTGGGAGGAGAGAACTCAGGTGAGCAGCACAGGGTAGCTCAGCATGGGGGACAGAGAGGGCTAGCCAACATGGTGTCCTGTTTTTCCCGTGGGAAATCTGGTCACCCTAAGTTTTGGTGAGCCACCTTCGGGGTCCCTTCTGTGCGAAAAGATGTGAACTAGAAATTGAGTGGGGAGCATGACTTCAAGACTATCTCAGGATAGCTATTATAATTTGAAGATGTTGAGGTTTATGAACCGTTTGATTTTATGAACTCCTCAATCCCCAATTAGTTCATAAAATAGGGATTCGGCTGTACTTAAGTGCGTCCCTGAATCAGGTGCAGGCAGCATTTATTGACAACAAGCCCTTTCCCATAGTTTCCTCTGTGTTTAGAAAGCCATGTGTCCCCCTAGTTCAAACTGCTACGGTCCAATAATATACTTAGTAGCCCAAGTCCAATAAAATGTGGAACAAAGAGATAAAATTAAGGACTCATGGAATGACTTAATGCAGGAGACTTAATAGCAGAGGGATCTTTTTTTAACATAACTCATATTTTCCATCACCTCAGCTTGTCTGGGGTGGAGGTAGCACTTGAGACCTCCCTGGTAATGAGCTGTAGCTGAGACATAGGTGTGTCTGTGATTCCCTTTTACAACTCACTCAAGGGTGTTTCGGCTCCTCAAAGTTGCAGTTGAGGGCCTAGATTTTTCTCTGGCAGGCAGCGACTGAGCTTCCTTCACAGGTGAGAGTAGGAATGGTTTGGGTTTGGCCCAAGAACAAGAAGGATGACACACACAATGTATTTCTTAAATATACTTAACACTAAGTCTGCCGCCTTCTTAGTCAAACTTCAGGTATCCCTTTATTTCCTAGGGCACATCTAACCAGGGACCTGCTCTTTAATTACATAGCAAATGTCATGAAGGTATTACCCATGTGGTTGTAAGGGCAGGTTCTTGCAGGTTACCTGGTAATTACTCTTCAAGTTACCGCATAATTCCAAGATCAATTACCATGTAATTTTCAGGCTGCAGAGAGCAACAACAGGGTGCAGTTTGGAAGATTAGATCTATTCTCGTCTCACTTCTGCTGCCAGGCAGCACTCGGGAAATGCATTCATCATAGAGCAGACAGCTTCCACAAGCTCAGTTACCCTGGGAAGAAGTGGTGGAAATAAGACCAAGAGCTTCTATCTCACTGTGCGCTGCTGATTTCCTGATCATAGTGATGGTAACAACATACATTCCTGCATGCCCATCAGCCTCCAGCAGCCTTAGCTAACAGTCAGATCACATCCTGTGTAAAACCAGACTAGAGCAGGGACAAGGATGCTCTGGCTTTTCCATGTGCAATTTCCATAGTGCGGCACTGTCCTGGCAGTGGAGAGGGTGGCTTTGTGCCATGGCTCAGAGTGCGTGGAAGTCACTGTATGGAGACCAGAAAAGCAGAGCAGGGGATATGACAATCCTACACATCAACAAGAAAAGGGGAAGCACATGGATGCAAGAAGCAGCCCACACAGGGTGACCAGAGGTCCCCATTTTATAGGGACTGTCCTTAGATTTGGGGCTTTTTCTTATACAGGTGCCCACTAATCTCCACCCCATCCCAAATTTTCTTACTAGGTCCATGTGGTGATTAACCAGAGTGATCTGGAGCTGATACAGGAATTCAGGGCACCACAGAGCTTCTACTCTGGCACTGAAGCTCAGAACCCCCACTAAAATCAAGAATGTGGCACCTGACGACTCCAAGGGTCTGGATCTTGGACTGATTTGTAGCCAATCATCTAGCACATTGTAGGGGAGTGCTGCAGCTTAAAGAAGCCATTTCCCCGGCGTGATCCTCCTCTCTTCTCTACTTTGCAGGTTCATCTCGCCATCCCCCCAAATTCATGCACACCCAGATGCATTTCCTAAAGGCTGGAGGAAGAAAGAGACATCTAGTCCATTCTGCATACAGTGGAAAGAGAATCTCACTCAGTTATTCTTGTTTCAGGCTCATAACTTGTAGTTGAGCTAAAGCATAGAAAAAGACTGCTACAGAATATACTGGTCCCTGCTGGAGGCCTTGCAATCCTACCACACTCCTCCCCAGAACAGGAGCAGTGAAGGTGGGTCCTCCAAGACTGCCTAGAAAGGCTTGAGGTGCACAGCCAATCAGAAAGAAGCAGGCTCAATAAAAAGACGCCACAAGAGCTACCAACCAGACCAGTTCCTGGCTGGAACCAGAAGGGCAGGGTGGGATAAGAAGGCTATGCAACCCCACTGGGCCAAATGTGGAGAGCCCCTGCTCAGGCAAGAATAGGAGTGTGAAGGTCTCCAAGTGCAGAAGCCTGAGCTAGAGAAACCTGACTTAAAGGGAGTAGAGATGGTTACAAGGTCTCCAGGCAAGGAGGTCTGTGAGCAGACCTTCAGAAATCAGATTAGAGCCAGATAATAAAGCCTGGGAGAGACCTGTGTCATTCAAAGAGAGGGAACAGACTTAGCACTAAAAGCTGAGAAAGGGGCTAGAATTTAAACAGACTTAGGTTCAATAATGATCCCGGAGAGGGCCAGCCATTTATTGGACTGCATGACCCCAATGTGTTTTTAGACTGTGTGACTTAGAGCAGTGGTTCCCAACCTGTGGTCCGGGAACCCCCAGGGGTCTGTGGACATGTTATAGGGGGTCCACAGAGCCTCTCCTTACCGGTCCTGGAATCCAGCTACAGCCCCGATGCTCCTCACCAGGGCTGCCTTTTCTCTCCCACGGCCGGATCCTGGAAGAGGGATGGGTCCACAACAGCTCCTGGGCAAGGGCAAGGGCAGGGGGCCATAGCTGCTGCGGCTCGGCTCCCCAGCGGCATGGGCCATGGTGGCAGCAGTGCTGCTTGCCAGCTGCCCAGTGGTGATGCTAGAGTGGTGCAGGTCAGAGTCTGCCTGTGTGGCCCAGATTACATAATCAGCTGGGGGGGCTGCAGAGATTTTTTTTGTTAAAAAGGGGTTCAGGCAGAGGACCTTGGGAAGGTTGGGAACCACTGACTTAGAGGGTTGTGTAGGGCTTCCTGATTAGAGCAACAGCTGACAGGCGGCCCCATGAGCAGAGAGAGACTGTGAGAGAGAGTGTTCAGGCTTGCATTCAGCTCATAGGAGGTGCTTATGTGAGATGAATGTGCCATGTCACAGAGACATTCAGTCTTGCTTTAAAGATACTGAGCAATGGACAATCCACTGCATCTCTGGTCAGGCTGTTCTAATGGCTCATTACCCTCATGGGCAGAAATTGGCACTTTTTATTTTTGTTTGAATTTGTCTAACTTCAGCTTCCAGCTGTTGGGTTTTGTTACACTTTTGGCTTTTAGATCAGAGGTCTCAAACATATGGCCCACAAGCTGGTTCCAGCCTGTATGATGTATACGCATGTGATTTGCCCAATGTCTTCAGCTCTTATCTTCCATTTCTTTAAGGCATATGCTTCTAGCTCTTATTGCTGCAGAGATAAGGTTCTAAGCATAAACCAACATCATGATATCTGCCTGAGTTTGCCGATAGCCTGAAACAATGACTTGGGAGAATTTCCTTGTCCCCCATTAATCTTGAGGGAGTCTCAGCTCTAAAGGCAAGTCATAGCACATCAGTGTCAAAACTCACTATTCCACTGCTGACCCTTTTAGAGGATTTAATAGAGAAGGGGGCAGCAGTTAAGCACAATAAAGTGTGGGTTGTTGAAGGGAAGGAAATGCAGAAGGAAGAACAGATGAGAAGCACATAACAAAATGCGGAGAAGGAAGATGAATGAAAGGGCCCTATAAATGTGTGATAGTAAATGTGAATTTGCTAGAATACGTACTACATATTTGGGTATGTAGGTGGATATAAACAAGGAAAAATTAACAGTAAGGGAAGGTGAAAGCACACAGACAAATTCTGGCATGGATTTGAGGCCAGGCTATAGTTAGTACAGGGTAAAAATCAGAGCCAACAGAAACCCAATGCAGCACTTAAGTCCCACTTACATGCTTAAAGAAGAGAGCTCGCTTGGCCATCTTGGGAGAAGGGTGGGAGTGACTGAGGAATAAGGAAGCTTTAAATAATTGAAAAGTATTTTCTTCATTTGTGTGAAATGCACCTATGTGCAGCAAGACACTTCATTTTTACACAAAGGACAATTAGACTGTGGAACTCATTGCCACAAGGTATCCCTGTGGTTAATATATGAGCAAAATTTAAAAAAAAAAAACAAATTTACATATGAGGAGTCCTGTGGCACTTAAAGACTAAATTTATTTATTGCGTGAGCTTTCATGGGAGAAAATCTCTTTTCATCAGATGCTTTGAAGCTGGGGGAACTTACAGAATGCAACTCCTTGTTTGTTTTATTGAACTAGACTAGGTGTGGCCAAACTGCTGCTCAGGAGCCACATGTGGCTCTTGAATGAAAAAGTGTGGCTTGTGGAAGAACATCAGCAAATCAATTTAGTAGGTAAAAGTATATGGCTATATGCCTCAGTGCAGCTCTTGAAGGTTTAAAAATCAACTTGTGTGGCTCTTGAATTCCATAAGTTTGGCCACCCCTGAACTAGACTAACATGGCTGCTCCTTTGGAACTCAGAAATTTACCTGGATAAGAAGCACAACCAGATCTGCATTAGTACAGAAGGAAGAAAGATCAAGAATTCTAAAACAGATAGAAACCCTCCTGCTTCAGTGCCAAAATACACATCTAATGAACCTCAGGAAGATTTCCCCAGAGTCAGGCTATCTCATAACTGCTTATTGCAGGTTTCCTAGATTAGTGTTTCCCAACTAGTGTGCCACGGCACACACGTGTGCCTTAGAATTTTTTGAAAAACTGCGCAAAGAGTTCTGGATAGGCTCATGAATATTCAAGAGTTCGTTTGGATACTATATGATAGTGTGCCATGTCAGCAAAAAGGGTGGGAGCCACTATCCTTGACCTTAATCTGTTGGAATGTGCTCTGGCCACTATAATTCACTGGGCTACATGGACCTGAATCTGATCTCACCTGGCAGTTTCTTGGTGTAACAGAGATGAGAATCTGGCTGTATGAGTGAAAGTCTCTTGAGCTATTATGATAGTCTCACAACTATGATGCTCTACTAATGAAGCAATGTATCAGCAACTTCATTTCCTTCACTGAATTGCACCAAGGATGAATTTGTGTGCTTTCAACAATGGGAAAGGTGAGGGTGGGAGAGGAACCATTAGGAGTGAAATGTATCAGGAGAAGCTCACTAGCAGCTGAAATGGACTCATCATCAGGGGCATCACTAGCGCTGGGCACACGGGGCTCGTGCCCCAAGTCTCAGCGCCAGTGCCCCGGGTCTCCCAGAGTCCCAGCTGCTGCCAGCCTAACATGGCCTCCCTCTGGGGCCCAGGAATCGAGGGCTTGGCTGCCCTCAGCCCACCCAGGGCTGTCCCTCAGGGGGTGGGGCCCTGGGCCAATCAGCCTATGTGGGCCCCCTCCCCGGCCAGCCTGTCCCGGGAGCAGGGCGGAGTAGGCCAGCATGGGCTGGCGTGTGGCCGGGGCCCTGCGGAGATCCAGCTACACACCCACCCTGCCCCCTGGACCAGAACGCAGCTGTGGAGCCCAGCAAACAGTGGGGCCTGGGGTGATAGCCCCACCCCTGGGGACAGCCCCAGCCCTGCCCCCTCTGGCCCCGCCCCTGGCCTGGCCCCGAACCTATTTTGGGGCCAGCGATGTCCCTGCTCATCATTCCTTCTTTTTTATAACTCTTTAACCTGAGTTTTGTGGACAGGTTTGGAGTAAGGGGTTTGATCGCACTGCCTTTCCTATATTACCTAATAGGAGGGAGTCTGGGCTTGATCTCAGCTAGATGGGGTGTGGGGGGAGGCTCAGTGTGAAAAAATATGCTGCTGATATGGAGAAAGTTGAGAACCAGTGCTCTGACACATCCATTAGCCAGGACTTATCCTCTGGGGGAGAGAGAATCACAGCTCCCCTAAGTACTCCCTGCTCTGTCTCCCCCAAAGGCCACTGGGGCTCCCAGCTAAGAGTATCAAAGCCTCATTCTGGTTCTGCCTTTTTTTCAATTAATTGTGTGGTGCATGGCAGCCCGTACACTGCACCATCTCTCCTTCCCCTTGGGTAGTTGTGTTAATGATGGAACATCCCTGGTATAAATAAAGGAGAGATTGCACATTAGTGCCAGGGTGGGTAATATAAAGCCTGTGCAAGTTACAGCATTGGCAAGCAGAAAGCTGATGGGACAAGCCTAGCCTAGTTGGGGTAGCATCATCAATTTGAACAGCAAAGTGCCTCCATTGCTCTGGGACAAGTCACTGGCCTGAATGCAGAGCATCTTCTGCCTGTGGGCATGTTACCCATTTGTGGTGGTAGCTGGGCAGGATGAAATGTGACCCCCTGATTATGTTTCCATTGGAAACTTTGAAACAGGATTGCATCATGCTTGGAGACATCAGTGTGTGATCAAATCCTGCTGCCCTTCTGCCACAGCAGAACAGACTAATCCATCCCAAGGGTGCCAGTTTGTCACCTGCCCTATCAAAACAGACAAGTGGTCCCTCCGACTTTAGTAGCCTTTGACTGGTTCCTTTAATTCAGTAGCCTGCCTGTTGCAGCATCTAATGCTGGGTCCTTTGTAAAAAAGAAAGGGTTAGGGTTAGAGGAGAAGGAAATTGTTAGTGACGTGGTTAGTAATTACCTTAAGCCCTGATACATAAGGATTGATATGGGTCTCCTAGAGAAAGGGTGCAATCTTCATCCCTAGAGTTTTTTAAGGCCTGGCTTGACAAAGCCCTGGCTGAGATGATTTAGTTGGGGCTAGTCCTGCTTTTAGCAGGGGTTTGAACTAGATACCTCCTGAGGTCCCTTCCCTCCCTAATCTTCTATCATTCTTCTGCAGTTCTATGATCATTGGTCCTGCATAGACTGGATGATTGCAGGGGCTGTTCATATCCACACAATTATTAAGCTTTCTTTTTTTTTTTTTTTAAGCTATTAGTTTGCTCCCTCATCAGTCAGAGCTGTGGTTTGAGTATGACACACAAAAATATTTCCTTTTATCCACATTAAAATGATTTAATGCAACTTTTAATTTAACTGGGGCTTCCTACTGTCCTTGTATTAGCAAGAAGTGTAAGTAGGAACAACGCACTGGCGTTTTCTGAGCCATTCATTATTTTGTGTACAGCACTGGTACTATCTCCTCTCATTTTTCTTATCACATGTACCAGATCTGACATTTAAAATGTCTTTGTAGAGATTCCTTCAGCCCCCTTCCAATTGTCTCTAATCATCTGACCTGCCTTTGGACATTTTCCACTTCTCTTACTCCTTTCAGGGTATGTCCACACAGCTACAAAATGTCCATGGCCAGCCCGTGTCAGCTGACTCAGGCTCATGGGTCTCGCACTCCAGAGATCAGGCTGAAGTCCAGGCTCTGGGACCCTTCATACCCAAGTCCTATGAGCCAGCGTGAGCTGACACAAGCTAAATGTGGGGTTTTTATTGCTGTGTGGATTTACCCTTAAAGCCAAGGTGATGAATGGTGGAATGAAGAATGAGGACTGTTTTATTTTATAGCCCTTTTAAATATGATCTAACATTTCACTCACTTTTTCCCACTGCTCTGTACTGAGCTCTCCTCGTGGATATCTAGATTCTTCTTCACATACACAGTGAAATAATGAACTTACATCTTTCTATAGTGGGGTATTCAACCTTTCTGTGTGAAGGACTGTAGTGCAATTTTTTTTCACTCATGGGGCTGGGGGAGAGGAGCTGTTCTTCCACTCAGCTGTGTCAAGTGGTGAGGAGGACTGCTGTGCTTCTAGCCAGACAGCACAGGGCGGGAGGGAAAGGGCTGGTCCTTTACTAGGCTGGCTGTGAGTCGGGGGCGGTTGCTGTTCCCAACTAGCCAGGCCTGGCAGGCAGGGACTGCTGCTCCACTCTGGTGGTCTGGATAGTAGCCTTTCTGGGCTGTGTGTTGGCTCTGTAAAATAGACATGAACTCAATCCCAGTTGAGATGTAGCATATTTATATAGCAAGTTCCTTGAGGCAGGGCGATCTCTTTGTTCTGTGTTTGGAGGTCTTGTGGAAAATTCTCTGACAGAACGCAGTCAGTGTGCAGCTGAGTTAAAAAAAGTTAACAATGTTAGGAATCATTAGGAAAGGGATACTATAGGTAAAAGACAGAAAATAGCACATTGTCTTTTTATAAACCCATACCCATGGTAGTATGCCCGCATCTTGGATGCTGTGTGCAGATCTGGCCACCTTACCTCAAGAAAGATGTATTGGAATTGGAAAAGATACAGAAAAGGGCAGCTAAAATGATTTAGGGAATGGAACAGCTTCCATAACAAGAAAGATAATAAGACTGGGACTTTCAGCTTGGAAAAGAGATGACTATAGGGGGACATGACAGAGGTCTATAAAATCATGACTGATGTGGAGAAAGTATATAAGGAAGTGTTATTTACTTCTCATGATAGAAAAAAAATAACCTAGGGGTCATCAAAGAAGTTAATAGACAGCAGATTTTTATGAACAAAAGAAAGTATTTCTTCACACAATGCACTCTCAAGCCATGGATCTTCTAGCTAGAGGATGTTGTGAAGACCAAGACCATACAACGGTTCAAAAAAGAGTTAGATGAGTTCAGGATAGGGCCATCAATGTCCATTAGTTGGGATAGGCAAGAATTGTGTTTGCTAGAGGCTGGGAATGGCCAATGGGATAGATTGTTTGATGATTACCTGCTCTGTTCATTCCTTCTGAAGCATTTGGCATTGCCTGCTTTCAGAAGACAGGATTCTGAGCTAGATGGACCATTGGTCAGACCCAATATGGCCATTATTATGTTGTTTTGTCTGCACAATGGCTAGCTCTGTGGGTTCTGGTCAGTGGTTGGGACTCCTTTAAAATGGTACTACGATATAAATAATAGAGATATTATTTTAATATGGTGTTGTCAGTATTTTCAAACATTTCTGTTTGATTGTGAGATGTTGTTTTAGGGAAAAATTTCCAGTCAACTGACATTGTTTTTGCACAGGAAACTTGATTCTAATTATAGCCATCCATTCAGAGCACAAAGACCTGTTATGTGACCTGTATTCAGGTATGGCAACTCAGATTTCAGCACCTAATACTCACCACAGTCAAGTCACAGATTCCAAGATGTTGTCTGCTGAATAATTTTTTAATCACCAATAACTACAAGAAAAGTATTAAGTGTTCTTGGATGATTCCCAGGAGAAGTGGATCAACCTCAGTGGTAGAGATCAGGGCACCCCTGCACTAAGCCCTGTCTATACAATTGTTAAAAAGGCAGCCTCTGCACCGAAGAGTTTACAGCTGAGCACCCAGTCCTACAGTGACTTATAGACATGCTTAACTTTACATGTCTGAACAGTCCCTTTGAAATCAATGGAACTGTTCACATAGGCCTGATGTTAATCACATGCAGGGTCAGGGCCCACAAATACAAATGCAATTCACTGAGTACACTATTCCTTCTGAATTGTTCCTTTAGCTCCGTTGCTCCCTGTAAGCGACACTGCTATTGTGCTAGTCATTGACTCATGCCTGTCTCTAGTTAATGACACTGGATGGCATGAGTCCTGATCTCATACCCTGGGGTTTTCCACATGTAGCTGCTCTGTAGGTGGAGAAGGTTTCCTGTCTCTTTGCCCCCTGCCCTGTAACCCACATTTTAATCCATGGCAGTACTTTATCTTTCAACTTGCCAAGTATCCCTGACAGTCTCTTGTGAGAACTTATCAAAGGTCTCCAGAAAATGTCAATACCTTGTAGTCATTGCCTCTCTTTAATCCACTCCCACATTTTGGTAGCCCTTGAAGATTGCAGGTCGATTAAAGGGACATCAGTTATCCTTACTAAGCTGCATGAGTTTCTCCCTATCATATTAGTCTTTTCTAGACAGGTGTTTTATAACTTTCCTTTTAAGATTTTCTGAGGTCTTTCTTCTGATCCTGACCTAAGGTGGTCATTCTTGTGTGGTATCTCCATTACTGGAATTTTGTAATTATGGTAGTTCCTTTTGTATGACTAAGCTGTTTGTGGATGAATAGTTTTTTTGATCCACTGATGATAGCACATTGTCTGTCCAAAATCATCTTTTTCTGCCTCAATTTTCTGCCCTCAACTTTCCTGTCCAGTGCCCATAAACTCATATCACCTTCTGAACTTAAAAAAAAAACCCAAAAAACCCCTGTCCTTTCATAAGATCTCTAACAAAAGTTTGCTGAGTTCCAGTTACCTCCAATGCTTTTTCATTACTTGCATGATCTAGTCACAATATTTTGAGAATTATTCTATAACACCCTAATTCAAAGAATTTCCATTTCTTTATCATTGATTGTTGGAAGGTCTGTATTTCACAGCTGCAATGTAACACAGACAAATGTAACATTTTAAAAGCAGGAAATTAGTCTTCAGATTTATGTCCCTCTTCTTCATACATTTGTTCTTCCAAATTGTCTCTTTCACTGTTACTATTCTGGTGCTGACTTCAATATCCAATCTTCTGTAATGATGCTTCCTAGGTAGCAATAATTTTTCACTTGCTGTACAGCTGTGTCGATCACTGGTATATTACATTTTTTGAAGGATCCTTGCATACCACTTCATTTTTGTCCTGTTCACATTCATCTCTAGACCACATGCTTTGCCATATTCATATATAATCTCCACTAACTTTCCATTATAGCTGTCTTATGATTCCAGTATAATTATTTATTGCTCAGAATTCATACCCATCAGTGCCTACAAATCTTACTATATTGAGCAATTCGTAGTGGTAGATTCTGTCAAATGTTTTTTGAAGTCAATAAAACACAACTATACTATTTTCCACATTTCAACTGATCTTTCTAATATAAGCTTCAAGCTGATCATGGTATTTATCGTGCACTTGTCACGTTTGAAGCTGTCTTGTTGTTTATTTATTTCCTTATCAATTTTTCCTTGAACCAAAATTCATTGGTCTATAAGTCCTGTGATTTTCCATACTAACTTTTTAAATGAGTTGTTCAACACTCACTGTATTTCTTCCTCTGGGATAATACAGAGGAAATCTTATCAAGTTAATGCTGAGATTATGAAATTTATCCTGGGATAAATTTATCAAGATCAGTCTTGAAACCAGTTACTGTAGGTATTTTTCTCTACTACTCCTCTTAGGAGGCTGTTCCAGAACTTTCTTCCTCTGATAGTTAGAAATCTTTGTGTAATTTCAAGCCTAAACTTGTTGATGGATGGTTTATATCAATTTGTTCTTGTGTCCACTTTGGTGCTTAACTTAGTTCTGGTCTACACTGCTGTGCTGGGTCGATGGGAGATGCACAGTCTTTGTACTGTAGAATGTGTATGTCCTGTTGCCTGACTTACCCTGCCTTACCATGACATCTTCGCTCAGCTGTGCCAGCGGGAAATGCTCTCCATTCAGTGCAGCGTCACTTTTTTGAGGGGAGGGGGGTAGTTTCTACATCAAAGAAAGAGCATTTCTGGGATTGACTGAGCAGCTATCCGCCGGCTGCTCAATTGACCGCACTGTGTTGATCCATGGAGATCAATGCAGCAATTTCAGTGTAGACAAGCCCTTAAATAACTCTTCTCCCTCTCTGGTATTATCCTTTGTGTATTTATAGCAAAGAATCATACGTTCCCCACTCCCCTACCTTCTTTGGTTAGGCTAAACAACCCAAGCTCTTTGAATCTCCTCTCATAAGACAGGTTTTCCATTCCTCTGAGCATCCTAGTGGCCATTCTCTGTATCTGTTTCAGTTAAATTTGTCTTTCTTAAACGTGTGAGCCAGAACTGCACACAGTTTCCCAAATGTAGTCTCTTTAAGGTCTTGTGTAACAGGGCTAAAATTTCCCTGTTTCTGCTGGAAATATAGCTTCACCAGCTTTGTACATAGAACATCTTCCTAGGGTAGGTTTCCGTCCATCATTCTCTATGGTACAGACAGGTGCAAATGAGATCAGGCACCTCAGCAATCAGTCTTTAAAAAAAAAAATTGAGTTTCACTCATAATTGCATGAAACTAGGCTCTGGGGCTTTAAGAGAATCACAAAGTATCTCACAACTGAAGATTAAATCATGAATCTGTCCCCTCTTGGATTGCTCCCTTTTTAGCTCTGTGGGCTAGTGGCTATACTGATATCCTTTTTCTGAAAGGGCCCAGGCTATAGGCTGGGGGTAGGGAGTGCATACACAACTCAAGTGAGAGTATCCTTGGCAAAGGTAATTTAAAGATTTAATTTCAACAGACTGCCAAAAGCACTAATATGGCGCCCTGGGCTCAGCAAGGGGTGGGGAAGCCTGGTCATGCCACTTTTGCCTTACACTGCTGTGCTGGCAGCCAGAATTTAAAATCTGGTGGAGCAAACACTGATCCCCTGATTTACACTTCCCTACATTTATTTTCCTCCTATTCTGTACGTTCCCCCATCTTCAAAGGGTCTGACAAAATGAGATTTTTTTCTCCCACGAAAGCTCATGCAATAAATAAATTATTAGTCTTTAAGTGCCACAGGACTTCTTGTTTGTTTCGAAAAATGTTAGTAATCCCATTCCACTGCCTACTCTCATTTTTCAACCTTTTCCATTTTTTATTGACATCAACAATGTGACTGGTGCCAATTCAGCCCCCGCAGGAACAACCTGGTCTGTGTGGGGAGTACCAAGGCTGCTATTGGGTTAGACACATTTCCTGGCAGTTATCACTTGAGACTTGGGTGTAGACCCAGGAACTCAAAGACCACTGCCTGATGCTAGGTGACTGGAATTTCGAGTGAGAAATTACCCCAAAGCCAGGATGCTTAGGTTGTTTCTGATTTCTGGGAGCCTGTTAGCTCCTCTCTTCCATGAGGCAGGGCAAAGAAGGATTGTTACCAGCAGCACTTTCCCCATGTCCCTGTGATACGGTTTCACCTGGGAGCCTATTTCTCAGTCCAACAGCTAATCTCCATACCCAGGCTTCCTCCCTACATCCTGTTGTTTTTCCTTGACCACTATATCTCCGCTGTCCCACCACTCATCTTCTTGTGTCCACACTGGCCACCTCTTGCTTTGCTAACTGCAAACTGTTCTCTTGGTTCACTGCTTCAGGTCATTTCCAACCGGTAACACCTTCTTTGTCTCTTGCAACATCTCCTTTCTCTCTGTCCTCCAATTGCCCCTTTTACCACATCGAATGCTTGGCATCCTTCATAGCAGTGGCACACTACAGTCCCTTGGATTTAATTTGCAATTTTATTTTCCTTGGTCTGTGTTGTCAAAGGAAATCCTGTTTTGATGGAGTTGTGCTTCAGAAACCACTTGCAAAAGCATCAGCAAAGCAGAGCCACAAGGGCACTGGTATCTGACCATAATGATGGACAGAATCCAGGCAGCCACAGCAGCTAAATGAGGCATTATCTGTACATGATGGAGTTAAATTCAAGTTGTAGGCTATTTCTGGTGACCTCACAACTGGAAGCTAGTTTGCTTTTCTTTTTTCTTTGAATCAAATACAGACTCTACTCCATTGTTTGCATGGTAAGACCCTAAAAGCAAGATGGAGTAACAGGTCACATTTGGAGGATGGGTTTGATAGGTTTGTAAGAAATCTTGAGTGGATAACTGGGTTTTCATGATAAGCCTGATTTTTCTCTCTCATGCACCTTCATTCACACATACAACTTTAGACAGAAAAATTCCTGAGGCTTCCAAATACTTGTAATTCTTTAGTATCATAGGAGAAAATCTTTGTCAAGTTCGAAATTAATTGAACAAATAGGACTTTCAATGCTGTGCCTTTTTAAAAGATGGAATAGAGTAACTTTTGGAGAGTCTCAACAAAGTCAGCATGGTTTAATTTTTACACTTCAAGTTTTCTGTGCACGTAAACCTTCATATTTACCTTCCCTTACGTGCATCCACATCTTTTCTTATTTTTAAACCATAAGGCCTTGATTCTGCAGTTGCCTATGTGTTGGCAGATTTCCTTGTAGAGCAGCTCACTGATGTCAGTGGCTCTTCATGTAAGTACTGGTGTCCACTTACATGTACGCAATTGCAAAATAAGGGTTTAATGTTTTTTGTGTACATATGTTTTAACTTGAATGTGAAGGCAGCTACGTTAACTGACAGTTAGCAAAGTATTTTTGTCTGTGAACTGATCTATAGTCAGGTACAGAATCCTGGCTGCTTTTCCTCACCTAGACAATAGAGGAATACTATTTAATTGCTTTCTGCCGCAATCTGCCTGTCCTGTATGGCTTTAGTCATGCATGAATTGATGAGAGCTAACTGAAGAGTACATTTCTCTTTGAGAACTCTCAATCAGAGAGAGTGATTTCCATATGTATAAAGAGGTAGAAAAATAATTAAAGCAATATAAAATGAAAAAGAGAATTAGAGCAATTTCATGGCAGCAGAAACCCCTCCCCCCAGTTCTGAGGTTTGGATCAGACCCACTGCCAGGTTATGGATTTTTCTAGAACTGAATGTATTTAGGAATCACCAGAGACTGCCAAGACCTGAGGAGTGTATTCATTCTCGTCACCAGTATACACATGCAGAAATTGAATAGTTCACTATTCCATTGGCGGGTGGGAAGTCCCTGGTCCTCATGATGATAAATGGGGCTTTTCACAATATAAACAACTTCCAGGTGAGCAAAATCACCAATTTTCAAGATCCAGGGCCCAAGAAATTTGATATTTTCCAGGGAGCAAAAATATTTGTATTGCAAAATGAGTGTTCCCAGCTTGGGAACTCTTTGTATGGTGAAGAAAATGTTAGTGTCAAGATTGAATTAACGTTTCCTTGCACCAGCAAGCATCCCACATCATACACACACACATACCAGCTTTGCAGACACTGGGTAAAAGTAACTATTTCATGGAAGCTCAGTGCAGGTGTCTTTTGAGCAAATGGACATGCTGCACAAAGCACTTGCTGGAAGCAAAGCTTCATCTGGCTGCTTGTCCATCTACTTCAGGAAGGGTCTCTGTGCTGGCTCTGCATAGGTCTATGCAGAAGGCTACCTTGAGTTGAGCTGGGAGCACCCCTGGGGAGGGACTGTAGACCCAATGGTCTCAGTGCTCCCAACAAGTCCATTTGAATAAGCTGGACTAGTAGCTTCAGGGAGCTACACTGAGGCACTTCATCCATGGCCCTGGTTCTGGGTGGTGAATTTTACCTTCCTGACATGTCCGCATTACACACGCTGAGAGTCTGGTCAATTGCAGCTTATTCCAAAAGAGTAAATTCCACCCTTTGGGTATGTCCACATGAGTCTTTTATTTCGAAACAACACTGGTTGTTTCGAAATAAAAAACTGAATGTCCACACGACATTTTCTTATTTCGAAATGACAGGCTCCGTCATTTCGAAACAGCTTAAACCCCATTCATTTTGAAACAGCTGTTATTTCTAAAAGGTTATTTCAAAATAACGCCATTTGGACATGTTTTGAAACAACTATTTCGAAACAACATGTCCAGATAGCCTTATTTCAAAATAACCATTTCGAAATAACAGCTGTTTTGAAGGCAGGCTTTCCCTTAATTCGAATTAACATTTTCTTAATTCAAATTAACTTATTTTGAAATAAGGACTTTATTTTGAAATAACTCATTTCGAAATAATGATGTATGTGTGGACATAACCTTTGAGAATACTTTTACATACTGCATTTGGCACTGCCATGCAATCCTAGAAAGCAGGCATGCAAAGATCCCACTGAATCATCAAGACAGGACAGAATGACTCCCAAAAGCATGCTCTTGAGTGCCCTGTCCCTCCATCCTTGGAGGACTGTGCCACAACTTGATAGGTCTCAGTGAAGAAGTTTGGCTGCCAGAATCATTTTTGAAGGTAGTAGCTCCAGCCCCAACTCCTGCTGATTGAGGGAAGATGGGGCATTTATATTATGTCTCTGTATAACTCAAGATTCTCAAGACTAGCTTTGCTTTAAATAACAATGAGAGAGCAAAACAAAACCTGCTGTGACATGCACCAACTCTGCAAAACATACTGTACGGGTGTCAGTGTGAGTAATCGGTTACTCCCTGCCTAGCACAACACTACTGTTGTATAGCTAGCGCCTGGTCCTGCTCTCTGTTTACCCAGTCTTATCTTTCGCTACCTTTTCATCACTTTCTTGTTATGTTTGCTCAGTTAAGTCATCAAAACAAGTTTTCTCTCTGTCCCCATGCTTAGCCCAAGAAGATCAACTAATCTTATGTGAACAAATTAGCATTTGGTTTCCTTAATACACCCTCCTTTACAACCTATGTAAACGGGCACCAAGACATTTCCATTTTAGGCCTGGTTTGCTGGAAGGAGAAGGAAGCTTAAAATCTCCAGTCAGGACAAGGGCACTGGCGGAAGAAGGGAAAAGGTTTTCTATTTAAGGGCATGAGCTCTTTCTGGCATTTGTGTTTGTGCTTATGTTTTAAATTGACTACTTCAGTGCCTGGTCAAACCATTTATGGCAGAAAAATAATTACTGTTACAATGCCTTTTTTTTTTTATTGGCTCTTCTCCTGGCATTTCAGTCCTTGGACAGTGGAATGAGGAGACAAGATTTCATGTTGTGTCTGCCCTATATAAATGATGATGGTGCTGTGGGGGAGGAGACAAACCCAAGATATTTGGGTTTCTGGGTTTCTTTAGCATTTGTGAAATCCAGTTGCATAACCCTAAGATTTACACCTAGAGATGGGCATAAATCCCAGTGTTCAGTATAGATTTGACTATCAAATACTCGAGCATATAGACCCAATGTGTTAGTTCTGCCCATTATAAACATAGATGCCAATTTTAAAATGTGCCTCTGGATTTCATTTAGTTGTTCATTTTTATTGTCAGACTCTGTGTCTTTTCTAAGTGTAATGTATCTTACTTGAGATGGGTTGACCGGAACTGCACACAGTATTCATGGTGTGGATGTACATGGATTTATACAGTGGCATTATGATATTTTTCCATATTATTACCTATCTCTTTCCTAATGTTTCCTGACAGTCTGTTAGATTTTTGATTCTCACTGCACTTTGAGGAGATGTTTTCTGAGAACTATCCACAGTGCTGCCAAGGTCTCTTCCTTGAAGAGTAACAACTAGTCTAGATCCCATCATTTTGTAATATAGTTGGGATTATGTTTCTCAATGTGCATTACTTTGCCTTTATCAACGTGCAATTTTACTTGCCATTTTGTCACCCAGTCAGCTAGTTCAGTGAGATACCATTATAACTCCTTACATTGTGCTTTGCACTTAACTATCTTGAGTAATTTTGCTTTGTGTGCAAATTTTGCCACCTCACCATTAACCCCTTTTTCCAGGAGGAGAAGCGTTTCCAGCAGGCCTTGCCACCTCTCTCTGGATAGATCTGTCCTATGAACTAAGTGTCTCAGGCCTTTGCTCATGTACAAAGACTCAGAGTATATGTAGAAGACTAGTCATGATAACATGGGCAGTGGCAGTGAAGGCACAACTGAGCCACGCCAAGTACATGAATATATTTCAGCTGGGCTTGCATGTGGCATGGCTCAGCTGTGTCTCAACAGCAGCCAGCCATGCAATCAAGGGGACACTCCTATTTATACTTGCACTAACTCTCATGGGGATGGGGGGAATCATAGCCCTAGCTCACAATGTAGACAGAGCCTTTAAGTAACCCTTCAGGGTGCAGGTGTTGGGAACTGTTTGGGATGAGTACCTCAGGAGTTGTTTAGACTGAGGATTTGAGAAGGAGCCGTGTAACGTGAGTCTTGGAGAGAGAGTTTTAGTGCACAGCCAGGGAAGCACAGTTGTGAGGAACCCCGAGGAGATGCTGTTTTGGGACAATGCTCTGGAAGCATTAGGAAAAGGCATTCTGAGCCCTTGGAAGAGATGCAAGTTTGGAGAAGCAGCTGCAGGGAGTAGTTTCAGGTGAACGTCTCTCTGGGACGATGAGGTCAGTTAATGCCTGGGGACTGGGATCAGGAAGGGCCAATGGAGTTAATGTTAGCATCCAAGGGTGTGTTCACACAGCAGTCTAATTTTGAAACAAAAGAGGTTGTTTTGAAATAAGAAAGGCCATGTTCACACGACGCACCGTTGTTTCGAAACAACGGTGTTGTTTCGAAACAACTTAAACCCCATGTGGGGATGAAACAACGTTGTTTTGAAATGATTGTTTCGAAACAATGCCGTCTGAACATGTTGTTTCGAAACAACAGTGACTTGTTTCGAAATAACTGTTGTCTGAACTTGCTATTTTGATTCCTTCTTTTTTCCTTAATTTGGATTAACAAACCGTTAATTCGAATTAACTTATTTCGAAAAAAGGCGTTATTTCAATACAACTTGTATCGAAACAACTTGTCTCGAAATAACCCCCTGTGTGTGAACATAGAGAAGAGTTTTGGGGAGAACTTAAGGGGAAAGAAGGTTAGGGTAGTACTTAGCACGGGGCAGGGCAGGTAGCAAAACTTGACAGGGGGAAGCGTAGAGAACTGTGCTGAATTTATGGGAGTGAGGCCTGTTTACAACCAGGTATGCCTGTTTCCTGTCTCTGTCTGGGTAACTCGCAGTTCAATTCAGAGATCAGTTCACATATTGGAGGTGAGGCAGCAGCACCAACATCAATATCTACCTAGTGTGGCTGCAAGGGGATGAGGTTTTAAAGAAGGAGCTGAAATTGGCTAGAGATGCCCAGCTGATATCACAAGGGGACAGCACAAAAGACGTGCTTGCACTGTATTATTGGCTGCACGGTTACCTATGGGGCTAACAGACCAAATACGTCTTTGGTACATCTCAGCAGAAGGAATGGATTTACACCAGGGACCCGTTATAATGACAACATTTTGTTAAGCTGCTCCTTTAGTTATTCTAGGCCCACTTAATCACTTTTTGTCATCTCATCTTGCTTAAATCAAGTATAATTTAAAAACAAAAAGTGCCAGCTTCAGATTATGTTTTTACTGCTTGTAGTGCATGATCACAGCCAAATTCTAACATTTCCTGCCCAGCTCATATCCAAGACTTTAATTCCTGCAAAGACAGCTCCATGACAGTACTGCTCACCTTGCCTCTTCTGAGGAACCCAGAATTGTTCCTATTTCTCTAACTTTTAGCTTTACTTTTGGCTGAGGGATTTGTCTGAAAAGGACTTTCAAGGGATTCTAAAGACAATGATATTTCAATATAAAACCAAAAGAAATCCCAGCTGAGCCCATTACACTTTACTGAGTTAAATAACAGAGATTTTACACAGCCTGTAATTGGGTTTTAAATCATGGTTCTAAACAGCTGCTGATCCCTGGAAAGCATTGAAAGGCCTTTATTTAGATGCAGGTCTTCTAATATATCACACTAGTGGTGCTTCCCTGCATGATGAATGGTCATATTCAGTCAATATATTACTGTGGAAGAAGGAATAATCTAATAGCTTATCCTTGTAAATTAATAACTTTTTAACATACCTTCAAGAAAAAAAAAGTGTACATGACCTGCCAGGTTCTGTATCGGACCTGCCATTAATACCTTGTGACATGATGGTCATAAGTTCACACCTGAGATCTGTTTCCAAAGACACATTTCCAAAAGAGAAAAAGCACAATGCTCAAAGCTTCCTCATGCAGGTGAAATTCATTTTATGCTGTTCCTGCACTAGAGGATTTTCCTAGAGAACCACTCTAGCTCCTTCATTATCTGTTGTATAAGGGATCCTAAGTGACTCAGAAACTGGTCTTCAGTATCCAGAAAAATGTATAGGAACTTCTGCATGTCTTACTCTGATTTGGTTTGTTTCTTTTTGTTTTCTCAAATCACTGCAGGTTCTGCCAAGTAATTTAGTCACAGGTAATGTAACAAGCTTCATGGGACTTTGAGGAAGGAGGCAAGGAGCACACAGAAGGGAAGAGGTTGGAGGCAGCCCCAAGAAACCAGTCTGTGTGTGTACAGAGCTGGAATCATAGAATCCTAGGGTTGGAAGGGACCTCAGAGGTCATCTAGTCCAGCCCCCTGCCAGAGGCAGGACCACTCCCACTAAACCATCCCAGTCATGGTTTTGTCCAGCCGGGCCTTAAACACCTCCAAAGATGGAGACTCCACCACCTCCCTGTGCAGCTCATTCCAAGGCTTCTCCACTCTCCTAGTAAAAATGTTTTTTCTAATATCCAGCCTCGACCTCCCTAACCGCAACTTGAGGCCATTGCTCCTTGTTCTGTCCTCTGTTATTACCGAGAACAGTTGAGCTCCATCTTCCTTAGAGCATCCCTTCAAGTAGTTGAAGGTTGCTATCAAATCCCCCCTCAATCTTCTCTTCTGCAGACTAAATAAGCCTAATGCTTTCAGTCCTTCCTCATAGGGCTTGTGCTCCAGCCCTTTAATCATTTTGGTTGCCCTCCTCTGAACTCTCTCTAGCATGTCCCTGTCCTTTTTGTAGTGGGGAGCCCAGAACTGAACACAGTATTCTAGATGTGGCCTTACCAGTGCAGAATAGAGGGGAATGATCACATCCCTTGATCTGCTAATAATACTTCTTTTGATGCAGCCCAGTATGCCATTGGCCTTTTTGGCAGCAAGAGCACACTGCTGACTCATATCTAGCTTCCCATCCACCATGACCCCCAGATACTTTTCTGCACTGCTGCTACTTAGCTGAATGTTTCCCAGCCTGTAGCGGTGCATGGGGTTTTTTCGTCCCACATGCAGGATTTTACACTTGTCCTTATTGAACCTCATAAGATTTCTATTGGCCACTGTTCCAATTTATCTAGGTCTCCCTGAATCCTGTCCTTGCCCTCCAACGTGTCTACTGGTCCCGCCAGCTTGGTGTCATCCGCAAACTTACTGAGAATGCAGTCTATTCCATCATCCAGATCATTGATGAAAATGTTGAACAGAACCGGCCCCAGGACCGACCCCTGGGGCACACCACTCGTTACTGGTTGCCAGCTAGACATGGAACCATTGATTCCTACATGCTGAAACCGTTGATCTACCCAGTTTTCTATCCACCTTATAGTCCACCTATCCAACCCATACTTCCTTAATTTGTCAATGAGAATGCTGTGGGAAACTGTATCAAAAGCCTTGCTAAAAATCAAGGTATATGACATCAACGGTTCTTCCTGCATCCAGAAAACCAGTCATTTGATCATAGAAGGAGATGAGATTGGTCAGGCATGATTTACCCTTGGTAAATCCATGCTGACTGTTCCTGATCACTTTATTTTCCTCTAAGTGTTTGAGGATGGATTCTTTGAAAATCTGCTCCATAATTTTTCCAGGGATTGAGGTGAGGCTGACTGGTCTGTAATTCCCCGGATCCTCCTTTTTCCCTTTCTTGAAAATAGGCACTACATTTGCTTTTTTCCAATCCTCTGGCACCTCCCCCGTTCTCCATGAGTTTTGAAAGATAACGGCCAGCGGTGCTGCTATCTCATTGCCAATTCCCTTAGCACCCTTGGATGCAGTTCGTCCAACCCCATGGACTTGTGCACATCCAGCTTCTTTAAGCAGTCCCTAACCTGACCTTTCGTCACCAAGGGCCTGTCTTCTCTCCCATCTGCCATACCCATGGTAGTGGGCTGGGAGCTGACCCTGCCTGTGAAAACTGAAGCAAAAAATGCATTGAGCACTTCAGCTTTTTCCTCATCCTCTGTCACGAGGATGCCTGCCCTATTCAGCAAGGGGTCTTCACCATCCCTGATCCTCTTCTTGTTATTAACATACTTGTAGAACCCCTTCTTGTTATCCTTTACATCCCTGGCTAGCCACAACTCCATTTGTCCTTTGGCCTTTCTGATTTTATCCCTGCAGTCCCTAGCAATATCTTTATATGCCTCCTTGGTCATCTGACCAAGCTTCCACTTCCTGTAAGCTTCCTTTTTCTGTTTAAGCTCAGAGCAGAGTTCTCTGCTAAGCCATTCTGGCTGCCTCACATGTTTGTTCTTTCTCCTAACTGGAATGGCAACTTCCTGTGCCCTTAGCAGGGTTTCTTTAAAATATAACCAACTCTCTTGGACTCCTTTCCCCCTTCAGATTAGCTTCCCAAGGGATCCTGCCCATCAGTTCCCTCAGGGAGCCAAAGTCTGCTTTTTTGAAGTCCAGGGTTTTTGTTTTGCTTCTTTCCTTCCCTCCTTTAGTCAACATCCTGAACTCAACTATGTCATGGTTGCTACTGCCTAGCTTGCCATTTACCTCTACCTCCCTGATCAATTCTTCCCTGTTTGTGAGCAGCAGGTCGAGAGGTGCAAGGCCCCTAGTTGGTTCCTCTAGCATTTGTACTAGAAAGTTGTCCCCAACACTCTCTAAAAGCTTCCTGGATTGCCCATGCACTGCTGTATTGGCCTCCCAGCAGATGTCAGGGTAATTGAAGTCCCCCATCAGCACCAGGGCCTGTGATCTAGAAACTTCCACTAGTTGTCCATAGAACACCTCATCCACCTCCTGCTTCTGGTCTGGTGGTCTATAGCAGACGCCCACCACAACATCCCCCTTGTTGCTTTCCCCTCTCAATGTAACCCACAGACTTTCTATTGGCATGCTTCCACTTCCAACATTTTTGTGTATAATTCTCTGAACAAAGATGGTGTTTAGTTCTAGAAACATGGAGTCCTCTCATTTATTACTGAGCATCATGGGTGTTACCCAGCTGATCACTGGAGCCCCTCTCTAGTTCCCATGCCTATGGCTAGGGATTATCTGTGTCAATCCGACGCTCCTTCCTGGTTTTCCCATATAAAGAAACAGTAGCAGCTAAGTCTAGTGAGATCCACAGCAAGGAAGATAATGTGATGAACAGGAAAACAAATGCAACCTAGGAACAGGAAACAGGCAGCATGGAGGGATGCTGAGAACAAGGAGTGCTGGATTTTCAGATTTAAAAACCCTAACTAAGCATTGGAGAAGTGGAAACAAGAGTGGAAAATGGGGAACAGAAATCAGTAGGGCCGTCCCTAGGGTAGGGCAAGCAGGGCAGCAGCCCTGGACCCTGCACTTTGGGGAGCCTCACGGCCAGCACCGCTGCCCCCCTCATGCCAAGGACTGGGCGAGCTGGCCAAAAGTACCACCCCCTGCCTCACCACATGCACTGCTGTCAGCTCTGTCCCAGAACAGTGGGGAGAGGGCGGGAGGCAATGCGGGACCTGTATTGCTACCCCCCAGCAGCACTACCTGCCATCCCCTCCCCATTGCTCCAGCACAGAGCAGAGAGCAGCGCACGTGGGGGTGGGGGTGGGGGTGGGGGTGGGTGGACCAGCAGCACTGAACTGAGCCCCCCTTTTGGCTGTTTCTCCCAGTCCCCAGCATGGGATTGCTGAAGCAGGGGCTGTCCCTCCTCTGGGCTGGCTGGCACCATGCCCCAGTGCTGGGGGGGGGGTGCATGGGGGCCACACAGAGGGCAATTTGCCTGGGGCCCTGCACCCGCCTAGGGACAGCCCTGGAAATCAGAAAACGAAGGATAGTTTTTCTACTATCTCACTGGGAGAAAAGGATGAGAAGTGAGCAAAACAGCATTACCTGAAACATAGGAACAGCACATAAAGTTTTCTGATGAGTGCTGGGACCCCAATCAGAATGAGACTGCAGAGAAATACTGGGTTATGTCTAAGAGGTAACTCTGTTTCAGCGAAACAAACTAGGAGTCTTGTGGCACTTTGAAAGACTAACAAATTTTTTTATCATATGAGCATTTGTGGGAGGAAATCCTACTTCATTGCTGTTTGAATCTAAACAACTGCTTTGATTTGCTGAAATACTCTGACCAGATCCTGTGATTTACACTTTCCTGTATTTATTTTTCCTCCCATTCTGTAAGTTCCCCATCTTCAAGTTTCTGACAATGTGAGATTTCTCCCATGAAAGATCATGTGATAAATAAATTTGTTACTCTTTACAAGTGCCATAGGGCTCCTTTTTCTTACCTGAAATCAAGAAGAAGAGGAGGGAATAGATATTTACATTACAGAGATGACAATTTTGGAATCCACATGGAATTTTGGAAACACAGACTCATAGAATTGTAGAAGTGTTGGACATAAAAGACTGCCTGCTTTGAGGCAGGATCTTTTGTGGGACATGTGATTCCAGGATATGAAGCAGACTGCTGAGAGAAATAGGTCTAACTTTAGAGAAGTGCATCCAAATAGCAAGACCAGTGGAACAGTTTAGTGCAGGGGTCAGCAACCTGAAAGATCAGAACAGCCATTTTTAAAACTTCCTTCAATAACTAAATGTTTTGAGAGCTGCAGTGGGGGAAGCTGGGAGATGGGCCAGGGCACCTGCTGCAGGTTGTCCTGGTGGGTGGTGGGGGGAGGAGCTTGATGCCTGGCTTAGGTCACTTGCAGTGTCCCCCAGCACAGGGAGGGGAGCCCAGAGCCTGACGTGGGCTGCCTGCAGAGTCCCCCTTGGGTGGAGGTGTGGGGCAGGAGCTAGTAGTGGGCCACCTGCAGGGTCACCCAGTGGCAAGGGTGGAGCTGGAGCCCAGAGCCACAAGGGAGCAGCTAGAGAGCCACATGTGGCTCCTGAATTGCAGGTTACAGATGCCTGGTCTGGGGAAAGGATCAAAACAATGAGAGCCAGTTGTGCAGAACAAGTACACCAGCTCAAACCAAAGGAACCAGGAAGCAGGACAGAAAGACTGACCAAGAAGTCAGGCACCACGGTCCAGGGTATATACTGTGGAAAGCAGCAGGAGTGGTAGAAAGAAAAATCCCAGATATGTGTGTCATGGTCACAGGGATGTGCGAAACAGAAACACTTTATGTCCCGATGCCACAGGTACCCCGAAAGAAGAAAGCAGCAGCACATGCAGTGATTGAGTATATAGAGCAGGGGTGGCCAAACTTATGGAACTCAAGAGCCACACAAGTTGATTATTAAACCTTCGGGAGCCTCATTGAGGTATATAGCCATATACTTTTACCTACTCCAAAATTACTAAGTCTAAAATACGTTGTACACTTTAATTTTATCATAAAAAGAGGGCAGATATTGATCCTACTAATGTCAGATTGTAATAATTACTTAAGATCATTATAAAAATTAGGCCTGTACAATTAAAATTAAGCTGTCACTCAATGTAGAAGAGAATAGGCTAATGGTGAGTTTTTTAAAATCTGAGCAGTAATTTGTCAATGTGGTACATAAAAGCTCTCTCAGGTACTGATACGCAAGTATGGCATGATATTTCAATTTCACAAATTTCATTGTGGAATACAATGCTTTACAGTAGTAAGTTGTGCCAAAAATTGAAAGTAATCTACATTCAGTTTTAAACAATCTATGTTGTTCTTCATATTTTTGTTTCTTATTATTTGCTGTCATGTTTAGAAGGACTTGTAAAACATGATTTTATTTTAACAGGTAAACTGCATTAGGATCAACAAGAAAATCTAAACATGCCGCACTTCTCCCCACATCCCCAACCATGCCGTGCTGCTCCCCACCGTCTCCAACTATGCCACCACTCCCCTCCCATATCTGACCATGCTGCCACTTTGCCCCACCATCTCCAACCCTGTCGCTTCTTCCTCACTGTCCCCAACCATGCCGCCACTTCCCCGCCATCTCCAACCATGTAGCCACTTCTGCACCATCTCTGACCATGCTGCACTTCTCCTCCACCATCTCTGATCATTCCGCCACTTCCCCTCAGTGTCCTGACAAGGCCACACTTCTTCCCACAGTCCCCAACCATGCTGCATTTGTCCCTGCTGTCCTCGACCATGCTGCGCTTCCCCCCACTGTCTCCGACCATGCTGCTGCTTTCCCCCGCCATCCCCAACCATGCCGCCACTTCCCTGCCATCTCCGACCATGCCACGCTTCTCCCCACCATCTCTATCCATGCTGCCACTTCCCTGCCATCTCTGACCATGCCACTGCTTCTCTCCACCATCTCCAACCATGCTGCACTTCTCCCTCCCATCCCCGACCACGCTGTGCTTCTTCCCACTGTCCCCAACCATGCCGCCACTTCTCCCCCCTCATGGGGCACGAGGCAGATGAGCAGTCTGACACAAGCCATCACAAAGTGTCATGGAGAAGCCAAGGTTGAGTGAACTCAGGTACCTGTGTAACTAGAACATGTGTTTGCATTGCAGCATGAGATGAGGATAAAGCACTGCTCAGGAAACTTACTCCCAGTGGCAATACCCTGAGCTGGGCAGACCATTTGCAGTCCAACATAGCTGGCTTTGTGCAAAAGGAGACATCACCTGTTCACACACTATAACACCTTTACAACACCTTGGGAGGCTCCAAGCAATCAAACCAAACACTAGACAGGACAGAGGGACAGTAGCATGATTCATACTACAAGACTGGCCAGCTTGCAAAGAGCAAGTGCCCCAGGAGGCTCCTCTGACTCCTAGCTGAGGGATGAGTCATGTGCACAAGAAGAGGTTTGTGCAAAAGGCCCCAAGAAGCAACCCAGCATATTTATGAGCTGGCACCCTGAGGTGCACACACACACACTTCACACCTGGGGATAGGGACATGCCTGAGGTGAGCCAGGGAGTGTTTCTAATGTCTGGGCAGGAACACCCTATGGGGGTGGGGGGCACAGAACAGTGTGAAATGTGATTGAGAATAGAAGGAGTATTTACAGTTGCATGAAATCTCCACCCAAACCTGCAAACCAGTGATGAGACCTGTTCCCTTTTAATGGCCAGAAGGGGGACTGTCTGGAGGACACTGAGGTCAGGCCTGTGATAAGGGAGTTGAAGGAGCAAGATCTAGTGTGTCTAACATGCTGTGCTCAAATGATGGCCAGAGCACACTGCAGCAGAAGAATACAGTTAATTCAAGCCCAAATGGGTTGAGTGAAAATATCCCCTGGGCACTCACGAAATCAAGGGAAGAGAGAGAGGCACTAAAAATGGGCAAGGGACTGATAGAAAAGGCCAAACAGACAAGACAGGAAGGGGTCCCTATCTGGTATCGAGGGACCATTGCAATATTCCCTCCCAGACAGTAGCTTAGCACAGGAACAAATGAGCCAGTGAACCAAGACTCTGTTTCCCATGAGGGGTCACCTGTGACAGCCTAGAAGACGAAATGTAGCCAGGACCCAGAAGCAGTTAAGAGACTGCTAAGCTAGGCAGGCAGCCCACTACAGCAAAGGAGCCAAGGATCTGAAGCTGCTGTGCATGGGGTGTCTAACCCCAGATCCAAACCTCCAGTGGCCACATAAACCAATGGCAAAAGGCAGCCATACCAGCTGCAATGAGATGCAAACCAAAAGAGATCACTACAGACTCAGGACAGCAGTGCGGATGAGAGCAGAGATAGCAATAGACAGACAGCACATCCAGACAGATGGAACTATGATCAGAGCCGGCAGAACCAGAAAGAGCCTCAGCCATCATCTGGCCTGCTGTAAGAATTGGAAAGAACAAGAAATGCAGACTACTGACAGGATAACACCCAACAGAACAGGGGCAGCAACAGGCTAGAAAGTCTATCTGACTAGCTACCTCTGGCGCTCGTAAATCAGCAAATGCTGACACAAAAGGTACAATAGCAGCCAGAAACACTAAAGGGAAAGAGGTAGCAATATGCATGAAATCTGGACAGGGGAGCACAGGTCACAGGAAGGAAGAAACTGGAGGAGGCCTTGAGAAGCCAGTCTGCGTGCACACAGCTGAAAGCCAGTTTCTGTGCATGCAGCTAACTTCAGTTGTAGCTTTGGCAACGGGTTTGTGGCATTCTGGAAACAAGGAGCCTTCACCCACTCTGCGCAAGGAAGATGTTGCCCAATGAGTCACTCACAGGCTACAGAAATTGTTTTTTTTATTTAAGAAAGGTGAGGCTAATGTTTTTAACAAATAAGAAGACAGGAAGCCCAGGGATGTCTCCCTGGTGCTTAAAGAGAAACTATGGCTAAAATTTGTGTTGTGTAGACATCATTACTAGTATCATCAGCATGAGCATGTGCTCAAAAAGCTGTTTCACATATTCCAGTGAGTGTATAGGTCAGAAGACTAGCCTAATAGAAATTGGTGTGAAACAGGATTTTTGAAAGTTCAAAGCCAAAATTCTAACATTTAGTGTTACATTTCTAGAAGGCCTGACATCTGGCCTCTCCGTCTGTGACAGTCATTTGCATAAAATACTCAGCAGGTATTTATGAATAGCAAATACATTCCTAGAAATGAAGATCAATTAATGAATAATACATAATCAGAATGAAAGCCAAATTCAGCAGGTACACCGGGGTCTCAAACTCAAATCACTACAAGGGCCACATGAGGACTAGTATGTTAGCCCAACGGCTGCACCACCAAAACCTTTCCATACAATGATACTGTAAATATTGGTAACAATAGTGTCATTGTGAGCCACAGGCAATAGCTTTAGGGGCTGCATGTTTGAGACCCCTGAGATACACTGTTCACAATGGCTAGCTCCAGCTTCCAGTAATTAAGAAACTGGCAAGGGCTTCTGAATTAAGAGACAGATCGGTCTTCTGAGCTTTCCGTGATTCTAAGAGTTCAGTAGTCCACCTATGGCCAAATGCTTTGATTCTCATGGAAATACAGCACCTTTATTTTTTATTTGTACAATGGCCCATTTTGAAATACCATTCGAAATAGATGGTGGCATATGCCACTTACCACACGTACAAAAGTAGTTTATGAAAATAAAACCAGCTACCAAATCAGACTAATTTCACTCCAGGCTGGAATTCCCTTCATTTGCCAGAACTCATTCATATTTATAATCAATTAATTCACAAATTATCCCATGACTAAGATGTTAAAAAATGAGTCTGTATAAGTCAGGCTCTCAGGGGCACATTTTGTATGGTTTTTAAAGCCTGAAGATGCAGATAGGAACCTAGCAGGATTTTTAAAAAGCGCCCAGACACCTAACACCCAGCCTTGATTTCACATGATGGAGAAATGTGACAGGCCCTGCCAGGGAGAACAGTAACAAGGTGGCAAGACAGAATCCAGAATACAGCCATCACAACCACGTCCATTCCTGGCTGCAGCAGCATGGTGCCCTCAGCCAGCAGATCCAGGGCGTTACTAGAGTGGTGTGAACAGTCATCTTGGACGCTGTACAAAACTGGCATTAGGGAAGTGGCAAGGATTTTTCAGCTTGCAAATCAAACAAGGAAGCTCTCATGCCTTCCCTTCTGTGTCAGCGTGATGGGACTGCCCCGTGGGCTGGACGGGTTGCCAGCCACCGACAATTACTGAGCAGGGTTCCAAGTAAGATGAGGCATTCAGGTAAAAATAGCATGGGGGTCAGAGAGAGGTGAGCGCAACACTGGGGATTTTTCAGGCTCCTTCAAGTTGCTATAAGAAAGGGTTTCACAACACTCAAAGAAGAGTTTAAATGTGCCACTGAAACTAATAAATGACTGCTGCCTATAGGTCATACATGATGGTAAACTGCCTCACCTGACTGGCCATCCATGGGTTTATGAACAAGTATGGCACTCTTTGCAATGGAAGATAGAGGGAAATGAGGCAACATAACGATAACATATATGATCAGCACACATCTCTCATGAGCTGAGACCATTCTGGGTTTAAGACCAAGTGCTGTGAGTCAAAAGGTCTCAACACAGTCCTTGTCACATCCCTGGGCCCTGTCCTTTACATTTACTGTCCTCCTTCTCCCCAGTAAGACTGGAATAGTAGGGCTTGGTGCAGCTCAGGGCTGAGGTGCATTTGGCTAGCCAAAGAGAGACAGCAAGGCAGGGCTGTAACTATAGCGGGGCGAATGGGGCTTTGCCTTGGGAGAGCCGGAGCAGCTCCATTGAACTGCTCCATTAAAGCATGTGTTTCATGCTGCCAGCCCCAAGTGCCGCTACTTACAAAGGTCGTCTTCCAGTCAGAACGCATTCTGGGTGCTGAAACAGAGCATTACGACTCTGCAGCAAGAGCTGGAACAGCAGGCAACGTTTTAATGCTGTCTTGGGCATGGCAGTCAATGCTCCATGTGCCCTGTGAGCTGGACCTAAATTCTGCAGCAAGGTTTTGGGTTATGCAGTGCAACCTCAGTTTTATTTAGATTTTAAAAAGGCAATGCCAATCTGGGTTGGGATGCGTTCCTCCAGTGGTTAGCTGCATGTTTCATGTCAAGCACTCAGCACTCAACAATGCTGATATTTAAACTGTCACCTTTTTGTTTCACAGTCAACATCCTCATCGAACTAGACAAGCCCTACAACTATAATTTCAAGTTCTCTGCAAACTCAGGCCAAGAGCTGTACATTAGTTTCATGCCCAATTCACCTTGTCAAAGTTTTCTTTGCTTCTACAGGTGCTAAAGACCTCATTTTTAAACAGTTAAGCAGATCCTGGAGCACAATTCTATGGACAATTTTCTGGCCTCAGAAATAGAGTATTACTGCCTATAGTTTGTTCTCCATGTGATGTCATCCTCTGTTTGTGATATCACAGTCATTTCCACAGGAAGCAGTTACTGAGTTATGACATCATAAACTCAAGGCCATAGACTGTATGCTGATAATGGTTACACTGCATGTCTATGTCTACACTTAAGAACGCTAGCTCGAACTAAATTAGTTTGAATTAATTAGTGTGAAGTAATTTTGATTAATACAAACTAACTTAGTTTGAACTAGCATGTCCACGCTAGAAACCTAAACTGAACTAGCATGTCCATGCACAGGACTTGCTAGTTCAGTTTAGGAGGGGGGCACAATGGGAAATGTGGCAACATGGCACCTGAGAAGGGCCATCCCACCACCAAATCCCATAAAAAGAAGAAGGCATTTCCTACCTGGTGCCATGCACTCTGGGAAGAAGGCAGTCAAACCTCTTTTAATTTGAACAAGTGGTTAGTTTGAACTAACATGTCTACAATGAGTTAGTTCTAACTAATAAGTCTGAACTAACCAGCAGTTTGAATTAAAGGCAGGTTTTACTATTTCAAAGTAAGCTTTCCTTAGTTCAAACTAAGGAATTCCTTAGTTCAAACTGATGAAAGCCAGCATGGATGTGCACTAATTTAGTTCAAATTAATCCTCTTTAATTCAAATTAAATTCCCAGTGTAGACATAGCCCATGAGTCTGGAATTAATTTTGATTTACAGAAGACCAGAGGCTGATTTCAGGAGATGATGTTGTCTATAGAAAATCTTCTCATCAAGACAGAGGGAAACAAGACACAGAAAATACAGGGTATATAAATAGAATTGCATTGCAAAGCTTTCCAGGAATTCTTAGCTGGTTTTTGCCTTCATTTCCCAGCCACTTTAATTTTTCACTTAATAAGGAATAGTGCTTTAAATGTAGACCATCATGGGAAAGGAATTGTCTGTAATCACTATTAGGCCTTGTCTACACTAGTACAACTATACTAGCCAGCAAAACTTTTATCACTCAGGGGTATGAAAAAGACACACACACCCCCGCCAGAGTGACATAAATTTTGCAGCATAAGAGCGTCTGCGGACAGCCTGATGTCGGTGGGAGTTGCCCTCCTGCCAACAAAACAACCACTGCTCATTTAAGTGGTTTTATTGTGTTGAAGGGAGAACTCTCGCCCACCAAGATAGCACATCTACACAAGTGCACTTGCAGCCTCACAGGTGTATCTGTAGGTTTTAAATGTAGACTAGCTATTAAATTAAAATAACCTAAAACAGATGAGACTACAAAGCAGTTTTTTTCTCCTGCCCAAGATTAAAAAGAATGAATGTTTTTACATAGATTTGTATAACTAAAAAAGAAAGAAAGAAAGAGGCACAAACTAAAAGCCAGCATAGACACAGGCTCATCAGCTGCTGCCCCCAAGAAAATCAATCCATTAGGCTGTCCTGGGAAAGCTTGTGTGTTGAACAGCATGCCGAGAATGAGGGATTTTGTGTAGCAGAAGCCAGGAGAGAGGATCCTGGTCAGTTCTGAATCAAGGCTGGATCAGGATCAATTTTTTTTGGTTATGATCAGAAAATGGACTTCAAAACAACACTTTCTTGCTCTGAACATGAAGGAGAAAAGGATTGAGGAATCCAGGTGGCCACATGGCCTGCTGTAGGTGTCCTGCCTTCCTGCATGCCTCCTCCCATTGAATGAGTTTGACACCCCTGACTGGGATATTAAGAGTTCCAGGATACCACTGAAAATGAATCAGTTTTGAGCATCGAATCTTCTTTGGCTGTTTTGAAAATCTGAGCTCAGAAGTACCATCAGAGTTCAGAAAAACATATTTTGGCTCCCTCAGGAACTGATGGGCAGGATCCCTTGGGAGGCTAATATGAAAGGGAAAAGTGTCCCTGTAAGCTGGCTGTATTCTAAAGAAACCCTACTAATGGCACAGGAAGATACCATTCAGATGTGCAGAAAGAGCAGCAAATATGGAAGGTGCCTATTGTGGCTTAGCAGAAAACTCTAGTGAGCTGAAACACAAAAGGAAAGCTTACAAGAAGTGGAAGCTTGGAGAGATGACTAGAGAGGCATATAAAGATATTGCTCAGTACTGAAGGGATAAAATCAGAAAGGCCAAAGGACAATTGGAGTTGCAGCTAGCAAGGGATTTGAAGGATAATAGGAAGGGGTTCTTCAAGTCTCTCAGTAACAAGAAGAGGATCAGGGATGATAGAGGCTCCTTACTGAATGGGGCAGGTATCCTCATTTCAGATGATGCAGAAAAGGCTGAAGTACTAAATGCTTTTTTTACCTCAGACTTCACGGGCAGGGTCAGCTCCCAGGCTACTACACTGGGTAACAGAGAATGGAGGGAAGGAGAGCGGCTGCCCGTGACGGAAGGTCAGGCTAGGGACTACTTTGAGAATTTGGATGTGCATAAGTCTATGGGGCTGGATAAACTGCATTTGAGGGGGCTGAGGGAGTTGGCTGATGTGATTGTAAAGCTGCTAACCATTATCTTTGAAAACTCATGGCAAAGATGGGAGGTCCTGGATGATTGGAAAAAGGCACTATATTTTGCCTATCTTCAAGAAAGGGAAAAAGGAGCCAGCCTCACATCAATCCCTGGAAAAATCATGGTGCCAGTCCTCAAAGAATCCATTCTAAAACACTTGGAGGAAGATAGAATGATCAGAAGCAGTTTGCATGGATTCACCAAGGGCAAATCATGCCTGACTAACCTGATTGCTTTCTATGATGAGATGACGGGATATGGGCATGCAGGAATAGTCATCGATGTGATATACCTCGACTTTAGCAAAGTTTTAGATACAGTTTCCCACAGCATTTTTGTCAGCAAGTTAAGGAAGTATGATTTGGATAAATGGACCATAATGTGGACAGATAGCTGGCTAGATCATCGGGCTCAGTGGGTAAGGATCAATGGCTTAATGTCTAGTTTGCCCCAGTAACTAGTGGAGTGCCCCAGGGATCGGCCCTGGGGCCGGTTCTGTTCAACATCTTCATTAATGATCTGGATGAGGGGATAGATTGCACACTCAGTAAATTCAGGATCAACATCAAGCTGGGGGGAATGGTAAACATGCTGGAAGACAGGGATAGGATTCAGGCAGACCTAGACAAATTAGAGAATTGGGCCAGATGAAATCTCATGAGGGTCAACAAGGACAAGTGCAAAGTCCTGCACTTAGAACAGAAAAATCCCATGTACTGCTACAGATTGGGGACTGATCAGCTAAGTAGCAGCACTGTAGAAAACGACCTGGGGATTATGGTGGATAGGAAGCTGGCTATGAGTCAGCAGCATGCCCTTGTTGCCAAAAGGGACAATGACATATTGGGCTGCATCAGTAGGAGTGTTACCAACAGATCGAGGGATGTGATTATTCCCCTCTATTTGTTGCTGGCGAGGTCACATCTGGAATACTGTATCCAGTTTTGGGCTCCACACTACAGAAGGGATGTGGACAAATGAGAAAGAGTCCAGTAGAGGGCAACAAAAATGCTAAGGGGGTTGGGGCACATGATTTACAAGGAGAGACTGAAGGAACTAGGCTTATTTAGTCTGCAGAAAAGAAGACTGAGGGAGGATTTGACAGCAACCTTCAACTACTTGAAGGGGTGCTCCAAAGAGGAAGGTGCTAGGCTGTTCTCAGTAGTAACAGAGGACAGAACAAGGAGCAATGGTTTCAAGCTGCAGCTAGGTTGGTCGATGCTGAATATTAGGAAAAAGTTTCTCAGTAGGAGGGTGGTGAAGCATTGGAATGGGTTACTTAGGGAGGTGGTGAAATCTTTGTCTTTGGAAACATTTAAGGCCCAGTTAGACAAAACCTGGGTGGGAAGATTTAGAGGCAGTGGTCCTATTTTTGGCAGGGGGTTGGATTAAATGACCTCATGAGGTCCCTTCCAATCCAATGATTCTATGATCTGTATCAACCAAGTGCACTGGCAAGATGTCAAGGGATGTTATGCTGCTGGAGCTGCCATTTGGAACGGATGTAAAACAAAAGCCCTAGATCATGATACACTTCACAAGAGCAAGAGAAGCAGAGGAGCCAGGGTACTGGGACCAGGGTTATCTTCACTCTCATGAGTAAATTCCAAGTTGGGAACTTACATGCTGCCCCCAGAAGGACCTTTGTAATGCCAGTCAGATAAAGGATTATTCCTCCCTCTCTGTCCAAACCTGGCATGTTGTATTCCTGTGCTGTTTGACTGAGGCACAGTTCCACCCCAGAGGTGATGCATTTCAGTGGCAGAGGAAGCAATTCTGTTTTAGAACCTAGTGCTCTACGATGAACTGTGCTGTAGCAATATAGCACTATTTCTCCTTCAGCTCTGGGTGGAGTTAAAGCATTCCCCTGAACCCAAAGCATGACATAAGGCAGACACGTGTTTAGCAGCAATACTGCTGGGAACGAAGCAGGGATTAGTGGTCTTATGAAAGAGATTCTGAGTCCACCAGTGTCACAAGAAAGGTGATGTCCACTGTGCAATGTGATGAGAGTTCCCTAGGTGATTCTGCAGCTGCAGCATTGTGAGTTTCCATTTGATTTCTTAACTGTGCCAAGGTGAACCCAGGAGAATTCCCTAGCTTCCAGCACTGGCATCAGAACTGAGTTCAACTTATGGGATAAATACACCCCCCCACCACCACCATTATCATCTTGATAGAAACTAGAGATTTCAAGCCAGCTCAGGGCTCCACAGGATTAACAAGAGATAGGCCATGCCCTCGGATATAATGTTCAATAGCCAATACAGAAAATAGATGGGAGGGGAAACTGAGACGCACAGAGTGTGGCTGGAGCAAACAGTCATTAGTAGACTTCCGACTTCCTTAGTCATAGAGCCTGGCACCACTCACCACTAGGGCTGAACTTCTTCTCCATATCTGCAGATGGGTCACTGGCACCAAAATCACGTCAGGCTCTCCTGTGCCCCCTCTCTCTCCCCAGGCTGTGCTCTGGGCTGATGGTTTAGAGTCCAGCGTATCAAGCATCTCATTCTCTTTTAGCTCTATCAGGTCTATAGGGCTACCAAACTCCTCCCACCCTCCTCCAAAGCATCAGGAGTCAGGGCCAGCGGGGGAGAGGACTTCAGATGGAGTGGACCAGCCCTATGAGATGGTGCAGAGAAACCTTTTTCCCAGGTGCCCAGATGGTACATCTTGCACCCATGTTCAGGGTCTGACTGATGGCCAAATTTGAGCTGGGGAAGGAAATGGCATGGATTGTGCTGAGTTTCCTTTTCCTCTGTTGCATAGAGTAAGGATCACGTAAGGAACCATCTGGCCAAATTTAATTTAATCAATTCCTTGTCATTGTAGGGGCCCTGAGAATAGGTGACCCCTCAGTCTCTTCTGTTCTCTGGCTGTGTGTGGCACACAACAGTTTAGTTTCCTGAGCATAGACAAACTTTAATTTAGTCCAAGTTACTGGGTTCAGCCCAGGCATAACTGGATGAAATGTAATCATCTGTGGGGTTCAGATTAAATCCACTGGTCTGTTGTAGCTTTAACTCTATAAATTCTATTAGCCCCACCTTTGACTCAGGGTAGCTACTGGTCCCTAAAAAATGCCCCAGTTTCACCAGGAGCTGGGACACCCCCAGAAGCCTAAATATTCCCAGATCCTATCATGTTTTGAGGTATGTAAAGAAGTCCATTGCTTCAGTAGTTTGCAGTCTTATTCACTCCAGGTGCTCAGCATTCAATAGTCCACAGAGTGTCATGGCAATGAAGGTTAGCGCATCTGGGACAAGGCATCCCACACACTGTACCATAAAGATTGCTCATGACGTGCACAATGCATGCTGAGAGGCAAGGAAAAAACAAGGGAAGGCAAGAAAGGGAGGAGTTCAAAGGTCAGGTGCCAGCTCATATTCAGGGCTCTAGGCCTCAAGTGAACACTGTTAAATGCCTAGCTGGAAACCGGTCTGACCCCCCTGTGTTTTAGCATTGCTATAGTAAGCGTTAGATTTTTACCAGTGTGGTTAGGGCTAGACCTTATGAAATGCTTGTAAGTTGCTGCATGTCTTGGTGTCACTTATAACACTTATAATATCTGGAAACTATGCTATCAGAGAATACTTCAGTGTGTGGTCTGAAACCATAAAAACTTTTGCTCTGAAACTGTAAATCCAGTCAGGAGAGAAACATCACTGAGTATGAAAGACTGGTTTGCACCTGCTCTCTCCCGCCCATCAGTAAGTCTTATTGAATCCAAATGGGCTATTGTAAGCCCCCAAAGAACAATGGCTGTGTTGAATGCTATCAGCACCCTGATGAACATAAGAATATAACAATGGTCATACTGGGTCAGATTAATCGTCCATATATCTCACTATCCTGTCTTCCAACAGTGGTCAATGCCAGGTGCTTCAGAGAGAACGAACAGAACAGCTCATCATTAGGTGATTCATGCTTTGTTGTCCATTCACAGCTTCTGCAAATGGCAGTCCCTGACTATCTGCCTAATAGCCATTGATGGGCCTATCCTCCATGAACTTCTCTAGTTCTTTTTTGAACTCTGTTATAGTCTTGGCCTCTACAACATCCTCAGGCAAGGAGTTCCACAGGCTGATTGTGCATTGTATGAAGATGTACTGCCTTTTGTTGGTTTTAAACCTGCCGCCTATTCATATCACTTCGTAACCTAAAGTTCTTGTGTTCTGAGAAGCAGTAAATAATACTTCCTTATTTACATTCGCCATATCAGTCATAATTGTATAGATCTCCATCATATTTCCCCTTAGTTTTCTCTTTTCTAAGCTGAACAATCCCAATCTTCTTAGTCTCTCCTCATATGAAAGCTTTTCCATACCCCTAATCATTTTTGTTGCCCTTTTTGATACCTTTTCCAATTCTGATATCTCTTTTTTGAAATGGGGGAGTAGATCTATAAGAGATATTTAAGATGTAAAAATAACTTTGATTAATAAAGAGGCAATATGGGTATTTTCTGGCTTCTTATGTATCCTTTTCATAATGATTCCCAACATTTGGTTAGCTTTTCTGACTGCCGCTGCACATTGAGTGCATGTTCTCAGAGAACTACCCACAATGACTCAAAGATGTCTCCCTTGTGTGGTAACAGCTAATTTGGACCTCATCATTTTATAAGAAGAGTTGAAGAAGAGGACATACAGAAGCACTCGTCCCATCTGATTGGACTCTCCGGGGGGGGGGGGCGCAAAAAACTTCCTAACTAGAAGGAATTGGGGTCTTTTTGTGGTCTTTGGATTGCAAGGGACAAAAATTCCTAAACCTGAGCAAGAGATCCCCAGAATGTGTTAGCCCTAAAGGATTTACAGAGCTGGCATATTTCAGCAACATTATCACCACCTGAAATGTAAAACTGCAACTCATTCCTGTGTGTGTACATTTACCTTTCTTAACCTTGTGAATAACTCTCATTTCTTTTTCTTTTTTAGTGAAACCTTAGTTAGTTCACTGTAAGATTGACTAAAAGCATTGTCTGTGGTTTGTGACTTGGCGTAAGGGACTTTTCCTTTGGGACTAGCAGCAACCCAAATATTTTGTGAACTTTGGTGTAAAGTAAGCATGGATCGGAGTCAAGCTGGCCTGGGTGCAAGAGAAATCAGAATTCCAACGGCACTCTCTTTGACTCTATGTTAAGGATGTTTAGTGTCTGAGGCATTTATACTGGTTCCTTGGCTGGTGAAATCTAAGGGTAGAACTCATGGCCAGTTTGGGATTTGTGCCCTGCTTCTTCATATTCTGATGTCAGGCCCATTCTTGGGGAGTGAGGTGGTGTGTGAGAAGGGTCACCATCCCTGGCCCAGTGGTTCTGCTGGCTCCATGCTGCCCCACTGCCAGCAGGTCAGCATGGGGCCCGCATGCTGTCCCCTCATTGCTGTTCTGCCTCCCACCCCACTGCCATCAGCAGCAAGCTGAAGTCAAGGAGCAGGGTGGGGAAGCAGGGCCTGGCCTGGCCCATCCTACCCCCAGAGGTGGACTGAGTCAATCTAGGGGTGGAGTGGGGAAGTGGAGCCCACCCTCTGGGCCTGCCTTCCCAGAGCAAGAGGGAATGCAGGGGCCTCACACAGGCAGATTGACCCTGGCCCTCACCCCCTCAGGCACAGCCCTGTCTGAGGTTGGTATTCATGCTCATGAATCACACCAGACAACACGATACTGAAGAAATATTTGCATCTTTTGTAAGCGGGGAGTGGTGGGTATTGGCCTGAGTAGAGATGGGGATGCCTGCCTCAGAGGTCTGATCCAAAGCCCATTGAAGTTAACTGCAAGATTCTTATTGGCATTAATGGACTTTGGAGCAGACCCAAGTCATTTTAGTTAAGATTCCCAAAGATATTTAGGCTCCCCCTGGGAGTTAGGCACCTAAATACCTTTGAGGATCTGAGCCTTTGTCCTAAATTTGCCATCGTTGTGAACACTGGTTCAGACCCACTAATGGTAGCAATATAGGAGTGCTTGGGTAGTTAAGACTGCACGTGGCAGTCAGTATTTTCATTCCACGTTTCCTGACCCTACTCAGATCAAGTCTGGACAACACCTTGGCAATAATACCAGCAGCTGCTTGGAGCCACGTGTGCAACAAAATTCTCACAGTTGCTTGTAATGGCAGGGTATTTGGAGCAATATATCCAAGTACAGAGAAGGTCCCAGTATCTGAGAGTAGTGTTTTGTGCAAGTCTGTATACCCTGATCTATGCATGTGTCCATGCATACCTGTGCTTCCATATAGGCAACTATACTCCTGAGTGTATGCAGGTGAAATATATGTCTCCATGTGTTCTGTGTCTGTGTATGCAAGTGATATTTGTGTTTGCATATCAATCAATCAACATTCATGAACTATACATGTTTGCTGGCATGTCGTAGCCTTCTGCACAGGATTGTGTTCACAAGTGGGAGAGGGCAGGAAGTTAGTCTGGCTAGATCTTTGAATAATATTCAGTGCCTGTTTCATCTAGCAATTTTTTCTTTATTAAACTTGAAAGGAAAGGTTGTTCACAGATTGAAAACAACATTCAGGAATGTCAATAGTGTGGGACAAGCCTGTGAAAATAAGGAAATTACCAGTAAAAAGGAGGGGCAAAAATGCTGTTAACAAGAAATGAGAAAGTGTAGTCACTCCTCTGATTATGTCCATGCTCCAGGGGATTTTAGGGGCGTGTGTCAGTCTCTTCTTTCCCAACAGTGAATCTTTAGGCAACATTTGGTTCTACATTTGAAGACATCGCTGGGATCTGCTGTTTGCAATTTAATCCTTGCTAAGCATTTGAACTTGCTATTATTATTATTTATTATTTGGGTTGCACCCATGGTGTGCCACTCCAAGCAACATTACACAGCACATTACCCTGAGGAGCTCACGGTCTGGAGTTCAGACTTGACATGAGAAGAGCAAGTGAGAACAGACGTGAGGGGAATGGGGTGGGGCTGGACAAAGCGATTTTGGAAAAGATTATGCCGACACTCCAGTCACACACTCATCCTAGCAAGCTGGGCTCTTTTGTGGGATGAAAGTTTAAATTAATGTATTAATTCATGCACTTTTTGATATTTTTTAAGATGTGATTTTCTTGTCTCCCAACCTAATGAGCTATTGCCATGTGACTATCAGAAACGTACACCACACTTTGGTTTGGTTGTGCTTTCCTTTTCAAGACATTTTCTTTGGAAGGCTTCAGCGAGTAAGATTCAGCAAAGGGCAGAGATTTGAGTCATGGTCCTGGGAGTTGTAAGTTATAGCTTCCACTTCCTGTGTGAGCTAAGCATTCGAGCTCTCGTTCCCCTTCATCTGTATGGGGATAATGTCATGTGTTTGGTTAAGGTTTCTGGAGTACTTGAGACCTTGGATGGAAAGTGCTGGAGAAGGATAACATACTGGTTGTTGATAAACAGAAGGCTAAATGCTGCCTTCCCCAGTACAGGTCACTCCCACTCCTCAGGACCCACACACAGACTTGGTGGACTGATAAGTTGGTTCTGCCTCACTGCAGAACATGGTTGTGTCTTGCAGCCCCCCACAACCGCCAGAGACGGTCCCCACCTGGAAAAGGAGCATGGCCGGCCCTGACTCCTGCTGGTGTCCCAGACCAGCAGCAAGGGAGTGCACAGTGTGTCTTATTTGCTTCTTCCTGAAGCAACAAAAAGGAACGCTAGTGTCTCTGCCACAGGCACCTCTAGGCCTTGCTGACCTGCACAGGCTCAGGCAATGCTCATGGCCAGCCAAAGAGGAAACAGGCTGTGACATTCCCTTCCCAAGGTCTGGTCCGGTGTGTCGCTGTGTACTCCTAGTCTCCACTTCTGAACCTGGATTCACCCCGCTGTGTCAGATAATCATTCACTCCTCAGTCAGTTCACACCAGCCTCCTAAGTGAAATCAGTCCCCGACAGTGGGCATGTGCTCCATCCCCTGAATGGTCCACCAGTGAGCACTCCCTGCCCCAGATACCACAGCAAAAACTACTGTCCTACAGGATCAGGACCCTTCCTCCAAGCAGTTTTAGGCTCACAGACTCTGGTTTGCCCATTCTCAAGGAAATGCGAATTCCCAGATTTGCTCATTCATATCCTCTAGGTTATACTGCTTCAGATTAAATGAATACTAGTTTATTGATTCTAATATGATTTTAGGTGAGTATACAGCAAATCATTGCACAAGCATTTAATAAAGGAGTCAGGAGTTACCACAAGCAAATGAAAATATAAAATGTACGCTAATCTAATAAAACTATTCCAAGATTACTCACAAGGTCTGGCTAAATGATAGTTTAGCAGCCAGTCTCTGCCTATGCCTAGGCAGGGCCCAATCCTTCTTGTAGATGTTAAGTGTGTGCACTTATTTTCAAATTTTCTCCCAACCTTGCTCCTCCTTTTAGCCAGGTGATATTTTCTGTTCAGAGAAGATGGGAGACTTCCCCCCGACCACGTGCTGTTATATGATTCTCTTTGTCTTACCTGAGCTAGAGAGATCAATTTGTGTTGCCTTTGTCATGTACCTCTCCATCTCTCTGCTGAGAGATAGCCCTGACGGTCTGAGCCATGTAACATGCTTCACATCTGTATACATACATGATGGTGCAGGAAACATGATACCATAACAATAAGGTAGAACATTCAAAAGGGAACCTTGCAGGACACATTTTGCATCGAACTACACAGGTACATTGCAAAAGTGAATTGGAAGGTTACATAGATCATGGTCCATTGGCAATCACATGACACAGGCCCCTGGCCCCAGATCTGGGATGCTAAGTGGAGAAGGAGCTGTTTCACAAACATTTTGTTTTTAAAATGCATTTGGTTGTGTATTTATCAATGTACTCAAAGATTCTGCCACAGATCTGGAACCCAACCACAAGCAGTGTTTGGTTTTATAAAGAAAGCTTTGCAGAATGCCTTTAAAGATCAGTCCTCTATCACTTTATATCCCTTAGGGTATGGCTACATTTACAGCAATGTGAAGAGTATAGATGATATAAATAACAATGTTTACAATGAGGCAGTGATTAGGTGAGTGACGTGCCCTGCATGCCAGATCATTATGGTTTACAAACTATACAGCTCTCTACTTGTCCAAGCAGTGCCTCCCACATAGTGTCCTCTCTTCTGACAGAGCCTTTTCCCACTGTCTCCCCACTGTCACACATTCCATGCACCTCAATAAGTGTGGACACAGCCTGCTTTACAGCCATATATAGACACATGTTCCCTGTGTGCTGGTGCAAGTGTAGTCACGCTCTTAGACACAATGGAAGAGTTGATTTGAAGTATATATGTTGGCATAATTCACCTAAATATCCATATGTTTATAATCACAGATTTATAGCACAGCATAATGTTCATAGATTCCAAGGCCAGAAGGCAACAATCTGATCATCTAATCTGACAGCCTGCAAATTATATCCTAATATATAAATTATATAGCTAGCATTAAATCATTTGGATGTGAAGTCACACTGTTAAACCTTTATTATATCATCTTCACTATATACACTGAGCTTCAGTAAAAAAAAACAATTTGAAAGCAGGATTATTTGGGGTTGTTATGAGTTTTTTCCTCCCTCTGAATGCTGAAAGCCAATCCAAGTAGTTTGGAGATGCTAAGGACCCTCATATAGAGTGACTTACTTCCTGAAGGATATCAGTGTACTTTTCAATTTCATATTCAATGGACTCACGTCACTCACCCATGAAATGCAGCCTTTGCTGCTATGAAAAGCCAATTGTTTAAAAGCACACAGCTATAATATGCAAGGGTTTGTCAAAAAGTGGAGGGTAAAATCAACTGTGATTTTATGCTGTTGTAGCCGATAAGAGTGGAAGCAGTATTGCCTGGAATAATGTGTGCCCAATTGTGAGTAAAAAGAGTCTGACTTCTGATTCAGGTGGTTCTATTGATTTGCTGTCTGACCTTAGGTTAGGGGCATTACATCTGTTCCTCAGCTTCCCTATCTGTAAAATGGAGATAATAGTGCTTACTTGGTGACAAAAAGGACTTCAGATGGAGTCCCCATGGCTGGGTGAGCCTTTTATCAGTGGGAAGTTCTGGAGCCTCAGCTTAATCATGCCTTCATAAAGGCATCTCCTTTTTCTCTATCTAGCTCAGATCCAATGTTTTCCCCGGCCTTAGTGGTGGCTGAGAATGCACAGATCTGCTTAACCAGATGAGAGTGCATGGTACTATGGTACTTGCTTCCTGTACCTATGTTCTGGCACCAGCTGCCACTGAGTGTGATTCTGCTGGCATCAGTGGTTACTCCTGAATAACGCTGGTGTATCTGAGAACAGGATCAGGTCCTATAGATCTCATAATGTTATAAGGGGTGAAAGTGTCATATGAACTCATGAAGTAGCCACTCACCATTCCACTGAAGAGTGTGTGGGCTATGATTCTTTAAAAAGTTATTTATTTCAATTGAATAAAACAAGGCGAAATTCAAACTTGGGTTCTCAGGACAGCTGCATGCAATTTAATTATCACTTAACTAATGAGTATGTTAAAGGTATCTTGGCCATGCTCTTGGAAAACTCATGGGGTATGTCTATATTGGATGCACTGTTAAGTCAACCTAACAAGGTGTACTTAAGTTGACTTAAAGTCGACCTTGTTAAGTCAACTTCGAGAGTCCACATTGAAAACTCCTGTCAACTGCCTGCATCCACACTGGCAGGTGCTAAGTAGACCCTTCCTGGAGGTCAGGAACTTTGGGAGGGGGCCTGGAGGCCCATTAGGTTGTCTTAAGAGCTTCCCCCATTTACATTGGCTTACATCAACTTAATAAAGTCAACTTAAGCATTAAGTCGACCTTAAGAGGTGGTGTTATTAAGTTGACTTAAGGAAGCGCTTAAGTCACCTTAATAAAAACTTAGCATGGATGCAGGGGTCTGCCAGGCAACTTAAACTTCCTTAAGTTAATGTAAGGCTCCAATATAGATGTACCCCTGGTGACTGGGGGAAGTCCTGGATGATTGGAAAAGGCACATAAAGTGCCCATCTTTGAAAAGGGGAAGAAGGAGTATCCGAGGAACTACAGATCAGTCAGTCTCACCTCAGTCCCTGGAGAAGTCATGGAGCAGTTCCCCAAGGAATCCGTTTTGAGGCACTTGCCAGAGAGGAAGATGATCAGGAACAAACAGGATGGATTCACCAAGGGCAAGTCATGTCTGATCAACCTGATTGCTTTCTATGATGAGATGAATGACTCTGTGGATGTGGGGCAAGTGGTGGACATGGTATGTCTTATCTTTATCCAATCTTTTGATACAGTATCTCCCAGTATGTTTGCCAGCAAGCTACAGTAGTATGGTTTGCATTAATGGATTGTAAGGTGGATAGGAAGCTGGCTCAATTGTTGGGCTAAACAGGTAGAGATCAATGGATCAATGTCTAGTTGGCAGCAGATATCAAGAAGAGTGTCCCAGGGCCAGTCAGTCCTGGGGCCAGTTTTCTTCAACATCTTCATTTATGATCTGGAGGGTGGGGTTGATTGCACCCTCAGCAAGTTTGTGGATGACACTAAACTCGGGGGAGTGGTAGATATGCTGGATGGTAGGGATAGGATACAGAGGAACTTACACAAATTGGAGGATTGGGCCAAAAGAAATCAGATGAGGTTCATCAAGGATAAGTGCAGAGTCCTGCACTTAGGATGGAAGAATCCCATGTACTGCTAAAGACTGGGGACCTACTGGCTAAGCAGCAGTTCTGCAGAAAATGAGGGCAAATGGGGTAAGAGGTTATAGTGAAAAAGAAGCTGGGTATGAGTCAACACTGTGCCCTTGTGGCCAAGAAGGCTAATGGCATATTGGGTTGCAGTAGTAGGAGCATTGTCAGCTGACTAAGAGAAGTGATTATTCCCCTCCATTCAGCAATGGGAAACCATGTTGGAGTACTGTGTCTAGTTTTGGGACCCCCACTACAGGAAAGATGTGGAGAAATTGGAAAGAGTCTAGTGGAGGGCAACAAAAATAATTAAGGGGCTGGAGGTAATTTACAAGGCAAGGCTGAGGTAGAAGAGAAGCGTGGGAGTGGGGGGGATTTTATAGCAGCCGTTAACTACTTGAAAGGGGGTTCCAGGGAGGATGGAGTTAGACTGTTCTTGGTGGTGCCAGATGACAGAACTAAGAGCAATGGTCAAAAGTGGCTGTACAGGAGGACTAGGTTGGATATTTGGCAAACTTTTTTCCCTAGGAGGTGGTAAAGCACTGGAATGGGTTACTAGGGTGGTGGTGGAATCTCTGTCCTTAGAGGTTGTTAAGGCTCCAATTGACAAGCCCTGGTTGGGATGATTTAATTGGGTTGGTCCTACTTTAAACAAAGGGATGGACTAGATGACCTCCTGGGATCCCTTCCAACCCTAATATTCTATGATCCTATGACCTTTCATGCCAATCCTAGTAGAGCATTATTTAATCTGAACTATGGATCATTACAGTGAGCATACTTCTGTGTTTACATACACTTCTTTTGCTTCTATGGAGCAAATTCTAATTTACATCAATGTCTCTCAGCCCGAGCTGGGTGAGTTTTGTGAAGCAAGAACCCAAGTGTTAGGCCAGCTCAGGGAATGGAGACTGTGGGTGCACCTTTGGACAGCAGGATGTCCTAGCAATATGAGCAGAAGTGGGTGGGCAGACTGGTACCAGGACTCATTGGCGAGCATGGCTAATGTCAGCTGTCCATATCCCTATTATGATGATATACTAGAGCTGTGTATATTATATCAGCACTCTGGTGAGGTGTGCCCCAGGCAGGACATACAGTTCCCCTCACTCCTCCTTTGAAGGCTCCGCAGGGCCAGAACATACAGCTCCATCCTGCTTGTATTTGCCAGTGCTGGCATTTGGACTCCAGCACTTACAATGGAACACGAATATCAGTCAGTGAAACTGCTTCTAAGCCCCACTTTGCTTATGGGGAGCAGCATGTGGTAATGAAGGGCAGGCCGTTGTGCTCTGGGTGTGTGTATGTGTGTGTGTCTGGGTGTCTGTGTGTGCATTCAGTGCTGTGTGTGTCTGTGTGCATGCATGTGCACATGCATTCAGTGCATGTGTGAGTGACGGGTGGGGTGGGGATGTAGTTGTGTATGAAAGAGTGAGGGTACGTGTGACTGGGGAGGTTTACGAGAGAGGTAGATGGGTGTGTACATGTGTGATAGAGACAGGTGTGTAGATGAAGGGTAGTGGGTGTGAAGGAAAGGATGCAAGGTTTGTGTGTGTGAGAAGAGGAGGGGGCCGCGGGTAGGTGCATGGGAGAGTGGTGTGTGCAGGAAAGGGGCCTAGATGCCTGTGAGGGACCAGGGACTGTGTGTGAGAGGGGTGTAATGGGGGCTATGGAGATGTGGGGTGGTGTGACGTGTGGCGGGTAGGCTAAAGAGACATGGGCGAAGGGGAGGAGCAATATGTGACTATGAGGGGGAGCAATGTCTACATCTGAAGGGAGATGTGTGAGGGGAAGGGCACAGCATGTGAGAGGTGTGGGGGGGAAGGGGTGAGGATGGATGTGTAGATGTGTGAAAAAAGCAGAAAGAAGATTGATTTCAAGGTTATTTATAAAGCCAAGGGTCTAGAACAGTGATTCCCAATCTTTTCCTTTATGTGGACCACTGCATCATCTTTGAAAGCTTTTGTGGACCACCATGTAAGCAAGCCATTTTAATGGTTTTAACATAGCCTATCACTGATGGGAGTCAAACTTGTATATCAAAGGGTATTAAAAATGCAGGTATTTCTAATAATTTACTATGCTTCCTCACAAATGTATCACACTCATCACTATACATTTACCTGCAGTAATTATCTGCCGACCACCTGCAGTGCCCCAACGGACCACCAGTGGTCCATGAAACACAGGTTGGGAACCACTGGTCTAGATTCCTCCCTGATGTAATTCTGCTAGAGCTAATTGTGTTACACCTGGCCCACAAGGACAAATTGTAGAAATTACCATAAAGATTACCATTTAACACCCCACCCTCCATGTCAGGCCAACTCCCCATACATGGAGTGACAAGTGTCCCAGTCTAGAATTCCAAAGCCAGGTTGCTCTATAATTGCCCAAATTTGCTGAGAGTGTTCTGCCCCTGTGAGCAGGCTCAGCTCTTGGGCTGGAGATGATTTTTCCCAATGGACATTCACTGCCTTGTAGTCTCCCAATTTCCTGTCTGTCTAGGCATTTCCAGCGGGCACTACCCTGGGTTTAATGCCACCAGTAAGAAATGCCACAAGATGTCCGTTGGCTGGAAGCTCATAGACATGCTGCAACCAGATCATACTGATGTCTAGGAATCAAACATGTACACCCAGGTGGAACACTTAGTATATGTGAGTCTTACTGTGAGAGGGAAAGTAACAGCTATAAGGGACTAATCTTAGAAAGTGCCACCGCACTTAGCATAGCAGTGGATCTCTGGCATGCATAGCACCTCCGAGGAGTCTTTCGGTACTGAGAATGATCAGCCCTTAAAGGCCCAGATCAGGTTATATATGGAACCATTTTTAGTTTGCATTTCATATCCATGGGGCTGAACTCTGCATGATTCAGGCTGTTGGATATACTCATGCACAAGCAGAATTCAAAGCTCACAGGCTCTACTCTGATGAGAGCAGAGCAATGTATCTGCCAAAGAACAGGAGCCTAGTTGCTGGGATTAGGCCTAAGACAGGAGTGCATATAAAAAGAACTATATGGCCTACTACTTGCTCCTGTTGAAGACAGTGGAAATTTTGCCAGTGCCTTCAATGGGACCAAGCTATAATACTATGTAAGAACTGCACAGAAGTAAAGTAAGCCTGTCAAATGTTTTAAAACAATAGCTGTGATTAATCACAGTTTTAATCTCACTGTTAAACCAACAGGGCTATGTCCACACCTAGGTGGTTAAATCGATTTAACTTAAATTGTTCTAACCAAAGCGAAATAAAACTTGTTAAATCGATTTAACAGGTCTGCACAAAACAAAAAAGCCACAAATCAAACTAGCAGATCTGTGCACAGGACTTGCTAGTTCGATTTAGGAGAGGGGCCACATGAGAGGTGTGGCAACATGGCCCACTGAAAAGGCCATGTTGCCACCCAATACCCTGCCACTGGCTCTCCAGAGGCTCAGATCCCTTCCCCGCTGCTCTGAGAAGTGGTGGGGAAAGTGGAATGCCCACAATCCCCGCCCCTGCCACTCTGGGAAGCAGCGGGAGAAGCCAGGGGCCCCAATTCCTGCCCCCACCGCTCTGGGAAGCAGCAGAAGAAGCCGGGGCACCTCCGATCCCTGACTCATAGACTCTAAGATCAAAAGGGACCAATATGATCATCTAGTGTGACCTCCCGCACACTTCAGGCCACAAAAACCTCACCCACCCATTCCTACAATGAACCTCAAATCCATAACTGAGCTATTAAAGTCCTCAAATCATGATTTAAAGACTTTAATACAGCGAATCAACCAGCAAGTGAGCCATGCCCAATGCTACAGAGGAAGGCAAAAAACCCCCAGCGCCCAAGCCAATCTGCCCTCAGGGAAAATTCCTTCCCGGCTCCAAATATGGTGATCAGTTAAACCCTGAGCATGAGGGCAAGTCCACAACAGCCAGTCAAGAAGAACTTCTCTGTAATAACTCAGAACTCACTCCCTGGCCAGGGTGCTGGGGGATGGGAGGGCTTCCTCCTAGGGTGCGATGCAGCCTGGGAGGAAGGTCAAACTGTTACATCGATATGTGGGTCATATTGATATAACACAGCCACACAGGGTTATTTTGAAATGACACTGTGTGTGTGGACCTGACTGTTTTTAAATTGAAATAACCAGTGTTATTTTGATTTAAAGCCTACGTGTGGACATGCCGCAGTAGAATAGCAATCTACATTGATTATAAATATCTTGTATGTTTTTCTTTATTTTCAAATATATTGATTTCAGCTGTAACACAGGCAACACAATGTACAGTACTCTTTCTATTATTATTTATTACAAATATTTGCATTGTAAAAAAGACAAACAAAAGAAAGAGTATTTTTGAACTCACCTTGTACAAGTCCTGTAACGCAATCTCTTTACCATGAACATGCAACTTACAAATGTAGAATTATTATTATCTTACATAACAGCACTCAAAAACTAAACAATGTAAAATTTTGGAGCATGCAAGTTGAAGCATGAAGGGGCATACAGATGTTTAATACACCTGGCATGTAAATGCCTTGTAACACTGGCTACAACAGTGTTATGTTAATACCTGTTTTCACTTTAAAGAGAAGAAGTGGGAAGATTTATTTCCTGTAAATGTAAACAAATGTTTGTCTTAGCAGGTGGCTGAACAGGAAGTAGGACTGAGTGGACTTGTATGAGGTGAATTGAAAAAGACTATTTCTTTTGCTTAACATTTTTACAGTGCAATTAATTGCAACAATTTTTTCCAATCTTGTTGATTTGTTTTGCATTCTTTGCATAGATTAACTTCAAATGACAGCTCTAAGCTGCATAAAAAGAACATTATTTAAGTTGCAACATTAAACAGAGCAACCTTATCTTGGCACCATGGTGTCTGTGCATTATGATACAGTCCATAATTACATAATCACATACTGTTATTTCCACAGGGCTCCCATTCATTCAGTGCACAAAATGAATGGTGCTCCCTTACTGAGAAGATATTTAATATGCTATTGTTTCTTTGTCGTATAGTATGTGGCCCCATGCCTCATTTACTGCACACTATTCAAACCCTGAAGACCAAATTATTAATTTACTCATGGGTTTTTTTTATGGTGCTCATCACTATAATATTTGAGCACTTCACAAGTGGTAATGGATGCATTTACACATTCCCCCTGTGAGATTTGTGGATATTCTGGAGCAAGTTCGTGAACAAATACTTATCAGAAGTGGTCAAATGATTGCCTTGAGTGCAGGGGACTGGACTAAAAAACCCCTTGGGATTGCTTCCAGACCTAAACTGCTAAGACTCTGCGGAGGGGGCGGTATGATGAGATTGCCTACAATGGCATACAATGGATCTATGATAGCTAGCGTAAATATCTCCAATAACTAGTTGACAGAACACTAGATGAGGACTCTAAGTTACTACAAAGAATTCTTTCCCAGGTGTCTGGCTGGTGGGTCTTGCCCACATGCTCAAGGGCTAACTGATCACCATATTTAGGGTCAGAAAGTAATTTTCCCCCAGATAAGATTGGCAGAGACCTTTGGATATCTCACCTTCCTCTGCAGCATGGGGCAAAGGTCACTTCCAGGTTTGAACTAGTATAAAAGATAGATTTTGTGTAACTTAAGTCTTTGAATATGATTTGAGGACACAAGTACATAGGGACAAAATTTGAAATACCAAGGCAGAAAACAAGAAAAAACAAGCTAGAGACATATAAGACAATAAAACATTCTCCAAATACATGAGAAGCAAGAGGAAGACCAAGGATGGGGTAGACCCATTACTCAATGAGAGAGGGAAAAAAAAATAGCAGAAAATGTGGAAGTGGCAGAAGTGCTAAATAACCTGTTTATTTCAGTTTTCAACAAATAGTAGCAACTGGACAGCTAAGATAGTGAGTGCCAATGAAAATGAGTTACAATCTGAGGCTCAAATAGGGAAAGAACAAGTTAAAATTACTTATACAAATTAAATATCTTAAAGTCAACACAGCCTGATAAATACATCCTCGAATACACAAGGAGCTGATTTAGGTGATTTCTAACCCATTAGCGATCATCTTTAAAAAGTCATGGAAGACTGGAGAGATTCCAGAGGAATGGGAAAGGGAAAATATAGTGCCCATCTATAAAAAAGGGAAATAAGGACAACTCTGGGAAATTACAGAGTACTCAGCTTAAACTCAGTACCCAGAAAGATAATAGAGCAAATAATTAAGCAATCAATTGGTAAAGATTGAGAAGATAATAAAGTGATAAGTAACCATCAACACAGATTTGTGAAGAACAAATATTGTCAAACCATCCTGGTAGCTTTCTTTTGACAGTATAACAAGCCTTGTGATGAGGGGAAGCAGTAGATGTGGTGTATTTTGATTTTAGTAAGACTTCTGATACTATCTTGAATGACCTTCTCATAAACAAACGAAGGAAATAGAGTCTAGATGGAGTTACTATAAGGTGGGTGCATAACTGGCTGGAAAACCTTTCTCAGGGAGTAGCTATTAGTTCACAGTCAAGTTGGAAAGGTACCTAGGATATGTCTACACTGGAGGCTCTGTTAAGTAAATTTAACAAGGTTGACTCTAAGTCGACTTAAAGTCGCCCACGATAAGTCGACTTAGAGAGTCCACATTGAAAACTCCTATTGACTGCCAGCATTCACACTCGCAGGTGCTAGGTTAACCTTTCCTAGTGGCCAGCAACTCTGGGAGGGAGCCTGCAGGCCAATTAGGTAGACTTAAGGGCTTTTCCCCATCTACATTGGCTTAAGTTGACTTAATAAGATCAACTTAAGTGTCAAGTCAACCTTAAGAGGTGGTGTTATTAAGTCAACTTAAGGAAGAGCTTAAATCAACTTAATAAAAGCCCAGTGTGGCCGCGGGGATCTGTAGGTTGAGTTAAGCTTCCTTAAGTCAACCTAAGGCTCCAATGTAGATGTACTCATAGGCTATGTCCACACATACATCATTATTTCGAAATAAGTTATTTCAAAATGAGCTATTTTGGAATAAAGTCCTTATTTCGAAATAAGTTAATTTGAATTAAGAAAATGTTAATTCGAATTAAGGGAAAGCCTGCTTTCGAAACAGCTGTTATTTCAAAATGGTTATTTCGAAATAAGGCTGTTTGGACATGTTGTTTCAAAACATTTGTTTCAAAACAGTGGTGTTGTTTCAAAACAACATGTCCAAACAGCATTGTTTCGAAATAACCATTTCAAAATAACAGCCATTTCAAAATGAATAGGGTTTAAACTGTTTCGAAATGACGGTTCGTATTTCGAAATGACAGAGCCTGTCATTTCGAAATAAGAAAATGTTGTGTGGACATTCAGTTTTTTATTTCAAAACAACCAGTGTTGTTTTGAAATAAAAGACTCATGTGGACATACCCATAGAGTGGTGTCTCACAAGGATCAGTTCTCAGTCCAGTTCTGTTCAGTATCTTCACTGCTGATTAAGATAATAGCTTAGAAAGTGTACTTAAAAAGTTTGTGGGTGTCTGAAACATATCTGGGAGTTATAGTGGATAACTAGCTAAATATGAATTAATGATGTAACGCTGTTACAAAAAAAAGCAAACATAATTCTGGGAGGTAGCCACAGGAGTGTTTTAGTTATGAAAAGTAATTCCTGTTCTTTACTCTGTACTGATTAGGCCTCAACTGGAGTACTGTATCCAGCTGTGGATGACACATTTCAGGAGAGATACAGACAAATTGGAGAAAGTCCAGGGAAGAGCAATAAAAAGAAGTAAAGGTCTAGAAAACATGACCTATAAAGAAAGACAAAAAACTGGATTTGTTTAGTTTGGAGAAGAGAAGATTGAGTAGGGGGCATGATAGCAGTTTTGCTACAAGGAGGAGGGAGAAAAATTGTTCTTGTCAACCTCTGAGGATAGGAAGAGAACAGGCTGAAATTTACAGACAGGGCGGTTTAGGTTGGATATTAGTAAAAACTTTCTCACAGGGTAGTTAAGCACTGGAATAAATTGCCTTGTGAGGTTGTGGAATCTCTATCGTTTGAGATTTTTCAGCACAGATTGGACAGACACCTGTTAGGGATGGTCTAGATAATGTTTGGTCCTGCCATGAAAGCAGAGGATAGACTAGATGACCTCATGAGGTCTCTTTGGCTATGTCTACATCTATTCTTTTAGTTTGGATTTACTAATCCATACTAAAAGAGTCCGAGATTAGTCCAAACTAGCCTCAGGCTAGTTCAGACTAACTGCGGCTTTTTAGTTTGAACTAGCTGAGCATCCTAGTTTGAACTAACTTTTTAGTTTGAACTAGGATGTGCAGCTAGTTTGAACTAATGGCTTAGTCTGAACCATTTTAGTTTGAACCAAGCCTTAGTCCATGTCTACATTGTGCCTAGTTCAAACTAAAGACTAACCAGCTGAACTTATTAGTTAGGACTAAGCTTTGCCTAGTTCGAACTAAGAAATTTCTTTGTTTGAATTAGGCAAATCCTAGTGTAGATGCAGGCTGAATTAGTCTGGACTAAGCTTGCTTAGTCCAGATTAACTGGCTAGTGTAGACATAGCCTTCCAGTCCTAAAATTCTATGACTTCATCAACTCAGCTAGCGGTTATAGGTCTATTGCAGGAGTGTAGGGCTAAGTTTTGTGGTCTGCAATGTGTAGGAGGTCAGACTAGATTACAATAGTGGTCACATCCTTAAAGTTTCTCAGTATAGTCAGAAGGGAAGTAATGGGTCTGCCCACCTTCACTGACTTGGGATTCGGTGCTGGTAAGGGGCTGAACCTAATGATCTCATAGGTATTTTCCATTTCTCATTTCCATGATTTGGTGATAGGATGAGACAAGAGGCATGAAAAAGACATCTGATAGAAAAAGCTTTTCCATTACAGTGATAAAAAACACTAGCTGTAGCCGGGGAAAGGCTGCCAAGATTCCCCAGCCTGAAACCTTTCATAAAAATCCTCTTGCTTCCCTGTATTAAACATATCAAGCTGTAAAAAAAAAAAAAAAAAAAAAAAGACAGAAGAAGCAAATGCATTCAAAAAGGGCCTTTGGTCTCAGAACTAAAGGCTCCCACCCTGGAAGCTATAGGAGCTTTAAGATGGAATAGTGGAAACAAAAACAAGATTTGAAAATTTTTATTGAAACAAAATGCTGATGAAAAATCTGGGGAGAGGATCACTCTGTTTTCCAACCAGCTGTAGAAAATCTACCTCTGGAGAACAGTGCCATCACACTCCTGTGGAGGGCAGTGGCGTACATATGCCCAAGCCCATCAATCACACTTGTTATTTATTATCATACACAGGTGTTTCTGTGACATCAGTTCCTGTGGTATCCAGGCTCTTGGGTACCACGTTTCCTGGAGCTCATACCCAATCTCGGAGCAGACCCTTGGAGGTCTCCAGGCATTTTTAAGTCCACACGATGAACACAGATAATCCTTCTCATATAGTCAAGCCCACAGAAGTACACAGTCATTGGAATTTAGCCCCAAAGTCTTCAACCTCCTCACACCCAAGGCTGTTCTTTGCAACAGCTGCATGCACTACAACTAACACAACAGGCATCCAGATACCCTCCTAAATGCAGATCCCTTCCTCTCCCTCACAAAAACAGGCCAGATCCCCTCCCATCTACATAATCTTCCCAGAACTGCATGCCAAGCTAGCCCCTATATCCATAACAGATCCTGTCCCTCCTCTGCCCATCTAGAGTCAGTCCCAATTCCCTGTTAACTCTGTCCATCTGTCCCCAGGTTATTTATTACCTCTGCTGATTCTTAGATGGCTCAGCAGTGGAGGCAAGTGTTGTACCAGGAGCATGTGCTAGGAGCAATGAGTATTTCCATCCAAAGGGAGTACTAGGAAACAGTTCTGTCCCACCTCCATGTTTTTAAAATCCCTTCTCAGACCCTAGATTAGGGTTACCTCTCCTTTCCCTGCTGCAGAATTGCCATTGCCATTTCCCAGCAGTAAAGGGTCATTCGTGGGCATCAGATATATCTAGTTTCACTAGAAGGTAGTGTTAAACATCAACACAATCTCCCCTGAGAAGTCTAGTCAATGTGCGGGTAGAATGATGGAGGGTAGGGTAGAGGAGAGCGTGATAAGGACAAAGTCAGCAGTATTCTGTAGAAATCATTGGAATGCTAAGAAACTATAGAATTTACTAGAGAATGAGATCTTCCCAATGGGTTCTTCAAAGTCTGGAGCAGGGATACAGTTCTGAGTGGCACTTTTGAACAGGTCAGAAATTAATATAAAATAACCCTGCTGCAGGCATTTTCCATAAAGGAACTCCTGAAGGACTCTCCTTGCTGCTCTATGGGTACCACTTTCCCTGCAGGATTGCATTTAGTTCTACACTGATAAGGTTTAATCACAGGGGACATTATGATCACTGTGGCTTTCAGAAGAGCAAGTTCTCAGTTAGGTGCCTCAGAAGTGGTCAGTTTCAGAAGACCTCAGCCTGTTGGGTGATGAGAACTTTAGAAATTCTGCCAAGAAGGTTGACCACAGCAGCTGCTAGGTGATGAACAAACTGAGCAACAGGCATTAAAGGTGCTTGAGAATCTCCTTCCCTGTAAATTTAAAATGAGACAGGAAGCAGCATCCCATCTGTCTACACCTTTGGAGTACCCAGCTTCAATGACAGGTCTTTTGGCTTCCCCCATGCTCCATTTATCATGGAGAAAACGTATTTTCCGCTATAAAAATGAGCAGAGATCAAGAAGAAATCACTTCAGGGCTAAGTGAAAAAGGTCTCAATAGGCAGCATTCTTCCTCAGTGGTTAGGGACTCACCTTTTGAAGGGATATGATATGATATGATCTTCATCCCTGTATAATGGAGCAGAAGGCAAAACCAGTAGGGCACACTTTAGAGTAGCTGGTGAGATGTGACACTGTGATAGTGAACACAGTGCAACATGATCTAACACCTTTCATCCCAAATGATCCCAAAGCATTTACCAACAAGGGCTACTTCCCTCACCATTGAAAGGCAGCCAGCTCTGGAATGGAATATAGTAGCTGTGTAACCATCCACAAGAGGGGTCAATATCCAGCTCTTGCAGAAACTGTTATGCAATTCTGAATGGCCACATGTGGGGTGAGTCTTGACTTTACATCTCAGCTGTGAAATAGCACCTCCAGTATCACACTGCAGCAATAGTATGTGTTCCTTTGGTGTGTACACCATACCATGGTGTCAACCATATGAATGACCAAGTGAGGAATACATCCAGCTTTTTAAAATAAAGCTGAGGCCAAATGAGGGACCCATAGGGTTACCACCTGTCCAGGTTTTCTCAGGACTATCCTTTTTTGAAGTGGTTGTCTTGGGAAATCGGGTGTTTGAATACAGATATTCAGTACACATGGCCAGCTGTCCAGTTTTTTTTTTTTGTCTGAGGAACATCTGAAATGACCCTCCTTTATTGCAACTCAAAAATGGCAAACCTAAGTATCCCATCACAAAGAAGGGAGATCCCAAATTCAAACTGTTGAATTGATGTTCATTCAATCTTGATCTTATGTTCACCTTTCTCTGGATAGATCAGTGCTGTGAACAGCCCAAAGGCAGAACTGCCACTGAGCATGTGAGAGAAACATTTGTCCCTTAGTAAGGAATGTGGCCTGGCAGATAAAGCACCAGACTACGCTGTGATCTCAGGCAAATCATTTTCCTTTGGCACCTTAGTTCTCACATTTGTCAATACTGAGCCATCTTTGTAAAGTGCTGCAAGATCTATGGTACTTAAGAACGGGGAATTGTTATTAGCTAGGAGTCTTGTGGATCGAGATGATAGTCACGTGGTTTAGAGTCCTGAGGAATGGCTACAGAGACATGCAGAGATCAACCCTTCACAAGGAGACATCTGATATGTGGCAGCAGCATACAAAGAAAGATGGTGCCCTTTGGAGAAAGAAGCAATCAGCAGTGGCTCACTAGCCCCAACCTTGCTTTCTTTGGAGCTGGGGATGGTAGCCAGAGGTTAGCAGCTTCCATCTGCCCGGAGCAGAACCTGGACAGCATCTATCCTTGAAGTTTTTATTTGGTGCCATTTTGCACATTTTACGGTGACAAGTCACAGGATGAAGAGGTAGAGCAATGCCAGACTTTGCCAAGACACCTAAAGGGTCAAGGGACCTGGATTCTATGTCTAGCTCTTCATTGGTCTGGTGGGTGGCCAAGATGAAACTACTTCCCACTGCAAACTTCAGTTCCCTAGCTGTCAGTGGAGTAACACTACTGATCCAAGTTTAAGTGCTTTGATATCAACGACTAGGTGAAGGTCTCAGCATACTCAGAGGTATTATCATTACTACTGTATGGCAGCAGCAGAGGAATCCATTCCCACTTGTGCTGAATGCTTTACAGATGAGCCACATACCCCCAAGCAATGCCTTGGTGTGGCATGTCAGAAATAGCCACTAGCCCCTGAAAGCCAGCTCTTGCCTGGCCCATCCAGGCTTGGCAGCAATGTGCTGGTTATGTAACTTATTCTTTAAATTGAACTTATTCTTTAAGTGCCCTGAGAGCATCAGCACTAATGGAAAAACAGAAGGAGCCAGAGGACAGGGAGTGGTAGACAGGTGGCCCACTTTCCAGCAGTGAGGCATTTCTTCTCCTATTATGAGATCATTCTAGGAAAAATCACATCAACACAATGGGAACAAGCTCAGCTCTTCCCAATTCAATTGAGTTCATTTTTATTTGATTCCCCTGCTTTTTGCTTCTGCAAATTTCTCTCTTTTCCTGGCACCCACAAACACACACATTACACCTCAAACACTCATCTAATTACCCAGTCTCCCAACACTCCATGATCCCACTTAGCACATTCCATTCAGGACACTATTGCTATGGCTATGTCTACACTGGGAATTTAGTTTCAATTAAGGAGGATTCATTCGAACTAAATTAGTTCACATCCACGCTCACTTTCATCAGTTTGAACTAAGGAATTCCTTAATTCAAACTAAGGAAAACTTACTTCGAAATAATAAAACCTGCCTTTAATTCAAACTAACTGTTAGCTGGAACATATTAGTTCAAACTAACCCAATGTAGACGCATTAATTTGAACTACCCGTTAGTTCGAATTAAACTCAGTTCAACCTTCTTCCTCCCAGGGTGCATGGCACCAGGGAGGAAGTGCCTTCCTCTTTTTATGGAATTGGGTGGGAGGATGGCCCTTCTCAGGTGCCTTGTTGCCACACTTCCCATGGTGCCTCCCTCCTAAGCCGAACTAGCAAGTTCTGGGCATGCTAGTTTGATTTAAGTTTTTAGTGTGGACGTGCTAGTTCAAACTAAGTTAGTTTGAATTAATCAAAATTAGTTTACACTAATTAATTTGAACTAACTTAGTTCAAACTAGCATTTCTGACTGTAGACATAGCCTAAGTAACTCTATCCATCAGTGCACCCCTAATCATGGATATGAATTTCATCTGTTGGAGGAAGGGGAACGTTTTCCCCCTCATGTGAATTAAACTGGATGAGTTACTTGGGTCATTTCACTTGGCCTTTTTGAATATTGGCTCTGAAGGTATTCCAAGATTTAGTAAAAGTTAATAACACTGGACCAGAGGTCTCCTCAGCCAGCTTTCTTAGGATTCTTAGGTGCAAGATGCCTGGGCCTCATTTAAAAATGTTTATTCCTTGCATGTGTTTTTTAACATCCTTTATGGTCACAAAGGATATGTCTATGCACACATTTTAATTGAACCTAATAAACGTTAGGCCGAATTAAAAAAAGCATGTCCACACAGGGTTTTGCCAATTCAACCTAAGGCTTTCCTTCAGTCAAATTGAAGAGACAAGGCTTCAAAGTTATAAAACCTCATGTAACTTCAAAGCAATCATCAATTTGAACCCCTTAGTTCGAAATGACACCGTGTAGCCATGTTAATTTGAACTAAGGTTAGTTTGAATTAACATGGCTTGACCTTCCTCCCAGGGTGCATGGCACCCTGGAAAGACCAGCCTTCCAGCACCTGGGGCAAGCAGCCCCAAAGGCACCCACCACCACCACCTGGGCACAGGGGTCTGGGAGAAAGCGATTTCTGGGAGAAAGCGATTCCTGTGCGCAGCTGGAGCTGTGATCATCCAGCGCCAGGAAGGGATCCCCGCATGGGGCTCCAGCGGTGCTCCATGGGCGCTGCTCCAGCCCCACTTGCTGGCACGGGGAAGGGATCCCTGCACAGGGCTGGAGCTGTGCTCCCTGGATACGGGGAAGGGATCCCCAGGTGCCATTCCAGCCCCACTTGCTGGCACAGGGAAGAGATCCCTGCACCCAGCTGTACCCCAGCTTGCCGGCACAGGGAGCCCGGCAGGGAATTGGGTGGTGACATGGCCTTTCTTGTAGGCCATGTTGCCACACCTCCCATGGTGCCCTTCTTTCAATTCGAACTAGCAAGTCCTGTCCATGGACATGCTATTTCAAACTGATTTTCCTAGTGTGGCCATGTTAGTTCGAAATGACTTAATTCAAACTAATCATTATTATTTCAACTTGATTCTTTCGATTTCAGTTAATTCAAACTAATTTTCTAAGTACAGACCTAGCCAAATGGACTAGAAAACACTTCATCTTTATGATACAAATAGATCATCTTGCTTTTGTCCAAATACAAATCGTAAGCATTCATTGAATATTTCTGCCTTTTCTGCCTTACAGTTTTACTGTGTCCATTTAGGAATGGGTCTATTTCTTTTGTTCATAATATAATTAATCTTCTGATTGTCTTTAGTACTGTTAGTCATGGATTTTTCCCTGATGTCATTAGCTTCCCTTCTCACTTTATAATATCTGTTTTATATGAATTGCTATCTAGTTATATATTGCTTGTTTATTTCTAACTGCTGCCTTCACTTCATCCCTGACCCAGCATGGGTTTTTAGCCAAAGTTGTCTTCATTCATGACTGTATAATTATTGCCTTTTGGACATCTCATAAATTCTTTTTTAAGAAACTCCCAATTTTCATTCACATTTTTCCTCACATTCAATTTTCCTCAGCTTTGGGAAATTAACCCTTTTGAAGCACCAAGTATATTTATTACTGGTTGGTACTGTCTTCTGTTTGCCTGTTTGCATATTGAATGTAATTGGGCCATCATCACTGTTCCCTGGGCAACCAAAAACTTCCATTCCAGAAGTTAATTCATCTTTGCCATCACACTGAGTCGGAAACAGAGTTACTTCTTGTTGGGTTGGTTGTAATGCCTTTTGTGCCAGCTTATTTTCATCTGTCATTTTTAGAAGTCCTAAAGAGGTTTTCTCCAGGCTGCCTGAGACCTCCCGCATAAATCCTCCAATTGGAACCTAACTCTGCTCAGTCTTGCCAAAGACTGTATCACATTGTGCTTCAGTGGAAAAAGACAGATCATACGAAGTGACCCCTAATACAAAAGCTAAAACAACGCATGTACATATTGGTTCTAGAGACTCTGCCAAGAAATTTTGTCAGTGCTGAGAGAGTAGAGCTGATGCACTTGAAAGCAGAGAAGAAAGTTCTGAGACTCATGCAAAGCAATGGTATATGATGCATTGCCTATAGCTCATTATAGTTTATCCTAATATCATCAAGACCTGCCTTAATGGCTTTATCTTGCAATCATTAGATTGCAAAATACACACAAACATGTCAGCAAGAAGGCCTGAGGTCTTAGTTCAAGAAACAGCATATAAAGAGTGGGTTGTTTGTTGAAAACAGATTAGGGGCTGAAAATGCCTTCAGCTCACATAATGTTAAATAATGTGCCAATAAATCTAATGCTAGAGCAGAAGCGTCAAACTTGTGGCCCAGGGGCCGCTTGCAGCCCCTAAAATTATTTCTTGCAGCCTGCACTGACACTATGGCTACCAATATTTATGATACCATTGTATGAATAGGTTTCAGTGGTGCGGCCCTTGGGCTGCTGTACTAGTCCTCATGAGTGGCATGGCCCTTGGGCTAACATCCTAGTCCCATGCAGCCCTTGTGATTATTTGAGTTTGATAGCCCTGTGCTAGAGCATGCCTGAAGTGCAATAACATAGTTTAAAAAGAAAAAAAAACCCATATCCGACTAAATCTCCACACACTTAAAGTGGAATAAATGAGGAATAACCTCACTGAAGTCAGTGTATGAGAAGAGAATCAGGCCTATTGAATACGTGGGGCCAAAGTCATGTTGATCGTCAGTATTTGGAAACTTGTCTCAGTAATTCTGAAGCAAGTTGTGGATTGCAGGGGCCAAAATGTCAAAAAGACCCAGCATTAACACATTTATAATTGCATGAACAAAAATGTCTAGGTAAATTTTAGATGAGCAAATAAACCGATGCACATAACAGGGCAGGGTTTGTATGTGCATGTTAACATATAATTTCACCTTAAACATTGTTGTGCATAAGTACTGGCTCATCTTCGCACTGCACTCTATTGCTCCTGGACCTTTGAAGAGTTAGCCTCAAGGATGTAGAAAATATCTTTTCAGCCTTCCTGAAATACACTAAAACCGGGGACAGTTTAAGAACAGAAACTCACCTCCATTCCTGATCCTGTGTTCTGTTTAACAAACAAAATCAACGCTCAATCATTCTCCATCCATTTTCCACACACTTAGTTTGGTCACTACAGCATTTCCAGATTTTGGCTGAGGTCAGATGGGCCCAAATTAAGAAGATAGCTGGTTCTTAGGGTATTTCCTGCTATGATAGGAAACAGAAAAGGTGGAAATCTTATTTTAAAAGCCTGTTTGCCTTTGCTATCCAGACCAATTTTGTGGCATTATGGAAGTTCCGATAGTTTTTATTAACTTTAGGGTCAGAAAGGACAGATATGATCACGTAGTCTGACCTCTGTCCCGCACAACACAGGCCTCAGAACCTCATACACTCCCTCCTGCAATAAACCTCCAACCTATGACTGAATTAGTGAAGTCCTCAAATCATGGGATAAAGACTTGCAGGGTGCAGTGAATTCACCAGCAAGTGACCTGTGCCCCATGCTATGCAGAAAAGCAAACAAGTTTAAGTCATCTTCTAATTTGTTGGCATTGTTCAACATTTGTCTTAACAGTAACTGGAAGATTTTTGCTTTAATTTCTGGCAATAATATTTGAAGATTGAAAACAATGCCAACAGAATCATGCTGTCTTCCAGCATGTGTTTCTCAAGTGGCCTAAGCTTAAAAGATGCTTGAAGCTCCAGGATTTAGCACCTCACTAAACTCTCAGCAATAAGTATTAGCAGTGCATCTCAACTGCTTCCAGATCCAGATCAAAACCTCCAATGTTTGCAAGGTTTCTCAGTTTCAGTTCAGTCATTTGTAGACAACAGACAGGGTTTTCAGCAACAGGGGCCAAATATCAGAGAGGCTATGTCCACACGTAGATGTTTATTTCAAAATAAATTAATCTGAAATAAAATCATTATTTTGAATTAACTTAAATCGAAATAAGCAAAAACCTCAAATCAAAATAGCAAGTCTAGACACGGGACTTGCTATTTCAAATCAGGAGAGGGGCAGCATGGGAGGTGTGGCAAGATGGCCACCTGGCAGGGCCATGTTGCCAGCCAATATATAGAAAAAGGAAGGCACCCTGGGAAGGAGAAGGGCAAAAGTGTTAAATCGAAATAATGGTTATTTCAAAATAATGCACTTGAACAGCATTATTTTGAAACAACCATTTTGAAATAACAGCTATTTCAATTCCAGCCTAGGTTTTACTATTTCGAAATAAGATTTGCTATTTCAAAATAACGAAACGTCATTCGGACATGACAACTTTTAAATCGAAGCAATGGTCGCTGTTTCAATTTAAAAGCATCGTGTGGACATAGCCCGAGATTTTTAAAAGAACTCAGCATCTGACAGCCTCTGGATATCGGATGACTGATTTAGCCCTCTAAAGGGGTACTGGGCACTTTTAATAATCTGATTTATAAAAGCCAGTCCTAAAGTCTGTAGTCAATTCTAGATCTGGACCCACATCTGAACGTGGACCCATATCCAAACTTCCCTGAAGTTTGACCATGTTTGGATTCATTGTACAGTTGACACTTCCTTTCTGCAGGCTTTAGACAAATTTTGTGTGGTGACATCAGGCAGCAGAGGTTTAGGAGCCAGTGCTGCAGAGAAAACCACAGGTCTGGCTACACCCAGCAGTCTCAGTGCAGACTCCCCATTATTCCTAGATTCCAAAGCCAGAAAGGCTCAGTGGGATCTTCTGTTCTGACCACCTGTCACAAGCCAAAAGAATTTCTGAAATCAATTCCCTGTCTCAACTAAAGTAGGTCTTTTAGACAAACATCCTATTTTGACTTTTGAATTACTTGTGATGGAGAATCCACCACTGCCCTTGATACAGTGTTCTGATGGTTAATTATCCTCAGTATTGAAAACTGGCTTCTGATTCTCATTTTGAATTTGTCCAGCTTCAGTGTCTAGCCATTGAGCCTGTTACGCCTGTGTCTGCTAGGACTGGAGAGCCTGTTATAAATTTATGATCCTCCCTCTGTAGTACTTATACACCAGTCTAGTCACTCCTTGGCATTGTCTCTGGTATTCATTCCAACACTGTCTTGCCATTTCTCTACAGTGAGTGGCATTACAGAAGCCTTTATTTTGGCTCCAGTTTATGGCTGGTGAATACTTTGTTGATGCTGTCTGTAAGGAATTAGACATTTCTCCCTGTATAAATTGATGTAGAACCCTCCCCAGGTGGCTTTGTCTCCATGGATTGGAGGTACTTTACGTATGTGCAAAACATAAGGAACAGAGATGCCGGCTAGCTTTGTGAGTATGTAGTGCAAGCTCTGTACTTATCAGTGACTGGATGACACTAAAGAAGGGTACAACAAGTGACAACAAACATCTGGGAGGCTGCTTTGTCACAACTGATTTTCACTAGCAAATACTGAACTTTTGATGTGGTTGTTTGCCCAGACTCCCATACCTCAAGCTACATCAAACCAGGACCATTCATCTTTCACACTCAGAGATCGTATCTCCATGGGTGGATTTTCCAGCCTCCCTGCCTCTCCAGCCACACTGCTGGTCTGATTCTACTCGTGCCACTGTGGCTGGGCCTGGATCCTGCTGCCAACAGCAGCCCTGGGTCCGTGTCCAGAGCTGCATCTCGCTGCTGGTGGCAGCCTTGGGTCCTGGCTGGGGCCGCTCCCATCTCTGGGTCCACAGCTGGGGCAGGATTCCTCTGCAGCTGCCAGCTCAGGGTCCCCAGCCAGGGCCTGCTCCTGCCTCCAGCAGCAACTTTGGGTCCCTGATCAGGCCAGATACCACCACCACCACCGGCAGCCCTCAGTCCTCTCATCCTAGGTCCAAGCTGGGGCCTGTTCCTGCCTCAGTGAGGAGGCAGAGAGTGGCCAATCAGGGGAGGCAATGCCTCCCCCTGCTTGTTTTCAACTCCTCCTCTGCTTATAGCAATTGCCATATGACTTGTGGGAGAAGTGGAACAAGGGGATTTAAAGTCAGAGTTCTAGCTCTCCTCATCATCTCTTTGATGGGAGCAAGAAATAAAAATTAAAAGATATTTTCTTCTCGTAAATTCAGCAAAGGAACTTTCTGCTTCTACTAAGGAAACATTTTACCTTTGACTCCATTATTTGCCTGCATGCTTACTGAGTACAATCAGATAGCATGTTGAAGCAGAATGAGAAAGCCAGCCATCAAATAAAGGAATTCACAGTGATTCCTTGCAACATCCATGTATCTCCTGATGGAAAAAGAAAGCCCTGGAATTATGGGTTTCTAAGTAGAAAGATAAAATAAAATCACTCAATGGGGGAAAATAACTTCACTTTCCAAGCTGGCTCTTGTCTTTGTTGTATTTATTACTCAGGGCTAAAACATCCTCATTGAATTGGCCAATCTGTTTCAAAGAGTTTCACTCCCTCTCACCCAGAGACAAGTCTTATTTATCACGATGGGTCCCAGAATAAATTAGAGTCTCCCTTCAAGGTAAAAAAACTAGGTAAGGGACATAACGTGTATAGAAGCAATTCCACCCCTTAGAATACTTTGAACGGCAGTGCCTCTGCCTCTCATTTCCTCCAATTTTTTAACCCTCTGTTGATGAATTTCAGCTGAGTGATTCATTTTACAACTCCAGAGAATGTTCTCACTTAAACTTCATTGCAAGTTAATACCTAGCAGCTCAGCTGCAATGTGTTTGCAGATTATTATTATATAACATGCAAAGGTTTGGTGACTTTTTCCACTGCAATTTTGCTGGCTTGGAGTCTGTCTACACTAAAGCTGGAAGCATGTTTCCCACACTAAAGTTGCTCAAGATTACACCCTAAAAGCTGCCATGTAATCATGGTAGAATGTGTAGAAGCATGGGCTAGCTGTCCAAATATGTACCATGAGTCTAGGCAGTTATTTTGCTCAAGCAACTGGCCCAAGCTACTACCTATCCTGTCCTCAATGCACTGCTACTTTTAGTGTAAAGCTTGAACAGGGCTAGCATGTGTCTTCCAGCCAAGATGGGAAGCATGCTCCCAGCTGCAGTGTGGACCAGAGGCATAGCCATGGGTGGGCCAGGGCCCAGCCACCTGGTCCTGTGCCCCACCCACCTTAGCATCTGGCAGCAGCGCAAACTTTGCCCAGCAGCCAGTGACGATGAGTGCCTCTGCTCTGCTCACGACCACAGGGCCCACACAGCTGTGAGTGGAGCCGAGGGACTGGCACCTCTGGCCTGCTTATGGCTGCCAGCCTAGGCACTTTGCTTCTCCCTCATCCTCAGGGGACAGCTGCTGGTCACATGACTGGAAGCTGCCTTTGGCCAGGCGCACCCTGGACTTTTCAGGGCCCCAGCCAGGAAACAGGTGCTGGCTATGCCCCTGGTGCAGACATTCCTTCACGGGTATTTGCACAACGCTTTCTCCATGATAAGACCACAGCTATCTCAGAGACCCTCTCTGTGCACCATCCTGGCTGCTGCTCTTAGTGGGAGCATGCTAACTTCAAGTTCAGATTTTAAGAAGCAGCTCTATTCACGCAGACTCTTAACCAAGGGGTGGCTTGCGTGCAACGGCTGAGTTTATGAAGCATCTCAGCCATGGGCACCAATTCTGTGGGCTTTGATTTAAAGGCCTCCAGAGGCTGGCTGCAAAGCTTAAGAGCCTGGCTATCCCTGAGCACATAGCCCATGGTGTGTGTAGAAGAGCTAAACGCTGAGACACAGAATTGATCAAAATACAGTCATTTGAAACCATTGCAAGGTTCTTTCAGGCTAGGGCTGACAACAGCCCCTTTATACCAGTGACGTCTCTTATTTTTTCATCTCTGTATACTGAGGTTGGGAGTTGCTGAGTGTTGCAGAAAGCAAGAAACATCCCTGGAGAATGTAGGTGTGTCCTGATTAGTATTATTATTATTTATTATAATAATGATACTATCAGGAGGGGATGCTAAGAAAATAATCCCTTATTGTTGGCAAATCTACTCCTGGCCTTGGTCACTGGTTCAAATGTACCCCAGCTCAGCAGTGAACACAAGAAAGTGTCAAGGTATTCAATGGCCTGCCCTAAACAGAACGAGTTGAACAACCCAGTCCATTTCCTGATGGGAAGGTGGCACCTCCTTCACAACTGGCTCCAACTAGCCCCCATTACCTGTCTCTACAAAAAGGCCACTTAAAGGTGGCAGATCCAAAGCTCAGTTGAAAGCAATGGAGCTAGGCCAGTTTCCTCAGCTGGGAATCAGGCTCTTAGGTTATGTAATGGACTCTCCTCTTGCTATCAGCATATCCCTTCCAGAGCACCCTGACTGGACAGCATAAGGGAAGCTTGCCGTGCCACACTGCCCTGCAAGGTAAGACAGCATTTTAGGCACCTGTGTCAGTGGTCATATTCTGCAAAGCCCTGAGCATTCAGCACCAGCCAATTCTTGAATATGGGCCTACCAGGCTAAGCGTTGGCACCCATCTCTGAAAATCATGGCTAACATCCAACGTTCCCCTTTACTGAGTGGCTAGGAAGAAAGACTGGTCAAACAATACCCCAGATGGATTTATTTGTGACATTGTCAGAGAGCATCTAGAAGTCACAGAGCTTTGAAGCTAGGTAAGAAGCATGTTTTCATATATTTAGTAAATTATAATATGTACTGGAGCTTGAGTGCAGATTGCTTGCTTGCATGATGGGAGTGCCTGACATTTGGCAGTTATGTTCCAAGGCTTGGAAACTGGCCTATTTCTGCTCTAGAATGAAGATGATAACACTGACATCCTTTGAAAAGTACTTGGAGATGTACTGGTACAAGGCATTACAGAGACATGTATTGCTATTATTTCTCTTCCTCCAGTGAATCATTGTTTCCATGTTTGACCCCAAGGAGGGGGGGGCAGCAGAATGAAGGGAAAAAGTGCGAAGTTACTACAGAGAAAGACAGTCTGAGTTTCTTTGCCAGATTTTAGAAGCTGCAATTTATTGCTAATTGAATTTCTGTTGTCCTTTGCTCTCAGAAGCACAGTTAGAACACTCAAGTAGGACTCAGAAGACTTGACTCGATGAGTCCAGGGTGCTTGTGATGTTGACAGTGTCCTGGCCTTCCTGCTTAAATGGGAACTTTATTTTACCTGGACTGAGTATCTAGTGATCTCTTCTTGTTTTGATATTTAAATAATGTCCAGCTGAGCTTGGGATAGGGTGACCTGATGTCCCAATTTTATGGGAAAACAAACAAGAAGTCTTGTGGCACTTTTAAATATTAAGAAATTTATTTATCACATGAACTGTCATGGGAGAAAATCTCACTTCGTCGGACACTTGAAGATGGAGAACTTACAAGTGTCAGACGAAGACAGATTTTCTGCCACAAAAGCTCATGCGATAAATAAATTTGTTAGTCTTCAAGTGCCACAGGAGTCCTTATTTGTTTTGCTGAAGTATACTCTCTCTTTGGAACTTGTCAACAATTTTATCAGGACATTCCCAGTATTTGGTGCTTTGTCTTAAGTAGGCTCTCACTGCCCACAACCCTAGATTCCGGTTTTGTACATTTGCTATCTGGTCACCCTAGATTCAGTTCCTGGTGGGCTAACTAGCAACTAAAAATTTCCTTTCATGCCAAATTTTGTTTTTGTTCCGATGTAGAATGAAAGCAAGGCCCATGGAAAGTGAGTGAAACACAGCACCAAGGAGCCTAGGAAAGCCAAGAGTCTGGTGGTTTGGGCCTTCACATGAGATACAGAAGACTCTTGACGCAGAGTAGGAAATGTCAGTCTGGGTCTTGGATATACCAGCTGAGTGCCAGACAGACAGCTCCTATAACCTAGTGATTAGCAAGGGGCTATAACGTCAGTCCCTCTCCTCACCCCAGTCAATGAAAACTTAATGTTCATACAAACAGGGCAAGAGAAGGGAACAGTTACTGCAGAGTTAGAATAAACTGGTTCCAAATCTTTGTCTCAGTGGCTTCTCCTCTTCCAGCTGTGTAGTGTCTCCCTAGGGCTCTTGCTGCCCATCGGTCTGCCAGAAAGCACATCTCCTAGATGCTCACTTACCTGGCAGTGACAGATGGATATCGAACCCCTTTGGAATTAACCAGTCACCAACACAGTGTCCCCTTTGTCTGGGGTCTGGCAGATGCTAACAAGGTGCAACCATTGTGGGGGGATGGTGGGAACAGGAGCTGTGCATTTGCAGAATTACTGCTATTAATCCCTTTGGACCCTTGCCACAGGGATACTGCAGATGGCAGCTTCAGCATTTCTGGCCAGCCCACATCCTCCCCCAGCCAGTCTCTGTAGCAGGAAAAAGGACCTGGGAAATCACAGCTTGGAGGAAGCAATCTGCCCTCATTGGGACTAGTCAGCCACAACAGGTGGGGTTGTTTCCCTTCCTGGCCTTCTGTATGTCCATGACTCTGGAGATGCTGGCATTGGGATTTCATACTGTCCTGGTGAAACTGGTGCATGGTGACTGCAGGAATTAAGGGCCAGTTCTTCAGCCCTGCGATGGTGTTTTCTGCACCACTTCAGCAGACCAAAAGAGGTCTGAGCCAGGAGCTGAAGCTTCTCCCAGCACAGGCAGAGAGTCATCACAAGGGGTGAGTAGGGGTCACAGCTGGTGCTTGGTTCACAGCAGTGATGCAAGGCTGGCAGAGTGGTAGCCAAGGTCTCATGCCAGACAGTGCCTCTGACCAGTTTGGACCCCAGCAGCTACCACTGTTAGAGAAAGACATCACCTTTGCCTGCTTCCTTCAGCATGTTTAATGTGACTAGAGATCCAGCCCCACCACAACAATCACCCCAACTCAGTCACCTGTCACATGCTGCCACTTACCTGCACTCTGCTAATCTGTCAGGATCTCAACAAGGGCAGTCAGAGCAAACCAGAGGCTGGGAGCAGCAGAGTCGTTCGTAGTGAGGTTCCAGGCCCAACTTGACAGCAAGGGTCAGCGTCCAAGATAAGTTTTAAGGTTGTGAGTCAGGCAGCAAGGACCAAATGAAACCAGGGTCAAAGCCACGGATTTGGGAGCAAGCGACAGGCACCATCACAACAGCTGCAAGATATACACACTCCTTCCTGGACATTTTCTAAAATGACCCTTGGGTTTATTTAGGGCAGGGGAGCCAATTAGGAGCCAAGAGGGTGCTGTCTGTCAGACCCTACAGGTGGAACTTTCTATGGTCTGTGTCCACAACTGGTCATGAGACATGAAAGAGAGGCTGGTTAAAATGCTGTTCGGTGGTAGCCTGATGATGGTAGCTGCCTTGTTATGGTGCTGATTGGGATTCTAGAGCCATGGGCCCGTATGTTATTTCCTCTCTGTCCCCAAAGCTCTCAGAGGGGAAAAGCAAGAATGTAGCTGCAGTAGGAGATGGGGCTAATGCTCCTCTTGCTTTTATGGGGGCCAATCACAAATCACTTTATTCACATAGAATGCAGGGAGAGATCATACTGAGGGGCATGACTCCCCCACTATGTACTTTGCATCACCTTTTCCTTGCTTGCAAAGTGGTGCCACACATCGGAAGCCAGCCTGGTAAATTTTGGTGCAAAACAGTGGAAAATCAGGGGCTGCAAATCCCTTTTGCTCTGAGGGCCAATCACCTTCTCATTCACTACTAAGCAAGTGTAGCTTTCAAATATCTGACTTAACAGTCTTTCCTGAGTGCCATCAAAGGAAAGGGAGCTCAAACTACTGTCAGACAGAAGTGCTGCTCAGGGATGAAGACTCAGAAGAAGAGGCATTCTGGCTTTCTGATGACAAGAAATGTATCTTGGGCAGCAAGTGGAGGAGGTCTGTGCCACAGGAGCAAATCACTTTTGTTGCCTGAGCTGTTTGTTCTTCTGTACTGTGTTATTTCTAGCATGTTCCCGGCAGCTGTGTGTACTATACCTAGCCCTGGACTGCCAGAATTCTATCCTAAAGCAAAAACTCTTGGGGGAATTGAAAGGAGAGAACTTAGTGGGCTGATTATGAGACTTTCTAAAGGAAAAGTTTGAGCATTTGTATGTTACAAACGCCTGTTCAGTGTTGGCAGTGCCCGTCCTTCTTTGCCCCTCATGGTCCAAAAGAGTTCTGGAAAAGATCTCAAGAATGTCAGTCCATTGAAGTCCATTTGGCTTCACAGGCTGGAAAATTAAAAGCCCCATCCCACTGCAGAAATGCCCGTCAGGGTTTCAGGCAACATATACCAGTCAGTTAGTATGGACAATCCCATGCGCTGTGCTATTAAGGGAGTGAAGGCATGAACCTACTAGATCACTGATCATTATTTCTGAAAAACTACAAACTGCAGACTAGTGGAAATCAGATTATACGCCAATCCTGTTTTGGTGCTACATTCACTCCAGTGGGACATGAGGGTGCTCAGCACCATTAAGAAGGATCAGCTCTTTGTGGAGTCAGATCCAAACAGCTGATCATTGAAAATGGGGGGAAAATGAAGTACAAAAAGCAAGTATGGAATCTAGGGGAGTGGTGAGTGAGAAGTGAAGAAAGAGGAGTGGCAGTGAATGGTGTATGAAAGGAATACACAACAACATCAGCAAGAAATTGAGTTGATTTCCATCAGTGACTTAAGAGAAGTAACACGTGGTCATCAGTGAGTAACAACCCCTCTCCATGCAAGTAAGTTGAGATCGAGAGTTGGTTGAAATTCTTCTGTTCAAACATATTTTTGATGACAAATGGCTTTACGTTACCAACAACAATTTGTGGAAAAAAATTCATTTTCAATTTACATTTTCAAAAACTGAAAACAAACAAGAAAAGTAATTATTTTACCAAAATCCTGAAATGTTCCTGAAAACATACTGTTTTTACTCAAAACAAGTGTCAAAACCTGATATTTTTCAGATTTTGTTTTCAGTTTCTCATCAGAAAATCAAATTGAGATTTTGAAAAAAATCCAAAGAATACGTATGGTTTTTTTAAAATCTCATGAGCCCTCTGCCAAAATAGTGTATATTACCATAAAGACACTGGCAAATGGCCTGAGTTAAGACAAGAGTAACAAGAGTGTTGAGGAGAGCTGGAGGGATTAATTCATGTAGTAAAATTCCAGTTGCTAAATATGTTTAGTTTGGCTAAGTGACAGCTACGGAGGTGGGAATTTAATAACCATGTAGCTGAAAAGCATTAATACCAAGGAAGAACAAGGAATTAGGCTTGAATGTAGAAAAGACCCTAAAAAAAATTAGGTATGAGTTCTGTTAGTCAATGGAATTGTATACTGAGAAAAGTGATTCCTTCAAGATCCATTTTGGCTTTAAAACTAAACTGGGTAGATCTAAAAGACTGAACCATAGGGAAGAATCCTGGAGTAGCCCATGACTGAGAAGTTCAGCTGGTTTTCTCCATTCCTAACACCTTTGAGTCTGGGTAACTGCTGAGGTCTTTTCATTTGGAGTTTTCTACATTTCTTTGGCAGCCAAGTCTCTGAGAGAGAGGCCTTGGAGACAGACAATGCTGGCCTTCTGGGACACAGGATCACCCTAGCTATGTGGGCTGCAGCCCACAGCACTTGCCAGCTTAAGGCTTTTAGTAGGCCCTGCTTTCTCCTGTGAGAAGGCATTGAGCAATACTGGGTTTCAGGTGCAACTGCCTTGGAGGAATGGCCTAGTTGAGTCCTCTCCTGCCCTCAACCACTGTGGATCCAAGATCTCAGGGACACATGGATATTACTCCTTATTTTCTATTTGTAATTTGTTTAAAACTTTCTTCTCTTACATTTCTTCCCAATCAAGAAGAAAGAATGCCATGTGACCAAGGTGACCAATCACACACCACTGAATAGCAATAATCAAAGTGAACAGTTTGTGAACACCCCATTGGCTGCATTTTCTTGGCATTTGCTAGCCAATGTACACCTATACACAACAGATACATGCACAGGAAACCAGTCTGGTACACAAACTGACAAAAACTGGGCTCACTGGAAAATGTAATGGCAAGGAGTCATCTTATAAACTCCAGCAAATAATTTTATTGCGGGGGTGGGGGGGGCTTGAAGAATCCTGTATGTGGTTAAAGTGCTGCAAATGAATGGAGATTTGAGAACTGTCAAATAAGATGAAGTCATTAGACCTTCTAGCCCTGTGCACTTCAGACAGAAAGTCTCATCCCATTGTGCACCTGCTTCCCTGCTCTTGGGAACATAAATTAAGAGGGTTGGGGATAGGCAGAGAATAAACTATCTGAGGATGCTTGATCTTAACTAGAGCTGACTGAAAATTTTTCTATCAGCATAGTGTTGTAGGTCCAGGATGAAATTTATGGGGGACAGATGGGGTGGGGCAAGAAAGTGGTAGGACAGAGAGACCCTCAATCTAGATATAGGAGACTAGGCTAAAGTAGCTGCTCTGAATCATGTAGATCAGGGACTTGAATATGGATCTGTTATAAATTCACAGATTTATAGACTCTTAAGGTCAGAAGGGACCAATGTGATCATCTTGTCTGACCTCCTGCATAACGCAAGCCACAGAACCTCATTCACCCCTCTCCTGCAATAAACCTCTAACCTATAATGATTAAAGTCCTCATATCATGGTTTGAAGACTTTAAGGTTCAGAGAATCCACTAGCAAGAGAGCCATGGCCTATGCTACAGAGGAATTAAAAAAAACAAAAAAAACAAAAACAGCATTTGCTCATTTGACCTTGGGAGGAATACCTTCTCAACCCCCCAATGTGGTGACCAGTTAAACCTTAAGCCTGTGGGTAAGACTCACCAGCAGACTCCCAAGAAAGAATTCTCTGTAATGACTCAAAACCCATCCCACCAAAGGTCTCATCTCTGGCAATTTACATATCCACTAGCAGTAGTCAAAGCCGGTCATTTGCCAGACTACAATGTCCCATCATATCGCTCCCTCCATAAATTTGTCAAGCTTGGTTTTGAAGCCAGTCAGGATTTTTTTGCCCACACAGCTCCCTTTGGAAGGCTATTCCAAAGCTTCACTGCTCTGATGGTTAGAAACCTGCATTTAATTTTAAAGCTAAACTGCCTGATAGCCAGTTTATATCCATTTGTCCTTGTGTCCACATTGGTGCTGAACTCAAATAATTCCCCTCCCTCCCTGGCGTTTACCCCTGTCATGTATTTATAGAGAGCAGTCATTCCTTAACCTGCTTTTGGTTAGGCTAAACAAGCTAAGCTCTTTGAGTCTCCTCTCACTTTGTGCTGCATTCTGGTTTGCTCATTCCAAGGGGACTCACCCTAGACCTGCTCAGCTGAATCAATCTGATTAGAGCATTTCGCAGATCCGCAGCTCTGATCTGTCACTTAGTCCTAGACTCAAGGGCTATGTCTACACTTATAGAGGTATTTCGAATTGGTTAATTTGAAATAGCTACTTCAATTTTAAATCAAAGTTATTAATTTGAACTAAAGAGTCTTCACTAGACTCTTAATTCAAATTAAGGTAGGATTTATTAATTTGAGTTAGAAAGTCTACATTAAGCTCTCTAACTCAAACTTGGAGAGGAACCCTCAGCTGGCTTGTTTTTCCGCTGGGGCAGGGATCCCCTGGCGGGCTCCTTTCCCCACTGGTTCCCAGCCAGCTCCTATCCCCACAGCCTGACAGAGGGGCTGGGGGTCCAAATTGGCATGCCAGTTGGTGGGGAAAGCAGCCAGACAGGGGTTCCTTGGCCCTGGCAGAGAACGCAGACCGCCAGGGGGATCCCTGCCCCCGGCCCATTAATTCGAAATAATCCTATTCTACGGCTAAAATAGAGTTTTTTCGAATTAATAATTTAGAATTACAAGTTAATTTGAAAGAAAATGAGATTTTATTATATCAAATTAGCACGTCCTTAATTCGAATTAAGGAACTGCTTAATTCAATATAATCAAATGCATCCTTGGCCAGGGAATAAGTTATTTCGAATTAAGTCTCCTTAATTCAAAATAACTTGTCACTATAGACCAGCGGTCTCAAACACACAGCCCGGGGGCCGCATGCAGCCCCTAAAGCTATTTCCTGCAGCCCGCAACAACACTACTATTACTGATATTTGCAATATTGTTGTATGGAAATGTTTCAGTGGTGTGGCCCTCGGGCTAATGTACCAGTCCTCATGTGGCCCTTTACTAGTCCTCATGCGGCCCTTGTGGTGATTTGAGTTTGAGACCCCTGCTGTAGACATACCCAAGGAGGTTAGAGAGACAGAGAAATAGCTGATCCTTTAATCTCTGCATCACTGGCCAGGGCAGGCTTCTTCCCTATAGTTCAGTCTCCTTTCCTGTATGTCACTTAATTCTAACCCCAGGCAATGGACACAACAATCTTTTGTCCAAGGTTCTCCAAGAGCTACTGGTCAAGTCAGCTGATTAAACTGATTACACTATCAGGCTGAATATATATGTACCTCAATGAACTCATCCCCGCATCAGGCCTGTCACAGATCAAGACCTTGCTCTCCTGCCCCCCAACTTTCCTAGGAGCCCACCCCCACACCAGTTGCTGTGCCCCCCCACATGCAGGCACGCCCACCATTGGTGAGAAGAAGCAGGACGGAGAATGCTTCTGTGAGGTGAGAGAGATGTGGGCAGCCCTTGTTCTCAGCCTCCCAGGTTTGCCAACCCTCTGGACTTGTCCTGGAGCCTCCAGGAATAGAAGATTTTCATGTGACAAAACCTCCAGCCTGGAATATGCTCAGCCACAGTTAGCAACCCAACCCCTCTCTGGAGCGGCAGGTGACTCGTGGAAATCCCCCCCTTCCGCCAACTCCTAAGTAGGTAGTAGTGTGAAGGGCAGGAGGAATTCAGCCAGCTTCACTACTATAGCTCTTGTGGCTCCTGGCAACCTCTCATTCTTCCTACTGGGGGGGGTTCACAGGCTGTGTAGTGCTGGGCTGAGACTTGGTCCCATCCACTGGGCTAGAGCTGATGGGATTACGTGATGGGACCAGAATCTTAGCCTGCATTAAAAAAAGGGATCTTTCCAGATCTCCTTGGTACAAAAAAAAAAAGCCAGCAAACATCATCATCATCATCATTATTATTATTGATTTATTTGTATTGCAGTATCACCTAGGAGACCCAGTCAAAGACCAGGGGCCAGTGTGCCAGGCACTGCATAAACACAGAGCAGAAAGATGGCCCTTGCCCTAAAGATCTTACCATCTAAGTAACATGACCTAAATGTGACTTAGTATCTTCTAGAGTCTGTAGACATTCTGAAACAGTAACTCCAAAAGACAGGTGAACTTCTCCATTGATCTTAACTCTGTAATGTGGTGCCACACTAAGGAGTGGCAGGGCCTTAACAAAGAGACAGCCCCATTCCATATGAACATAAGAACAGCCATACTAGGTCATAGCAATGGTCCATCTTGCCCAATATCCTGTCTTCCAACAGTGGCCAGTGCCAGATACTTTGGACAGAATGAACAAAACAGGTGGGCTATGTCCACACTTACACAGTTAAATCGATTTAACTTATATTGATTTAATAAAATCATTAAATCGATTTAAGTTCAATCAATTTGACAGATCCACACCAAAGAAACCCAAATCAAAATAGCATGTCCAGACACACGACTTGCTATTTTGATTTAGGAGAGGGGCAACATGGGAGGTGTGGCAACATAGCCCCCTCCCTGGGCCTTACCCCCCCCCAATATATGGATAAAGAAAAGCACCTGGGAAGGAGAAGGGTAAAAAGTGTTAAATCAAAATAACATGTTCGCACTGTGTTATTTTGAAATAACAATTTCGATTTAACCGTCATATGGATACAATACTAGGTTTTATTATATTGATATAACTTTCCTTACATCGAAATGATGGAGCTCCTCATTTTGAAATAAGGAAATGTCATATGGACTTATCATTTTTTAAATCGAAATAACCGATGTTATTTTGATTTAAACAGTGTGTGTGGACATACCCGTAATCATTAAGTGATTGAGCTCCTGTTGTCCACTCCCAGCTTCTGGCAAACAGACACTCAGAGTGTATGGTTGCATCCCTTACCATCTGGGCTAATAGTCATTGTTGAATTAGTTCTCCATGATCTAATCTAATTCTTTTTAAACTCTGTTATAGTCTTGGCCTTTCTCTGGCATCCTCTGGCAAGGAGTTCCACAGATTGACTGTGCATTGTGGAAGACACACTTCCTAATGCAACAGATCATTAAGGACCTACAGCCTGTTCTAAAAGATGATCCCTCTCTCTCAAGCCTTGGGAGACAGATCTCTCCTTGCTTACAGACAGCCCCCCAATCTTAAACAGATACTCACCAGCAACTACAGATCTAACAACAGAAGCATTGAAGCAGGCACACACCCCTGCAACAAACCACGCTGCCAAGTCTGCCCACATATCTGTACAACAGATACCATCATAGGTCCTAATCAAGCCTGCTACTCCATCAAAGGCTCATTTACCTGCTCATCTACTAATGTGATCTATGCCATCATGTGCAAGAAAAGCCCCGACACCTTATATATTGGACAAACAGGACGATCGCTGCATAAAAGGATAAATGAACACAGAGCTGATATCAGAAATCACAGAACAAAGAAACCAGTTGCTGAGCACTTCCATCTTTCTAATCACTCAATGAATGATTTGTTAATGACTGTCATCAGAGATGTGGCTGGGACATCAAGACTTCAAAGAGAAACAGCTGAACTCGAATTAATATGCAAGCTAAATTCTGTGAAAGCAGGACTTAATCGAGACTATGGGTTCTTTTCCCATTACAAAAGGTAATTTGACTTCAGGCTTCCCATGGTTTGAACCTAACAACTGCTCTGATTTGCTGTTACTGTATGACCTGATCCTATGTTTTACACCCCCTTGCATTTATTTTCATTCCATTCTGTAAGTTCACCCATCTTCAAAGCATCTGAGGAAGTGGGATTTTCTCCCACGAGAGCTCATGCAAAAAATAAATCTGTTAGTCTTAAAGTGCCATTCGCCTCCTTGTGTTTTTTAAACCTGCTGCCTAATAATTTCAGTGGGTGAACCCCTGGTTCTTGTATTATTTAAAGGAATGAATAACATTTCTTTATTCACTTTCTCCACATCAGTCAAGACTCCATAGACATCTATCATATCACCTCTTAGTCATCACTTTTCTGAGCTGAAATGGCCTAGTTTTTTTCTTAATTTCTCCTCATATTTTTCCATATCCCTTATCATTTTTGTTGCCATACTCTATCTCTTTTCCAATTCTAATATAGCTTTTATTTATATATCTTTTTTGAGGAGAGGTGATCACAACTGCATGCAATACACAAGGTGTGGGCATCGGCTCTGTCTATACTAGAGGGCTCAGTTAAGTCGACTTAATAAAGTTGACTTAAAGTTGAATTTATTAGGTTGACTTAGAGAGTCCCCATTTGTTTAAGCCAGAGGACCCATTTAAAATCAACTTTAAATGGTTCCCCTGGCTTAAGTTGACCTTATAAAGTCAACTTAAATGGCTTTCCTGCCTTAAGTCAACTTTAATGGCCATGTTTTGTTGACTTAATAAAGTTGACTTAACCCTTAAAGTTGACTTTAAGTGTGAGAGTTATTAAGCTGACTTAAGCAAGTGCTATGTTGACCTAATGAACTCCAAATGTGGCCCTGGAGCTGCTTAAGTCAACTTAAGCCTCCAGCGTAGATGAGCTGTGGATTTATACAGTGGCATTACGATATTTTCTATCTTATTATCTATCTGTTTCCTAATGCTTCCTCGCCTTCTGATAGCTTTTTGACCTGCCACTGCACTTTAAGGAGATGTTTTCAAAGAACTATCTGCAATGACTCCAAGATCTCTTTCTTATGTGCTAATAGCTAACTTAGATCCCATTGTTTTGCAGGTATAGTTGGAATTAAGTTTTCCATTGTGTATTACTGTTTATTTATCAACATTGAAGAGCCCATCACTCATCAGACTCCAGATTTCCTACTTTGGCATGAAGCCATGTTCTCCCAATGGATGCCCCATTTTTTTTCTCTTCTTCCCACCCATCCCATCAGAGTGAAGCTTCTTGGAAAGGAATGGGTTTTGGACATGAATAGGAGTGGTTGGAATCTTTTCAAAAACCAAGCAGCAGTCACCCATGCAGCATTCCACCGTGTCGGACCTGAAAGTGACACACTGCCAAAGAATGGGAAAGAGATGAATAAAGCCAGATGCTGTCATACAATCACAGCCTGTGATCTGCCGATTCCCAGGCCCCTCCCAGGTGATCATGCATCACGATAGGCCTTTAGGCCCAGCAGGAGAGGCTCACCACCTCACCACTAAAGCAGGGACCTAACGAAGTGGAACGCAGAAGCCTCAGCAGGATTTCATTAAGGAAATGAGCCCTGGAACATCAAACCTTGCAGAGCGAGGAAAAGAAGCAGGGCTTGCAGATTGTGAGGCCTCATTTGTGCCCATCCTCCAGCCACAGCCTGGCAACTGCTCAGGCTTTCTTGTAAGCCACCCAGGGGCCACCAGTGGGGCTGGATTTGTGCACCCACAGGCCCTGCCTTGATGTGCATCACCTACCCATGTGCTGTACCCATTAGGGACATGTGTCCAAAATGGCTCAGGGCATCAGATGCATGATGGATGCTAAGCACTTGAACACCTGGCCCTGAGGCCCACTTAAAACATTGCCCTTGGTCTCTGGGATCTCAGCACAGCCAGCGCCCTGTGACATTCCCTTAGTGTGCAGCTGGTTTGCCTTAGTTTTCTCTGCCTCTCTCTGCCCCAGCTCAGTTCTCCCTCCCTCTTATTGGCTGGCACACTGCTGCCATTGTGACCAAAGACAACAGTCACTGCTGTTTGGCCATCTGCACTCCCCTACATCATCCTGCCCTGTGGCCCTGGCCCCTCCAGCTCTCACCCAGCTCCTCCTTCAGGAGACCTCTATTTCCCCTTCACTTGGGTTTCCAGATTAATTCAGGCACAACAGGGGAAGCAGGAATCTAAGTAACCCATAGGTGTCATCTCTTACTGGGTTGACCCGGGCATTGCCTGCAGGCACCACCAATACAGATAAAGGTGTTCTGTTGTTGACTATGGTACCTATCCCAGCAGGTTCATCCACCTCCCCCCAGCCACAGGCAGTGTTTAGACAGAGACATGTGAGGCAGTATCCAGGAAATTCTTCTCCACCTCTAGGATACACCACGCTACACCTGTCAACTCTGTCACTTTCTGTACCAAAAGTATCTGCTAACCCCAGGCTACTGGGCAGATGCAGCCTTAGGCAGTTGGGGGCCCTAGACAAAGACCTATTCTGGGACTCCCTAAAGGGCTTCCTATGGGCCCCCACTGCCACCCTCACCATGGCCCCAATCCCCCCTGCAGCCCTAACTGCCCCCCCCAGCCCCAACTCCTTGCCACTGTCCCCCGCTGCATGAGCACAGGTGGCTGAGCAGAAGTGCTGCAGACCGCTGGGGCCAGAGGCTGTGCCGCCCGCCCTCCCTCCAGTGGGGCTGGCGCAGCACTCCCTGCCTACCCCTACTTGGCCGCACCTCGCCAAGGGGAGGAGAGAAGACAGCGTGGACCTGCGGCTTGTGGGGGGCGGGGCCCTGGACCAGTCTGCTGCAAAGAGTTCAGGCTGCTTCATCCCCAGCCACCCCAGGGCTGAACAGGTCTGATCCAGGGCCTGGGAGTGAGACGGCCACACCCAGGGGTGAGGCCCATCACCCCATGCCTCAGCTCCGTGCCAGCAGCCCTCCCACTTGGGGAGACACAGCCAGCTAAGGGTAGGTGGAGGGAGGGGGGCAGCACAGCCTCTGGACCTAGCAGTCCACCTCCCCACCCCTGCCACAAGTGCTAGGGTCTGCAGCGCTTCCACTTGGCCACCTGTGCTCATGTGGTGGAAGGGTTGGGGGAAATGGCTCTTAGCCTCTTTCCTTCTTTTGTGTTGCTGACCCCTGAGTTAGGTGAAGCAGGCGACTGCCCCTGCAGTACACTACAGGGCCCCTTACTGCTCAGGGCCCCTTACTGCATACCCCAAAAGCTGCCTCTGCTACTGAGTCTAGGGCCCAGAGCTTCTGATCAGACAGGTTTCCCATTCCTGCTTTCCTGGGAACAGACTCCTGTCCTTCCCACCTCAGAAGGCCTGCTGAGGTGCAGGGGTAGCCCTGGGTTGCTTCACCTGCTCCTTACTGCCCCTCTTTCCCACTTGTAGACTCCACTAATCTCCTGGATAAGCAACTAATGAGAGAGTGAGGAAGGGACTGGCCCCATCTCATGCCATGTCATTCCCTTCTGCGAGTTCCCAATGTCCCCCCTGTGGTGAGCCAAGTACATCTGCCAGCAGCTGCAGCCCACTGTGTAAACATCTCCCACCATGGCTCCACAACATGTCCTCCATGAGATCTGTCCTGCACATCAGACAGCGAGCTGGAGCACCCGGCTGTGCTCTGGGTGCTTGAATCCTAGTTGCATCCCCATCCAACTCATACAGGTCAAATGTCTGACTGTGTCTAGCAAGGGCTGCCCGTGGATGACATGAATGCTCTGCTTTTGGTCACATGCCCCCAGGGACCAGCAGGAGCTCTTGCACCTCAGGCAGAGCGACATCCACATTAGGGCAGGTGTGCTGGCAGAACTGGCCCCCTCTCAGCATTTCTACCAGTGGTATCCTGCAAACAAGACTCTGTAGTAGCCCAGTTCAGGGCTGATTCTTGGACAGGGTGAGCAAAGTGATTACCCTGGGTACCAGCTTCCAGGGGGCACTGAACTGATGTGTCACTCAGCGGTTTTTTCCGCTCAGCTGCTGGAGGACAGCAGCAGGCACTGAAACATTTTCCACCAGAGCCAGCAAACATCTAGGGCTGCTCTTAAGCCTTGGAGGAAAAGCTCTGGGGATGCACTGTATCTGTGGGTCCTTTGCCTGGCTGACACAGGCATGTATGGAGACAGCTGGGCTTCCAGTGGAGTAGGGACCCATGTGTAGGGCCCCACCTAACTCTCGGTCAAGTGGACTTTACACCACCAAGAGCCTGGACCCATAGCAAGGCACCTGTCTTCTTTCAGAGATGCAATGAAGCGACCCAGCATAGCCACGGCCTGGGCGTGCCTCTTGTCTCCACTGGTGTAAATCCAGAATAGCTACAATGGAGCCACACTGGTAAGCGGGAGAGGAGAGTTGAGCCCCCAGGAGCTGGCTGAGTTATGGAATGCACTGTGTGTGGCTGGAGGCGACTCCCCCGCAGTGCCTGGAGTTCTGCTGTGGCTCACTGAACAGAGACTTGCCTGAGCAGCACAGCTGCTGAGCAAGGGAGTCCTTCCTGAGAAACAGGGTGTACAAGCCATTCCACCATTCTTTCCAGTACACCGCATCCCCTGTGCGTTGCTTACGGGAAGAAGAGAAGGCCCATTTCTCCATCCCTCCCACACCTCACCACCTCCAGCATTCTTTCACTTCCATAAAGGCACCAGCAATGCTCCCTGCTATCTGTGTCCTCAGCGCAAAACATATGAAACAGATTGGTGTCCTTCTAGTAGCAAGAGCCTGCCAAGAATCAGTAAAGTTTATGACAGTAGGACCTCCCTGAGTAAAACAAACAAGGAGTCTGGTGCCACTTTTAAAGACTAACAAATTTATTTATCACATGGACTTTCATGGGAGAAAATCCCACTTCGTTAGATGCTGGAAGAAGGGGATCTTACAGAATGGGAGCAAAATAAATGTAGGGGACAGTAAGTCATAGGATCAGGTGAGACTTACAGTAAATCAAAGCAGTTGTTTGGATTCAAACAGTGAAATACGTCAATTAGCAGGCTGATTGGGGCAGGGGGAGGGTGTGGAAAGAAAAGCAAAATTACCTGTCGTAATGGGAAAAAACCCATAGTCTCTAGTCAGCCCTAAATTGGTGGTGTTAAATCTGAATATTAATTCCAATTCTGCAGTTTCTTTTTGAAGTTTTGATTTGTTATCCATTTGCTTGATTACAGCTGTGAACAGATCCTTAATGGAGTGATCAGAGAGACTGAAGTGTTTCGCTATTGGTTTTTGAATGTTGTTATTTCTGATGTCATATTTGTGTCCATTTATTCTTTTGCACAGAGACTGTCCCGTTTGTCCAGTGTATAAGGCAAGGGCATTTATGGCACATGATGGCATACAACACATTAGTGGATGAACCCTTGATGGAGTAGCTGGGTAACGATAGAAAATGAAGTGGGTAGTCTCTGCTCCCGTGTGCTCACATTGTACACAGCAGACAGGACATAACAGATGAAGAACTAGGGAAAAGGGGCCATGTGAGTGGGTGAGGTAATATAATGTATGCCAGCGAGGAGAGAAGCAGAAGCCACTGTTCAACATTTGCCGCTTAGACTAGTCAATGGATGGAGTTCTTCAGGAAATCTCAGCTATGCTGCTTGTGCTCTTTGAACAGAAGAATAGAATAGAAAAATAGAAGAGCTGTTTTAACCCTGGGGTACAAGCACTGGCCTGGAGAAGCCTGTAACCCACCTCAGTGACTGGAGAGCCATAAAATGGTGTGGATACCACTGCAACTCAGTCTAAGGTACATTGATGTAAGTTAATTACTTATGTAATTTAACTGGTGTAACTTAGATTGACAGTGAGTTAGTGAAGATGTGCCCTAAGGGACTTGCCCAGCATCATGGAAGTCTTGCAAAACAGGGACTCCAATCTAAGTTCCCACATCCCAGGCTAGTGCTTTAGTGTCTGGGCCATCCTACTGCTCTGCAAAGTTCATTTCTCTCTGGCACTGCTAGGGTAAATTGTTGGCACATTAGTAAGATAATCAGTACTAGCAATGCACTCTGAAGTGACAGATTTCTTTGGGAACCCTGGATCAGAGAGAACTATGCTGATTTTTACCAGTTGAGGATCTGGTCTTTACTTTCAGAGATCACTCTGTCTTAGGAACCATGGATTAAATTCACCCCTGTTGTAATGTCAGTGAAGTCAGCGTCTGCAATGAGGCCTGTCTACAGACACATGGATGTCCTAAACTGAGCACAATGTCTGGAATTTCCCTTAAATGGCCCAGCATCGGTCAAAGGTGCTATCGACTCTTCACTCTTGATTGAGAGAGGAGAGCACGGTGACCTTGGAATATATGAGAGATTGAAATTACCTGGGAAATCTCCAGATAATGGTTAGCTCTGGGGAATTAATCTCACGAACATATTCAGGCCTTCAATTGCTCTGTAACTCACCTGCCAACAGTATCTACTCTTTCTGTTTAGCCTCCTCCAATGCACTTTCCCTGCAGTTCGATGAGCAGAAAGTCCCAAAAGAACAATCAAACAGAGTCTGTAGTATCTCTTCCTACTCCCTATACATTTTTCAGTGACTGCTTACAATGCTGTGAGTCCAAAGGCTTGGAAGACTCTTTCATCTGAGATGGGCTTTGGATGACACAATGTATAACTTTTTATGCAAAGTACATTCACCAGGCATTTTTAGTCTGTCATTCACCAGACGTTTTTAGTGTTTCACCTGAAAATCTATTTGCATGAGACCTTATCCCCCCAGTACCTTGGAAAGAGGAGCTAAACACTAGAAAGAGGAGCTAAAGTTAATGATTGTACAAACATGGCATGAAGTTTCCAAAGAGAGGAACCCGGGTGTCGTGTCTTGTGGGCCCAGCTTCAGCAATGCCCTGAACCTAAGAGGGGTGACAAATCTTGCTGCTAACATAGGGGATTTGAAGAGAAAGTCTCAACCCCATGAGAACTTCTGTGGCTGAAATGGAGAATAAGCAAACCAAAGGGAATAAATCAGACTTGATTATGCCTGACTTCACCCCCCAGAATTCCATGGGAAATTCAACCAGTATATTTTCACTGCAGACTGCCTTCCTGGATATTCTTCCAGCCAATTTCATAAACAGTCCACTGAAGTCACGGGAATGACACATGCTGATTTGAATGGGCCTCATCCTTCTAATCCCTGATCATCCATAAGAACTAAGATTGCCTCTAGAAACTCCTTGGGCTTGTCTGTGGGGAGCTAAAGTGGCCTTTCTTGTTTTATGTAATTCATTTAAAGTGTGGGGCATAAGTGACTTAATAAAACTAAGGAAATAGAAAAAGGCCATTTTTATTCTGAATGAGAGCGTCCACACAGGGAATTATCTGAGTATAAACGATAGCAGAATAAATCCCCCGTTTGGTCTATAGTTGAATAATGTCCCACGGAAACAAGGTCCAAAAGGCATTGAGATCTATCTATTGAGGAGATCTGTTCTGTGAGATAGGGTATCATCTCCTTGGGGTCAGGAAAGGCTGGGGTGCGGTCACTTCAGTGGGCAGGAATGAATGAGAGATTGAATTTTAATACAGAGACAGCTAATAAGCAGTTTATTTAACCAGAATTATCAGAAAGGCTCAGTCCTTACAGCTGGTGCCAGGTTCTGAAGACACTTGGCACATGGGATTCATCAAAGACTTTGGGGCACTCCAGAGCCCTAGCAATGGTAGGCAGATGGGAACCTGTGGGCCTGATTACACAGTGACTGGGATCCTGTGACAGCAAAGTTCCCAGCCTGGGTCAACAGATATGGACTAGTTGGGCTTGTGCTGGCCTTCTAAAAAATACCTTATGGGCAGTGCTTTGCAATTATAGCTGGGGCTGCAGCTTGGCTCTGAAGCCTAGGGAGAGGGGTGAGCTTCAGAGCCCAATCTCCAGCCTAAGTCATGACTTTAAGTCACTGTCTGCACAGCTCTCTTTTGAGCATGCCCACATCCGTTGACCCAGGCAGGGAGGCTTGTGGCCACTGGCTCTAAAACATGGTATGGACAGACCTGAGGCAGACAAAGACACTGCGGGTGCAAAGCTCTTCATTTCCCACAGGAAGTTCTGGGTGATGAACACCTGAAATTCTGGCCCTTTATGCTTTGCTCTGTCCCATCAGAGTAGCCCTGGTTCCACATTTCTACGGGCCAGCATCCCATACAGGCATTGGGTTGTATTCAGTGCAATGTGATTGAGACTGTCCAGAACGAGCCATGCACTGTTAGCTGCTCAGTCTCACATCACAAGAGGACAGACACGGTTAGCAGTATGTGCAGAGTTTTGTTTGTATTTGTTAAGGCAAAAGGTGGTCTAGAAGTGCTGTCACTTGTGGCTCTGATACCCTGGAAATGTTCACTGTGCACATTATTTGCTCCTCATACTTACAGTGGGCATTATCTCAAGGCCAACAGCACCCTCTTTAATGTCAGTGCAAAACTACAGTGAACTGATAGGCAGATAAGGGTGGAAGAAAATGCTTTCCCATTCCAATAGGCTTTTGTGTGCCAGACTTAAACACACTTAGCTGCAGCCGAGGCATGATGGGACAGGCTGACATAGAGGCAGGTGCAGCCAACTAAAACAGTTATCTGATAACAAGCTAACTATTTATTGAGATTATGAGGACATTCTAGTGATTATTAAAGCCAGGAGCTGATAAAAGGGACTCAGCAAGCAGGTGCCATGTAATCTTCTCTTACACAGCTCTGCCAATGCGCTTCCATCCTGTATTGGAGCCATCTCTCCACTGTTCCAGACCTGGGCCTCCCAGCAGGCTCAATAATGCGTCTCACACCTGACCTGTAGCTTCTCCCTGACCTTCTGGCCTGCCTCTTCCATGCAGCTCTGCTTGTGCTCCTCACACCTGATCTTTAGCTCCCCCACTGCCAGTCTAAGGCTGGGCCCCACCTGGTACAGAGTGCCATTTGTACCTTATTTTGGGGTTGCTTTTCCTTTTGGCTGATGCCCCAAAAATCACTTTCCCTGTGACCCTCTGCTCTCTGTGTGAAGCAGGTTGAGTTAAGGGCAGTGAAGCCCTGCACCATGGATCTCCTTTCTTCCCTGCAGCCTTCATGACAACCAGGAGTAACAGCTTTGGGTTTCAGAAGGGAGGATAGAGAATAGGTTTACCTGCTGTAGTAGGCACCCAGCGAGTGTGGCTTGTTCTTTTATATGGATTAAATGTCACAGCAAATTTTATTAGAGTAAGGTTTGGAGGAAAAACTTTAGAGGGGAAAACTGCCATTATGCCTTAAGGAAATACAGCTGGAAATACTCAGGAAAGCAACCTCTGGAGGCAGCAGCAATTCAACAGGTGCTAATTCAGGGCAGGACTTGCATTCTGGGACACTAATCAAGCATTTCTTTGGCCGCCCACATCAGCCACACTGTAGACAGCTCTGGGATCTCTGAGCAGTGAATCCGCTGTGAACTGGAGTGCCAAAAGAAATCATTATTTTCATGTATTTTCTCTTTCCACACCAGAAGACAACTTGGCCCTACGACAGCTCCCAGAGGTCAGTGACTTGGCAGCCTAGCATCCCACACTGCTAGTAGGTGGAAATAAGGCTGATGATTGGCCTGAGGATGCATGCAGAGAGGGATTTGGTAAAGGGCTGGTCCTGGGGAGACTTGTGCAAAGAAAAGGCACTTGTCAGTATGTTGATGGGTACAGTCCTGCAAAATGCCTAGGAGTACGACCAGGAAGGTACTGGCACTCCATGAGTCCAGCCATTGTGGTCTGCACAGAGCAGCTGGCAAGAATGCTGGCTTGTTGTTGTAGTCAGACAGTGTTTGTCCAGCTGTGATAACACAGCCATGCAGGTGCTGAGCTGCAGAACCTATGTACAGAAAGATACAGACCTGCTGTGGACAGAACCCTTCCAAGGGACCAGCAATCTGAATTTCACAAGAATTTACCCTGTCAAGGATGCGCCTTTAAAAGGGTTTTCCTCCTTTGGGGAGGCAGGTGAAAGGTTAAAAGGATAAGAGCAGGGCTGTATCAACAGCAATAAAAGAGAAGGTAGTTGGAATATGGGGGGGGGGAATCAAATAATTGTGTTAAGTGCTCTACTGAAGCCCCAATATGTGAGGAGAGTGGAGGAGGAGAACTCCAAGAAAAAATGCAAGGAGGTGTATGTAATAGAATTAGAAATCAACATAACAAAGTAGGGCAATCGACCGGGTATCTTAGGTGCCTGTACACTAATGCGAGGAGCCTGGGAAATAAGCAAGAAGAATTGGTAATACTAGCACAGACAGGGAACTATGATATCATAGGAATAACGGAGACGTGGTGGCATAGTCTGCACGACTGGAGCTCTGCCATGGATGGGTATAAACTGTTCAGGAAGGACAGGCAGGGAAGAAGAGGGGGAGGAGTAGCGTTATATGTAAAAGAGCTCTATGACTGCTCAGAGCTCCATTATGGAAGTGGAAGCGTGCCAGATGAAAGTCTGTGGGTTACACTGAGAGGGGAAAGCAACAAGGGGGATGTTGTGGTAGGTGTCTGCTATAGACCACCAGACCAGAAGCAGGAGGTGGATGAGGTGTTCTATGGACAGCTAGTGGAAGCTTCTAGATCACCGGCCCTGGTGCTGATGGGGGACTTCAATTTCCCTGACATCTGCTGGGAGGCCAATACAGCAGTGCATGGGCAATCCAGGAAGTTTTTAGAGAGTGTTGGGGACAACTTTCTAGTACAAATGCTAGAGGAACCAACTAGGGATCTTGCACCGCTCGACCTGCTGCTCACAAACAGGGAAGAATTGATCAGGGACATAGAGGTAAATGGCAAACTAGGCAGTAGTGACCATGACATGGTTGAGTTCAGGATCCTGATTAAAGGAAGGAAGGAAAGAAGCAAAACAAAAATCCTGGACTTCAAAACAGCAGATTTTGGCTCCCACAGGGAAGTGATGGGCAGGATCCCTTGGGAAGCTAATCTGAAGGGGAAAGGAGTCCAAGAGAGTTGGTTATATTTTAAAGAAACCCTGCTAAGGGCACAGGAAGTTGCCATTCCAGTTAGGAGAAAGAACAAACATGTGAGGCAGCCAGAATGGCTTAGCAGAGAACTCTGCTCTGAGCTTAAACAGAAAAAGGAAGCTTACAGGAAGTGGAAGCTTGGTCAGATGACCAAGGAGGCATATAAAGATATTGCTCGGGACTGCAGGGATAAAATCAGGAAGGCCAAAGGACGAATGGAGTTGCAGCTAGCGAGAGATGTAAAGGATAACAAGAAGTGGTTCTACAAGTATGTTAATAACAAGAAGAGGATCAGGGATGGTGTAGGCCCCTTGCTGAATAGGGCAGGCATCCTTGTGACAGAGGATGAGGAAAAAGCTGAGGTGCTCAATGCGTTTTTTGCTTCAGTTTTCACAGGCAGGGTCAGCTCCCAGCCCACTACCATGGGTATGGCAGATGGGAGAGAAGAAGAGAGGCCCTTGGTGATGGAAGGTCAGGTTAGGGACTGCTTAAAGAAGCTGGATGTGCACAAGTCCATGGGGCCGGACGAACTGCATCCAAGGGTGCTAAGGGAATTGGCCAATGAGATAGCAGCACCGCTGGCCATTATCTTTCAAAACTCATGGAGAACGGGGGAGGTGCCAGAGGATTGGAAAAAAGCAAATGTAGTGCCTATTTTCAAAAAGGGGAAAAAGGAGGATCCGGGGAATTATAGACCAGTCAGCCTCACCTCAATCCCTGGAAAAATTATGGAGCAGATTCTCAAAGAATCCATCCTCAAACACCTAGAGGAAAATAAAGTGATCAGGAACAGTCAGCATGGATTTACCAAAGGTAAATCATGCCTGACCAATCTCATTTCCTTCTATGATCAGATGACTGGTTTTCTGGATGCAGGAAGAACCGTTGATGTTATATACCTTGATTTTAGCAAGGCTTTTGATACAGTTTCCCACAGCATTCTCATTGGCAAATTAAGGAAGTATGGGTTGGATAGGTGGACTATAAGGTGGTTAGAAAACTGGGTAGATCAACGGTTTCAGCATGTAGGAATCAATGGTTCCATGTCTAGCTGGCAACCAGTCACGAGTGGTGTGCCCCAGGGGTCGGTCCTGGGGCCGGTTCTGTTCAACATTTTCATCAATGATCTGGATGATGGAATAGACTGCATTCTCAGTAAGTTCGCGGATGACACCAAGCTGGGGGGACCAGTAGACACGTTGGAGGGCAAGGACAGGATTCAGGGAGACCTAGATAAATTGGAACAGTGGGCCAATAGAAATCTTATGAGGTTCAATAAGGACAAGTGTAAAATCCTGCATGTGGGACAAAAAAACCCCATGCACCACTACAGGCTGGGAAACATTAAGCTAAGTACCAGCAGTGTGGAAAAGGACCTGGGGGTCATGGTGGATGGGAAGCTGGATATGAGTCACCAGTGTGCTCTTGCTGCCAAAAAGGCCAATGGCATACTGGGCTGCATCAAAAGAAGTATTACCAGCAGATCAAGGGATGTGATCATTCCCCTCTATTCTGCACTGGTGAGGCCACATCTAGAATACTGTGTTCAGTTTTGGGCTCCCCACTACAAAAAGGACAGGGACATGCTAGAGTTCAGAGGAGGGCAACCGAAATGATTAAAGGGCTGGAGCACAAGCCCTATGAGGAAAGACTGAAAGCATTAGGCTTATTTAGTCTGCAGAAGAGAAGATTGAGGGGGGATTTGATAGCAACCTTCAACTACTTGAAGGGATGTTCTAAGGAAGATGGAGCTTGACTGTTCTCGGTAATAACAGAGAACAGAACGAGGAGCAATGGTCTCAAGTTGCAGTTAGGTAGGTCGAGGCTGGATATTAGAAAAAACTTTTTTACTAGGAGAGTGGTGAAGCCTTGGAATGAGCTCCCAAGGGAGGTGGTGGAGTCTCCATCTTTGGAGGTGTTTAAGGCCCAGCTGGACAAAACCATGACTGGGATGGTTTAGTGGGAGTGGTCCTGCCTCTGGCAGGGGGTTGGACTAGATGACCTATGAGGTCCCTTCCAACCCTATGATTCTATAATTCTATGAATTATACTATAACTAACACACTGTAACTCCAATGTCAGCTGGGATATTCCAGCCAAGGAGGACACCTGGGAGTGGGATAGAGACCCTTCCTCTCTTTTCAATTTCCATTTCTTTTTCTCTTCTATCTCTTTCTACACCACACTGGCCCAAACTGAAAAACCCAGATTTGGAGCCAGCCAACTTGGAGGGACAAAAAGCCAGGAAAGGTTAAAACACTTTTCCAGAAGGAAAAATCCCTCCTGAGCTGAGATCCCACATCTTGCAAACGTGTGAATTTCCTCCCACATCTCAGAAAACAATCCACACTACTAGAGGACCCTGCCTCTGAGTTGGGTAGGTGTGGAAGAAGCTAGGGGGAGGCATTGGAATGGGGTGTTGCATAGAAATCTGACTGCACTGCAATTCTGGAGAGACAATGAGAGCTTTTTGCTTTTAGGGCTGTGATTAGTCCTTCTCTCACTGCTACTTGTATGATTTGTGGTACTACTCAGGGATACCCAGCATTGTTAGCTGCTATGTCACCAAATACTCTTAGTTTGAGGATGCCTCCTCTGTTGGTGATGAGAGGTCAACTCCCTGACCCCCTTGGCTTCTGAACACAAACCCCACCCCCTAGACCTCCACAGACCATGCTTTCTGTTTGCATGCACCAACCCTTGTGTCCTCCAGGCATCCCCAGGCAGCCTCCAGGCCCTGATCCCCTGAAACTCACAGAATTACCAAACCTGCTGCTCTGAAAGAAGAAGCCCATGACAGCTTACCAGTACACTTTAGCCTGCAGCTCCACTCAGGACATGGCACTTCAACTCGGTTATAGTGAAAACAAATACAAGTTTGTTTAACAAAGAGCAGAGATTCAAATTTCAAATGACAGCCAGCAGAAATACTGGAACAAAGGGTTACTTTTAAAATCAAATCATAATACACATTCTAGAGCTAAACTTAATTAATGGGACACACGTCAAAAGCAAAAGCTCACTCCCAAAACTCTGGTGCACTACAGCTAGGCTTGCCTTTGATTCATGAAACAAGCCCACTGTCGGCTCACTTCCTGAAAGATGTAAAGTTTGTCTCTGTCTGTACAGTTACAGTCCAAAAATCTCTTGTCTTTACTTGTAAATAGAACTCCACTCCATTTCCCCCCCACCACCTACATGGTAGTTGTTTTTTCCTGCATGCTCCTTTCTTGATGGTTTTTACAGCCTCTTGATTAGCGTTTGGGTCATACTAAACTAAAAACAAGCTTTCATTGTGAAGCAGGCAATAGACAAGACACCCATGAGCCAGGAAGAGATAAGCATCTCCTCCCTTCTGCCGGACAGAAGTATGTTAATCACCTTCCAGTGACTTTAAAAATGTAATGTGCAGTATAGATACATAACTCCTGACACATTATCTGTAGATGGATCTTGCACTGATTTTGAAGGCCAGCTTAACATGGACTTTTAATAGAAATATTACTTTGTGGAACTAGTATATAGATACCAGAAACAGAGAATTCCTAGTAATTCTTATGCACACGCCTGTCCTCTTCCATTTGGCATTATGAGGTCCCTGAGTCACACTATGCAGTCCAGTAAGGGAACAACTACACAAAGCTAAAAAACCCAGAGGTGGCCAAGGTCAGCTGGCCACTCAGCATGCTTAATATAGGTCTCTTTCCTACAGCTCTCCCTGCCTGCTGTATTGCTTATTGCTAATGAAGCATGGAGACCTCCTGGGGAGACAGAGGGCCTGTCAAGCTGTATTGCCCACTAAGTCTGCGGCTGCTCTGCTGACAATGCAGTCTATTGACCATTGTGCTAGTGGTCTCCTTGAAATTGAAAGGAATTTATAGGTGCGGCAGGGTCTGAATGACACGCATACACATTTTAAAGCTGGTTTTGATCATGTATTAATAGCAAAGCTTGTCAGTGTGACTCCTAAAGACTCAGAAACTAGACAGTCTATACAAAGAACAAAACATTTTTTAACATCTCATGATTTTTAAGATGGTCTCTGGATACTCTGGGTTGTCAGTGCTGGCAAATGGACAGATTAGAAAGTGCACAGGCAACATATTGCCCTCCTCTGTCAGAAGTGGGGGTGAGGAGGTTTATGCTAATCTCCAGAGAATGATCCAGGCCTGACTTGTCCTCTCTCCTTTTTCAGGCAAACTCCAGTTGAACTCAGTAAGAGTTTTGCCTCAACAAGGAGAAGTCAGACATGAGCAAGGGTCTCAGGATTTGGCCCAGTGTTCTGACCACCTATTACTCCAGCATTGATGGAAGAGCTGGCACCTTAGAGCCATCACAGCACATTGGTTGTGAGCTAGAACTGGCTAGGAATTTTTGGGCTAAACGTGTTTGTTGTAAAATGCAGGTTCATCTAAATGGAAACTTGCCTAGAAATGTGCCAGGTCTAAGTAAACTTTAACTGAGGAGCTTTCTCTGGTTCAGGATGAAGTTCTGATCAAAACCAGACAGTGAGAGAGACTTTCTAGCATATAAGAGACCTGGGTTCAAGTCACTACTGAAGATCTGGCACAGGCTTGGATCTGTGTCTCCCACCTCACAAATGAGTGTCCTACTGTGACCGTGGGGTGGGGGGAGAAGGGAGGAAGTTCTCACCTCCCAAGCACCTCCTAGCAGCTGGTTTGATAGCAGTCTTTTTCTGTTTCTGGTGTCTTCTGTTGCTTGCCAACCTTGCTAGGCAGGTCTTCAGTGGCTCAGCCCTGAAGCCAAGTCACACTGTCAAAAATGAACAAACCCTTTCTGAGGGAGCAAAAGTCCAATAAAACTATCTACCTTCACCAGAGTCTTCAGGGGCCTTGCCTGGGGCCTTAAAGTTCCATCTTTTGCTTGGGCTTCTAAATTAGGGTGGCCAGATGTCCCAGTTTTATAGGGATAGTTCCAATATTTGGAGATTCGTATTATAAAGGTGCCTACTGCTGCCCACACACTGTCCCAATTTTTCTCACTTGCCCTCTGGTGACCCTATTCTAAACAAGCCCTACTCTTTTCACAGGACTTAAGTCATTTTGTTAGTGACTGGTGGGGGAGCCTGGGCCTGCCCCCCTTTCTGGTCCCAACCAAAGGACTCTGTACACAGCAGCCACACACAGCTGCCTCCACTTTACTGCAGCTGATCCACAGGCCTTTTCCCACAGATCACCTATCTCTTCATCCTGACAACAGTGCTCAAGTTCTCAGAGCCTCTTCTTCATCATAAGCAAATGCCACCAATACCCATTTCCTGCTTCTCCCTCAAGCTCCCATGACCAGCAATGAGCATCCTTTCCAGGATCAATTGCACTTCTAGTGCTCTGTAGGCCCTTTTAGCTGAGCCTGCTGGGTTCTGATTGGCTGCTTCTACAAGGTCTCTCTAGGCAGACCTGCTGGAGCCATTTTTGCTACTCTGTCTTGCGTAGGAGTAGTGTAGGACTGCAAATTTCAAACCTGCAAATTTCAAACCTGTAACATGTTTCACTGACCAGAATTTCAGACAGCCCTGTTGTAACAGACTCACATTGAACATGATCCACCAATTCAGGAGGAAGAGGGACCATTCTGTGAACAAGAATTTGAGAGATGAGCACTAGCATACAGTTCCTCACACACCTTTGTAGGATCTGCCCTCATTGCCACACCCAGCAGAAAGCTGGATCTTTAAAGAGGATCTTGCTTATACCAACGGTGCAAGACCATTCTCCCCACTGGTGACAGAAACATCTCTCCATCCTCTAGGAACTTTAAGCTGATCACTTCCCCTAGACACAGAGCAGAACTGACCTTGTTCTTCTGCAGTTATTTCTCTTTATTATTTTTTCTGTTTGTCTATTTATCCTAAGCCTCCATAAACTACAAAAGATTCATTTAACCATTCCCTTATTTATTGAGTTCCAGCTGAAAGGGGTTGGTGCTGGACAGTCTGTGGAATATGGGATAGCTCTGGTCACCAGACTCTTAAACTCCAGAACAGATAGACAAATGAGTATCATTTTAAGTGACTATGTGATTTAGGAGCCTAAGTCTTATTGACTTTCAGTCAGATGTTGTTTCTAAGTGCCTAAGTTACTTTGAAAAATGAAATGGACTTCAGGAGTCAGAGTTATGCAGCCATATTTGATAATTTGACCCTAAGTGGTCAGAAAAAGTCCAAGTTTTAAAAAGCTGTGTTCAGAAAAGTAAATGGAACATCAAGTGGCCCAACCCTGCCCTCACTCATGCAGGATCATGCCCTGCTATGTATCCCATTGTAGCCAACCCTCTGTGGTCTACAAAACAGGCTGTCTTGTATGGTCTTCTGAATTGTAGGGACAACAGAGAGATGTAGTAAAAGAAAGAGAACCAGCGAGGGAAGGCGAATGGGCAGAAAAGATAGTGAGCATGCTCAGGCTAGAGGCATGGTTTAAAAGCTAGCCAGGCAGCCCATTCTAGGGCTGTCCAGCCAGAAGAGGAACTATCTAGGGACTCCCAGAGAGGATCAGATTGGATCAGAAAGGCACGGAGCCTGCCTGAGGCCAGGAAGCAGGAGAGACTCAGCACTGTGTGTTAGAGACAAGGGTTAGGGCCCTGAATGCAGCATTTCCCAGAGCCAGGCAACACCTAGACGGGGAAGCAGGCTGGGGTCGAAAATGATCCAGGGAAGCTGAACACCGTATAGAGCCAAGTCAGCCCAGGTCAGAACCCAGTGAAGAAGGGTGGGCCCATGTTCCCCTACTCATGCTTGAGCATTGCCCATTACATTGGGATGCCATCACCCTGAACTGTGCCCACTAAGCAACAGACCTCTGCAATGACCCCTGATCACAGCTTCCAAGAGAAGTTGTGGAATCCCTGTCTTTGGAGGTTTTTAAGAAGTTTAGACAAACACTTCTCAGGCATAGTTTAAATTTACTTAGTCCAAGCTCAGTGCTTAGGGCTGAACTAAATGGCTTTCTGAGATCCTTTCAAGACCTATGATTCTGTGATTGTCTGAGTAATTTCAGAGTTAAAGCCTGATTAGTGTTTTAGGGGTAGCTCCAGGTTCAAGTCTCTGCTCCACCGTAGACTCTTCTGTGACCCTATGTAAGTCACTTTGCCTCTGTTTGTGAAATGGATAAAATACTTCCTTTCCTCAAAGTCTAATTTACTAACATTTCTAAAGTGGTTGGAGACCCTCAGGAGGGACCTGCTAGAGATGGGCAGTGTTATTTCATTACAAATATTTTGGGATGGAAGGCATTCACCAGAACAAAGCCACATGGCCCTGACTGAGATCAGTTCTTTCTGCAGCTCCACCCCATCCTTCTGGAACCAGGAGCTCCTGCAGAGGTCTGTCCTGAGTGGGACTGAGCAAAGGCACTTACCAAACAAAGCTTGGAAAAGTCTGAAAAAAAGTCTGGAGTTGAAAGAAAGAGCTGTAAAAAGGTATAGGATGGATCCAGTGGAATTCAGAGTCACTGGGCTGCTTCTGGGGGTGGGGAGCTAACTGGGACTGATAGTCTGCAAAGTGAAGCTTTGGATGTTTGCCTTAGCCCTGCTACCTACTACGCCCTCTGGGAAAATCAGAGTTTAGGAACATAAAATCTCACTTGTTTACATTTGGCTGGATTTGTTTTAAATTAACCATTAACTGAAGCTTTTTATTCTAATGGATTTAGAGGCAAATCTGCAGCCCAGCTGCAGTGCGGAAAGGGAAGAAATTCTCCCCCACCAGCCATGAAGTAGCTGCTGCACTGCTTAGCTTCATAGCTCCTGTAGACCTAATGTGCTCTGTGGGTGGGTGTCAGGTATAGCATGAGCGCCCCCAGCCCCTATCTACGGGAAGCCAGAGAAGCTGAGTTTCCTGCTGCACAAGAGGGCCACATTAGGGAGTGTTTGCCAAAGGCCACCACACCTGTCAAATTCTTTTGCAAAGCAAACAACACACCCCTGCCTGGTGGTTTGCACCCCCTGGAACCCAGACTTTGCCCAGGGCCAAACACATAACAAACTTCAAAACAATCAGTCCCTTTCCAGGGGCCCAGGTTATCCCCAGCAACTTCTCCCTGCCTATGGGAGAGACTACCAGACCTCCTACTTCCTCCCTTGTTAGGGGACAAAAGACTACGTAAAGCCTCTCTCTGCTTCCCAGCATGTCTTGCAGTACAGGCCTACAAATCCCATCAGCCCCTGCAGTCTGCATTTCCTAAGAGTCCTTCGGGTTGAGAGTAGGAGACAGAGCACACACTCAGGTGTGTCTGGACCATTCCTCCTATGTTGCCCAGCTCTGTTTTTAACATACAGTCTCTGGAACAGTGGTGTCTGGCCCTGGATCCTGCTCACCTTAAAGTCTACTCCATTATATAGTACCCCCCACCTGGCCAAGCAATACCACACCACTTCTTCTGCCAGGGGATCCTTCTGCCAGGATTTACCCCTAAGCCCTTAACAGGCTGAAGCCAGCACTTCCCAGCTGCTTCCAGCATGCTGCCCTCCATGACTGTGTGCCAGCTGTGGCAGGGATTGCCGTGGCCCAGCAGTCACCAAGGGAAGCCTGCAGACTTGTCAGAGCTTCTATATTTAGATCCAAGCATGTTGAAACAAGAAAGCAGGAGGTCTCCTCCAGCTCTCCCCTTGCCTGGGTGCATGTGTGGCAGTGGAGCCTGTGAAGCCTGACCTCATTTTATAGCTCCACTTCATCCTCCTCAGCCTTGCTTGCTGGCAGTGCATCATAATGAGGTGCATTGGGATGGATTTTAAACATCTGCTCATTAAATAGCTGTCTGCATGCTACTGAGATGCAATAAGTCAAGCTGCTTCCTTTGCTCTGAGTGCTGAGCTGCTATGCTACAGACTGAACATGAGTCGATCTATTCCTATCCCCTGACTCTGGTACTGACCAGGAGCTAGGGCTCCAGCAGTAGGTGTAGCTCAGTAAGATACATATCCAGCCATGCTACGGTATGTAGGGGTTCTGTCCTGTCCCCCAACATTATCATCTAAGATCATATTTTCAGAACAAAAGATTAAAACCCGCCCCCCCCCCCGCCATTCAGTTACCACTTGTTATTTTAGCTTGCCTGTTTAGAAATGTTAATAGATAATGGTCTAATGCGCTCAAGCGCTTCTAAACAAGCCCAACTAGGCAACTCAGTGATCCGCTGGGCAAGTAAATGCTACAGATTGACTCCTCACTGCATAGGGGTTGTGTTTCTTTTTATTTGACCTCTCACTGCACCTGTGTAATTTATCTTTGTTTTCCTGCGTTCTCACTGAGTGAGTCTCAGTACATCTGCCCCTTCTGTCCATTAACCCTGTTGTACTATTTTATCGTAATGCACTTGAGTTTTTTACTCTTGCCCATCATGGTACCACTAGAGTCCCTTCCATGTCAAAACCATCCTTACTGCAATTTAAGCCCATTGCTTCTTGTCCTATCCTAAGAATTAAAAGGATAATTGTTTCTCCCTCCTCCAAACAAACTCAGTTTTTTCAATCTTTCCTCTTTGATCATGTTTTCAAGACTCCTAATCATTTTTATTGCTCTCCTCTGAATCTTTTGCACTTTTTCCATATCTTTCCTGAAATGCAGCACCTAGAACTGGACACAGCACTCCAGTTGAGGCCTTATCAGTGCAGAATAATTACTATTTGTGTTTTGCTTACAACACTCCTGTTAATATATCCAAGAATGATGTTTGCTTTTTCTGCAACTGGGTTACATTCTCATAGGCTGTGTTCACACAGCACTTTTGTTTCGAAACAAC
>ML681963.1:38972243-39067259 GCA_007922195.1 Podocnemis expansa
TCCCGCTTTTTTTCTTATTTCGAAGTAACATTTTGTTAATTCGAAATATGTTATTTCGAAATAAGGCGTTATTTCGAAACAAGTTGTTTCGACACAACTTGTTTCGAAATAACCGTGTGTGTGAATACAGCCATAGTGTGTAACTATGACTCCCAGATGCCTTTCTGGAGTACTCCATCCTAAGCAGACATTCCCAATGTTTATGTTTACAACAGATTATTTCTTCCTAAGTGGAGTACTATGAATTTGTTCTTATTGAGTTTCATCCTATTTACTTCATACCATTTCTCCAGATGATTTTCAGTTTTAATGCTATTACTCAAAGTGCTTGTGATCATCTCACAGCTTAGTATCCTTCACAAACTCTGTAAGTGTACTCCATATGCCATTACCTAGATCAGCGATGAAGGTATTGAACAGAACCAGACCCCAGACCAATCCCTGCAGAATCCTATTTGATATGTCCTTCCAGCTTGGCTGTGAACCACTGATAACTGCTCTCCGGGAATGGTTTTCCAACTAGTTCTGCACCCACCATATAGTAACTCCATCAGGTAGTATCTCCCTAGTTTGTTTTTGAGAAGGTTCTGTGAGAGAGTATCAAAAGCCTTAGTAAAGTCAAACTATACTATATCTGCCTCTTAACTTCTATCCACAAGGTTTGTTACCCTGTCAAACAGTGCAGTTAGGTTGGTTTGACGTGATCTGTTCTTGACAAATCAATGCTGATTGTTACTTATCAGCTTATTTTCTTCTAGGTGTTTTCAAATTGCTTAATTATTTGTTCCACTATTGCTCTGGATAGTGAATTTAAGATGACTAGTCTGTAACTCCATGGGTTGTCTTTATTCCCCTTTTATAAACCAGCACTATATTTGCTCTCTTCCATTCTTCTGGAATATATTCAATCTTCAGTGATTTTTTTTAAAGATATTTGCAAATGGCTCAGATATCTCCTCAGTCAGCTCCTTCAGTATTCTACAAAGTATCATTAGCTCCTGGTGACTTGAAGACATCTAATGTGACTAAGTAATTTTTAATTTGTTCTTTCCCTATTTTAACTTCAGATCCTACTGTATTTTCTTTGGCATTCACTACATTAGATGTCAGAACACTACTAACCTTTAGGGTACAAACCGAAACAAGTTATTTAGCATGTCTGACATTTCCACATTTTCTGCAAAAGAAGCAAGGAGTCCTGTGGCACTTAAAGACTAACAGATTTATTTATCACATGAGCTTTCATGGGAGAAAATCCCACTTTGTCAGATGCTTTGAATTCCACATTTTCTATTACTGTTTTTCCATCTGCATTTCTAAAGGGCCTACCTTGTCCTTGATCTTACTTTTGCTTCTAGTGTATTTGTGGAATGTCTTCATGTTTCTCTTTATGTCTCTATCACTGCGTTTGGGGTTGGCCCAGTGGAATGAATCAAGTAACATACCTTTGGTGCTGTATCCAGCTGTTAAATTATAGCAAAATCAAGTAATCATGAATGCTAGCACTGAACCTCTGAGCTGCCAAAAGCAGTTTCACAGAGGGCTTCTTCAGTTCATTTGGATCTGTGCACTCTCCCCTGGCTACAAAAATCTGTGTTATGCTTTCATCTATAGGCCAGGTACAGTGTGATCTTCACTAGCTGGCACTTCTCAGGGTGCTTCTCTCTTTGGGGCTCCTCCCACCCACCTTGCTAAGATACAAAGCAGTTTCTCTGGAAGGTGCTCAGGTTTGTCTGCTTTGTTTATTGCCCTGGGAGCAAAAGAGGAACCAGGTGTCTCATTCCCCACATGCAATGGGGCTGAATTGCTGCTACTGTCAGAGGCATGAGAGCTCCTGCTTCATCCCATTCTATGTCTTCATCTCTTTAACCATGTGTACAAATGAACTCAACACATTCACTGACCCTCCAATTCCCCTTCCCTTACGAATAAGCCATTTATTATTGCTTTTCAGCATACAAGCGGCACTCTGGATTCTGCTTCTGCCAAGAGCACCCTAATTAAGTTGTTTCTTTGCAGAGTTTCTCTCCTTCCCCTGTGGCATGCTATAAATGTTTGTGATTAATCTGCAACTTTTCCAAACCACCATATCAAACAGGACAGCCAATAAAAACAAACATGCTCTTGAAGAACTGAGCAATGTCAATAATTGAAGAGACCTGATTAGACACAGAACTGATTGGTCACTTAGCATCACCAAGGATTTTCTCCAGTAATTTTACCCGTGCTAGAACCTTGAGGTTCTGCAATGCCTCTTCATTTGCTACTGCATCACAAGCTGGCATCTCCACTTCACCTGTAATGAAAGGTATGAGCAACAGCAATAGCAGGAATGGTCCAAACTGGCAGCTAGATTCTCTTTTCATCTGACAGCATGATTCAAAATAATTTATAATGCACATTGACACATCTGCTAGATTGACGCCTCTGAGCTCATTATAAATTTTATTTATATGACTCTCAGCATTATAATTAGGCTTGGCAGAATTCAATTTTTGTTTTATAATTTTAATGGATAATATGGATGCTTAATTTTGAGCATTTTTTATTTTTATCTATTTAACATTTCACAATTGCAGAAAACTGAGGGGGCAGATAATAATTATTTAATGACAGTTGAGTTAGAGATTCAAAAAGTTAAACCTTTATAACTATTGAAACGCAAATGTCAAAATATGCAAAGTAAATATCCTAAATCAAACTCTAATGAGTTGTCAAGCAACATTTTTTTTTCTTTGTGAAGCTGCAAATTTCTGTTATTATTGATGGAATTTTTTTTTTTTTGGTCATTAGTGCATATATGGTGCAATTGATATTTACTCATAATGTCAGCCTTCCTAGCCTAACCCTAATACCTGAGTACCTTCATTAATGGATTTTATCTCCCCAGCAGTTCCATCCCCATTTCCAGATGGGGAGCTAAGACACAGGCAGACTAAATGATTTCCACAAAATCTTGCAGGAAATTTGGGGCTGAGCCAGAAACTGAATCCTGCATCCTGAGTCTATGTTGAGCACTTTGCTCATTAATGTTTATGCAGCTAGAGAGGCCAAAAGCTCATCCATCATTAATGACTGTCGATGTGTGGATCTTGGGGGCCATCAGAGCCTACAGATCCCAACATTACATTTCCAAGTTGGTGCAGGCTCTTGACTGATGGCAGGAGGATTTGAATTGAATTAACACAGGAAGCTACATGATATTCTAGGAAGACAGCTACCACATAGAGACATTCCAGTGAATCTCTTAGTAATAACAATAAAACATTTACACACTGTCTTTAAAGAAGCATGAGTCACTCACTCAAAGCTGAAATGAGGTCCCCTTGGCGTCCAAATGCAACAGCTATTGCTAGATTAGGAGAGAAAGCCATGGAGCTAATTAGAAATTAGAAGTAATGGAATGGATAAAAGAGAGTCTATTTGGGTCAAAACCACTTTGGGGAAGAAAGCTACCAGAGATTCCCCTGAGACAATGCTTGGGGTGTGCTACAGACTGCTGGATCTGATTTGGAGATGGATAGAGATCTCTTTAATGTTTTTTAATGAAATAATCACATAATTCCCAGTAGTGTTTATAGGACACTTTAACCTCCCTGTTATTGATTTGTTATTGATTGGAGGACAGTTATTTTATGGGGTTCTCACTCACTGATATGACTTCTAAAATGGCATCATCCGTTGTTGGTTCAGCAATTACTATCAGTAGGGCCCAGATACTCCTGGTTGTGATAGCTGACAGATTTCTTCATCAACTAGCTTCTGAACCAACAAGACATGGTGAGTAGTGAGGACCTCATAGAAGAGCTGGTTGTAGGGGACAAATATGCCTTTTAATGTATCATTTGAAAACTAATAACTCAGTAGTCAATAACATGATGAAAAATGAATATGCATAGCAACATTATATATCAAGCCATAACTTCCCCCTGAATGAGGTTGATAACACTGGTTCAGATCCATGTAGCCCTGATTAGGCAGGACTGGTCACTCATGTCTTAAACAAAGGAATGTGTGTTGATCTTAATTTACACGTAAATAGTAAACAAGGTCCTTACAGTCACAAGAGGGAGACGGTAAATCTGCACTTTAGCACACAACAAAATGAAACCTCTTTCACAAAAAGACCCCGTATCTTCTTCCTCACAGGCGGAAAGAACTTTATCTAAGGGTAACTGCAAGAAAACATGTTTGAAAGGGGGACCAGGCTATTAAAAGTGAGGGGCAAAAACACTGCAGGTTATCTCTTCCTATTCATCTGTCTCCCTCTCACCAAAGAAAACAAAGGAAACAGATGATAAACTTTGGGAGCAGATCCTGATCTGAAATTTGGTCAGCCATGTCATTAGAAACCTATGGTAAGAATTTCACCTTGAATGAAGTCTCTTAAGTTTAGCAAGTGTTTTTCTCTTTATTTCTCGCATAACCGTTTCTGATTTTACTGCCTTATACTTGAACCCACTTAAAATCTCTCTTTTTGTGGTTAAATAAACTTGTTTTATTCTTTAAGTAAAGCCAGTTCAGTGCTGTCTTTAAACTGAACTGTGTAGGAAACACCATTTACAGTAGCAAGCTGTTTTATGCTGATCCCCTTAAAAGGACAATAGACCTAATAGATCCAAATCCTAGAAAGAGCAGTGCAGTTATCACTGCACTCCATAATATAATGGCTTACATGAAGGGCTGGACTTGATGACTTCTCAAGGTTTCTTCTAGCCGTACATTTTTATGATACGTGGACTAAGTTCAACTACCCATGCAAACCCATGTTATAATCAGAGCCGTCCTTAGGGTAGGTCAAATGGGACATTTGATGTGGGCCCCGCGGGGCCCGCACCCCCCCATGGCAGGGATCGGCAGGAATCAATCAATCAATCAATCAATCAAATCATAGGGCTGGAAGGAGTCCCACATCTCCCGCAGTGAGCCCCAAATGTTTTTGGCTGGCAGACACAGGCTCACTGAGAGGCTGTTCCACATGTGAATAGCTGGGCTGCCTGCAGCCCCTCTCTCTGGAGCCTCTAGCTGAGCAGTTAGCTGGAGGGGAGAGGAAGGTTTAACCCTTTCCTTCTCCAGCAGACACTGCCAGCACCAGCCCAGGGAACACAGCCAGGTAAGTACTGGGGCGAGTCTGGTGGGACCCTGAGCCTGAGCCTGGAGGGGGACAAGGGTGCTGGGGATCCAAGACTTCCCCTGGCCACCAATTCACATTGGGCTAGTGGGGGGCAGGTAGATCAGGGATCATGCTGTGACAGACCGCTCCCCAGATCCCGTTCAGTGTGCTGCTGTGACCTCCGAATTCCCACTCCTGAACCCTGATTCATCTCTCTTTGCCAAATGACCACTCACTCCTGAGTCAGTCCACTCCAGCCTCTTGCATGCAGTTGGTCCCAGGCAGTGGGTGAATGCCCCCAGCTACTCGAGCGAGCGTCCCCCAGCAAGCACCCCCGGCCCCTGTTACTACACCAGGAACCCCTGTCTACGGAGATTGGGAACCACTCCCAAACGCCACATGCTCAAGTCCATCCATTTAACAAAGAAATGGATTGTGCCCAGCCTCCTTCACTCACACCCTCTAAAGATCACACAGCTTTAGGTAAAACAACTACTAGTTTATTGATCAGATTATAACTCTAAGGGAGAATATGGCCAAGCATGGCAGAATCACAGTATAAGTAAGTCAGGGGAAACCACACATGCCAACCTAATACTTCTACTTAAACTAACCTCATAGACTAAACAAGTTTAGCTCAAGCTCTGTTAGATGTTTGCACAGTTGGTCTCTACCTGAGGCCAGGCAGGGCCCATATCTTGCTTGGAGTTGTTTCAAGATGGAGAGTCCCAGCTCAAAAACCTTTTAAAACCAGGTCTCAATTTCCAAAGGGATAGCTGTGTTGGTCTAATCCAGCAAAAAAAAACCAAGGAGTCGTGCAGCAATTAAAGACTAACAGATTTATTTTTCGCATGAACTTTCATGGGAGAAAATCCCACTTCATCAGATGCTTGTCTCAGTCTGTTTCCAAACCCCTCAACCCTTCCCTTTCAGGGCTAAGGTGATTCTTTTGTCTCTTCACAGACACCTCCATTAGCTACCTTTACCTCTTTCAGGTTCACTGCTGCTGGGAGAAACCTCTGTTTCTTTCCTTATCCCTGAGTCATAGAAAGCATGTTACGTGTTTGTTCACACATATGAAGTTGTAGGAAACATATCATCATAGAAATCATGTAGAATAAGTTATTAGCATTCACACAGAAACATTGCGTGGTGCAATTGGCAGCAAATCACACAATTCCAGTGTACAAGTGAACAGGAAAATCATGTAGATCATAACCCAGGGTGCACACTGTCACACATGCCCCTCTGGGCCCCGGGTCATGCTGGGTTGGTGGCCAGGCAAGAGGATGGCAGGCAGGCCAGGCCAAGGACTGCCCCTGCCCACCCACCCCCCAGGCCAAGTGGTGAGGCTGGAGGGCAGGCTGGGCCAGGGATCCTGTGTGATCATTGATCACCAGCCATTTACAGACATGACTTTTGCTTTGTGTTTTCTTCTTTTCCTTCTGGGGTGGACCCTCTTGTGGCAGTTGTTTGCATCACTTAGCCGATAAGGTAGTACTTGCATTTTATCAGGACAGGCTGGTATTGACTGATTCCATCACACACACCCTTCATTCACACATCTTGTTCACACATTTAAATGAAATTCCAGAGTATACACCTAAAAGAAATTTTATCAAGAATACAAAATAGATTTCTAAATTTACAACATCAAGCTTTGTTGGACATTGATTACAATGTCTATTAAACTGAGTTAGTTATTTCAGTTATGATATTAAAGAACAGATACAGTGTTGCCTAACAGATGCTTTAAACGGCACATTCAAATAATTTTGTCTCTCTGTGTCCCTACATTGTGGCTACAGAAGCCTGCTACACTAGCACGAAGAATACAGTTAGGGAAAGGAATTCCTTGAGTGAAGTATATGGTATTAATTTGTACAGTATTGCTAGTTTCAAGAGATCAAAAATCACAAGAATGGCAAAAATAAGGCCTTTGGGGGGGGCAAGATTATATGGGTTTTTAAACTAATCTCTCGATGTTTGAATTCCCCCTATCCATCCCAGGGTGAGTAGGTGACAATTAGTGTTGCCTGCTCTTTCTACCACAGATACTGGGTAAGTTTTCATCTTTTTACCCATCTTTTATATTTGCTGATTCTCAAGTTAATCTATGGAACTTCCTGTGTCTTGCTTCCTCAGAGCTCCTGTGTGATCATTGTAAATGGCTGGTAATCAGACATGACTTTCATCTTGTATTTTATTCTTTTTCTTTCTGGGTGGATCCTTCTTGTTTTTCCCATCCTGAGTAAAATGGACTTGTTTGTCTCATGGGTTCCCTAACTTCCTCCACCTGGTTTGCATGCACCTGTAAGCTGGGACCAGGCCAGAGCCTTTTTAAATTTTCTGCCCTGCAGCATGTCCAGGCATTTGGCCTAGGGCAGGAACAGCATGGGAAATTGCAGAAGCTGTGCTGCCTTCCTTGGTGCCTGCCACCCAGCTGCACTTCTCTTACTCTCCTGACACCCCACTTTATCCTCCCCTGCTCCCCACTCTCATGCTGCCACTCAGAAGATTGTGGGGAAGGCAAGCATCACAGCAAAGTTCATAGGAGGGGCAGGGCTGGAAGTCTCAGGGACAGTATGATCCACCACCCTCCCTCCTACTATTTGTGGAGCTTCTTGGCTCCAGATATTCAGCAACAGGAACCTGGAGGGGTTAGGGAATGATGTGCCTTGTCAGACACTCCCCTGGGCTGGCTGGCCCCGCCCCCCAGTGCTGGGGTGGGTGGTGGCCCCGCAGAGAGCAATTTGCTCAGGGCCCTGCACCCCCCTTGGGACAGCCCTGACTATAATGCAGCATTATGCCCTGCAGACCCACCCCTTTCCTTGATATTTTCCTATTTATGCACTGACCAAGTTCAACAGATGACAGAAATCTAGTAACGGCTTCATGCTAACTACATAGCAGCTCTGGATAAGTCTGATGTTAGTCTATGATGATACATTAAATGGCTCTGGTTAGCATCAGGGGCTGCGTATTATCACACGAGCCCAGGGGCTGCTTCATCTGAACTCAGTTTAATGGACAGCACTTAGAGTCCCAGCATAAGCACAAGTCAGATCTGTTACGTTCTTCAAGCTTCTGAACTGGAGAGTTTCTCTTGCTCTGTAGGTGTTATGCAGTACTTCCTTCTTTCTATTTGAATCAAGTTATTTGCGGGTAACGCATCTCCTGGAGATAAAACCAGGCCAAAGCCCTACCTTCCATTAGACAAGATCACCTGGGTCACAGCTGGCTATGGATGACAGTAAGACTCTGGAGATAAAAATCACCATTGACTGCTTGAGGTGTGTGTCAGCACTGACTCCCCTCATGGGATCCTACACATTGGCAGGTAATTTTAGGTACAATCTAAACTAATAAGCAGCTGTGGCACCCTTGCGCTGCACTTTTATGTGCCTTGCAATACCTTGCTGAAGTAGCTCCCATCTGGGCTGCTCATAACCAGACTCCCAGCAAGCCACACTGTGAGCATCCCTGCAGCCTGCCAGCCACACTTGAATCACATTCTGTCTCTCACCAGTCTTGGTTATACTGGAAGGTGACCCCAACACACTCCCAGTCCTATATTTGCTCCCAGAAATATATGTCCTCTACTTCCCAGCCTTCTCATGGACAATACAAATTGATATAAAGTCAGTTATGTCTTTAATAGAAATAATATGCCCATAACCTGCCACCCATAAAGGAGTTTCCCAGACACTTCAATTTAAACACAACAGATCAGATAAAATAAGTTTTATTTACTGCAAAGAGATTTTAACTGAGTGTAAATAATGAGGCGTAAAGTCAGAAATGGTTGTAAGAAAAGCAAAAATAAAATGCTTCTTGCGCCTAACTTAACAAATAATTTTCAGTTCAAAGCAAAGTTGTCTTACCAAAAGCTTGTATCAGTATTACTGACCAGACGCCTTAGGTCAAGGCTGCTTCTCCCAGAATCCAATAAATACTTCTTTTGTCACTTCAAATGCCATGATTGTGATGGACAGTGAGAGACAAAAGGGTGCTATAGACAGGTTAGCAGAACATGACCTACCAAAAGGGTGCCTCCTGCCAGTGGTACTGGAGAACTGGCTTAAGTGGTACCCCATCCAGTGGCCTATGCTCTGTCCTTCCATAGTCCTTCTGCCCTCCAGCTGAGCCCTTCACAGTTCCACCCCTTCTGGTCTAGCACAGACCAGGCTCCCATTGCCTCACTGGCCACTATCTGTCCACTTACCACTCACCTGGTGGTCCAGGGGAGATGAGACAGATCTAGGCCCACCCATTTCCCTAGGCCCCAACCCAGGGACCCTATGCACCCTGGGTCATATCCACACTCCCCCAGGCACCTTTCCCTGGTATCAGGGTCCATGTTCCTCCTGAACTCTGACAGCATGCAGTGCACTGTCCCTGGTCCTGTCTCCCACAGACAAGGCTTCAGCACATCATGCCTCCACTACAGCTAGAGGCAGACTACCCTGAGACGTGGCTGCAGCCCCTCTTTATGCAGGCTCCTCAGTCCTCATTGGCTCCCCCAGCTCCTATTAGCTGTTCCCCTTTCCCTGTGGTTTTAACCCTTTATCTTCAGGAGAGGGGTAACCACCTTGCTAGAGGTGCCTTGGGGTGTTTGTTCCTCCTTCTTTTAGTTTCAGTCCTCCTCTTGAAAAACATTTCCAGCTGAGTACCAGGAGGCGAAAAATCTATGTGGAAGGAGGATGTTCCCTGCTGCTTTTGCCTCACATGTTTGGGCTTCCTTTATTGTCTTTGCTGCTTAAGGACTCTGTTTATGGCTTACATGAAAATGAAGCCTGTTGCACCCTGACTGGCCCATTCTTGCTGTTTAATGCTGGACTGTGGTGGAGAAAGTTGTCTGGGCAGCTATGCAGACTTGTGCCTCACCGGGTCATCTCTAGTCTCTGATACTGAGTCTTGCCTTTTGACATTATCCTGGAAACTACGCATCTCAAGTCTGAGATCCCAGTCTGTCTCTCACACTGACTCTTGTTTGTTGAGTCTCATTCACTGACTATCACTTGGTGGCTCTGTTCGATGCCAGACCAGCAATAGCTGCTAGGCCAGACCTTCTAAATCCTTGTCCTTTACAAGTCCTCTTTGGCCTTGGAATCAAAGAATTGACTAATTACAGCAACTGAGAACCAGCAGAGCAGAGCCACAACTGCTCACCCTGCACTAAGTGCTGAAGAGTGTTGTGTGGGGGCTGCCCTAAGCCACCTGCATGTGTAAAGAGTACCTGCTAGTGAAATGCAATGGTTTTATCACCATAAACTTGAGATGGGAGCATCGTTAGTCATGAATTCCAAAGACACTAATGAGTTACATGCACCATCCAAAACAAGTGCTAGTCAAACCTGTATCCCATATCTACATCCTCATGTGTTCCGTGTAGTTAGAGGCAATATATATTTAATGATCAGTTTTGTCTCTTGTCTCCCTTTCCATGCAAAGTCAGGTGACTCAGTCACCCTGCAGAGAGAGCCATAGAAATAGCTGAAAATGTCCAAACAGAACTTTTCTGAGCATAAAAATATTCACCTTGATTACCTGTTCCAATCACAACATGTCTTCCATTCTTTTCTTATCCTGGCCTTCCTAGGAATAAAATTATTACTGTTCAAAAATATGGAAACACACTCAATATGTCTTTCCTGCTTGACTGCAAACCACTGATAACTACTCTTTGGGAATTAGTAATGCACTCATTTTATAGATTGTTTATGAGGTGGTCATGTGGGATAGTATGAAGATCCTTACTAAAGTCAAGATATAGTACATCTACCACTCCCCCAAGTTTGTTAGCCTGTCAAAGAAAGTATTAAGTTGGTATGCTATACCACCATGCCAGCTGACTCAGGCTAATGAGGCTTTTCCTATTGGGTGTTTGTTTGCTGTGATTGGGCTGAACCCCGAGCTCTGTATTCCTCCCATCCCGCAGGATCCTACATTCTAAGCCCGACTCTCAGCCTGGAAGTCTACGCTGCAGTGAGACGGACCTGCAGCAAATGCTCTATGAGCCTGAGTCAACTGGCACAAGTTAGATATGACTTTTTCTTTGTTGTACAGACATACCCTGAGAGGCCCACACACTGCTGCCTTTTGTGGCTAGAAAAGCTCCCCATGCGGTGGGGCCCTGGTCCATACAATATAAATACATAATAAGGATCTTAAGATTTTATAACTGCTGCCCTTCATTGTGTCATCTGTTCTGCCTTTGTTCTTGCTAAGAGAACAACTAAGGTGGGCTGAGATGGTTAAATGGCTTTCTTGGCCCAGCAGCCTGTCTAGCATTTTAGCTGTCGACTAGTTGAGGACAATTGGCTATGGCAGCAAATATTTGTAGTCATTAGGTCATCATGGAGCCTTTATTATTCATATGAAGGCAAATGAGAGCAATGCAAAGGGTATTTTTATATTAAGATTACAAGCCATTGGCTCTTGGCCTGGGGAGCACTATTCATTTCTATGCACTCACCTCCTCTTAACATAAAAAAGGGTAGCCTGCGCAAATGAAGCAGCAAGGGGTCCAAGGCAGTCAGCATACAACCCCCATGGTGTTGGATTGCAGGCTGCCTGGCTCATTTCCCTTTTCCCTCTTCAAGGGAGGAATTCAGAATCATTAACTATTAACTTTTGAGTTCAGCCAAAAATAGGAGTGAGACAAACAAGAGCAGTGCATTAAAAAGCTGGCGTGTATGCCTCCTGTGCAACTGATTTTGTTAAATTTCCTCCTCTCTGAAGTGAACCATCAGGTCAGGACCAGAGGTAACTAACACCTACCAAGAAAATTATTGGCTGCAGTGAAGAGGACTGCAGCAACAGGGGCCCCCTTCTAGTCTTGATGAGCCTGGCATTGGGCTGAAAGAATCTCTTTCTTCAATTGAAGAATTTCCTTAATTTACCTGAAGGACAAAAGATGAGTGAGTTCCCACAGAGTATGCGCTCCTGAACATCACTGACATACTCAGCAAGGGAGGTACCAGGAGATACATTCAGACTGAAAGGTCTTGGGGCAGGAACTGTCCATTACTGGGTGTTTGTACAGAACCTACCACAATGGGCCTCAGCCTCATTTAAAATCCCTGGGTGTTACTGTAAAAAGATCGATCATTAGTTAGTGATAATTTAGGAGTGGTGTGTCCCTTCCGTAGAGTGACCAGATGTCCTGATTTTATAGACTCATAGGCACCTATTATCCCTCACCCTGTACCAATTTCTCACACTTGTTATCTGGTCACCCTCCATATCCTTTGCCCGTAGAGCCTGAAGTTACCTGACTTTGCTCCAAACCACTGTCACAATGGGGTGTGATCCCACAACTCTGTGTAGCAAATTACCTGGTTGTGTAACACTCCTGTCAATCAAACCAAGTTTGTCAGCCCTCTCAGCATGTCAGCTCAATGGGGACTCCTACTGCCATGCCCTTTGTTTGGGCTGTTTGTGTGACAAATTCAGTGCTTGTTGCAAACTACAGTGTTGCCAACTCTCATGATTTTGTCATGAGTGTCTTGGTAGGTTTCGTTTTCCTTATGGTCCTCTCCCTTGAGTTAAGTGGGTATGTCATGTTTTCAGTCTCTATTCAGAAAATGTAAGTTTCTAGACCATGTGACTGTCAAAATATGACCCCATTGCACTCTGAAGACTCAAAAAGCAAAAGGCAAATAAAAATCTTTTTTTTCTTTTTTTTTTTAGATTGTAAAGCCAGTCTCCTGATTTTTGGTGAGCTTGATTTGTGATTTTTGAACATTTGGAGGTGGCAAGATTCCAACTACCTACCTCAGTCAGAGCCATTAACTATGGCACAGCCAATGAGGCAAAGCCCTGGGCTGCTCAGAGTGGCTGAATAGAGCCAGTCTGTTAAAGAGCGGCTTTCACGGCACTGGCTCCAAGCACCACTAATGGCAAGGGGCACATTCCAATCAGAAAGTGCCCTGGGTGGCAAAAACTGGCGTTACAGCTCTGACTTCAGTCATATCCACAATGGGGTTTGGGCATCTAAGTCTAAGTTGTAGGTTCTACTGGGATCTACAAAATTCCAGTTCAGTTTCTGCTTAACCCTGTAGGCACCTGAACTCTCCTGATGCCTACATTTTTGCTGTACAGGTTACCTTTTCACCCCACTATCTGCTTCTTTGCAGGCACACTGCTACCTCCCTCTAGGCAACTATCTCCCAGTCCCAACTAAGCCTTAGAGTGATCCAGAGGCTGGGAAAGACAGGTCTACCTCACTCATGATGCTGGGTCTGGTAGGCATGTTCAGAGGCTGTTTGCTGGATTGGAGCCATTCAAACACTGGCTGCACGAGGAGGGGCTGGCTACTAGCTTTTAGCCCAGAGGCTAGAGTGCTCATCAAAAATGCTGAATTTCCTGCTCATTGCCTGCTGTGGAGAAAAAATTTGAACAAGCATCTCCCACCACTCAAAGCAAATGTCCTAACCCCTGAGCTACAGAACATCCCGCTGTGGGACTCCCTCACTAAACTGCACTGACCCCTGAGCTACAAGATATGCCACAGTGGGCTTCCCTCAATCTCTTCTGTGGAAACTGGATGAGTTTGGAGTTACATAATTAAATAGTCATCAATGAAGAGCCTAAAAGTGAGACTGACTCTATAGCCTGTTGGTTAGGACACCCACCTTCGAGGTAGGTGAGCCAAGACAGGGCTCAGTCCCCCTACTCCACTGACTCTAATGAATTATTCAGGGTGGAACAGCTGGGAAGTGCTCTAACTTCTCTGCTGAAAGTCATAAGGTGGGGACCACCATCACCTAGATCTCTTCTGACCCTTCTCTGTGGAGTCACGTGCCTGCTCCACTCACTTTGCCAAGAAATGACTTGGATGCCTAAACCTCCTCCCTCTAGGAGAGAGGCTCCAAGTGGTAGATCACTGGCAAAGATAGGTGCCTCCTTGCACTCCAAACATCTATTTCCATGAGAAGGGTAGGAGGGTAGGACTCAACCTTCTCCTTGGCATCACCCATTAGCCAGCTCCTTGCTTCACTTGCTGGCTTTGTGGATCACATTCTAAGGCACCCAGCTCTCCCCACATTGAACAGGGAGACGAGGCATCTAAGTTAGGCTCTGTGGATTACAGTGTTGTTCCTGGGATTTTTCTAGACACATAAAAGTTAGGCACTGTGATGGTGAACATCCTAATGCCCAAGCCCTTGGTGGATTCCAGCTTTAGCTGCTTGGTTCTTCAAACACACATTATGACGGTGGCTGAGCCTCCTTTGCTGAGTGTGTGGGGAGAATCACACCAGGGAGCGATCCCTCTGAAAGGCTTTGTATTAGGAAAAATCCTAATGTGCAATGTGCACTGACTGAATTAAAACTGCTTGGAAATTATCCTTCTGGAATTTATCTCCATCCCAGATTAGGAACAATTTCTCAGGCCTCTTAAGATTCCTTAAGAAACTGAAAGAGCTCAAGCTAAGGTATATTATTTAAGGGTTATAAGATGCTATGCTTATCTTCACTGAACAGAGGTATTTTATTCTTTATATTATGGTCAAATCCACTGGCCTTGACTGAGATTGGGACCCCATTGCGCCCTGTGCTGTCCACACTCGGTGACAGTCAGCCCATCCTCCAAAGGATTTACTATTTCCATAGGCAGGAAATACAAAAGTGGATCACTATCCCCATTTTATAGAGAAGGAAATGGAGACCCAGAGGGATTAAGCAATTTGCCCAAGGTTTCCCAAGGAGACTGTGATAGAACAGCGAATTGAAGCCCAAGTTCCAGTACAGGGCCTTAAATACAAGCTCGCCTTACCTGAACTTCACGAGTGATGAATATTTGATTTGTTCGTATAGGAAGGATCCTGTTCTAATTCACTTTCTTCCTTTATAACGACTCACAGCCCATGATGGCTGCTAAATAGAAAACATTTGAATAAAAATCTTTGTGCTTGCAAAGGAGCCTTCAGTGTCAAATCACACAAGTGTTCCGAGTCCTGTAGAACATGTGTAATCCCCATGAACTTTTAGATGAGCTTCATAAACAACTGAATGAGGCCTCAAACTGCCACAGGGAAAAAAGCTCAGCTGGTAAAACAACAGTAAGAAGAAACTGGACTTTTGCACACTGTTCCATTGGTTCTTGACAACAGGGATGTAACTGTATCACCCCCTCTAAGTCCATTATTTCCTTCTGATGACAACAGCCCCGCAGGATGTTTTCTGAGGAGATAATTAATTTCAGAAGTAAATGCCCAACCCTGGATTTTTCTGAGTAATTATCAGCTTGGGAACCTGCCAGAAATCAGAACATTTTTAGTCTTCTTGATGAGGGACTGACTGCAAGTAGCTGCAGACTCCTCAGTGAGGCTGCTATTTACAGGGAAATCTGTGGTAGCTGTCTCAAGATGCCTATGCCTGATAATCTTGCCTAGATAGCGATCTAAAGCACTCCCATTTATTTAAATAGGCATTCTTAGCCTTGGCGAGAATTTTGATATGTGCTGTCAGGATTTTACACTCTGGCTGATAACCAGGGTGTCCGTATGTAGAAATCGTGACTCCAGTGAACAAAGCCAATGCCACAATCCCAGTGAGACCCTTCACGGAACGGAAGCATAGAGAACTATGTACTGGATCCTAGGTCCAGATTTTCTTCTGTGTTAACAACAGTAGGTAATTGCCCTATCTATACAGTGGGGATCTCCTTCTTTACAGTGGTAGTGTGAGATTCTCTTAACTTATGTGTGTAAAGGATGTTAAAATTCTCCAGTGAAAAGTGGGTAAAAGTATTAACCTTAGCCCTTCAGCATATACAAAGGAACAAAACCTCTGTATCCAAGGAGAACACACACAGGAACAAAACCCCAAGCATCCATCGACTATAGAGTCACTTGTGGACTTCATTGCTTTGCTCAGGAAAGGCACTGAGGCCCAGATCCTCAAAGGCATTGCAGCCTGAGCCACCTGGGATTCAGAGCATCTCCTGGGTACCATCACTGACTTTAGGTGACATTGCTAATTCCTCCTTGAGGCAAGGGCTGTTCCTGGGCTTATCTCCTTGGCCCCAACTTTCTCAATGCCTCTCTATGCAACCAGTTCTGTCTCTTAGCTTCCTCCTGGCACTGGACCAGGTACCTGAAGGTCTGTGCCCTCCTGCTTCCTCTCCATTTCTGAAATGCAACTCATCACCCATTTCTGCTATGCTCAAGCTGTGGCCACCACAAAGAAGAAGACCAGGAGGAATTTCACAGAGCTAGAAGTTTCAAACTGATGCCAGGTTCTCGATGTAGGAAATATGGAAGATATCTCTCAAGGTGCAGCAGGTCCAAGGTAATGAAGAGATCTGTGGAAGACACCTTTGCATGGCAGCTTGGCCCAACCTGTAAGAAAATCCACTTTGCCTGCACAGATCCCCGACTTTCCATGGAAGATAGGCAATCCTGTTTGGGGAGTCAATACTCATGGAGCTCAAAGAAGGGACAGATGAGAGACAGGCAGACAAGGGAACCATGTGCTGCCTTCTCCAAGCTGAGATATGAGACCTCACTCTAAGATTGGCTGGACTTCTGAAGTCAATGGGCAAAGATCCACTGCTGATGGTTCATATTGACACTAATGCTCAGACATCACGGGGTATCTTGCATATAGGAGATGACTTCAGGGAACTCTGCAGTGATCCAGGACTGGAGCACTGAGCCAGGGAAGAATTATTTGAGAAGAACAAACCAGAGCCAGATGCAGTGTCACTGTTGCTTGGAGCTGTGTGGGACCATGAGTTCTGGAGCTTGTTACCTTGCATTGGGAATCAGGAGGGAGATGCATCTTGCTCAGAGGGAGGTTATTGTTTTGTGTGGGTTAGCAGAGAGAGGCGGAAGAGGGGCTTGTTGGGGGATGTTTACTGTTACCAAAGGTGACAAGCAGGACCCAAGACACACTGCTGGAACTCTGCCCAGGACTCCTGACTTCTAAATGTAGGTGCATAGCTCAGTGTCTGCTCTGTCAGAAAATAGCACCACTGGGCCTGGAAGTCATTGCATTGAATGTAACCCTAATTTACCACTCCTCTTGTGCCCCCCCCCTTGTTTCTCTCTTTCCATCCCTCTGCAAAAAAATATTTCCCTTTCCTATATTCATTTGACTGTAATGATGGTAGGGTGTTTACTCTGGGCTGGAAGGAATTTACCTTGTTGCATTCTTGCACGCACTTTTTCTTAGCCAGAACTACGTGCAGAATGGAGTTACACTGGATAGGTAAAACAAACAAGGAACTCTGTGGTACTTTTAAACACTAACATATTTATTTATCACATGAGCTTTCATGGGTGGAATCTCACTTCGTCAGATGCTTTAAATGGAAACTTTAAGTTCATGCAGTAAATAAGACTTACTTGACTTTGCTAACACTTGCCCTCCTCCTTCCTGGAATGTAGTTTCCACTTCATACATCTAATGAAGTGGGTTGGAGCCCACAAAAGATTATGCCTGAAGAAATCTGTTAGTCTTTGAGGTGCCACAAGACCCTAGTTGTTTTTGTGATAAATAAATTTGTTAATCTTTCTAAGTGCCACAGGATTGCTTGTTTGTTTTTCTGAACTAGACTAACATGGCTACCTCTCTGGAACTGGCTAGATAAGTGATCTAGGATGCGAGCTTTTGGATCCAAAGAACATTGTCAACTTCATATGGCTGTCTAGTTTGGATGGCCTCCACCAACCTCTGCTGGGACAGGGTGACTAGAGTACTCAGTAATAAAAGCAAAAGGGAAGGGTACAAAGAGCGCTTAGCAAAATATGAAAATGATGAGAACAAAATTAATGAAGGAGCCAAAGGACATGAAGAGAAGAAATTCCTGAATTGCCTATACGCTACATCTCAGAGATGGTGGTAAAAAACAAGAGGAACTGAAATTGCTCACTGATGAATATAAATTCAGTCTTGTTAGTGTTACTGAAACCTGGTAGGATGAATCACATGTTTGGAATGCTCAAATCAATGGTTATAATCTATTTAAGAAGGGTTGACTGAGCAAAAGGGGAGGAGGTGAGGACAAGCACTCTATCAAAAATGGAATATTTGTTTCTGAATCACTGATAACTCAGAAGAAAATTATCTCAAATGCTTATGGTTCAATATCCTAACAGATAATACACAAAGTGGGTGCTAGTTAGTGCTACACGCTAAATCAAAGTAGGGAACAGAATGACCAACTCCTTCTACAACTATATTGTGCAGGAAAAAAACTGGGTGGTCATGGGAGACTTCAATTTGAGTGACATATGCTGGAGGTCTCATGGTGCCAGAATTAAAACAACCTTGGAATTCCTAAGTATTATTAATGATAATTTCATCAGATCAGATGGGAGGAAGAATTTAATCAGACCAATGTTAATGATAAGCAGAAATCATTTACAAATACCTTACTAGATGCCTCAGATGTTGATAATAATGAATATAAATCAGAAGTTAGGAACTGTAGAAAATTGATAAGGGAAGCCAAGGGACACTAGGAGCGCTCTATGACCATCAGAGTTAAGGAGAAGAAGAAGGATTTTAAATATATTAGGAGCACCAAAAATCTTGAGAATGGCACTGGTCCATTAGAAGATGGAAACAATAGAAATAGCAGTAATAATGCCAAAAAAGCAGAAATGTTCAATAAATATTTCTATTCTGTTTTCAGGATAAAATAAATGATATAGTGTCATCATATGGTGATGATACCACTCTTTCCATTCTACTGCTATCTCAGGAGGATGCTAAACAGAAGCTACTGAAGTTAGACATTTTTAATCATTAGGTCCACATATCTTGCACCAGAAGTTTTCGAAGAGCACGCTGAGGAGCTCACTGGATCATAAATGTTCATTTTTAATATGACTTGAACAATTTGGCAAGTTCCAGAACACTGCATGGAAAGCTACTGTTGTTACAATTTTTAAAAAGTTTAAACAGGAAGACCCAGGCCAATCAGCTAACATTAATTCTCAGGCTAGATAACAGCAACTAACATGGGACTCAATTAATAAAGAATTAAGGGACAGTAATGTGATTAATACCAATCAACATCGTTTTATGTTAAATAGATTCTGTCAACCTAAATCTCAACTCTGGTTCGATGAGATTACAAGTTTGGATGATAAAAGCAATGGTGTTAAAATAAAAGATTTCTGGAAGGCATTTGACTTGCTTGGTGCTACACAACATTTTGATTAAAAACTAGAAATATAAAATTAACCTGCCACACATTCAGTGGATTAAAAACTGGCTCCCGGTTAAGTCCCAAACTGTAACTTTAGATGAGGAAACAGAATCCAGCCCTGGTGTTTCTACAGGGTCCAGCAGAACTGGTTCTTGGCCCTACACTACTTAACTTTTTATCAAATGTTGCCTGGAAGAAAACATAAAATCATCATTGATAGAGTTCGCAATTGTCATAAAAAATTGAAGAGCATGGTAAATAAGAGAACAGGTTACTGATTCAGAGATTGCTTTGTACATCAGGCATAAACAAACAATATTCATTCTAATATGGCTAAATGCAGATGTGCACATCTAGCAACAAAGAATATAGGCTATGCTTACAGGATGAGGGACTCTATCCTGGACAGTGGTCACTGTTAAAAAGATTTCAGGGTCCTGGTGGCTACTCAGATGAACATGAGCTTGCAGTGTGATGCTATGGCCAAAAGCACTAATGTAATTCTGGGAGGAGTGAGCAGAAGAATCTCAAGTAGGATCGCTTGCCGGTGGAGGCTGGGGCCAGATCAAGCTCCTGGAGCCCAATCAAGACTTGGGGCAAGGCAGGGGATGGGGCCCAGAGCTTCCTGCCTTGTAAAGTTGACTTAAGCAAGTGCTTAAGTTGACTTAAGCAAGTCTAAATTTGGCCATGGAGTTGCTTAAATTGACTTAAGCAAGTGCTTAAGTTGACTTAAGCCTCCTCTCAGTGTAGACATAGCCAAGGAGCTCAACCTCTTTATCTTAACAAAGAGAAGATTAAGGGGGACTTTATTACAGTCTATAAGTATCTGTATGGGTAACAAATATTTAATTGTGGGTCTTCAGTTGAACAGAGAAATGTATCACAATCCAATGGCTGAAAGATGAAACTAGGCAAATTCAAACTGGAAATAACGTGCATTTTAACTGGTAATGATCCATTGGCACAGTGTAGCAACGGGGCATGCCCTCCGTCTAAGATGGACTGGGAGGGATGGGTTGATACAGTACACATAGCTTACCAAGAGCTGCGCTGGCATCATCATTCCTGATAATTTTTAAGCTGAGTGGATGTTTTTCTAAAAGCTCTGCTCTAGAGCTTATTTAGGGGAAGTTTTTGGTCCAGTGTCATAAAGGAGGTCAGACTAGATGATCACAACAGTTGCATCTGGACTTGGACTCATGTAGTTGTCCAAGAAATCTAGAGTGGATGATATGGGTTCAATTCTGAGCAATGTCACAGGCTCCCTGAATGACACTGGACATGACATCCAGTCTCTCTGTGCCTCAGTTCCCCCATCTACAAATGGAAATAGCAATCTACTTTCTCTGTCTTGTCCATTTAGATTGTATACCCTTCAGGGCAAGAATCTTCTATCAACCTGTACTTTTTGGAGCAGTGACCTACTTTTCATTATGCACATACAAGACCTAGCATAAAAGGACCCTGATATTTGATTGGGCCTAGCCATAATAATAATAATAACAATAACCATGATTTGAATGCATATAGATGGCAGGTATACAGTGACATACAACTTGTGACAGCCACTAAAGCCAATTATGAGCTGACTGACAGATCTGGGCAAAACTTTTCCATTGATGCCTTTTGAAGCGAATGGAAATGGAACAAAATGAGAATTTTCACACTTGTTTTTTGTCAAGAGTCTATTTTTTGGGAGGGGCAACTTGAGTTTTTTTCTTTTTAAATAAGCCCACAAAAAATTGAAGGAAATTTTTAATGTAAACATCTGAGTTGGAGAATTCCCTATTTTATGAAGAGGTATGTGGTATACTCAGATTGAATTCCCCAAATGTGGACAGCTGGCCCAAGTCAACTTTAATTTCAGGATTTCACTGTGTACTGTGGCATCAAAGATAAGTGAGTTCAGTCTTTAAACATTCCCTGGGGCCACAAACAGAACAATTTCTTCCTAGTTCAATCTACCTCCTCATTCATCTCTGATGTAAGCAAGGCTGGCTGATCAGCTGATTTACAAGTTGACAAAAATTGTTTGCTGCCATGATGATTGTGTTCTTATGCTGTTGTTGTACAGAAGTTGCCTGTATGAACTGATTTACAAATCTTGATCCAAATCTTAGTGGGCAGGTGTGTGAATCTTCAAAATGGCCACGGAATCAACCATGCTCTCTTTTGTTGGCAGGTTCCTGAGAGAGACATGAAGAACAGAATCGGCCATAGAGTGTGAATTTCTATCTCCCAGTATATATCATCCCTGCAGGGGGATTGCCATGTGTGCCAGTGTTGTACCCTGTCTATTGGGTGTCCTTCCTTCTCATCAGCACAGCACCCCTGACAGCACAATGCTGTGTATATTTTTAACTTAACAAAATTGTGTACATCGCCCCCAACAAGAGTGAGCCCTGGGGGGCTGTTAGACAGCTCAGAAGCTACTCAGTTCCTCTTGATGCACTGGGCTATGTGAACCATAATTACTACATTACCTATATCAACACAAAAGATGGCATTATCCATGTGTCCTAGTGTACAGCACCCTGAACTGAGATTCAGAAGACATGGGTGCTCGTCTCTGATCTGTCACTACGATGCTGGGTGATCATGGGCATGTCACCTTACCACTCTGTGCCTCAGTTTCCCCATCTGCAAACTCAGGATAATGATCTTGCCCTCCGATGCAGAATCATAAAAACTGAAAGGGACCATGAGAAGTCATCAAGTCCAGTTTTCTGCACTTATGGCAAGACCAAGTACCCTCTTAAACTATCGCTGACAGGTATTTATCTAACCTACTCTTAAACCCTTCCAATGATAGAGATTCCACAATCTGCCTAGGCAGCTTATTCCAGTGGTTAATCACCCTGACAGTTAGGAATCTTTTCCTAACGTTCAACCTAAACCTCCCTTGTTGTAATTTAAGTCCATTGCTTCTTGTCCATGTACAGCACTTTGAGCTCTACTAATGAAAAATTATATATAAGAGGTAGATATTAATACCCCATCTGTGTGAGTGGGGAGGTCTCATTTGGTCACATGGCATATGTACATGGGCTGCATTTGGCACAGGCCTCCATCTCGCCCTGCCAAACTCTACTTTATACCACCTTTTACCCAACCCCTGTGCTTGAAACTGCCCCCTATTCCTCACTCTCTGTGGGCCTTCCCTTTAACACCCACTTCCTAGCACAGTTCCCTGTAGTGAGCTCTTCACCCCCGTGTGCACATAGGGTCCGATACCCCCAGTGCTGAAAGTCTAAAAAGCGATGGTGACACCCATGGAAGAAAAGAAGGAATTCAAAGAATGGGTCGGCAATTTGCTTATCTGGAGCAGACTGGAAGCTGCTAGTTTTGCAGCCCATCATGTCAGTTTCTAAATGTAAAATACTTGTGAGCAGATTATTTTTGATTGCCCAGACCTGTAGCTCAGGTGAGAAAAGTAGAGAATTGTCCAGGCTAATCATCTGGGCTATATAAAGCTGCATGACTCTAAAGGTATTTGACTGAACGACTCTGCATGGATTAATGATACTGTTGAATACACCTGGGCTCTGTCAGACCTCAGTTCTTCATCTTTAAAATAGAGGTAATATCATCCCATCTAAAGTTAATGTCTGGAGATGCTGACTGGTGAGGGGGATGGGGCTGTTGAAAGATGTCAGCTGGCAGAATGTCAGTCCTCATGGCCATTCGTAGAACATTGCTGGTTTCCACCAGCTGAGATTATGGTCGGTGACTAGAAGAGCTAGTTGAAATGTTTTGAATTTTGATGAAAAAATGGAATAAGGGAATGAGATCTTTTTTTTGTAAAATTTATTCCATGGTTTTTTGGACTGCAGAGATGGATGAAATGTTTTGAAATCCAAAAGTTTCACCCAAACCTTCTCTCCCCCACTACAAAAATGATTTTTGGAAAAAATAGAATTTTTGCTGTGGTTTTTGTTCACTTGTTTGTTTGTTGGTAATTTCTGCCAGATTGTGTATGTACCATACATTTACAGCATTTTACTGTCAGCAGCAGCATCTCCTGTATGGAAAACTGCAGATGCTGAACTAGACTGAGTTTAGAACTTAAAAGCTTTCACCATCAACAACGCAAGCTGGGAAGACAAAGCCAGCAACAGGCCATGCTGGAGGGTTGTGTTGTCTAAAGAGGCAAAGAGTGGTGCTTGAGGAAGATAAAAGTGAAGAAACTCAAAGTGCAGCAGACTGGAATTGCTAGAAGGGTACCAGCATCATCCACTGGTCCTGTGCTTTACGCTTTTATTATCTACATTAGGGGGTCTCAAACTCAAATCATCATGAGGGTCACATGAGGCCTAGCACAGGACCGCATGAGGACTAGAATGTTAGCCCAAGGGCCACACCACTGAAATGTTTTCATGCAATGATATTGCAGATATTGGTAACAATAGTGTTCTTGCGGGCTGCAGGAAATAGCTTTAGGGGCCACATGTGGCCTGTGGGCTGTGTGTTTGAGACCCCTAATCTATGGCAAGGACAGTTGCTCAAGAATTGGAGTTTTTAGCCACTTGTGATGCTGCAGCATGACACTCAGTACAGAACTGTCTGGACATTTACATTTCATCTTTCAAGATGGAGAGCTACTTATCCATCATGGCAAGCAATCTCCTGTCACACCTCAGGCAGCAGTGGAAGTTTTCATGAATTTGCCTCTGATTCAAAATATGTAAGTCACAAATCACAGATTTTGCAGAGATGCACTAGGTAGCAAGGTTTTGGGGGAATGGGGGTTCAATAAAACAAGACTTTTATCCGCTGGTATAAGCCTCTTCCACTTTCCTGGGTCAGTTGGGACCAAAGCTGAGTCTATTTTGCTTTGTCATCTCCCAATCTCTCTGTGACTTTGCTGCCAACTAGACTTGCATTGTGTGGGTCAGTACATGATATAGATATTCTTTCCCTGAGCACTCATAGTTCATTTGCAATAACATTCCTGAACCAAAGATCTCACAGTTGGGGATGTCATCGTTTTATCAAGAAATCATATGCAAACTAATTCCCTTAAGCCTTTCCAGTTTTTGCTGAGGGGCATTTACTCTTTTGAAGACTCTTGATGCTGAGAAATTCCCAGGTGCCAATCAAGGCTGAGAATACATCTAAACCTTGATAGCATGTGGGAATCTTAATATAAAGTCACAGAATCACAGATTTGTTGCGCTGAAAAGGACCTTGAGAGGTTACCTAGTCAGCCTCCCATGGCAGGGCAGGACTAAGTACACCTAGATCATTCCTGACAGCTGTTTGTCTAATCTGCTTTTAAAAATCTGCAGTGATGGGAAATCCACAATTTCATTTGATAACCTATTGCAGTACTTACAGTTAGAAAGTTTCTCCTATATCTAACCTACATCTCCTTGCTCCTGTGTAAGCTGATTATTTCGGCAGGTGTAAGCAAGTAGCCCTTAATATATTTGAAAACTATGGTGACCCTTTATTTTTTTTTCTCAATACTAAACATGCCCGTTGTTTTAACCTGTCCTTAGAGGTTGCATTTTCTAAACCATTTATCTTTATTTATTGCTTTTTTCTTCCCTCTCTTCAATTCTGTCCACTCTCTTAAAGTGCAGACCTAAACTGGACACAGTGCTCCAGCTCAGGCCTCACCAATGTCAAGTGGAGCAGGACAATTACCTACCATGTCTTACATACAACACTCCCATTAATATGCCACAGAATGATATTAACCTTTTTCACAACTAGATCACATAGCTGGACAATATTCAATTTGTAATCCACTATAAACACCAGATCCTCTTCAGCAGGAATAACTGCACCTAGTCTGTTATTCTCCATTTTGCAGTTGTGCATTTGATTTTTTCCATCCTAAATGAAATACTTTTCACTTGATTTTATTGGTATTTCAGAGCAATTCTCCAATTTATCAAAGTGATTTGGAATTCTAATCATGCCTTACAAAGTATGTGCAATCCCTCTCAGTTTGGTATCATTCACAAATTTTATAAACATATTCTCCATTTCATTATCTCAGTCATTATTAAAAATATCAGACAGTACTAGACCAAGAACAGACCTCTGCAAGAGCCCACTAGATATGTTCTTCTTTGACAGGGAATCACTGATAACTACTTTTTGAGTATGTTTTTTCAGTCAGTTTGTTTAATCAACTTTCTAATCATTTCATCTAGACCACATTTCCTTAGTTTGTTTATGAAGCACCCTAACTGGATTTCTCTATTTAAGTTTAAACTACACGTTTGCACTGTAGGTTTTGAAATTCCCTTTCTTCAAGGCTACTTTCATGCTGTTTAATAAGCTCTTATCTTGTAAGCTAAAATACAGTTGCAGGCCATCACCTGGTGTGACTGTGTTTGGGGATTTCTTCAGTATTAAAGTACCCGAGAGACAGAACATTCAGGACCAAACCCAGAGATATAATGAGGGGATGAAAACTAAACTACAGTGCAAAACAGATTGAATTGCCTTATGTTTTGTTCGTCTGGCCTCCCACGTCCCACAGCCCAGCTGGAGTCAAGCTGCCCTTCTTCATCCTTGCCCCGCTCCTGTTGTGCATCAGATATATACAAAGAAACACAGGTCAGTCTCCATCACGCACATGCAAGTATGTCAAAAGCTTTAGCAGGGGGATTTACAAATCACCCTTTCTGCTCACCAGCACAGTCCTGTAACTCCAGACTGCCTCCACTGGCTTCCCCCTTTCCACCACATCAGGCTCACTTTTCTGGCTCTCACCTTCAAGGTCATTCATGGTTAAGCTTCCCCCTACTTACCCAGTCTCTTATCTCTCTGCACCAAGACTCAATGCGTTCCTTTACTTGCTGCCTCTTTCAGCCACTTTTCTAGTTCTCCCTTAAGCATCTACTCATCACACCCACAGCAAATTACCTCAAGTTGGTGGTTCAAGTGTGTGAAATGTTAGTAATTTCACATTCTCTCTCCCATGTATCTTGTTTTAAAAAAATGTTTTTAAAAACTGATTTCTGCAACTTGTACACATGAAGCTAGATTTTCAACACAGTCCAGAACCAAGTTTTCAAAAGCTCATCTTTTGCAATCTGGGCAGATTTTCTGAGGAATCCAAAAGTCCTATACAAACCACAGCTAGCTATGGTAGGTATCAGTATGCACTGTATAAAAATTCAGTTCTCTCTGGGATGGGAGAAGGCAGCTATTTTACTGCATAAAACAAAAGTACACACGAATGTAGGCCAGAAGGTGAAGAAAAGCATGGCATTCAATTAAAACTGCAGGCAAGAATTTTGGCAGGTGGAATGTAAGGGCCAGAATTTAAAACCATCTATGAGAAGATCTAGATTTTCAAAAGGGCTGAGCTTCCACTTTAGGCCCTATGTAGGGGCCAAATTCTCAAAAGTGTCTAGCACCTAAGAGTTCACATTGTGCCAGTGGTGATCACGGTTTCAAAAGAGCTGTACGTCTAATATGATCTAGCCACTTATTTTGTCACCCATACAGGAGATGGCACTTCTGAAAATTTTGATATGCATTCTTGTGTTGTTATTATCAAACTTGACTGCCTCCCTCCCTCCCTTCCCAGAGTGACTCCTCTGTCTCTTAAGTTACCTTTGTACAGTGCCTAGCCCAATGCAGTTCTGAAACTGTCTGGGATGCTTCTATACTATAAACATTAAATGCTAATGCTAATAATCCAGCACATCCAGTGAAAACTGAAATGGGGAATCCACCATGCGGAAGAATTTGAGTGTCCCTTTTGTTTGTCAGGATGGGTCAGGAAGGTTTGACCTTCGTGGAAGTTCTGGTGAATTCCTGCTATGATTGTTGGCCACCCCTCCAAGTGCAGCCAATGGGCCAGAGCTTTGAAATCCACCCCCCGCCGCCTTCTCCAAAGCCATTCCTGAAAGTCCGGCAGTTATCAGAGAGCAGAGTGAGGGAGGCTGGAAACATGACCTTCCTTGTTTAGTCTCAGTCAATAAGCAGCAGGAAAACATTGCCATCCTGTTTTTGAAGCGATAGCACGCAAATAAGAATTGAGGAAAAATACAGCGGCCTCCTGACAAACTGTGATTAATTTTCATTGTGTCCTGCATTGAACAGAGGCCAATGATGCTGTTCAAATATGTAGCCCCTTTTCCCCAATCCCTCAAGCCTATGACAGTCTGGGAACAGAACATTTAAATGTGGATGCAGTCGAGGAACATGCATGTTGCCAGGTGGGTCCAATGGCCATAAGGCCAAGGGTGCCTGCTGTAATGTAAGAGCTTTGTAAGAAGCATATCTGGAGGTGGGGGGACGACAAGGAGGGGTGCCTGTTGTTTTCCTTCTCAAATGTTTAGCCCTGTCAGTCCAGGGCAGTGTGATTCACCAGCTGTGGGTCTGCTACTATTTCTTCCTGACTCCTCAGTGACACAGAGCCAGGAACAGCTTTAGTCAAACAGTGTTGTTCTTCTCATAGAAAAATATTATCCAGTCTCCTCGGGGGAACGTGGGTCTGTGGTCCATTTTGCATGCAGGGGACCATACTTCTATTACTGCCAGGATCTGAGGCAGCACGCTGGGTTCAGGAAGCCTTTGTTCCGGCACTGCCACTGGCCTACGCGGTGACCCTGGATCAGCCCTTGGTGTAAACAGGCACTGAGCCACCTTCAGGAGCACCACAAAACAGGCTGGGAGAAGGGGCGAAGGACTGCCCAGCTCCCAACGCTTTCAGTAGAAGGTTTCCCCATGGCTGGTTGGACTGCAGCTGCTGCTCCTCAGAGGCAGTGCAGTGGGCACCCAGCTGGCGAGTCTCCCCAGCCACAGGGAATGAAGCTTGGGCTGGTGCTGCTGCCCACTGGTGGCGGTGCTGCTGCCTCTCTGGAGTTCCCCATATGCTGCCTGTGGGAAAGCGGGATGCCACAGAGCTGGATCTGGAGATGCCATGAGGGAAGGGATATCACTCAGTTGACTGTAGTGGAGGAGCATGTCACATAGCTAGGGGCAGGGGTGATGTGGAGGAGCGGGATGCCAAGGAGCTGGCTCTTGGTGGATGCAGTGAGGGAAGGAGCCATGGTACCCTGGGAACAACATTGCCACTGCCAGGCCTTTTTTATGGCACAGCTGGTGCTTTGTCCACTCCAGGAGTCCGCACTTCACCACTGTCACCTATGAGAGATGGCTTGGGGCAGAGATGGCTTGGCTCAGTCCCAGGCTTCTGGCTGGAACCAGGAAATGCACAGATGTAGGAAGGGGGCAGAAGAGTGCGAACCTGACCCAGTAATTCAACTTCATTGCTCAGGATCTGATCTGCCCCCTTAACCCAGTGGAGTAGCTGGGGGGGGTGCACCATGCTCCGGCGCAGGGCTAAATCAATGCAGGGGCTTTAGATGCTACAGGCCCGGGCCCTGGCCTGAAGAAGGGCCCCAAACTGCAGCCCTGAAGGCCCCTGCACTGATCTGACCCTGCTGACACAGTGCTGGTGGGGCTAGGGCACAGGTGCTGGAAGGGTGGACTCTGGGGCCAGCGACCATGGCAGTCTGTAGTGGGAATCCTGTCTCCACTTTGGGCTGGCTGGTTTGCCACCAGGGATGAGGCAGGTAGGCACATGTCCATTGCATTCCAGGGGCAGGCTGCCTCTTTGGCTAGCCCACCTTGTCCCTGGTCCTGGCCCTGGCCCTGGAGCACAGTGGCCGCACGCCAGCTGGCCCCCACCTCTAGGAGCAGACCAGCCTGTCTGTGGGAGCACTGCAGCTCACCCTGGCCTCTGGTCCCAGGGCCCCAGCCCACCCTGCTCCTCGACCACCATGGTAGGGGTCCAGAGTCCCAGGCAGGGGGCATGGTGGGGAGAATAGGGGCCCCATGAAAGTGGGAAGCCCTTGACCCACCCTTAATTCAATCTTGCCCCTGGGTGCCAGAGTCCAGTTCTTCCCACGAGGCAGCTCCGCCCTGACTTCTTGGACTGTGCAGTTGGGGAGAGGAGGCTCCATGAATAAGAGATGACTTGGATCCCTGGAACAGGCTGCCCAGGATCAGGATAGGGCTGTCCCCCAGGCTTCCCACTGCAGAAGCTGAGGCTGAAAAGCTGCCTCCAGCTGTGGAGGAGTTGAGACGGTCATGACTGGTGGCTGTGACACTCCCCTGGCCACCTACAGTTGCAATTAGGGGACCCCAGCCCAGCCTCAGTCAAGGCTTCCAAATTTCCTGACATTCCTGACTGGGATGGGGGGATTCCCTCAGCATTGCAATGTGCTAAGTAAGGGAGGGTGAGAGCCAGGGGAACTCCTGGGACTAAGGGTGGAGGACTAAGGGCTGGATAGAACCTGCTCAGCTGGAGGCTGCACCCAGTCCTAAAAAAAGCTGCCTCCAGTCCTAAACCAGCTGGGGAGGAGCGACAGGGCTTGGGGCTGCAACAACCCTCCCCCATCCTTAGTTGCCCTGCTACTGCTTATGGCTTGCAATGGGAATGGCCACTGCTGCCTGGCTGGGGAGAGATAACAGCAATGCAGCCTCCATATCTCCAACCACCCCCAGTCCTCCGTTACATTCTCTTGATCACTCCCCACTGGCCCTGCAAAGCTCATCTGCCTGAGCAGTGAACATTCAGTGTAAATGTGAGGCCAGCATCCTTCTGGTACCTCCCACCCATTGAGAGTCCCACAAAACTGCCTCCTGAAAGCCAGAGACTCACTGCATGCCCTTTCTAGGGGATCAGCCTCCCTTTTGGCAAGGCCAAGTTGATTCCAGATTTTTAAATCATATCTGATGCGGAAGCTGAGGGGCTTGAGGTAGAGGCGGTTCTGTGGTGGTCAAGGCACTGGGCTGTAGGACTGGAGCAGCCTCCTACCCCCTCATATCTTCTTTACTAGCCTCCAATTCTAGTCATATCTCCACCCCACAGAACAGAACCCCCTGTCTGGTAACAGGCTCCCTGGCACACACAAGCCCCATCCCTACCCCTTGTTCACCCCAGTCCCACAGAGTCCATTCCTGCAAACAGGACTCTAATCCCCTTTCCAAGCACATTCCACTGTTTGCCCCTTGCTTCCCTCTGTCCATCCCCGGACCCTCATCCCAGGGTCCTTCCCTAACCCGTTGCTCATTTCCGTCACTGGCTCCACTTACCCACTCACTCCTATCTCCCTGTTTGTCTAAACTGCCTGTCACATGAGAAGCTGCCTATTTTATATTTCCATCCTTCCTCTCCCATCTCTGGCTTTCTCTGAGAGATTTTGCCTTACACAGTGTGAAACTTTAAGAATTTTGCTTCTCGAAGGAATTAAATGCCTGTTTTAATTTTTGTTAAACACCATGTATCTAGCAAGTGTCATTCTGAAATAGAAAAACTATATGCGTGTGAATTATTGTTACATGAGCTACCCAACAATACTCAAGAAGTGTGTTTCATTCATTATACAAAGCACCTTGCGTTCAGTAGAATGGTCCTTGGTCCCTTTTCAAATTTATTTCCATGATTTACTTCACTGAGAGTGATGAGTAACAATAGAAACTAATAAAAACAGTAAGAAAAGTTGTTTTTTCCTAATGTATATAATGAATGGTCATCAAGAAGCAAAGTAATAAATGTATTCATGAATAAGTTGTATAACAACATAGAATTTTTTTTAAATTTAAGACCTTGTTTCTTTAAGATGATAGACAGTTTTAAAAGTTCCCAACAATCAGCGTAAGTCAGCACATTCGTAATTCTGACAATTATTCTTAGTGGAAAATAGTTTCTTTGCCCACAATCTTGCTTAAACCTTAAGCAATGTTCACAGTTTTTTCCATGTTAGCTTATTAAATCAGATCATCTGCAGTTCATTCTGTGGTACTTCAATAGGAATTTTTGGTTATTCTAGATATAGGAAGTATTTGAGGACTTCAGTAACTCAGCCAGCGGTTCAGGGTCTATTACAGGAGTGGTGAGTGAGGTACTGTGGCATGTGGTGCAGAGAAATACAAGATGATCACAATAGCCCCTTCTGGCCTTAAATCTACCTAAGTCTAACTCTACACAGAATCAGGTCACAGTGGATTTCTCATGGATTAATAGTCACATCTGTAATAAAACCTGACCATTTTATTGATTATGGGTTCCCAGCTGTTTCTTTGACTTTATTAGAATGTGTCTGGAGTGAAAAATACAAGATCTCTGTCAAGATGCGATCAAGTACTGGTGTATTGTTCCAAACGCAAAAGTACTTCTCAGAAACACTATTTCAATGAACCTGGGAAGGCCACAGTGATCTTGAAAAGCCTCAAAATTTTCAAATTCTAAAAGACAAGTATCAGTTTGCCAATCTGTTTGCAGCTGCTAAAGCCATAGGGTATGGCCACACACACTTCTTATTTCGAAACAACAGAGGTTGTTTCGAAATAAGAAGTGCCATGGCCACACGACGCATGGCCATTTCGAAACAAGCAAACAGCTTGTTTCGAAATGGCCGTGGTCATTTCGAAACACCTTATACCTCATTTGATTTTGAAACAGGGTTGTTTCGAAACCAGAGGTTTCGAAACAGCCTTGTTTGGACATGTTGTTTCGGAACAAAGTGTTCCGAAACAACATGTGACCTTCTTCCCAGGGTGCTAAGCACCCTGGGAGGAAGGGCAGCCCCCCTCAGCACCCTGGCCAGGGGATTCCGGGGGCGTCGCCATGGAGGATTCTGGGGGCGGGGCCGCGGGGGATGCCCCAGCCCCGCCCCCGGCAGGTGCGGCGCTGCGGGGGATTCCGGGCCCGGCGCTCACTCCGGCCCCCTCAGCAGCGGACTCCAGCCGCGCACCAGGGCCGCGCCGCCAGGTTTGGCGGCAGCCGGCGCTTTAAAGCCCCTGGGGTGAGGCCCCCCGGCGCTTCTCCTGGCGGGTGCCTGCAGGGGACAGCAGGCACCCTCCAGGTGAGGCGCGGTGGCTGCAGTCCCCTGCAGGTACTGGCGGAGTGAGGCGCAGCCTCGGGCGCCTGACTCCGCCGATGCCTTCAGCCCTCTGCAGGCACCCATAGGGTGCAGCGCCCCTCTGCACTGCACCCTGTGGGTGCCTGCAGTCCCCTCCCCAGGCGAAATAGCAGGTCTACACTGTGGCCCTGCTATTTCGCTCCCTTATTTCACGGACAAAGTTTTTGTCCTGCGAAATAAGGTGTTTTGAAATAACATGTTATTTCGAAACAGCTTGTTTCGAAATGTCTTGTTTCAAAACAAGCCTGCCCCGTGTGAATATAGCCATAGTGTAACCCATGTGCATAAAAAGGTGCAATCTCTTTCAGGCATCCTTTAGGGCTGAGTGATGTTGCTGGCCAGATTTTGCAGCCGAGAAACCAGAACTTTCTGGTAAGAGGGTGTGGGAGCACATTGAGCATGCTCCACAAGTTTTATTGTTGTGTTGGAGTTACATACCCAGAGAGAAGCCTGAGAGGAGCAAACAGAGAGCTGCAGAGTACATCGGCTAAGGGACTCAGTGAAAGGAGCTAAGCAGGAGTGGACTGCAGGATGTTTTCTCCCTGCTTTGGACTGCTTTGCAGGGGAGTTGTCTGCAGTGGAACTGAGAGTTGGATGGCCAGTGACCTGATTGCATGGTGCTGGCTATACACGAGGAAGAAAGGACTGCATGGCATCTGCCTGAAGAGTCCTGCAGCTAGAGAGGATGAGGATTGCTTTCCTTCTTCATTTAAGCCTCAAGGACTTAAAAGACTGCCATTGAGATAAGGGTGACTCCACCTGAACATTGGGACTCCTGGGTTTTGTACTGTTTTGTTTAGATGTATTATGGTTCCTTAGGATAAGGTTTGTTTAGTTAGTTAATAAAGTTCATTGTATGTTTATGCTGAGTGGTAGTTTAATGTGGGATGGGAACTCTGAGCAGTCTTGGCTGTGAGTCCTGAATAGACTGGATCCTGGCTCTCCAGCTGCTTTCTGCAGAGGTTTCTCTGGGGGGCACTGAAGAGGGGCAGGTGAATGCATTTGAGCCCACCCTAGCAGGTTACAATAGCAAGTGGGAGAAGACAGATGTTAAGTGACACTTCTAAAAGTATCAAAACCAGTAATTTCACTTCCTACTCAGACCAGCTGTAGATGGAAGCCCCTTAGAATGTGATTATATCAACTGGAAATAGATCCAACATTTGTGTAAGCATATTAGTAAATTTGTCTATCTTTACATAAAGCCAAATTATTCATCTGAAAGTTCCAAAATGCTTCCTGCCTTTAAAAACAAGACAGGCAGATAGCTTAAGCAAAACTGAAAAAGTGCTGCTTCTCATACATGAATGAAATACATCCTAAAATAATCAAGGAGCTGACTGAGGAGATATCTGAACCATAAGAAAATATCTTCAAAAATCATGGAAGATGGAAGAGATTCCAGGGGATTGGAAAAGCCAAATATATTGCCAATCAATAAAAAGGGAAATAAGGACAACCCACATATATTATAAACTAGCCAGCTTAATTTCAGTACCAGGAAGAATAATGGAGAATAAATAAGCAATCAACTTACAAACACCTAGCAGACAATAAAATAATAAGTAACAGCATGGATTTATCAAGAATAAATCATGTCAAACCAACCTGACAGGGCAACATGCCATGTGCATAGGGACAAAGCAGCAAATGTGATACTTTAGTAAGGCTTTTGATACTGTTATTTGTTTTGCTGAACTAGATTAACACGGCTCCCACTTTGGAACTTGTCTCTTGTGAGACAAACTAGTGAAATGCAACCTGGATGGAGCTACTATAAGATGAGCACCTGACTTTGAAGAATAGACTGGAAGGGCATAATGAGTGGGGTCCTGCAGGGATCAGATCTGGACAGGGTGTTGATAGAAAGAAAAGAGATTCAGGGCACAGGCTCAGCAGGCACTCTGGGCTCCCACCCACTCCAGAAGGCAGGCACTCTCCAGGCTACCCCAAGCCTCATGTGCCTCCTGCTCTGCCTGTGAGCCTACCACTGCTGCCTTCTCTCCCCCTGGCTCCCAGCTTCTGTTATGCCACTGACTTTCCTCCCCACAGCAACGACTAGTGCCTCGAGCCCCAGTGGGCAGGTGCTCTGGGCTCTCCCAGCCTGTGCCCAGCTGGCACTGTTCTGGGCTCCGTCCCAGCGCGGTGCTATTCAGCGCTCCCCTGACCTCCACCTGGTGCTGCTCTGGGCCACTCTCTCCTGAGCCCCACTCATTTGCCCATCCTGCCTGGACCTAGCAGTCCCCACCCCCAGCAGCCCTTTACCAGCTCCTGATCCCACCCCACTCACCCTTGGAGCTGAAGAGAGACCCATCCCACAGCTGCTGGGAGCCAGGGAGCCTTTTACATTTGCTGGCATGGGCTTGGTGTTCACTCAGGGCAGGAGAGTTAAAAACACCCTGTCCCCAGCTCCTAGCATGCATTACTGAGCAGAGCAGGCTGCTCTGGCACAGACACAGCCTATGACTTGGGGCACTGGGCAAAATATTTGGGGTACATGCCAAATGGACCCACAACCAGCAGCACCTCTGGTTCTGGAGCCAGTTCTGTTCTGTTCTATAGCTCCATCAAAACTTTAGATAATGGCATAGAGTACACATATAAAGTTTGTGAACAATACTAAGCTGATGGTGGGGAGAGGGTTGCAAGTACTTTGGGGGATAGCATTTAAATTAAAAGTGAGCTGGACATAGTGGAGAAATGGTTTGAAGCAAATAAGATGATATTCAATAAGGACAAATGCAAAGTACTCTGTTTAGGAAGGAAAAATCATTTGCACACATACAAAATAGGAAATGACTCCTTAGGACAGGGGTCTGCAACCTGTGGCTCTGGAGCCGCATGAGGCTCTTAGGCTGCCCCCCTTACAGGTCCAGGCTCTGCCCTCCCACCACCAGGGAACCCTGTGGGCATTCAGCTCCTGTCTTCAGGCTGCCCCTGCCACTGGGAGACCCTGAAGGTGGCCTGTCCCAGGCTCACCAGCACCACCAGGGCACCGTACAAGGCTCTCCCCTCCACACAAGCAGGGGACCCTGCAGCAGGCGCCTTAGCCCAACTTGTAGCTTCCCTCACTCCCCACCAGGAGGCTACACCCAATGTGGCTCTCAAAACACTTGGTTATTGAAGGAATTTTTAAGAATGGCTCTTCATATCTTTTAGGTTGCTGACCCATGCCTTAGGAAGTAGTACTGAAGAAGGGTATCTGTGGCTCATAGTGGATCAAAAGCTAAATATGGCCAAAACACTACTGCAAATAAAGTAATCATTCTGGGATGTATTAGCAGGATAGATGTAAGCAAGACATGAGAAGAAATTCTTCTGCTAAGTTCAGTGCTGATTAGGCATCAACTGGAGTTCTGGGTGCCTCATTTCAAGAAAGATGTAGATAAATTGGAGAAAGTCCAGAGAAGAGCAGCAAAATGATTAAAGGTCTAAAAATCATAATCTATGAGAGAAGATTAAAAAAAATGGTTGGTTTAGTCTGGAGTAGAGAACAGGGGACATAACAACAGTTTTCAGGTACATAAAAGGTTGTTATAAGGAAAAGGGAGAAAAATTGTTCTCCTTAACCATTGAGGATAGGACATGAAACAATGGGCTTAATTTGTAGGAAGGGTGATCTAGGCTGGACATTAGGGAAAACTTCCAGTCAAGAATAGTAGCTACTTAAGAATAAGAATAAATTGCCTAGGGGTGTTGTGGAATCTCCCTCGTTTGTGGTTTTCAGAAAAATGTTAGAGAAACATCTGTTGGACAGTCCAAATAATGCTTGGTCCTGCCATAAGTGCAAGGGACTGAACTAGATGACCTCACAATACTCATTCCAGACATACAATTCTATTATACTGACACTGTGAGATGATTCTGTCATTTCAGGATGGGGACAATACCAAACTGACATGATGCTAGGTGAAACTTAACAGGCTAATAATGAAACCAAAGAGTATTGCCTGAGGAATCCAAAAAGAGCTAGTTTCCACCTTCACTCTTCTTGAGCTGCTTCCTGGTTTAACAGAGAGCTTGAAACCTTGTGAACATGTCTTCATTCCTATAAAAGAAGCAAGCAGTTTAGATCCTAAATCTGTATATTACGAAATCTACAATATTGGTAAAGAGACTAGTAACAAGGTGTCCACATTGCTTGGCAGTGAGAAAAAATTAGCATTACAAATTACATCAAATAGTGAAATTTCTGTTTTGTTGTCTTGTGAGTTCAGAATTGAACATGGTCCTGGCAGGTGGCCTAGAAATTTATCTGAGAAGCCTAAGGCTGTGTCAACCTGCTTCAAAACTACCTTCAAAATTTCACAGATTTTGAAGAAGGGTATAAGTTGTACTTGCAAGTTTGTGAAGAGCTTGTTTGATGAGTATCCCCACCTCAAGTTCAGCTTAGAGAAGGATGCCAGATTTTGCTTTGTGTATCCATTGCTCCCTGTCAGATCACGGCCTGGTCTACACTGCTGGGAAAATTCAGCAGCAGTTGATGATAGTTATGCAAGCTATAGAGAGTAGCTTGCATAATTCCTGTTGACTTCCAAACTCCCCTTCAGCCCAGCACCTTTGTTGAACCCCGGGTTCACGATGTAACTGCGATGGACCAGAGACACTCACCAATGAGACGGACACCAGTTCAAGTAAACAAAAAAACCCTACTTTTATAGTGATACCATAAACACCTGTGACCAATTAACAATGTGGAGCAGGAAAGTCTATGTAAAGCACTTATAACCAACTAACAGTGTGGAGCAGAAAAGTCTAGATAAAACTTATAACCAACTAATAGTGTGGAACAACAAAGTCTACGGAAAACACTTATAACCTAACAACAGTATGGAGCAAGAAAGTCTGTGTAAAACACTTATAACCAAACAACAGGATGAAGCATGAAAGGCTATGCAAAACACTTACAACCAACTAAAATACTTATAGCCAAATAACAGCATGGAGCAATAACCTACAAGAGGGTGGCCATAATAAGTCAAGGACTTTTCTGGCCTTCTACTGCCTCAACATCGGTGTAGGCACTGATCAGCCCACCCGATGCATATTTACTAATGACTCAAGGCCATTCCTCCTTGCTAGCCAAGAAGGGTGGGCGGCAGAATGAAGGAGTCAGATGAGAGAAACTAAGCTCCCACATTCCCCCCGTGTATGCTGGGGGAATTTGGGGACAGCAGTTTAGAGCAGAAGTGGAGCAATAAACAACTTTTACAATCAAAAATGCAAAATACAAATGGCTAATGAACATATGACAAAATAACAATCTATGCTAGGCAATGAACATCTATATCATGAAAAGATTATGCAGGATACAGGGGGAATAATAAACAGCTACACAAGCTATACAAAACTCAAATAAGGAAGCTACAATAACAGACTATACAGAAAGGGTACCAAAAAGAAGAATTAAGAGAGGTAGGAGGCTTGTATTGATTTATAATACCTGTTCCAGCACCGTAGTGGAACCCAAAGCGAGGAGGCAGACCAGCTGCAACATCCCAGTACTTAATCATTCGGCCAGCAATTCGTGTACAACCCAAAAAAGGAAGAAAAAAAAAAGGTCTCAGGGGTGGGTGTTCCCTGTCTCAGTCGGGGGATCAGTCCGACCAGGTCGCAACGTCCCGTTTAGCATTTGAGGATGGGAGAACAACAAGCTAGCCGAGGCAGGGGGTTTAAATAGAATTTTGCACAGCCAGAGTAAAAATAGCCGATTGGGAGTGGGATTCTGGTCAGGCCCAATGATGGAACTGAGACCCCAGACAATGACCCCTCCTTCGTGGTGACGGGGGTGCGGAGAAACTGTTCACGGGGGACAGGAACTCAACCCCCTTCTTGTTGACACAAAGCTAGGGAGGAAGAAACTCACACAGGAGAGTGAGGGCAATCAGGGGAGACTGATACTTAATATTCTTCCCCTTGAGCTGGATGGCCCGGAGATGAGGCCCATCAGGGAGATCGATACTTAACATTCCTCCCTGAGAGCAGCATAATCCAGGGGGCTACGTGTGGGGCGGGGTGGCCATCATGGCTGCCACCTCCATTGACAACCTTCAGTGTATTGTGCTACTCGGGGTGGGGTGGGGGGGTTACTAAGTAAATTTCCGAATTGACTTAGACAGCAATGTCAGTAGTGCTCACTGCCATCCATGCTGGGGAGGGCAGGCGGGCAGTGATGCTCACTGCACTGGGCCACATGGTTCTGCAAGGCCAGCACTACTGGCCCCCTCCCCACTACGTTGTCCCACCCTTGCTACCTTTAGTGGCAAGCTGAAGGTAAGGGAAAGGGCAGGAACATCAGCCTGGTCTCTGGGCTGGCCTGCCCCACCCCCTTAGCATAGGGGGAGCAGGGCCCCCCACAGGCCTCTTGGGGCCCGAGGCCCCATCCCCCCCACCCCCGTGGGATAGCTCTGGTGATGCTTTAGTAACAAGAGCCAGAATATGGGACAGAATGAAAAACTGGAGAAAAGATGTTGCCAAGCATTTAGAAAAATTATGTTAACACTGGATCACAAAAGGCAGTGCTCATGGTTTACCTAAACTTCATGAATGCTAATGCTTCTACTGAGACGCCATTGAAATGCCAAGACAGGAACCTGTCAATATCAAGAGAAGTTGAAGCTGAGAAAAAACCTAATACATAGATGTGTCTTGACATAATGAACATTCTAGTTCAACAACAGCTTGCTTTATGGGGTTCCAGAATGAACCAGGGTAATTTTCATCAAGTAGTCAAAATGATCTTCAAATCCTATCTCAATCTTAAGGAATGACTGCAAAATCATCATAAACATTCTCATAAAATGGCATATATCTACTGGAAGCCCAGAACTGTATTCATTAAGATTCTTGCAGATGGTGCCAAGAATGCAATCTGGGAAGGCTCAAACAAATGCAAGTTTCATGATATCGTCATCAACACAAGACCTGAGGTCAGCTATACTGTACAGTTAGTTGTGAGCGTGAGATACGTGAACTGTAATGGCATTACTAAAGAATGGACAATAGCTGTTGAAGCAAAGTATATAAAGGGTAAAAAGTTAGCAGCCAAAATTGTGAAATGCATCTGTGCCTTAAGACTGGATATAAACTACATTGTCTTTCAATCATACCATTTTGCAAACAAGCTGTCTAGACAGTTGGAAGAAGTGCAAACTTCTGTGAGCTCAGTGCTAGGTTGGGAGATCCATATTTCTATATGTATTTGGACTACTGAGAAAAGAATATAGTTCAGCATACTTGCGAAGTTAATGCCATCCTAAGGAACATGTTTGGGATTTTAGAAAATATTTACAACTTCTTCACCAGTGGAAAGGAAAGGATTACTGCAGGCTGCCTGGAGCAGTCTCCCAGAAGCAGTTAAGCTTCTGAATAAGATTTCTCAAGATTCTACAGCACAATTTAGAAATAAGAGTTAAAGCTGGCAGCCTCTTTGCCTCCATTATTGTTTCAATTTCATTTTCATTCTAAGTTTCATGAGACCTTTGTTCAAAAAAGTAAATGCTTATATCTTTGCTGACATCATTGCAACTTCTTGACAGATGTCTGTCGCATTCCATATGAGCTAGATAAGTTGGAAAGATATATCTGCGTTAGTAAAGACAGTAATGTTACTGATTATTTACAAGAAGACAGCCCAGATAAATATGACCCTGAGCAAGATTACAAAATGAGGCATCAAGCATGACAGGTCCATGCTTGGTTTCAAGACTCTGCCAATGCATTTCCTAGGCAGCCACCATTTGAAGAACTCTACAGATCCAAAGTACAGAAAATGCTTGCAGTTCTGGTGAAGGACATATATCTGGCTTATAAGGAGATGAAATAAAAGATCCTGCCAGTTATTGCATTCCTGAAAGACCGTGAAACAACAAAATTTAAAAGCTTCACTCAGACATTTCCTTTTGCAAAGTGCAACCTGAACAGTTGGTAGGAGAAATGACTGTTCAAAGCTGACGCTGACAAGAATTTTGGAACAATTTCAGAGATTGGTTCTGATGAATCAATCATTCATTCATCTGAAATCAAACAGGGGCTCCCAAATTTGTGGACAGAATTTAATTTGGCAAAGACAAACCCTGTAGCTTCTACAGAAGGAGAATAAATCTTTAGCAGGAGAAATGCTACTACTCTGGGTGATGACCAGGCAGACTGTTTGGTTCTTCATCCTTGTGAAATGAACAGAGTCAACTCCTTGGATACTGAAAAAAATAGCCAAAAAGTGGAGTGCAATCCAATCATGGAAATTTTTCCTTGATGAACAGTCTCGGTCAATATATTTAAACTAATCATCACTTGCCTGTTTTGTCACTTCTTCCTAGACTGCAGAGTTGCTCTTTTAGTAGGCTTGCAAAGCTGACATTATTCGGTAAAAAATTCACAAAATGTTCAGAACATGTTTTACGCTTTACACTACTAGCTTGAGACCCCAAATGATGCCTTTTAGGGGTGGGAGGCCAAATACTTAAGAATGTGCTAAAGTAATACTCCTTTGAGCTTTTCCATGCCCGTCATCTGAGCATCTGAACTAAACCGCAGAACTCACATGGGAGGAAAATACACAGATATCCCCTTGTAGAGATGGCAAAAGAGCCACAGGGACTGGCTGTCCAGTGAGTCTCGAATAGAATAGAAGCCTGGTCGCAAAACTTTCAATACAGAGCAGCCAGAGTGCAAAGGAGAGAGTGACATCTGCTTGCTGGCTTGAGGGAGATTGAGATGCTTGTGTCATACGCTAGGCTTTTCCACTGACTTGTTGTGAGATCCTGAGTAACTCATTTACCCTCTCTGTGTTGTGTGGGCAGAGACTGCCTCTTTTATATGTGTGTACAGTACCTAGCACAGCTGGGCCCTGATCTATGAGTTCCAAAGGGGTAGCTGTGTTAGTCTAGTTCAGCAAAAGAATCAAGGAGTCCTGTGGCACTTAAAGACTAACAGATTTCTTTATCGCATGAGCTCTCCCAATGTTTGAATCTTAACAACTGCTTTGATTTGCTGTTACTGTATGACCTGATCCCATGTCTTACACTCCCTTGCATTTATTTTCATCTCATTCTGTAAGTTTCCCCATCTTCAAAGCATCTGACAAAGTGGGATTTTCTCTCATGAAAGTTCATCCTATAAATAAATCTGTTAGTCTCTAAGTGCCACAGGACTCCTTGCTTCTTTTGCTGATCTATGAGTAAAACCCATAGGCACTGCTGCAATAGGACTAATAAAAAGTTTAATCATGATCCATGCTTGTCTCCCAGGGATGCTGAGAGGCTTCATTAATGTTTGACAAAATTGTTGGGTTGTTTTTATTAAGTGGTTGGGGTAGCTGCCAAAGCAAGAGCTGTGGAATCAAGGAACAAAATGTATTCCAGTAATACTGGGGTTTGGCGCATTTTATATTGATATAGATCTCTATGACCTGCAGCCTTTGGGAAAGCTTGGCAAATTGATATTCAAATGTTAAAGGAAACTGGGAAAAAATTTCCAAAGTATCTAAGTTACCTAGGAATATAAATGCCAGATTTTTCAAGCTATTTAGGTGCCTCACCCCCTTGTTGAAAGAAGCAATGAAGTGTCTAAATTCTTTAAACAATCTTTTCCTAAGCCTGATTGACTTTCGGTAGGGTATAGTGCTTGAATGACCCAGGTACCTTAAACAGTGACTACCTCCCGTGCAGAATGGATTATATTATGGTGTCAATGCAGAGTTTTCCTTGGCTGTAAGCCATTTTCCCCTCCTTCTGAGTGAACTTTTCTCCCCTTTCCATTCAAGCAGGGGCAAAGGGATGCATAAGAAAATCTCTTACATTTGCTCCTTTGTTCTGTTTGTAGTCTGATAAGGTCTAGAGGAGCAGACAAGGAGCCAGGACTACTACTACCTTCTGTTCCTTCTTAACAAGCTGGAAGCTGAAGTCAGAAAAGTTTGAAATGGGGGGAGACACATTTTTAACAGTAAATGATCAGGAGTCTTGTGCCATCGTAGAGATTTACACCCTCCCCTAAAATGGAAGTGTGGGAGTAAGGATTCCTCGTCATTTACTGAAAACAGACAAACATGGCTACCCCTTTGAAACCTGTCACTGTTTTAAACAGTAATGGCAATTAACATTGGAATAGCTTATGGGCAGTTATTGAAAACATGGAATTCTCCATCTCCTGGAATCCTGAAATCACAGTGGGATATCTTTCTGACATATATACTGGTTCAACCACCAACTTTCGGGCCCTATACATAAATTACTAAGTAAAATTCCCACAGCCTGTATCATAACAGCACATTCTGAATTTAAAAATTATGAACATTCTTGCTTCACAATCAGGATACAAATTAATTGCCTGCTTGAATGAGGAAGGAAAACTTTCCTGTCTCCTATCTGCTCCAAAACATCCAACATTTCACAACTGGGTACGTGCAATAAGCAGGATTTTAACCCTCCTCTGAAGTCTCAGATATTTGTCCCTGACGGATGTTAATCTACACAGTTTGATGGTCAGATCCTGTATGGCACGTCCTACTGTGTACTCAGGTGGGACTCGTGACTGGATACAGAGGTACAAGCTCATAGACGCTAAAGTCAGAAGGGACCAATATGATCTAGTCTGACCTCCTGCACAATGCAGGCCACAAAAACCTCACCCACCCACTCCTGTAATAAGCCACTAACCTATACCTGAGTTATTAAAGTCCTCAAATCATGATTTAAAAACTTTAAAATACAGAGAACCCAATAGCAAGTGAGCCATGCCCCATGCTACAAAGGAAGGTGAAAAAACCTCCAGAGCACTTGCCAATCTACCCTGAGAGAAAATTCTTTCCCAACCCCAAATATGGTGATCAGTGAAACCCTGAGCATGTAGGCAAGTTTCACCAGCCAGTCACCCAGGAAAAAATTCTCTATAATAGCTCACAACCTACCCCTTCTAATGACCCTTCGATGGTCACTGGCATATCTCCTGCCAATAGTCAAAAAATTGGTCAATTACCAAACTGGGCCATCCCATCATACCATCCCTGCTATTTTAAGCCCCTTCATGATAGAATATATTAGATGCAGCTTGATCAGAACCAGATAAGCAGGCCCCAGATTCCCTCCTGGTTTGGGGTATGACAAGGTTTTATAAAGCCAGAACTGCCCTTTTTGATCATTTCTATTTAACATATATCATTCCCCCACCAAGCCTCCCTCCACAGTTCAGGCTGTTTTAGGGGGAAAAGCCCACCACACCAGAACATACACATTCGTGCACACACACATCCTTAAAAGCAAGAAAAATGTCTGATGGAGACCCTTCTCAATACATCACATTTATATTTGTTAGTCTTCCGGTGCCACAGGACTCCTTGTTTGTAACACACTTATGCTTCACTAACAGATTCTGCCTCTCTATAACTTTCTTATGCCTCCAATATATACAAAAACAACACAAACAACACATTCCTGATTGTCACACTGTAACACAAAAACCTTCTCTCTGACCTCAACAGTATGAAAAAAAAAATCTGTTGGGCTTCTGCATCCCAGTGAAGTGAAGGATGTGGTTTTTGGCCTTGGTGAAGTATGAGGCCAAAGTTCAGGGTCTGAATTACAGTATGTTAGTTTTATATACTATCACCCTGAAAGTATCAGTCAAAAATCTGGAAATCACATTGTAATGCTCATCTCGAACTCTGACTTGTTGAATTGTTATTTCCTTGTATCACATTTTACTAAGGTGTTTATTTAATAGTCTACCTTTTGATAATGTTTGGGTACAGTTTTGTTTGGTACCTTGTATCTGATTTGATTTTTTTAAGCCCTGGTGTAAATTCACAGATGATAAGTATTGCTGAGTACATAGAAGATTTTGCATTCCTTCTCCATCTGTCGTATGGCCTGCAAAAATGCTACATCTGTAGCTTTAGGGGAAGAATTGTCATTACATTATTAAGGAACAGAATACTGAAAGACTAGAGTCAAGGTGATGTATTGCATTGTGATTTCAGTCCATAGAGATGTGTTCATAAGGCACTGTTAATGTTGGTGAGAAAATTGGGGCATTTTGTGTGGTTGCATGTCATGATGGCAGAGGGTAATTCCTGGAGAACAGCATTGTACCACTGTTGCTGTAGCTTTCTGTGCTTCTTATGGCAGCATTTAGAGAATGGGCACAGTGTGCCCTGTTAGCATGGGCGTAAACATCAGTGCAGATGATGAGGCGCTGTTTAGGTGCGGTCAGACCTGCCAGCCTCTGGGGCAGGGGTCTGCAGTCTGAGTCTCCAGAGCCGCATGCAGTTCTTTGACTGTTCACTTGCAGCTCTGGGCTCTGACCCCCCTCCTTCCTACCACCAAGGGACCAGGAGTGGCCCACTCCTGGTTTCAGGCTCCCCACCGCCACCGACAGACTCTGTTGGGGGCCCACTACTGGTTCTGGACCTCCTCATGGTCAGGGGATCTTGCAACAAGTGCCCTGGCCCAGGTCTCAGCTCCCCCCACCAGGAGGCTACACCCATTGTGGCTCTCAAACGACTTGGTTATAGAAGGAATTTTTAAAAATGGTTTTTCCCTTTCGTATTGCTGGCCCCTGCTATACACCCTGCATGACACTACAGTCACCCACAGAGTGCCTCCCATTGGCTACACTGTTAATCTTAGTGTTGTAGCGTCCTGCCGAGTCACCCTTCCCAGAGCCACATGTAGCAGCATACCGCACTCTGAATGTCACCAGCTTCTCATTATGGCATTGGCTGCACAAAACCTACATGCTGCCACAAGCACAGGCAAGCCCTTCACCTTTCTGCAATTGTGAGGAAAGCCATGTGGGCCGGTCTTCACTCTGAGGTATCAAACTTCCCCATGTGGACGTATAAATAAAATTCTGCACGCTGGGGAAGAAAAGCAGGAGTGTTAGTCAGCAGCACTCCAGGGGGCCATACAGAAGGAATTCAGACACCGTCTCCTCCAGAGAGCATGGAAAATGCACTGCTCAAAATATTTTCACAGAGCAGGAAAGCTTGGCATTCTTTGCATGACAATGGCATTGTGTCAAGGTCTGAGATCACAGCTCTGACTCAGTCTCCTGGTGGGGGGAAATGGGGAGGGCAAAGTGCTGCTGGTTGTACAATGCCCTCAGAATTTCCAAAGAAAACACAAGACCATTGTTTTATTTTTCTTGAAAGAACTGTTCCTGATTGATTGATAGGCCGGCAGTGTAAATAACGCGCCTGGGTCACGTGTGCAGTGTGAGCACACCGAACTCACGTTCCCTGGCAAAGACAGACACTCTGCCTGCAACAGCACGTGGCACATGATGGAGCAGTATTCAGTTGTATTATACCATGTGCTTCCACAGCTCTGCCTAATGAGGACTTCTGCAGCCCCTGACCCCACTCACTATCACATCTCTGATATTAAGAAACAGTGAGGAACAGATTGCACCCAACCTTGCATACCCTGGGGGAGGGGGATACCAGAACCTTTCCCACTTTTCCCCTCGCCATACCCTTGGAAGATACAGGTATGACTTCAGACTGTGTACATTTCTGATAGTCTCGTACTATCATCTCTGGGATACTAGGCACCCCAAGGGGATGGAAAACATCAGTTATTACCCTTACTCACTTTGCATCAACCTGTCCTGTTAGCTAGATATACAAGGGGCAGCATATTGCACCTTCTAAATGGAGGAGGGGCTTGGTACTCCTTGAGCTCTCCTGGAACCGTGCTGCCCTGTGCTGCAACCAGTGCCAAGGGCGGGTCTGCAAGGCACAATCTGGCTGGAAAGCTGGGCTCCATCCTGTGACTTATAGTAAAGAAGACAGATCTTTTATTGAGACCCTGGCACTGATAAGAGAAGGAATATGAGTGAACAGGTCCATGGTTCTGTACATAAACCTGCTTTCTCTTTGAGGCTGAGATTACACGTCTGGAAAGGCCTCAGACATGAGCATAATAATAGATTTCTGATCTAAAAAGCTATGCCCAGCATTTTCAAACATAATTAGGTTATCAGGTCCATGTTTAGGCATCTACAAACTAACTATAAAGGGATTTGGTGGTTGTGTAGCACTTTTGTAAATAAAGCTGTCCAAGGTAAGATACCACAGAACTAAAGCAGTCACTAGCCGCTTTGGGATGTTTTTCTATAAGCTCTGCTCGAGGAATGATTTGGGGGAAAGTCTGTGGCCTGTGATATAGGAGGTCAGACTAGATGGTCATAATACTGGTCCCTTCTGCCTTGGAATCTATGAACATGGAAAACAGAAGCAACCTCAAGGTGCATTGCTAACTGAAAAGGTGAAGACATTGAAATCGAGGTGGTATGATAGCTAAAGGGCATCATTCTACAAGATACATGGAGGAGATTATTTGGAATGAGTCTGCAGCTTTCACCTGAAAGCACATCATGAACCATCCATGCAGACACCTGCTAGAAGGGAGGGCAGCCACCTGGGGCTGGCACAGCAGCATGAGGAAGGGGGAATGTGGCCAAAGCAATGCGTCAAACACCATGAAGAGCTGCCAGACCTTCCCATTTTAAAGTCTTCCTTGCATGCCTCACAGCAAATCTCTCCAGAAGCCACAAATTATTTATTCTTATTCACCAGACATTGAAAAAGAAGTTCAAACAAAGGCAAGAACAAAACAAAGTCACTTACTTAAGGAACTTATAGTCCACATGCTTAACTTTATGCATGTGGGTAATTCCACTGAGTTCAATTGACCTTGATGTGCATAAAGTTAAGTATGTGCTTAATGAGTGGATGACTGGAAAATTCACAAGGAAACAACAGTTTTTAACTAACACAAGGTAAAATGCTTGTGAGGACAAGGCAGACTGTAGCTTTCACCTGTGTTGGCATATCCGGATAAACCAGGGGTTAAAGTAAGGCGGAACACCCCGGGACGCGGTTCCGAGGCCCACTATTTTTAGGGCCTCAGCGTTCAGGGGCTCCTAAAAATAGAATCTAGAGCTGGAATGTTGTGTTCCAGAACCCACCATTGAAAAATAGAAGGTCCTGGAATGCAGCGTTCTGGTTCCACGTTCTATTTTTAGGGGCTCAAACACTGGGCCCCTAAAAATATCAGGCCCCGGAGTGGCATTCTGCCATGTTCCGGCGGCCAGGGGCAGAGGCAGGGGACAGGGGCATTGCTGAGGGGCTCAAGTGCCGCTCCAAATCCTTCCCCTTCCATGCCCAGCCCCAACCTGGGGCCTGCAGCTTCCACCCCAGCCACGCTGCCTCCGGTGAGTGCGGGGGCAGCCTGACTCATGTGGGGGATGAGTATTGGGGGCAAGGGGTGGGAGGCTGGCAGGTGGGGGGGCAGGACCTGGGGTTCGGGAGGGACCCACCTGCACAGGAAGGCGGTCCACTGGTGCGGGAGCATTCTGAGGTCCCCCAAATTATATTTTAACCCCTGCAGTAAACAGTAGGGGGAAGCTGAGGGTGTACCCTTTCCAGGGGTTAAAAAGCCAGAATGCCTAAGAATGCTATTCCGGGGCCCACTATTTTTAGGGGCTCAGCATTCTGGGGGCCCCTAAAAATAGAAAATGGAGCCAGAACGCTGTGTTCCAGGGCCCACCATTTAAAACTAGTAGGTCCCTGGAACGCAGAGTTCTGATTTCATTTTCTATTTTTAGGGGCCAGAACATTGAGCCTGTAAAAATAGCAGGCCCCAAAACAGTGCTCCCCCACATTGGGCAGGGCAGAGAGTTCTAAAAACTCTGCCCCCCAGCCTGGTCTCACTGAGCATGCTCAGAGATTCTGAGCATGTGCCATGAGATCAGGCCCTAGGTCAAAGCCACAGCCCAGGCGGGGGCTCCTCCCCATGACGGCTAGGAAAAGGGGGGATAGGTGTTGGAGGAGCAGGAGCTGGGGTGGGGGGCAGGCACGGGGGAGGCAGGAGCTGGGGTATGAGGGGGGGCCCGCACCGGTGCGAGGGGGGGCTCGCACCAGTGTGAGGGGGGGCCTGCCAATTTAGGAGGGTTCTGGGGCCAACCAAATTCTACTTTAACCCCTGACCATTTCCTGTTAACAGGTGTGAAGACTACAAACTGCTTTGTCTTTACTAGACTTTTACCTCCTGTTAGTTATGGTATGTTAGCTAACATGAGGTAAAGATGCATCTTGTCAATTGTGGCAACACCCATTCCTCAAAAATCAAGAGTCAGAACTCAAAAAATCATGAAATTGGCCCCAAAATCAAGCAATTGGGGAAAAAAGAGAAATTATAATGTTTTTAATCTGTCTTTGAACTTTGAACTTCCCTGTCCCCACCCCTGTGCGAACGAGACAGTACCAGCAGCACTCCCAAATTTACAGACTAGGAGCCAGCTCCAAAATTTGAATTAATTAGTCGCCCCACAACAGCCTGGCCTCCAACCCAGCACTTAATAATGCACCTTCCCAGTCTTGTAGCTGTTCTCCCCCTTCCTTCCCCAATTCTGTTCTTCCTGCAGCTCCAGGAGCTCTCCCAGGCCTATGGGGGTTGCTTCAGGGTTTCCTCCTCCCTTCCAGGCTGGGTAGTGCCGTGACAGGCACAGGGAAGGAGAGGAGGCAACAGTGGAGTTTCAAGGGTGTCCGCTGCCCACTGGTGCCTGGGGGCCAAGCCCGCATTTATGCTTCCCGGGGTACCCCACGCCTTCCCACCCCTTGCAGCATCCCCCATCCTGGCACTCCCCTGCAGCCTGCTGCCCAGTGGCTTGGTCCCCTCTACTCCCCACCAGTCACTATGCCACTGGGAGAAGAAAGATGCTTTGAGCTGCAAGGCTGTTTCTGCTCTCCCTTGCCCTCTCCAAAGTCTTCTCCTGGCTCCAGGGCACAGGGAGGCCCCTTCCTGCCTCCTCCAACAGCCTGGGTTGGCTTTTCTTCCCCAGGAAAGGTGGGGAAGAGCAGATAGTCAGAGTGGGGCGTCCCCCAGGCAGGACTGAAATTCCCAAGAGGGCTGGGGAATCTCTTATCCTAGAAGGACTTTGCTCTGACGTGCCACAGAACCATTGCTAGTGGGGAACTCAGTAGAGCTGACAATGTTCTTGTTCCAGCGAAGATAGGACCAATGCGCAGGGGTTAAAGTAAGCTAAAATGCCCTTGAATGTACTTCTGGGGCCCACAAATTTGAGCGGCCAGAGTTCCGGGGCCTTGAAACATAGAAAAATCATGCAGAATGCATGTTCCACCCAGCCCTGGCCCAGGAGCTGCAGCCATGCTGGGGGAGTTTTCAAATCTCCCACCCTGAGCATGCTCAGATGAGAAGTCACTGTGTCCAGTCCTCTGCCTTCCTGCCAGGACCAAGTACCATCTAGGGCAGAATGTGAGGCCAGAAAGGGGGTAGGGGGTTAGAGGGGACAGGGTGTGATACCCATATTTTTGTGGAGTAATAACCAATGTGTATGGTACTGAGAAGTGGTTGCAAATGCCTACCTGGGCTGGGGTCCACACATGCATGAAGAGGGCCCAGACAATATGAGAAGGGAGCCCAGAGATTAGGACGGTTCCAGGGACCACCAAATTATACTTTAACCACTGCCAATGGGTGAAAATAATGGTGCCTAGGCCTTATGTTTGATTCTCTGCACAGGAGTGAATTTCATCCTAACTATACCGCCTTACTCCATATTTCAGATTGCACCAGCTGCCCCCACATGCCTTCACTCCCGCAGTAATTGGTTCATGTATGGCACAGAGCCATAACTACGGCAGGGCCAATGGGGCAAAGCCGCAGACGGCACAGAGCAGCTCAATAGAGCTGCTCTATTAAAGGACAGCTTTCGTGGCACCAGCTCCAAACACCGTGAATGGCAAGGGCATGTTCCGATTGGAACGTGCCCTGGGTGGCAAAAACCAGTGTTACGGCTCTGATGTGGCGCGTGGACCATGCACACTCCCTGGAAGGTTTTCGTTTTTAATTCCATGAGCCTTCATGTCACTTACTCCTGATTTAGCTTGGGTCCTGGAGCTCCTCCTACCTATTCTATTGATGATTTTATCAGATGCACTTATATTCCTCCCACTAAAAGTTAAGGGTGGGATTAATTTTGAAAGGAGGTTTCTGGTCTGCATGCTGCCAAGTGTGGGAGCTGTTTTCCTCTCATGCTTTTTTTAGTATCTGAACTGGGAAGTCAAGAACACCAAAGGCGTGAAGTTACTGTATAAAAAGAAGCAAGGAGTCCTGTGGCGCTTAAAACTAACACCTTTATTTATTGCATGAGTTGCCAGGGGAGAAAAATCCCACTTTGTCAAATGCTTTGAAAATGGAGGAACTTACAGAAGTGGAAGAAAGTTTCCCCATCTTCAAAGCATCTGACAAAGTGGGATTTTCTCCCACAAAAGCTCATCCAATAAATAAATTTGTTAGTCTTTAATTGCCACAGGACTCCTTGCTTCTTTTTGCTGGACTAGACTAACATGGCTGCTCTTTTGGAACTGGTATTTATAAAGAATTGCAGCACAGCAGGGGTGTCATCCAGTCAGGTGAGGGTTCATATTGAAAAGCCAGCTGCCTTACTTTGCCAGAAGCAGTGTCATGTCTCCAAGGAGTTGTATTGCCAACTTTGTGATTCAAGGCTTAAGCCCCAACTCCTCGAGTCAAGTGGATATGTGATGATTTCAACCTTTATTCTTAAAGAGAAAGTAAGATTCTGGCCCCCACAGCTGTGGAGAAAGCTTGAAAAACTAACAGCAGTGCACCTTCAAAGGCTCAAAAGGCAGAGGGCAAATAAAAAGAACACTAAATTATTATTTTTATATATCTCATGATTTTAAAGCCACTCATGATTTTTGAACATTTGCATTGGCAAGACTGTAATAGACTGTATCAACACTAGTGCTGCATAACATGTTTTTTTAAGTGAAACTATTTTTTTCACATAAAACTGCAGATTTGGGATAACTAAAATGTGTAGGAATTGTTCTGAAAAAATTTCAGTTCAGTTTTTCAGCTCAACTCCCCTTTCTGTACAGAATTTTACCAGAACTTTTTTAAGTTAATAAAATCAAAACATTTAATTTTGAGTTAAACAAAATGTTTTTTCTGTTCAACCTGAAATGAGATTTTTCAAAGATTTCTAGTTCAGTCACTGACCTAAAATATAGGTTTTTTCATATTGCTCAGGTCTTCACTTGATGACCTACTGAAGAGTTGTGGGGATGGAGCCTGGAAGAGGATCCCACAGGTTCTTCTCTTCTCCTTGCTATTAATTTCAGCTCTTGTTAAACTCAACTGTTATTTTTCATACTCTACTCCACATCTGGCTATTGCTGCAAGCACAAGAAGGTCAACCGCTGTGATAACCACTTGGGCAAGGTGCAGATAGCAATAAGCCTTATGTATGAAAAGTTCTAAAGCTTCCTACCCCAAAGAGGTCCAAAGCCCTGTGGCATTGTACCTTGCAGACTTCCCAGGGGGACTGCTCAGAGTATTAAGACTATACTTGCAGTAAGTGTCTACAGGATCAGGCATTAAAGTAAAAAAAATAACATGATGAGGATGCAACAAATACAAAGGCCACAGCTTTAAGTTACTGTGCTGATTTACTTTCAATTCTATTTAATTCAATTCTTTGGAGGATTCTGCTGGAAGCCGTGGAAGGCAGCATGAAATAAAAAGATACTGCATAAACTTTGCAGATGTATAATCACAGCAGGCATTTTGGCCCAGGTATTTTACTATATTGCATTGATGAAAGACTTCGGAGCTGTGCTTTCTAATGATATAAGCAAACTGCAGTTTGCAGGCATACACTCTGCCCACCACCCCTGTGTTTGTGTGCACAGCAACCTACATGACACTTCATATCAATCTTTTATGTCACAGGTGCAATTCAGGTGCTTTGATTTGAAAATTTAACCTTAAAAGATAATAGATGGTGCCAAAAACAAATGCACAGTCATGTGGTTGTGTAAACTTGTGCATGTTGTTTATATGCCTGTGAGCACAAATGACTTATTTACCTGAATGTAACTAACGCCAGCCTCTCCTAGAAATGAGGCTATCTTATCTACATTGTCAGCATAATTACATGTGTAGAAACAACTCTGTCTGAATTGCTCTTAAATTTTCTACAGTAATAGCCTGGGCTATTTTCCCACACTGACTCCATTAACTCATCAGTAATTTATTAATTTCCTACCTATATAACCATTTCTAAAGTACAAACTCCCTGAGCAGCCAGTGCAGTTCTGATCTTGTAAAACTTCAATTCCTGAGCATTTTCATTTCTGCAGCACCTCACACAAACACATTAGCCACTCCTGACTCCGGCCTCTGCCCCCAGCTCTGCCAATCAGATTACATTGTTTAGCTGCCCACTTATTACTAGAGAGCCAATGAACAGACATTGAGAGAGTGAAAAGGAACCAGTGAGGTCAGCGTGTTTTCACTTCCCTTTGTACATTTAAACCTCAATACAGAGTTACAAGAAATGAAACATGGAGGACCACAGTGCAACTGCGGGAGCCCTCTCGCCATCCCAGGGTGTTATCCTGAGCCTGCTGGATGACCCTTCCCCTGCCACAAAGACACTCACTACTGTGCAATGTGGAGAAAGTCCTGCTTTACTAGCAGCCCTCATAGTCTTCTGATGGAGAGGAACCAATTAATGCAAGAACTCAGGCAAGTTCTGAATAGCTGGGGACCCACAGGGTGTGTTTCCAAGGCAGCTTTCTTCACCATACCCCCATCAATCTTCCCCCACCCCAGATTTGTCAAGTAGCCAGGCTGATTTTGGCCACCAGCTGTGGCAAAATGTACAGCAGGAGTTCATCCTGCCTCCCCAAGGGAGCAAAACCTTTATGGAAGCTTTTGCAAAGTGGTTACATTTTTTAACATGATTTTCCCGCACCATCTTCTGCTGCAGGGACTTCCCTATACAAAAGGGGCAGCATCCTAACCCATTGCCATCCTAAATACCCCTCCCCAGCGGATTCAGTATAATGGAGAGGGGTTTAAGGCTTGCAGATGGTGTTCAGAATGGGCTTGGCTGTATCACTTCATATAAGTAAACATTGTCTTAGCATCAAAATATTTACCCTGACTTCTGCCTTCCTTGGCAAAGCCCTTCTAGTCTGGTACAATGAATGCCAGGGAAAGTCTGGTCCCTATTTCTAATTCTTGTAAGTGGGTAGGGTGCCCGGGAGGATGCACCTTAGACTAGAATTATGCATTTTCCCTTGTTAAATCTCAGATAAGATAGCAGAATTACTTGTTCAAATAACAAGTACCCTTTGGACACTGATACAGCTCCGCCTCCCCTCCGCTGTTTATGCACCTCAGCTACTCCTCTACACAGCTCTGCAGAAGCTTAGCATTTTCTTAATAGCACAAGAAAAGCCAGAATTGGGGCAAAGAATGTGGCCCATGGAGCTTCCTGGAAAGATTTGTCATAGCTCCGAAAAATTCCTGGATTGTTTAGGTCTGACCAAAATTAATCATATCCAAACCAGTGTGCAGGCATGTCAAGTACGTACCAGTGTCAATGTCAGTAACCAAAGCTTGGTCAGCTAGTATTAGATTCAGGTTTGCACACATTTATACCCTGGTCTTAAAATTATAGAAGGCACTAAATTAGATACTTATAAATCATGTGTTTATTAAAATATAATTTTCCATGGAACGTCAGTTCTATGCTCTACAGTTGGTGGGAGAAGAAAGGGCACAACAATACACATGTGAACAAAGGAACTGAAAGGAACACAAGGGGTATGTCCACACAGGGTTCTTATTTTGAAACAACAAAGGTTGTTTCAAAATAAGAAGCAGCATGTCCACACGATGCACCGTTATTTCGAAACAATGGGACCTGTTGTTTTGAAATAATGGCCGTTATTTCGAAGCTGTTAAACCTTGCATCTAATTGAAATAGCCGTTGTTTCGAAATGGTTGTTTCGAAAAAACAGCGTTCGGACACGTTGTTTCAAAGCAACACCATTGTTTCGAAACAGCTGTTTCGAAACAACATGTCCAAATGGACTTGTTTCAAAACAACCATTTTGAAACAACGGCTATTTCGAAAGCAGGCTTTCCCTTAATTCGAATTAACTAACTGTTAATTCAAATTAACTTATTTCAAAATAAGGACTTTATTTCAAAATAACTCATTTCGAAATGGGTTATTTCGAAATAATGATGTATGTGTGGACATAGCCAAGAGTTTTGATGGGCAAAGGAAGGGGGAAATCACCTTTGCAGTGACTTCCTCCCTTCCTTCTGTCCATTCAGAGCCCACTTCTCAGAAGAGCTTTGGTGCCAATTTCCAAGTATTCAGCACCCATACTTGGAGCTGGATTTTCAAAAGGTTCCATACACACCCAACATATTGACCATTAAGGTGGCTGCCTACACTGGAGCTGAGCACTTGTGAAGACAATAGCCCTAGGGATCACATGCCCTTTCTTTCCTGACATTTAGTCATGGCCCTTTAATTTTGCACAGTGGCATTCTGCTGAGTAATCCAGTTTGGCAGAATTCAATGGTCATTTATTCATAATTTTGACAAATGGCAGTTTATTTTTAAGCATTTTTTTTCAATGTTCACTTTTTACATTTTCATAGTTATGTAAAATAATAGGGAGGGCAGGCAATAATTATTTATGGAGACTGAAAACATTAAGGCTTTATATTTGCTGTTGACATCACACATCAAAATATACATCGTACATATCCTTTATTCAGACTCTAGTGCTCTGACAGTATTTTCCTCACTTTGTCTACTGGAAAATTTAAAATATTACCAGTTGGCAAAATATTTCTTTACCAGTTTGTATAGGTACAGCGAAATAGACATTGGCTGACAAAAACTTAATCCTCTCAAGGAAATATTGCAGAGTCCTTCTGTGACCTTTCCATAAAGCAGATAAATACCTTGTGAAAATATGCAGTGTGATACAATGCATGGAGAGGGTTTTTGGGGGGCAGGGCAGAGTGGGGACTTTTACACAATGATTCTTTTAACTCTTGTCTTTTCATTAGAGGATTATTTTGAGGAAAACACAAAGAATATTTATATATTTCTCAGTACCAGAAAGACATAAAGTCTGCCCTTTCAATCTAGAGTCTCTTACTGTAGTCATGCTCCTAAAGCCCAGAAGATATTTCTCACTTCAATTAATTGTTAGAATTGCCATAGTGCCCAGGAAACTCAATTACAGAGCAGGACCGCATTGTGCCAGGTGCTGTACAAATATAGAACACAAAGTCCCTGCACTAAATAGCTACCTCTCTAAACAAACAAGACAGATAGAGGATGGGGCTAGGAGTAAAATGCACAAGCAGAGGAGTGACAGGATGGTAGCAAACAGCATGTTATGCCACAACTTTTGCCCAAAAGGGTTAACAATTTTGTATTGAAGAGAGTAGGTATGCAAGGGGTTAGAAGTGAGGAGTCCCTGGTTCTAGTTCTGTTCTGTTACTAATTTGTGTGCACTGAAGAAAAAGACCTATATACTCTGAGGCTCAAGTTACTCTGCTGTGAAATGTGTATAATGGATATCCCAGAGAGTGTTTATTAGCCATTGTCTATAGAGTGGGTTAGAATCACTGGATGAACGATGCAATGGGTCTTTAAGTTATTATTTCTTATCCTTCTGGAAAATATAAACATGCTCTTAGGGCTGAATTAAGGCTCCTGGGGGCCCTGGGCTGCCTACTCTTATGACTCCTGCCCCAATGGCAGCACCCAGCCCTTGGCATGGGGGGGTGGAGGGTCAGTGGGGCCCACAGGCAGGCCTGCTGGTGAGGGGGAGGCATTTGGCACAAGGTCTGCCAGGGCCTAGTCCCCCCCCCCCCCAACTTCAGCACTGGTCAGGTCGCCCCCAGTGTCCACTCAGGTCCCACAGGTGCTGTGTTGGCCTGAATGGGGATGGATCTTTGTGGGACAGTGGGGACAGGGCCCTCCTTTAGCCCAGGGCTGCAGCTCCTGATGGCCCTTCATGTTCTAAGAGAAACAATAACTTGATCACAATTCGAGCAGTTTTTCCCAAACTTTGGTGCTCCCTGGTCCACAAAAAGGTATGAACTAGTTTACATGGAGCACCTGATGAAAAATTTCTTGAGAAAACTGGTATATACTGGCTGAAATGTTCATAATATCTGTGTTCTATGCATTCCTATGAAAAAAATTCAGGAAACTGAATTAAATACAATTTTACTAATATAACATGCATACATTTCTAAAATATATATACATAATGATTATGCAAACAAAACTGAAATGATATTATTCAAGTTTTAATGGGAATTTTGGGCCCGCGTGTTTGAAGAAAGTTCATCTATTCTTGGAGTCAAATTCATCAAAGAAACTTCTACTGTGAAAGTTATGTCTAGTGGTGATTTTTATGCTAGCAGTAACAGCAGTGGGAAATTTCAAATGTCACAGCAGCAGCAAAAAGAGCAAGGCAGAGGTTAACATTGACATGCACCTGGAAGTTTTGCTGCAACTCAGCATGCATTGCTCCCCATTAAATCTCCCAGGCGTGTGTTGGCTTGCCACTTTGCTCCTTTCCCCATCCCACACTCAGCTTCCCTTCCCTACGCTCCCTGACAGGGAGGCAGAGGAGACCTTAGGCAATTGGGGGCCCTAGGCAAGGGCCCTTTATGGGGCCCCCTGTAGACCCCAATGCAACCCTCACTGGGACTCCGGACCCCCACCGCCGTCCTAACGTTCCCCCCATCCCAAATCCCCAAAGAGCATGCTGAGGGAGAGTAGCCTGGGGGCAGGGGCAGGTGCAGGAGCTCCAGCCATGTAAGGGGAGGGGCAAAAAGGGTCCCGGGGAGGAGTGGGGGGGGGGACCAGGAAGGGGGTCGGAGAAGAAGTCAGCAGGCAGGGAAAACTCAGGGGGAGGGGCAGGGGCAGGGAAGCTCCCCCAGAGCAGCGGGGGGGTCAATTCTGCCAGCAGAGGCCTTATGCCCTGTGGCAGTGGTGCTACATTAAAACTGCAGCCAGAGGGGCTGCAGAGAATTTTTGATTAAAAAAGGGGTCCCAGCCTGGAAAAGGTTGGAAACCACTGACCTAGACAGTCAGATATCCAGTTGACCATGAGCTCCCAGTGCAATGCTGTGGCTAGGAGGGTGAACATGATCCTTGGAGAGTGCACCAAGTTGCACCTGGGAGCTGCGGCCAGCTGGATCATTTTAAGTCTCCTGCCCTGCTGAACTCCTAGGCACCTAGCCCAAGGGGGAGCAGGGTGGGAAATGTAAAAGCCACGTCTGCATGGAAGGAGCAGGTTCACTGTCTCCTAGCTTTCTTTCAGCTCCAGCAACTGTAAGTGCTGGGCTGGGGCGCTTGGGGCTGGGTGCAGGTAGGGGAAGAGGCTTGGGGCCAGAGGTGTGCAGGCCAAGGGGGCAGGGAAAGGGGCTCAGGGCCAGGGGTGAGGTGTGCTGGGTGGAAGGGAGGTACAGGACCATGCGTGGGGTTGGAGGTGAGGTGTATGGGGCCCGGGGGGAAGGGGACCAGGGGCAAGGTGCATGGGACCTGGGGGCTGGGGATGAAGTGTGTGAGGCCTGGATGGCGGGGGCAAGGTGCATGGCCCTAGGGGCCAGAGGAGAAGTGCACAGGGCTTGGGGGAGCCAGAGGGCCTGGGATTGCTGGGGCTGGCTGGGGCAAGGTATGCAGGGCCAGAGAGCTGGAGGCAAGGTGCACAGGGTCTGGGGGTGCGGGATAAGGGGAAGGTATGCAGTGCCAAGGGAGGAGTGCTGAGGGAAGAAGGGTACTGGGGGAAAAGCACTGGTCTGGGGGTGGGAGGCAGGGGCAGGGAAGAGATCCAGAGACTGTGCCCTGAATCTCTCGTCTAAAGAGCAATGCCCCTGGTTCTGGGGTTCCCACTTCAAAAAGGATACTGAAAACTTGAGAAGGGTTCAAAGAAGAGGTGCAAAAATGATATGAGGATTAGAAAATCTGCTTTACGGTGAGAAGCTAGAGAAGTTCAAACTACTTAACTTATCAACAGGAAAGTTAAGAAGTGACTAGATCATGGTCAGCCTCTACGTGAGGAGAACATTTCTGATAGTAAGAAGGCACATTAATCTAGTAGCAGACTAACACATAAAGAAATCCAATGACTGAAAGATGAAGCTAAGCAAATTGAGATTAAAAATGAGGCACAAATATTGAACAGCAGGGATAATTAACCATTGCAACAACTCACCTAGGGCTGTGGTGGCTTCTCCATCATTTGAAGGCTTTATAGCAAGATTGGACATGCCTTTCTAAAAGTACAGCTCCAGCTTGTGGGACTGATGCAAAATTATCTTAATAAAGGCACGGAACAGAGACTGTGTATTTTGCCCTTGTAATTTTGTCTGTGGAATACCCTCCTCTTCTACATAATATAAAGAGCCCAGAGACCAACCTCTTTGCTAAGTTTCTCAGCACCTTTAAAATTCTTCAATGGGTTTTCAACCTCTGTGTGAAGGAACCTAGATACTTTCCAGTTTCTTATAAGGAGATCAGTAATAGTGGTGTTTACTGTAGCACTGTATGTAGTGTGGCAGAATATGGTGATAGCATGCTATCCAGGATATGTTACAGCAGTGAAATAGGACTATTTGTATCTCCTCAAGTTTCTCTTTCCTTATCAGATAAGGGGAATTTTCGCTTAAGCCCTGGTATATAGCACAAGTGCAATCAGTGAGCTGATCATGCTATGCTACCTCTTTAGCACAAAAAAGCATTAAGAAAAGTCACTGACATGTTTATCTTTGTAGTTTCTCTCTGTCATGGATATTTAAGGCATTAGGCCAGATGGAAAGTCCTTCAAGCCAATGTAAAACCCAGAGCCATAACTAAGGCGGGGCAAACGGGGCTTTGCCCCCGGTGTACCAGAGTGGCTCAATAGAGCTGCTCTGTTAAAAGGCATGTCCGGCCTCAAGGACTGCTAATTGCAAGGGGTGCTGAAACAGAGCATTATGGCTCGGTAAAAACCTACCCATGACAGAACTGGGCTTTGGGTCAGGCCCTAAGTGAGAAGCAGATTAATGTTGCTGTCTTCCTAGAGGGGACACATGGTTTACTCCCTGCCCTGATGCTGCGTACAAAGCTGATCACATCATCATCAATACTAATGGTAATGACAACTAGCGTCAGATGCAGAGACACACAGGAAAATGCAGTGATGGAACAATAGTGATTACTCGTCATGATAATGTGTGACTGAATAGTGGCAAAAAGCTTCCTGCCAAGTGACATCTAACAGACTTTGGATTAGTCTCCCATGGGAAATGGAGGAAGACCCATCTGTCACAGGATCCACATCTGTGGACCCCTGGGTTGTTATCTATATGGCTATGTCTACACTTAAGAAGTTACTTTGAATTAACTTAGTTTGAATTAATTAATTAATTCAAACTAATAATGGTTGATTCAAACTAAGTTAATTTGAACTAACATGGCACCAGTAGAAACCCAAATTGAACTAGCACGTCCATGGACAGGACTTGCTAGTTCAATTTAGGAGGGGCACACCATGGGAAGTGTGGCAACATGGCCCTCAAGAAGGGCCATGCCCCCACCCAGTACATAGAAAGAGGAAGGCACCCAGGGATGAAGAAGGCCAAACCACATTAATTCAAACTAACCATTAGTTTGAATTAACACGGGTTAAAGTATAATTTGGTGGGCCCCGGCACCCTCTTAAATTTCCAGGCCCCCTTCATGCACAGCTGGGCCCCCTTCACTGACCACAGCTACTGCCTCCCCAAACACCTGCGCCCAACCCCACCTACTGCCCTCCACCCAAGCTATTGTGCCACAAACAACTGCCTTCCCCCAGCTATTGCCCCCCAAATGCCTTCCCCTACCCCAGTTTCTGCCCCCATCCCAGCTCCTGCTTCCCCACCCCAACCATTGCTCCCCATGAGATCCCTCCTTCCCCATGTCCTCCTCAACCCCAATCCCCATTACTTAAGCTCCCTGCCCATGTCCCCACTCCAGCCCTCCTATCCCCCACCTCCAGCTCCCCTGTCTTCACTTCACCACCTTTAGGCCCCCAACCCCCTCCACACCTCTCCAGCCCATCATTTCAACCCCTTCTTCCTACCCCCATGCTTTCTCCACCAGCTGCCTGCCTGTCCCCAAACCACTCCCCTGGCCCCCTTATTTGTGTCGCTGATGTGGCTGAGGAGCTGGGCTAGGGGGAGGGATTGCTGGGCTCACTCCAGCCCACATCCCCTTCCTTTAGCCAGCCCTGGGAGAACGTACTGGAACGCTGCATTCAGGCGCATTCGTCTATTTTTAGGGGCCCAGGAACGCAGCGTTCCATTGCGTTCCCCTATTTTTAGGGGGCCACAGAATGCTTCCCCCCCAAAAGTAGGGGGCCCCAAAATGCCATTGCGGGACACTCCAGCATACTTTAACCCCTGAATACCGCTTCTGGAGATGCTCCACTTCTCCTTGGAGGTCTCCCAGTCAAGTACTAAATGGGCCCAATGCTGCTCAGTTTCAGAGAGCTGATAAGATTATTGCCTAAAATGCCATGGCCACAGGCCAAAATGCTTCAGTAATAAACCATTTTCTGTTATACCATCTGGTCTGGACTTGTCTTTATCAATGGAGTTAGGGAAAGCAAATGCAGTCAGATGCACAAATGTACAAGTGATATTGATATTTGTCCAACCCTTCAAGGCCCATAAATCTTCCTAGAAAGACAGAGAAGGAGCATGATTAGGAAAATATGAACCTTTATGCACAGATTCCTCTTCTACTGTTGTCTCAAAAGGGGGTGCATGTTGAAGAAATACTCCCTCTGGGGTTTCTTCCAAATTGCCAGTATTTCCACAAGCTTGGGTCTGCCTATTTAAAATCTGCTATATTTCACACATACAACCTTCTACATGTGATCAAAGAGAAAGTAATAATCTAGCAGGGTAGAAAGTGTCTAAGATAGCAAAAGGTGGAATGTAAATGCCAGCAGCATAAACAAGTGAAGACGCCCTAGAGAGTCACTTTTCTATCATTTCATTCCAAGAGAGAGCTATGAAATAAGGAACATTTTCTGCCACTGAAACTTAAAAGTGATAACTGACTTGCTCACCACATTTTACAGTGACTGATCTAGACTTCTGAGCAGCTGAGCTTGGAAGAGATCCCACTGATGTCAGTGCAATGCTTACCCTTTTAGTTTACATCAGTAACTGCAGGACATGTTGTATTCTTCATGCAGATCAGGCATGTGTCATCACAAGAATGTGTCTTAGTGAACAGCACTGAGACACAGCTCATGATATAAATTACTTTAGCGAGACAGCAACGCTAAGGAAAGACTGTTTCCTGTTTTTAAGTATCCAATATATATAGCACGTGGTTCCCTTCATTATCATCCCGGGAAATGTTTTTCACTCTTAATGCATTATTGAGGATGTCATATGTACACAGTGATGCTGGAGATGATGGAAAGTTCTGGCTGTGTGCCATGTAGGAAAGAAAAGGAGCAGTGTAAGACTGGATGTCCAGTGCAATTTGGCTCAATCACACGTGGCTGGCCTGGCGTACATCCTCTCAATGCTGGCTAAGCAGCAAGAGACACACACTAAGAGGGAGTTCTGCCAGATGAATCCTGCTGTAAGTCAGGATCAAGACCTGCTGAAATTTCCTAAGGGCCATTTAAAACCATTTCTTTTATTTACGGGACAGATGGCCTTTCAGCTCCAGGGAAATTCCTGATTCATGTGCTTTGAAATTTTCATTTTCTTCTTCCAGGGATTTTTTTATTTCCTACCTTGTGGAGTGGTGGGCTTCTGGCTGGGCTCCTAGGGTGGGAGCTACTTCCATTCCCTCACTGGTTATACTGTGGGTGAGATTTGGGGGGCAATCCAAAAGAGTACCGTCACCAGCACTTACCTTGTAGACTACTGTGAGCTACACTGGGTGAAATTCACCCTCTGCACAGGGATCAACAAGAGGCCAAGCATCACTTATGCCTCACTTAAGCCTCAAGTAGGAAATACATCAAAAGAAGTATTACCAGCAGATCAAGGGATGTGATCATTCCCCTCTATTCTGCACTGGTGAGGCCACATCTAGAATACTGTGTTCAGTTTTGGGCTCACCATTACAAAAAGGACAAGGACATGCTAGAGAGAGTTCAGAGGAGGGCAACCAAAATGATTAAAGGGCTGGAGCACAAGCCCTATGAGGAAAGACTGAAAGCATTAGGCTTATTTAGCCTGCAGAAGAGAAGATTGAGGGGGGATTTGATAGCAACCTTCAACTACTTGAAGGGATGCTCCAAGGAGGATGGAGCTCGACTGTTCTCGGTAATAACAGAGGACAGAACGAGGAGCAATGGTCTCAAGTTGCGGTTAGGGAAGTCGAGGCTGGATATTAGAAAAAAGTTTTTTACTAGGAGAGTGGTGAAGCCTTGGAATGAGCTGCCAAGGGAGGTGGTGAAATCTCCATCTTTGGAGGTGTTTAAGGCCCAGCTGGACAAAACCATGACTGGGATGGTTTAAGTGGGAGTGGTCCTGCCTCTGGCAGGGGGTTGGACTAGATGACCTATGAGGTCCCTTCCAACCCTAGGATTCTATGATTCTATGAAGTGAGGCATAGCTGACACTGCACAGAGGTCCAGGCATTGACATGTCTATTTAGCAACTTCCTTTCCAGTGGATGAATGGGATACTAGCATGTTTCTTTTGGCTCTGCTTACAGAGGGTACAATTCTGGAAAAAATAAAAATCATTTTTATTGTTCTTAGTCAAGTGAACTCCCTTTTGGACCTGATTCTGAACAAACATTGGTGTAATTCAGGAAGCTGACCAGCATTTTGGACCATTACTACAGATGAATGGAATGGAGATTTTTAATGCTGACTAGAAGCAATGGAAGCCTGAAGGCAGTAGGCCAAGCATCATGAAGGGGTGAATGGCTAGTCATCATGGTCTACAAAATGAATGCTCAGCCAGGTCTCTGCTGCTGGGTTTGCAATTAGTGTCCATCTCTCTCCTTTCCCCAGGTCCGTGGTAATCATATGTTAGCTCTCATTCCATCGAAGGATCTCAGCCACAAGAACAGAGAGAACAACCACTATCCCCGCGGTATCCATCTCAGGTCATTCACAAGCCTTAGGGCAGGCTGGGACAGGATTATCATCAGAGTTACACAGACAGACTGTATTCAGTGAAACTCTGAGACTGAGGACCAAGTTTTCATGCTTATGTCACGCCAAGATGGCAGCAAGGCCTGGAAACTTGCTAGGGCACTTGAGCCAGGAACTCTGCACCTGACCTTTAAATCTCAGAGTACAAACATGAGGAAAGAGCCAAGGCATGTCCTCAGTTTTAATACAGAGATCAACTATCTCCATGCAGTCTGAAAGACCTTTCCTTCAAATGGAAAGAGCAAACAAGATAGCAGTCTCCAAGGGAGAGAATGTGCGTGTTTGCGCCTCCTCTCTAACAGTCTGCACTAGAATTAACATGCCTGTAGAGATTTAAAGGTGTGGGAGAAGATAACAAAACCATACCTATGAAACAGCTAAATTCATTGCAGTATGCTCAGGCCTTAGGACATCTAAGAGTTGTATTCAGCACCTACAAACACCAAACCAGAGGGCAGCTGGCTTAGTCAGGAGGCTTCTCAACTGATCTGATGGTCATGAGGAAGTCCTGTCTGGCACTCTCCATTTCCCCTTTGTGCAGAACATAATTTTCTGGGGAGTGGGTCTGTATACTGATAAGGTAAAGGGCTTCTTTTCTATGCCAAGAATATTAACTTGCAAAGTGAGAGCCGGGCTAGTCACAGTCAAGTACCCAGCTTGTAAGCTATTAACTTTCTAATGAGGATGAGCTGAGTGGCAGGGTGGAACCCTGGCTGCTACCCACTTTGTCATTGTCTCATGGCTGCAAGGTGGCTGCACTTTGATCGACCTGATCACATTCTCCTCAGCTCAGCCATGACAGGACTCGAGATGATTATTTGCAACCATGTTTATGTGGTCCCGCAATGCACTGAAAAGCTGGGCGTATTGGGACACTCCTGGTTCCATGCCTACAGCTATTCTATGCTAAAAGGGCCACACAGAATCTATGCGAACTGCAGGCCCCTCAGAGTTCCTGGATTAAAATGAAGTTCCTGGTGGCTTGGCACCAAAACTCCTGGACTTTTTTCCAACCAGATATTGTTAATGATCCCTTCCACACAAACAGCTACCTTCAGTTCCATGGTGGGAATCATCTTTCATCATCTGGCACTGTCTGTTGACAGTTATGCTTGTGCAAAGTGAGTGCAGCATGTACGTAATATATTGTCCCATCCGCATAGGAGCATTTGGTACCCAAGCATAAGTGGCAGCACAAGACAGGGAACTGTCGGGCCTCTGGTTTCTCTGCTCTGTTTACTCCTTTGCAGGGGCGTTGCTGCCCCAGAAAAATAGGTGAGGCCTGGACTCATCCCCTCCCCATGGTCCAGCTCTCCCCCCACTGCGCCAGTCCCAATCCGCTCAGCCCAGCCCTGATCTGGCCCCTGCAGCTGCTGGCCAGGGACCCCCCTGCCGACTCACATCAGGGTCAGAGTCTTGCAGGGCTTGTGCCCCATGGGCCCAGCAGCAGTGATGTCCCTGCTCCTCTAAGAGCCCCCACAGGATTGTGCTCCTGCTCCCTTGTTCTTCTAAGCCAGGGGTCTCAAACTCATATCACCACGAGGGCCACATGAGGACTAGTAGAGGGCCGCATAAGGACTAGTACGTTAGCCCAAGGGCCGCACCACGGAAGCTTTTTCATACAACTATATTACAAATATTGGTAACAACAGCGTTGTTGAGGGCCACAGGAAATACACTTAAGAGCTACATGTGGCCCCTTGGCCGCGTGTTTGAGACCCCTATTCTAAGCTGACCTAGGTTCCTTGCCTCTGACTTGTCAAGGGCCAGCAGAGGGCAGAGCAGTAGAAGCAAGGGGCTGATCTTGGAGGACTGAATCTATTTGTGTTCCAGGATATGTGTGGGCTTGTACCTGCCCATGTCTTAAAAGCCCCTCCCCCAAAATAAGTGGAGGAGCCACTGCACCTGAGACTTAACTAAATTTGGGGACAAGAGAAAACAGGAACAGGCATGAAGGTCAAAGAGCAAAACAGAGGGAACCTGATGGAGACACTGAACAGAGACCCCAGGCAGTGCCCACTCTTGGAGGACTGAAAAAACAACCATTATGGAATTTTTTAGAAACCAGGGCTTAAATTGGGTGCCTGAAGTTCAGCTCTAATTAATATTCAGGCTCTTACATGAGTGGCCTGATTTTCCAAAGTACCGAGCCTTCATCAGGATTTCACTAAGAACTGCAAGGAGCAGATCCCCAGCTCGACAGTATTGTCCCGAGCTTTGCCAGTTTTGTATCCAAGTGTTTGCAGGTGAAGTGAACAAAGCTCGAAGCCTGGCAGCGGGGTAACAAGGAGGTGAACAGGGTCTGAAGGAGAGGAGGGGGCTGAGAGCAGAAGAGAAGGGAGAGGAGGGGAAATGTAGCAGCAAAAGCGAAGGGAAAAGAGATGGCCAAAGAAGAATGCCTTGGGCCCTGTCCCACAAGCGGACTCCACATTTTAGGCCCAGAGGCCGCTTTCCACTGCTGTCCAAACCCATCAGCCAAACCACCTTTGGATATATCAAGCTGCCATGTAAGCTCCTCCTCTATCACCACTGAGCAGAGTTAGCTCTATTGAACTTTTCAGCAACAGCTTGTCTCTTGCTGTGCTCCCTGTCCATCTTCCTGTCAGCATCAGGCCTCTATAATGAGGTCAGCATTGATCCCCAGCAAACCTAGATAGCCCAGTAACCTGTTACAATTAACCTAGATCAAATAAACAGAACCCAGCACAATCCAACACACCCAGACAATAATGCTATAAGGAACCACAACAGCAACCCAATAAAAACATTAAGAGGGCAATAAACATTTAGAGGCATCATGAAAAGTTCCTCTGAATGCACTCAAACAGGGTGCAAACAGGGAACAGACAAAGTTGCAGGACCAGGCCACACAAGGGGGCTGAGCTGGTCTCCATTAGAGGTCATCAACTTGGAGGCCAAAACTAAGAGATTCCCTGAAGTGCAGCCAATGGCTACAGCTGGTGGGGTCCTAACACGTGACCCAGAGCCAGTCTCTCTTGCATGGGGAAGACGAAGCTGTTCTCTATGGCTTTGGATGAATGCCAGTAAGGAGCCGTCTTGATTCCTTTGGTTGGGCCTACGGAAGCATGACGGGATGTGCAGCATACATCTGGACAAAGAGGGCTATGTAGGAGGCCTGTGACTGTCCATATTGCATAGACTGGGGACTGAGGGTCTAAAAGACACAGAGAGCCCTTAGAATGCAGGAAACCCTGCACAGAAGACAAGGAGGGCACTTAAGGTCCCTGGGATGCTTACCTTGAGCAGCTGGGAAGGAGAGCAAGAACCTTGCCCTCAAGCTGCCAGGGGAAAGGAAACACCCCCTGTCTTCACACCACAGCAGTGGGGAGCTGGAAAAGGGAAAATCCTCCCTTACAGCAGCTGGGATCATTCACAGAGCACACCAGGGACGGCTGGGGCACAGTCCCTCCTGCTGCTCGCCCTGCAGTATTGAGACCTCATACCCCCTCAACACAGGCCTGTGTATCAGAGGCACAAAGCAGCCATTTGACATGCTGATTTACCAGTCCAAGCCCAAATCTATTCCCTGTATACAATGACATAAAAAGAACAAATGGCTTTGTTCCTTAAACACAGATCTCAGGACAATGTCTGTCTCCTGGACCAGGCAGTGACAGGGATTATAGAAGGATGTAAACCAAGTCAGACTCAGAAAGTTTGGGCTTTTTGATGGCTGAGACTCAGAGTTGGGTGAGAAATGCATTTCCTGTCTCATATCTGCAAGAGTTCCAGAAGGTCTACAGGACAAAAAAAACTGAAATCACGAAAACATTTACAAATCAAGCTGAACCCTTCCTCTCCTCCCCACCACACATAGTTTGGACCAATCAAAATGTTTCATTTTGAAATGTTAAGCTTCTATTTCAACATTTTAAAAAACCCTTTTTAATCAAATTAGCTTAAATTTCCTAAGTAAAAGCTGGAAAAGCTGATTTTTTTCATTTCAACAATGTAGAAACTTTTCTATCACTTATTCACAACCCCAACATTTTTTCCAATCAAGAAATTCTAAAAAGCCAAACCTGTGTCACAAATAGATTTGGTTTTCAAAAAATGCCAAACCAGCTCCAATGGATAATGAGAATACACAGAGTTAATGGGTGTGTTCACACAGCAGTCTTATTTCAAAACAATAGAGGTTGTTTCGAAATGAGAAAGGCCATGTTCACATGACGCACCGTTGTTTCAAAACAACAGGTTCCGTTGTTTTAAAACAACAGCGTTGTTTCGAAACAACTTAAACCCCATGTGGGGATGAAACAACGTTGTTTTGAAATGATTGTTTCGAAACAATGCCGTCTGAACATGTTCTTTCGAAACAATGGTGACTCGTTTTGAAATAACTGTTGTCTGAACTTGCTATTTCAATTCCTGCTTTTTTCCTTAATTCGAATTAACAAACTGTTAATTCGAATGAACTTATTTCGAAATAAGGCATTATTTCGATACAACTTGTATCGAAACAACTTGTATCGAAATAACCCCTTGTGTGTGAACATAGCCAATGTGAACAGACCGCAAGGGACAGTACACCTCATGCTGTGGTTCTACACCGATTATTATGGGTAAGAGGAAACTAATGTTCAGTGCAGATTGACCTGCTGCAGGGTTCTCACTCACACACTCTGAAATGACCATGCTTGCTACCGTCAGAGACAGGACAGTGGGCTAGGTGCACCCTCGGGTCTGATCCAGACTGGCAGTGTCCATGTTCTGATGCTACTAGGGAGAGTGCGTCAGTTGAAGCAGAGAGGGGTTAGGTGAGCACTAACGCAGCAAGGACTCTGCAGAGAGTCATTCCTCATTGGGTGCTGCCTGCCCCATCCTGGCTTCTGTGTTGCTAAATCTCAAAAGCAAATGCAGAGGCAGTGAGGAGGGAAACAATCCGGTCTGTTTAGACTTGAGGAGCACAGCATGAAACTTACCTTGTATTCCAGGAACCAGCAATCATTTGCAAAGTGTTCTATAAGCAATAAAGCAATATCAGTAAACATCCACCAAAGACAGTACAGTGTCTCTTTCCTAGAAATACCTAATGATGACAACTTGGAGGTTGAGGGTCAGACTCAGGGAAGGGACAAGTAAGATTTTGTTTTCCACATCTTAAGATATAAATAGCTCCTCCTGTTTGTGAAAGGTCAAAAATACACTAGGTAGATAATAGGTCATTTTAGATGGAATAATGACTGAACTTCACCAGCACATAAGAAGCCTAAGACCAGGTCGGTATTTATCATGTGATTATTTTTCACAGCTCATCATCATTCTTTGTATTTGCATAGCACATTTCATCTGAAAACTCTGTGCATTTTACAAAGGAGGGGTTCAATATCACCTTTGTACAGAGAGGGAAACTGAGGCATAGAGATGGGAAATCACCTGCTGGTTTGTTTAGACATTTAAAAACATACATCTATCATTACTCAGCCACAAATTAGCCCTGTAATCTGTGTGTCTAAGTCCCTCCTCCACCACTTTCAGTTCCCAACATGAACTGTATTTGAGTTTGATAGGCCTGAATCTTAAAACAACAAGGAGTTGTGTGGCATCTGAGGAAGTGGGATCTTCTCCCACGAAAGCTCGTGCAAAAAATAAATCTGTTAGTCTTAAAGTGCCACACAACTCCTTGTTGTTTTTTCACTGGACTAGACTAACACGGCTATCCCTTTTAAAACTGAATCTTAAAGTCAGCTTTCAGAGCTTCTGAAATTTGACCAAAAAAAAAAAAAGAAGTCCTGTATAACACAAGGTCAGAGCCTGAGCTGTGCTTCACAGTGCATTTAAGGGCAATGGGGAAAGATTATGAAAGCAGAGCAGTGGGCATCAGCACTCCTGGTTTCTATTCCTTTCGCTGCTACTGACACATTGGTGTTGGGAAAATCAGAGGTAGAAAGATGCAATGATTTCGCATTGCAAAGAGAAAGATTCAACCAAGGCAAATGCAACAAGGTTCTGAGACAAGGCCTTATCAAACAAGATCTTGTCTGGACAGGAATTAAGTTTGTTTCATTATCAAACATTGTATTTATCCACAGAAAGGGCACCATTCCTTGACCAAATTCAGAGATAAATATCAAAACATAGGAACATCCCTATTGTCACCCTGTGCAGATTGCCAGCCCAAAGCAGAAGTTTTTAAAGAGAGTGTAATTAGCCATTGGAACAGATTACCAAGGGATATAGTAAATTCCCTATCACTTGGAGTCTTTCTAAAAGATACGTTCTACTTCAACCACAAGTTGTTAGGCTAGATGGAACCACTGGATGATGGTCTCTGGTCAGGATTTCACAGGAGGTCAGACTAGATTATCATAATGGTCCTGTCTAACCTTGAAATATATGCAAGCTATTAAAGCCCCCCCCCCAGTGATGCATAGCCTTGGACTGGGCAGCTGCAAAGTAGTAATTTCTCCTATCTGTGAATTGGCAAGGGGAGATACACCTAGAAATACAGCGTATTTATTTGGAGGTTGCCAAAAAAAGTTCAGAGGTTTCTAGTACAACATCTGCAATTCCATGAACCAAAGGGACATGGATGACACAACCAGATAAGACTATGTTATATTATTGCATGACAGTGAAGGATGAGGAAGAACAAACAGCTTGCATGGACATGCTAGATTTTTCTTAGATTTTTGCTTTCTGCAGTAAAAAGCCTCTCAGTAAAATCGTGTTTTGTTTTCAGATAAAAAAGTAGTGCAGATAGTCACAGAATCATAACATCGCCACCATATTCTTTGTGGATGGTTGGTGCAAAGTAGTGTGACTGCAGACACAGTGCCTTAAGTTGTGCTATTGTCAGTTACACAATACAACACAAGAGCTGGCACAAACGCGGCTATGGATGGTGCTGGTTTCTGTGACTGATCTCACTGAAATAAATGGGATGGTGTGCACATTGCCGGGCAGCTAGCCTGTGCAGGAGTGGAGGTCAAGGCAATACCGAATCATGTCACACAATGCAATTTTGACTGAGTGGAAACTTTCTGCTCCCACATCCTTCCCATTAAAAATCTGCATTCCTTTTTAAAAAAACCATTTTCATCTCAATTTTCCATAGAAAATTTCATGGAATCATCAGGTTGGAAGGGACCTCATGAGGTCACTTAGTCCAATCCCCTGCAAAAAAGCAGGACCACTCTCACAAAATCATCCCAGCCAGGGTTTTGGCTAACTGAGCCTTAAATATCTCCAAAGATGAAGATTCCACCACATCCCTAGGTAACCCATTCCAATGCTTCACCACCCTTCAAGAAAGAAAATTTTATTCATATTCAACCTCCACCTCCCCAGCTGCAATTTGAAGCCATTGCTTCTTGTTCTGTGCTCTGTTACTACTGAGAACAGCCGAGCTCCCTCCTCCTTGGAGCTCCCCTTCAGCTAGTTCAAGATTGCTATCAAATCCCCCCTCAGTCTTCTCTTCTGCAGGCTAAATAAGCCTAGTTCCTTCAATCTCTCTTCATAACTCTTGTGCTCTATCTGCTTGATCATTTTTGTTGCAATCCGCTGGACGCTTTCTAATTTGTCCACATCCTTTTTGTAGTGGGGTGCCCAAAACTGGACACAGTATTCAAGATGTGGCCTCACCAGTGCTGAATAGAGGGGGATAATCACATCCCTCCATCTGCTGGCAACACTTCTTCTGATGCAGCCCTGTATGCCATTGGCCTTTTTGGCAAAAGAGCACACTGCTGACTCATATCCAGTTTCCCATCCACCATAACCCCAAGGTCCTTTTCTACAGTGCTGCTACTTAGCTGATTGCTCCCCAGCCTGTAGCAGTGCATGGGGTTTTTCTGTCTCAAGTGCAGGACTTTGCACTTCTTGTTGAACTACGTGAGATTTCTTTTGGACCACTTCTCCAATTTGTCTAGGTTTCCCTGAATCCTGTCCCTGCCCTCCAGTGTGTCCCCCCAGCTTGGTGTCATACACAAACTTACTGAGTATGCAATCTATTCAATTATCAAGATCATTAATGAAAATGTTGAACAGAACCAGCCCCAGGACCAACCCCTGGGGCACTCCACTCATTGCTGGTGCAAACTAGACATTGAGCCATTGATTCCTACTTGCTGAAACCATTGATCTAGCCAGTTTTCTATCCACCTTACAGTCCACACATCCAACCCATACTTCCTTAACTTGCCAACGAGAATACTGTGGGAAACTATCAAAAGCCTTGCTAAAGTCAAAATACATCATGTCAATGGCTCTTCCCGCATCCGCAAATCTAGTCATCTCATCATAGAAGGCAATGAGGTTGGTCAGGCATGATTTACCCTTGGTGAATTCATGCTGACTGTTCCTGATCACTCGTTTTTCCTCCAAGTGTTTCAGGATGGATTCTTTGAGAACCTGCTCCATGATTTTTCCAGGGATTGAGGTGAGACTGACAGGTCTGTAATTCCCCAGATCCTCCTTTTTCCCATTCTTAAAGATAGGCACTATATTTGCTTTCCTCTGGCAACTCCCCCATTCACCACAAGTTTTCAAAGATAATGGCCAGCGGTTCTGCTATCTCATCTGCCAACTCCCTCAGCACCCTCGGATGCAGACAGTTCATCCAGCCCCATGGACTTGTGCACATCCAACTTCTTTTAGTCCCTAACCTGGCCTTCCATCATCAAGGGCCTCTCTTCTCTCCAATCTGCCATACCCAGGGTAGTGGGCTGGGAGATGGCCTTCCCTGTGAAGATTGAACTAAAAAATAGCATTGAGCACTTCAGCCTTTTCTGCATTCTCTACCACAAGGATATGTGCTCCATTCAGTATGGGACCTACCCCTGATCCTCTCCTTGTTATTGACATACTTGTAGAACCCCTTCCTGTTATCCTTCATATCCCTCACTAGCTGCAACTCCAATTGTCCTTTGGCCTTTCTGATTTTATCCCTGCCATCCCAAGCAATATCTTTATACGCCTCCCTATTCATCTGTCCAAGCTTCTACTTCTTGTAAGCTTCCTTTTTATGTTTCAGCTCACCACAGAGTTCATGCTGGGCACCTTCCATATTTGCTGTTCTTTCTGCTCATTGGAATGGTATCTTCCTGTGCCCTTAGCAGGGTTTCTTTAAAATACAGCCAGCTCTCTTGGATGTCTTTCCCCTTCAGATCAGTCTCCCAAGGGATCCTGCCCATGAGCTCCCTAAGAGAGCCAAAATCTGCTTTTCTGAAATCCAAGGTCTGTGGTTTGTGTCTTTCCTTTTTTCCATTAATCAGCATCTTGAACTCTACTGTCTCATGACCAATTCTGCCCAGGTTGCCATTCACTTCTACTTCCCTGATCAAATCTTCTCTGTTTGTGAGCAGCAGGTCAAGAGGTGCAAGGCCCCTAGTTGGTTGCTCCAGCATTTGTACCAGGAAGTTGTCCTCAACACTCTCCTGAAACTCCCTGGATTGCCTGTGCACTGCTGTATTGCCCTCCCAGCAGATGTCAGGGTAACTGAACTCCCCTATGAGAACCAGGGCCTGTGACCTGGAAACTTCTGCTAGTTGTCCATAGAAAGCCTCATCCACTCCTCCTTCTGGTCTGGTGGTCTGTAGCAGACACCCACCATGACACCCCCCCTTGTTGCCCTCTCCTCTAAACTTAACCCACAGACTTTCAACTGGCTCATTTCCACTTTCATAGTGGAGCTCTGAGCGGTCATACAGCTCTTCTACATATAGCGCAACTCCTCCCCCTCTTCTTCCCTGCCTGTCCTTCCTGAACAATTTATACCCATCCTGATAGTCCCTTACTGAAACTTAATAGGCCTTTCTGATTGACCACTGCAGCCTGGAAGCAGGATCCTGAAACAGACAGCCCCAGGGCCAGTGGGAGGGACCAGTGTTCCAGGATAGCCTGATTGACTGGCTGGACAGGACAATGAGGGAGCCAGGACCCTGCTCCCCCACCCCTTGAGCTGAAAATACAGGCTGGACATGCCTGGGCAAGCTAGAGAGTGTGTGGGGCCCAGCTAAGGAGGAAGCCCCAAGCAGCCAGCAGCTGGGAACCAGAGAACACAGGCAAGGGAGCTGGGCTGAGCTGATTTGTGCAGAGCAGACCCACAGCAGCTGGACCAGCTGAGAGCCAAGCCGAGCTGAACAGAGCAGAGCTGGAGCTGGAGTTGTCTGGAGCTGGGTGCAGCAGGCCAGAGAAGGAGCCCAAGGAACTGATCTGATCTGTGCAGACGCATAGCAGGAGAACTAGAGGGGCCTGAAGAGCATCCCAGAGAGCCACACTACAGCAGAGCAGGGCTGGGAGCCAGGGCTGGAGCCATCTGGATCTGGGTGTGGTGAGCAACTGGGGAACAGTGAAAGGGGCTCTGATGCTGGGATCCTACAGTCTGGGGGCATGTGGCCACTGCCAGAGCCTGTGTCTCTGACTCCCTGGATTACAGCAATGCTGCCAGGCCTGGACAGAGGGCCCACAAAGTGTAAAACAGACTGATAACATCCTCTACACCCCAGAGATGCTGTGTGTGATACCCCTGTGCCAGGGGACTTGTTGGGTGTTTTACCGTTAACCTTTCTCCTCTTTTCTTTATTTTTTATTTGATTCTTGATTGCTGTTTGTTTAATAAATTGTATTACTTTGAATTGCATATGGTGATCGGTGGGCCAGGGAAGCACCCAGTGCAGTCAGCATCCTGGAGTGGAGACACCCTATCCCCTGCCCTGAATGACTGCAACAAGATTGGGGGTCAAGCCCCAAGAAACTCTGGGGCCAGTCTCGTTGGGGTTACAGGGACCCCACCATGCAGGAGAGTGGAAGGGGAGCCTTTGAGGTCAGGCAGATCTATGGGTAAAGGAAGTGGGAGCAAGGGCCCAGAACCTGTTGCTACCCACTTTCAACAGGGTGGTGCATAAAGCAGAAAAGTTTCCCACAATAGTGGGTACATCCCCCATTTACACATGGCAGAGCTCTAGTCATGCAAGCTATCCCACCACATCTCTGTTATTCCAATTTTATCATAGTTCCTTGTCTGCACCAATACTACCAATTCTTCCTGCTTGTTTCCCAGGCTCCTCACATTTGTGTACAGGCACCTAGAATACAGGGCCAATTGCTCCACTTTCCCCTGCCGATTTTTGGTTCTGTTGCATCTACCTCCTTGCATTTTCTCTCAGCCTCGTCCTTCCCCACTTGCCTCAGGTATTAGAGCTTTGTTAGGACACCTAAGACAATTATTTGTCGTCGTCCCCCAATTCCAACTACCCTCTCTTTTATTTCTGGTGTTACAGTCCCAGTACTTCCCAAGTTCCATCCCTTCCCCCAGGTCTCCCACATTATAACTTACCTGTGGGTTTTGGTCACCTTCCTCCTTCAAACCTAGTTTAAAATCCTCCTCACTAAGTTAGCCAGTCTGCATCTGAATAAGCTCTTCCTCTTCCTCAATAGGAGGAGTCTTTCTTTGCCTAGCAGTCCTTCTTCCTGGAACAGCACCCCATGGTCAAGGAAGTCAAAGCCCTCCTGATGACACCATCTTCGCAGCTAGGCATTGACCTCCAGGATGCATCTGTCTCTGCTCAGGCCCCTACCCGTGACTGGAAGGATCGAGGAGAACACCACCTGTGCTCCAGACTCCTTCACCGATGCTCCCAGAGCCCTGTAGTCACTTCTGACCTGCTGAGGATCACCTCTTGCAGTATCATTGGTTCCCAGATGAATGAGTAGCATGGGGTAGTAGTCAGAGGGGTGGAGGATGCTTGACAATCCCTCTGTAATCTCTTGGATATGGGCCCCCGGCAAGCAGCATACCTCCTGAGAAGCCTTGTCCAGATGACAGATGGGTGCCTCCATCCCCCTTAGAAGAGAGTCCCCAACCACCACAACCCAGCATTTCCTCCTGGGTGTGATGGTTGTGATCCTCCCAGCCTCGGGGATGCATGGCTTCTCCTCTTCCACCTCATCCATTGTTTCTAGCACTGTGTAACGGTTCTTCACCACAACGCAGGTTGAGATGGGAGCAGGAGTGGAGCACTGTCTGCTGCGAGAAGTAACCAGCTGCCAGTGTCCTCCCTGTGCTGGAGGCATCCCATCCTTCTCCAGTGGTGTGATAGTAGTTTTCAGCACCTGGATAGTAATCTGATCCTTTCATGTCTCCGCATGGATACTACCAAGGAACTTCTCCAGGGCACAGATACTCCTGAGCCTAGACACCTTCTCCTGTAACTCTCCCACCTGTCTCCTGAGAGATTCCACCAGAAGGCACCTGTCACATTGATTTGTCTCCCCAAGCTTGTGGTCTGTGAGTGGGAAATGCAGGCCACAGTCCTTGCAAGTCCACACCAGGATCTGGGTAGAGATATCCATGCTCAGGATGTCTGTTGGGATGCAGGTGCTGGTGGAGGAGAAAGAAGCAGTGCTGGCACAAGTGACACAGCTCCTCTTCATCATCGTGGCCTCACCAGCTCCTTCCCCAACTCCTTCTCAAATTCCCCTGTTTGCAGTCCTTTGGTTACAAGCTCCCCCTGGTCGCTCAGTCCAGACAATCACACAATCACAGTCCCAATTCACACAACGACTGACAAATAACAGAAATCACCTGCAGGGAAAGACATAAACACACAGTCAGCAATTCACTCACCCAAGCTTTGCTCTCTCCCTTGCTTCTTCAGGAAGGGGATCACCTTTGCCTCCTCCTTAGGGCTTCACCTACTCCTTCCCTCTCAAACTCTCCTGTTTGCAGTCTCCTCTCAATGTGGAACACCTCTACAGTGCCCCATTGCACTATAATTCTGGTTCCATTGTCCTCTAGAGATGGGGCTTTTGAGTGGAGTCACAGCGCCCCCAAGCTCTTCCTTCTTGGAGAGCAGAGACCTGGCCAGGTGCATCATGGGAGAATTAGTCCAGCTGAGGTTCCTGACTCATAGGTGACACTAGAGATGAAGAAACCAAATTACAGTTCCCATGAGCCACCACATTTCCCAATCAAAATATTTTCTTTGTCAGCCAAACTATTTGAGGTTTTGAGCATTCCAATTTTTTATAAGTTTTTTTGGAAAGCAGATGCTTTTCATGGAAAGTTTCATTTACTCAAAACCCCACTTTTCTGCTGGAAAAAAAGTTTCACTGGAAAATGTCCAACTAGCCATAAGCGAAATAAAATATTATTCATCCTTCTGGCTGAGATTTTCAAAGCAGGCTAAGGGATTTAGAGGCCCCATTGCCATTCATTTTAATTAGAATGAAGGTATTTGGACACCAAGGGCGCTTTGAAACTCTCTGACGTTATGTACAGTAATGCAGTCCTCCAACCTCACCCACATCAATGCTTGCACAATGCAAGTCATAATAAAACAACTTCAAATTAGTTGCAAAGACATTCAAATAAAAGGTCACCCTCTGAGATCCTAGTAAATAAAAAAGGGAGGAAGAAAAGAGGCTACAATATAGTTGGTTGATGGCCAGTTCATAACTATAGACTCAACGCTGGTCCAACATGCTACAATTTAATTTATTTTATTTTTGTACAAACTGTCCCTTCCCCCCCACCTTCCAGATACTTCACACCACTGCATATACAACAGCAGGAGATTGAAATGAGGAGCTATAGGCATGGGACAGAAGTCCTGAGGGAGAAAGATACATGAAAACTTCTCAGGAGATGCAGGGGGAAAGAGTCTGTTTCAAACAATGATGAGACAAGGGAGGAAGGTCAGAGGCAGCCAGTGATATCAGGACAGAGAGAAGGAGAGAGAGAGAGAGACTGTCTTCTCCATGAGAGAAATTATAATAACTGAGAGACTTTAAAAATTTAGACTGTTATGAACTGAATTAGGAACTGCTAGGGTGGCTTGAGAAAAGGATGATGTGGAAACTTTTCCGTGGAGAACTGGGAAATCCAGAACATAGGAATTGCCAGAATGAATAAGACCGTTGTCCATCTAGTCTTTTATCCTGCCTTTAAAAGGGTCACTATCAGATGCTTTACAGGAAGGTACAAGCCCCCCAGTAAAGGAAAAACATGCCCAAAAGTGAATGCTCTTCCAGAGGTCATCAATTTGTTGTTGGCTTATCTCCTTTCTAAAGAAATGTTTATCTAATGTGGTGTAACAGTGTATGTTTTCATTAGCTTCATAAAGTCTAATGCTTTTTCCAGCCCTAAAAATGTGTTTCAGTTAAATTGTGACAATGAGTTACACTGGTTAATTGGCTATAAAATATTTCCTTTGATTAGATTTAGATATATTACCTTTCAATTCTTTGGGTGCCCACTGTTCTTGTACCAAGAGAAAGGCTCAGTCAGAGCTCTCCATGTACCTTCTTCACATTATCCATTATTTTATAGAGGACTACCGCATCCCTTCTTGCTCATCTTGACATGAAACAGGCTCGATCTTTTCAGTGTCTCCTCCTACCAAAGAACGTCTAGACTGATAATCATTTTCACTGCCTGTCTCTAAACCTCTCTGTTTCCATTACATGGTTTTCTTTCATAAAGAGCCCAGAGTAGAACACTGTATTCCAGGTGAGGTCATCATATTGACTTAGCTAATGGCACTATAGGCTATGTCCACATGCAGATGCTTATTCCGAAATAAGTTAATTTGAAATAAGTTAATTTGAAATAAAATTGTTATTTCAAATTAACTTAAATTGAAATAAGCAAAAACCTCAAATCGAAATAGCAGGTCCAGATACAGGACTTGCTATTTTGAATCAGGAGAGGGGCAGCATGGGAGGTGTGGCAACATGGCCCCTGGCAGGGCCATGTTGCCAGCCAATATATAAAAAAAGGAAGGCACCCGGGGAAGGAGAAGGGCAAAAGTGTTAAATCAAAATAATGGTTATTTCAAAATAACACGTCCAAACGGCATTATTTTGATTTTAGCCTAGGTTTTACTATTTTGAAATAAGGTTCATTAATTTGAAATTCTGGGGCTCGTCATCTCAAAATAACGAAACGTTGTTCAGACATGACAACTTTTAAATCGAAACAACGGTCATTGTTTTTATTTAAAAGCATCGTGTGGACATAGCCATAGTGTTTCCAGTTTTATTTTCTCACCCATTCTTTATGTTGTACATCCTAACATTCTGTTTGCTCTTTTAACTGCCTCTAGACTTTGAGCGGTATTTTCCATCAAGGTTTTTTCCCTCCTTGGTTACAGTGACTTTAAAGTCCATCCAAATATATGATTAGTTAAAATTATTTCTTCCAATATGCATCATTAGGCATTTATTTAATCTGTCATCATGTTGCCCATTTACCTTCCTTTTTTAGGCACCTTGGTAGTTTCTCTCTGGTCTTGACTGACCTAAGTAAATTTGTACTGGTTCCCATGCAGTATCAGACTCAAAAATTAATTAAAAAGAGGCACAACCCCAAAATAGAAATCATCATTGTCCATATTCTAGTATACAAAAAGCTTAATGAGGAGGAACATGCATGAATAAAATTTAAAAGTCCTGCTCTTTGTCTAGGTTTCTTCTCTTCTTCTGAGGGACGACTGAGGATAGAAGAACACAACTAGAAGAAGCAGTTTTGTCAGATTTTCACACTTCAGAATTAACTCTGCACAGAACAGTACCAAGGGGAGGTTGTCCTATAGAAGGGCAGAATCAGGACACGCATGGATGGATGCTTGGCTCCCATCTTCTTGGTCCACTGACACAACTGTTTGTTCTGAAGACCCATGGAAGTTTTCGTCTCCTGATATTTCTCTGGCGGCGCAGTGACTGGAAGCCTGGCAAAGTTTTGTCTGCAGATCACTCAGTTTTTGGCAGATTGCTGTCCTGTTCAAATACATTGAATAGACGTATTTAGTCTGCAGAAGAGAAGACTGAGGAGGGTTTGATATTAACTTTCAACTACTTGAAGAGGTGCTCTAAAGAAGAGGTGGCTAAGCTGGTTTCAGTAGTAACAGGACAGAACAAGGAGCAATGGTTTCAAGTTGCAGCTGAGGAGGTTGCGCTTGGATATTAGAGCAAACTTTCTCGCTAGGAGGCTGATGAAGCATTGGAATGGGTTACTTAGGGATGTGGTAGAATCTCCATCTTTGGAAACGTTTAAGGCCCAGTTAGACAAAACCCTGCCTGGGATGATTTAGTGGGAGTGGTCCTGCTTTTCATGAGGGGGTTGGACTAGATGAACTCATGAGGTCAGGGGCATCACTGCCCCAGGGAATGACCTGGGGCACTGGCCCAGGCCATGCCCCCTGCCCGCAGGCCATGCCCCTGGCCAGGGACAAGGCGGGGAGTGGCATCTGCAGCCGTGGGCGGCTGGGCCCTGGATCTCTGGCCCTATCCAGCTGAAGACCAGGAGAGGCAGGGCCTCGCCAGGACCTGGGGCACTGGTGCTGACATTCAGGGCACAGGCCCCGTGTGCCAGGTGCCAGTGACACCCCTGCATGAAGTCCTTTCCAATCCTATGATTTGCTTATAACGAGCACTGCAAAGAGTGTCCTGGGCACCTGCCAACTCTGTGCCCATCTTTTAAACTCTTGTTCAGTATCTTTCCCACTATCATCCTCCAGTATCAATTTTATCCTCCATGATGGAAATTTTTGGCATCACCATTGGTTTGTGAGTCTCCTGCATGATCGTCCTATCTATCTTGAAATTCCCAGCAGTCAGGCAGGGTATGTCTACACTTACAATTTAGTTTGAATTAAGGATGCTTAATTTGAACTAAATTAGTGCACGTCCACACTTGTTTTCATTAGTTCAAACTAAGGAGTTCCCTTAGTTCGAACTAAGGAAGGCCTATGTTGAACTTATAAAACTTAGCTTAAGTTTTACGTAAGGGTTAGTTCGAACGTATGAGTTTGAACTAAACCAATGTAGCCATGTTAATTCAGACTAATACTTTGTTCGAATTAACTTGGTTTGACCTTCCTCCCAGGGTGCATTGCACCCTGGAAGGAAGCACTGGCACTCCAGTGCCTGGGGCAAGAAGCCCCAAAGGTGCCCCCCCCACCTGATCTGCAGGGGGCCGATGTGGCCCCAGTCCCATGGCTGGGGGTTGGGGTGGTGGGGGCCCCCAGCGCCCAGCTCTGCAGAGCCAGCTGGGCTCAGGGAGGGTTCCCAGAGCCTGGCTCCAGCAGTGTTGCCTGGGCAGGGGAGAAGGGATTCACCTGCCTGGCTCTGACAGTGCTGCTGGCATGGGAGGAGAAGAGATTCCCTCAGTCTAGCTGGAAGTGCACTGCCGGGGGCAGGGAGAAGGGATTCCTGCCACCTGGCTAGAGTTGTGCTGCCGGGGCGGGGGAGAAGGGATCCCTTCCCCACGCCCGGGCAGTGCTGCTGGAGCCCAGCAAGGGGGAATCCCTTCTCCCCATGCTCCAGCAGCACTGTCAAAGTCTGGCTGAGGGAATCCCTTCTCCTCCAGCCCCGGCAGCGCTTTCAGAGCCCATCGTGGGGGAATCTCTTCTCCCCGTACCCCGCGGCAGTGTGCCTCCAGCTGTGTGGGTTGAATCCCTTCTTCCCCTGCCAGGGCAGCACTGTCAGGGGGGTGCCCTGGCCCCAAGGAGCCCTGCCAGGGGAAAGCATCCGCTGCCAGGCTGTAGCTTTCTGAGCCCGTGTGGGGGAAAGCATCCCCTGCCCAGCTCTAGTGGCAGCGTGGTTAGAGCTGGGCAGGGGATGCTTTTCTCTGTGCCAGGCTCAGAGGGCTGGAACCTGGCAGGAGACTGGGAAGGAGCATGGCCCTTCCTGGGGCCATGTCACCACACCTCCCATGGTGCCTCTCTTCCAGTTCAAACTAGTAAGTCCTGTCCATGGACATGCTAGTTTGAATTGGTTTTCCTAGGGTGGCCATGTTAGTTTGGATTAACTGAATTTGATCTAATAATTAGTAGTTTGAATTGATTAGTTCAAATTCAGTTAATTTGAACTAATGTTCTAAGTGTAGACATAGCTGCAGACATTAACACGAACAGACAGAAAGCTGGGACTCTCTCACTGGACAGTCATTTTCCAGTCCAGTTTCCCAATGCTAACCAAGATTGAAAGCCCTTTCATTTCAGAGCTTGTTTTGTGTTGAATCACTCTCAGCACCTTTTTAGGATTCAGCCCCTTTTAAGTGACAGCACTTCAGTATTTTGTCCTTCATATTAGGAGCCAGATTTTTAACTACTATTAGAAAGGCAAATCACAGCAGTACCTTGTGCCTCAGTTTCCCCGTCAGTAAAATGGGGATACTGCCAGTACCTTCCTTTGTAAATTACTCTGCAATCTATAGATGAACACTGCTGTGTAAGAGGTAGGGGGTTATTTATTTAGCTGCTTTGCAGTAGCAACCTCGGTCATGGAACAGGACCCCACTGTGCTAGGTGCTGTGCAAACACAAAGGTACAGTCCCTGCCCCAAGGAGTTTAAATGACAGCCAGCTCTTGAATATATGAGCAACTTGTTAGGGACACAAGAAGCCCCTTAAACACCATGCACCAGCAGCAGAGCTGTGCCTGTGCTCCTTAAGCACTGAGGCTGCTTACTGAGAGCACTTTCTGAAGTTCTAGACATGTCAAAGTTGGTAGAAAGGAGGCATGGCTGTGTGATTCTACCCCTTCTCTCTGCACAGTCAGGCTAGGCAGCTGCTGTGGGGAACATGCCGTGCCCTCCTCAGTGGGTCTCTTCCCTTGTGGTCTGTGGAGGCCCACGCAATCCCTTTAATAATAATAAGAAACATATGGTTTATACTTAAAGATTTGTAAAGGAGGTAAACATTGCTATAATCAATTTCACAGATGGAGATACTGAAACACAAAGATGAAATGGTTCATCACTGGTCACCCAGCAGAAGTAAAATTTGTTTTTCCTAGGTCCCAGTCTAATACACATTTTCCTAGGCTACACAATCTCCCTTTAAGTGCAGTAGCTACTTCCCATAATGACCTCATGTTCCCAAAGCATAGGTCTATGCTATAACAATTTTTCCCTTTTGTGTTTTATGGAGAAGTCACCAGCATTTCCCTGGGCTGTATTTTAACCTTTCTACATGCTCCTACCCAGAAAAGATAGGAGATTTTATCAATAAGTGATTCTTAACTTAAAAAAAAAAAAACCCCCAAAACCCCCTTTCTTGTCTTTTTCAGACTGAAATATGCAGTCACCTTTCTTTCAAGCCTCTTTTCATCTAAGGGTAGTTTTTACCCTTTAACTAATCCAGACAGATTTGATATAAACAGAGAGTAGCAGTTTACACAAGGTCAGTATTTTATATTTTCCTATAGTAGAATTACAGATATTGATAGAATTGTGAGAAAAATAACCCCAAATACTATTACCCACTATGCTTTGCCCCAGTATGCTAATCAGCTAATTATGCTCTTTGTATCTATTGCTAATACAGGACCCATGCAGATTAGTTGCTCCCCCCCCTTTCAGTAGCTGTTAGGCACAGCTCCTAAGCCTGCCTTACTTATGGTTACAAGTGAAGCAATACCCGTGACAAAGGATGCAGTGAGTGGTGAATAGAAAAGAGGCAAACAGAGGGAGTTTGCCTGGGAGTTCACCTGGAGGAGTGCCCACAAAGCCTTGTTTTTCAGGTATTTGTGAGCACTAAGTACGCCATGCAAAGTACTTCTACAGGCTGAGGACTAATTGGCTAAGTAGCAGCTCTGTTGAAAAGTACCTGGGGTTATGGTGGATGAGAAGCTGGATATGAGTCAACAGTGTGCCCTTACTGCTAAAAAGGCTAATGGCATATTGGAATGGAATAGTAGGAGTATTGCCAGTTGATCAAGGTATGTGATTATGCCCCTCTTTTCGGCCCTGGTGAGGCCGCAACTGAAGTAGTGTATACAGTTTTGGGCTCCCACTAGATAAAGAATGTGGACAAATTAGGAAGAGTCCAGCGGAGGGCAACGAAAATGCTAAGGGGATTGGGGCACATGACTTACAAGGAGAAACTGAATGAACTAGGCTTACTTACTCTGCAGAAGAGATGACTGAAGGGATCTGATAACTACTTTCAGCTACTTGAAGGGATGCTCTAAAGAGGAGGGAGCTAGGCTATTTTCGGTGGTGACAGAGGACAGAACAAGGAGCAATAGTTTCAAGCTGCAGCTGGGGAAGTATAGGTTGGATATTAGGAAAAGCTCCCTCACCAGGAGGGTGATGAAGCACTGGAATAGTTGCCTAGGGAAATAGTGGAAACTTTTAAGACCCAGTGGGGTAAAACCCTGGCTGGTATGATTTAGTGGGAGTAGTCCTGCTTTTCCCAGTGGGTTGTACTAGATGACCTCATGAGGTGCCTTCCAGCTCTAATGTTCTATGCTCCTATGATTAAGATTAAATAGGGCAGTGATTAGGCCAGGTTCTATCAGGGCAGGCTTTTCCGTAGGTCTTCTCTCTCCAAAAGAGAACAAGCACTGTTCATCTCCAAGCAGAGACAGGAGCCCACCTCAAGATTGGTGCACTGCCATAGCCCACTGGAGCCCTTAAAAGAATGTTAACCATACTGCAGAGGACACCACAAATTAAGGAAAACACACCACTAAGGAAGTACTTATCCAACAACAAATTTGGGCAAAACATTTTCAACAGCTAAAGGAGGAGACAGTTGCAAAGGCTGATGCTGTCAGTGTCCCCAAGCAGATGAGGCCTGTCTACACACAAACCAGTGGGCATCAGCTAACAGTAGGGGGAGCACTTTGACATCTTTATGAGCCATGTTAGTAAATCTGCTTCTGTCTGAACTCCCCCCCATTCTGCCCACTGGCTTTGTGCTATACAAGGGGGGTCAAGACAAGACAACCCCAGTGGTCCCTTCTGGCTTTGAAATCTAGGGATCCCAGCACACATGCCATTTGCCCCTGCACTCTACCCACACCAACCACACATACACTGTATCTGTGCTCCAGTGCATGACACGCATGGACACGCTGTGCTCAAACACACCACAGAAACGTCCATACTAGAACTACATAGATGCCATATAGCACCAAGTCCATATATAGTGGTTAAAATCTTGCCCAGGAGCCACTAATATTGCTGTAACTTAGTGTCTTGATGCTCAGCACCTCAGCTGGGTTCCATCATCAAACCAGGGTTTTTCTGGCTAGTCCTTGTATAGAGGATTTCTCCCAGCATGCATAAAACCTATGATATTTTAGGAAATGGTTCTTGTGAGACTTCACAGTCATTGCATCACCAGTTGTGCTGAGGGGAGCTCTATAACTCTTTTAGGTGTGTTGTAAAACTCAGCCATTGAGTATCTTTATGCAAGTTTTGGTATATTAATCCCAGTGGCCTCAGCAATTCCACCACAGATAAGGAGCTCTTCACTTTATAGTGTTTAAATGAACCATACAGATATAGGATATTGAACATAACTGAATGCTGGTGTGGTCCTGATGAGGGAGAGAAAAAACCCCTCCTCTGATAGGGTATGTCTAAACTGGAGCCTTACGTCGACTTTAGGAAGCTTAAGTCAACGTACAGACCCCCATGGCCACACTGGGCTTTTATTAATTTGACATAAGGGCTTCCATAATTTGACTTAATAACACCACCTCTTAAGGTTGACTTAACGCTTAACGAAATCATCTTAAGTTGACTTAAGCCAGTGTAGATGGGGAATAGCTCTTACGTCAACTTAATTGGCCTCCAGGTTCCCTCCCAGAGTTCTCAGCCACCAGGAAGGGTCAACCTGGCACCTGCCACTGTGGACACAGGCAATCAACAGGAGTTTCCAATGAGGATGCTCTAAGTCAACTTTAAAAGGTCGACTTTAAGTCAACTTAAAGTCCACCTTGTTACTCATAGACTCTAAGGTAAGAAGGGACCAATATGATCATCTAGTCTGACCTGCTGCATAATGCAGGCCACAAAACCTCATCTAGCCACTCCTGTAATAAACCTCTGACCAATGACTGAGTTATTAAACTCCTCAAATCATGATTTAAGAACTTTAAGGAACAGAGAATCCATAAATGAACTTGTTACCAATAACTCTTTACGGAAATTAGGTAAAATTATACTGAATAAAAGATTGTGTGTAGTATTTGTATAACATATGGAATATATTTAATGCAGTATACTCAATGGAATGCTACAGTACTGAAACAATAGATGAAGACTGATACTGCACAAAAGCGGGTGTGTTCACACAGCAGTATTATTTCGAAACAACAGAGGTTGTTTCGAAATAAGAAAGGCCATGTTCAGACGACGCACCATTGTTTTGAAACAACTTAAATCCCATGTGGGGACAAAACAACATTGTTTTGAAACAATTGTTTTGAAACAATGCCGTCCGAACATGTTGTTTTGAAACAACGGTGACTCGTTTCGAAATAACTGTTGTCTGAGCATGCTATTTCGATTCCTGCTTTTTTCCTTAATTCAAATTAACAAATTGTTAATTCGAATTAACTTATTTTGAAATAATGCGTTATTTTGATACAACTTGTATCGAAACAACTTGTATCGAAGTAACCCCCTCTGTGTGAACATAGCCAGCCTGTAGTTATCAGTGTCTCCCCAGGATGTTACTGTATTGCACAAGGCAAGTTGAGTACCTCCCAGTTTGATTTTAGTCTCTAGAGAATTTTGCCATGACCACTAGTTTCCATCCTCCTGTGCCATGTTAGATGGATGGCATATATAAGAAAGATTTATTCCAGTATTGCTTATTGGGTTTAAAGTCAGCCCAGTGAAAAGATTTTGGCTTCTGTCTCAAGTGATTTATTGACATGACTTTAAACAGCCAATAAATCAGTTTGGCAAATAGTAAGCTGGTGCTCACATTTATTAGGATTTCAGGGGTGTAAATGTTGTGCAGTTTGTGTATCAGAGATAGAAATCCAAGAGGTATTTCATTATGTTTTGCTGCAACCACTTGAGTCTTTAAGACACTTGTTCTCAAGCACTGTATAAGGACACATTACTGTGTTGCCACACAGCAGCAATTGTGTCATGGAAAGCTGGGGGAATCCCTGGATTTGGCTTGTAGAAATGGGCTGATGTGTCTTGTAGGGTCACAATATGCCACCAAGTGTATTGTGACCCACAAAAGGCTGAGAACCACAGCTTTAAGCCACTGAAATAAACCAAGGAAACCTCAGTAGTTGGAATATAAAAATTCCCAATTGCTGCATGACTTGTGGTTTCACCTAGCAAATTGAAATCCAGAAAATCAATTGTATAATTAACATTTTAGGGTGATTTGATAGGATATGAAATAACTTGCTTTGGGTATCTAATTTAATTTCCAGAGCTATTAACAGAGATATTCAATTAAGCAATCTTAGTGGCTTTAGACTTTCATGTGTTGCACTACTTAATTTTCAAGTTCCTCAGAATAGTCCTTTACAGTTTTCTCCTCTTCAAACACTTCCTCCTCATTGTGGTGTCATGAAGAGTATAGGAATTGCCACTGTACAGCTGTCATGTCCCCTCCAGTAGCTAGTTCATCAGGTCTCTGTGACAGCAGCTAGGGGGTAACCCTTAGCAAGCCCTCTGTCACAACAGCCCCAGCTAATCAGGGTGCATGTATTAGAGCTGGTTAGGAGGACCTGTTCCTGATTAGAGAATGGGTGACAGCTATCTGCCTAACTGGGCAAAGAGGTTGTTCCTACCTGATCAGCAGATAGGAGGCAGCTGCTAGAGTGACTAAGTGGGTTTATAGAGCTGCCAGAGGCAGGAAACATAGGTATTTGTGGGAGGGTGGAATGTCTATGGCTTGGATGGAAGAAAAGAAAAGAAAAGATAGTTTTAGGGGCTGCTTGGTTTAGCTAGGCACTGTGTAAGGGTTGTTGATGCATAAAGGCACTGCACATAAGCTATACTGGTGACTGCTAAACCAGAGTTAGTTCCTTGCATGGTGGTAAGTTCCAGAAGGGTAACTGTGTTTGTGTATTTCAGCAAACAAAGGAGTCCTATTGGAATTCTGAAGACCAACAGGCTTATTTATTTCATGAGATTTTGTGGGCACACGCCTACTATGTCAGGTGTAGGAAATAGAAAATGTAGCATGTTAATTGTAAATACATTCATGTAGAGAAGGGTGGGTCACAAAGTAAATTCAAACAGTTTCAAAGGTATAGACTGGTAGACTTTTTAGTTTCATTCCTTTCTGTAAGTTCACCCATCTTCGAAGCATCTGAGGAAGTGGGATCTTCTCCCACGAAAGCTCATGCAAAAAATAAATCTGTTAGTCTTAAAGTGCCACACAACTGCTTGTTGTTTTTTTTACTGGACTAGACTAACACGGCTATCCCTTTGGAAACTATCTCTGCAAAGTAAACTAGCTGCTTTGTTTCAAACTTTCTTGGATCCTGGTTTGTTTTGTTAAACCAGAGGGTCATCTTTGAGTCCTTTGTGAGCTACAAGGTGGCTGAAGCAGAAGGGCTGGGGTGGATAATCTTTCTGTGCCCTATCTTCCTTCATGTGCCTCCTTAAATGCCCTTTAGCTAAAGAGCTAATATCCCCTTAGGCCACATCTTGCAGAGATGCGATAATCTGTAGGCAGCTGAAAAATCATCCATGTAGTAGAACAAGCAATTGGGGGGGGGGCCTCAGAATCTAAAACAAACATCATAGTGCTACCAGGATGTGGTCAAACTACCATCCTTTGACTACCCTGACTCCAGCTATTTCTCCTCTTCCTTCCTGTATTTGCTCGTGCATTTAGATAACCAGAGGATATAAAATCTGCCTATGACTGCGATCATCTCCTCTGGCCTCCTGTATAGACCAAAGAACTGTTTGCTTCATTGAGGGACTACTGGATCAAGCTCATAATTTCTGGTTAGCACATGTGTTTGCCTGCATGCAAAGTTGCACCTGTTTGGCTAACGGTGCCAATTTCAAGAGAATTCATTTATGTTTAAAACTAGGATTTGGCTCAAAATAATTGTTTATACAGCAGTTTGCACCTGTTTAACTAAACCAGGCAACCCATGCAAGTTTGTGTGTCTACACAAGGCCAGATATTTTAGGAAGATAACTATTCCTGGTTTAAAAATGCCAAGTAATGCCTGTGTCCATGAGTCAGTTGCTCCAATCGTTCATTATCCTCTCTATTAAGAATCTGTAATTTCTTTCTAGTCCAAATCTGTTTAGCTTCACCTCAGACCATTGATTCTAGTTATACTATTGTCCAATAGATGAGAGTCCTCTTTCAACAGTCTCCAAGCAGGTATTTCTAGAACATGACCAAGAGCCCCCTAACCTTGTCTTTAATAAACTCAATAGATTGAGCAACCTTAATCTACCACTGTAAGGCATGTTTTCCAGATCTCAAATCATTCTTGAAGATCTCCTCTAAACCCTTTTAAAGTGCAGACCCCACACTTATTGGCAGGCATCCAGTTTTCATTCTTGCCAGTACAGTGCTGTTTAAACCCCTCAAAACTGAGAACTGCCCAGCATGTTTTCCTTAAAAGCTAAATCAACAACACCATTGCTCAAGTAATTCATATGTCTCTATTCTCAGGAAAGTTTCCAAGCTTTCTCCTTGACTATTCTCCTCACAATGCCTGACCTTTCCTGCCAGCTCCCTGCACTCTTTAATCATTCTGTAGCCAGCACTTTAGTTAGGTGGTTGTTTATTTTTTTCTTCTTTCCACTAAGAACAATAATCCCATAACTCCTAAAGAGTGTGTAAAATGCTGCCACCTTCCCCTCTGTCACCCCCAAGGTAAAATTAATCCTAGATTCTACGTTCTATGTTTTTAAAGATTGGTCGGTTCAGCATTGCAAGACCTGAAGGGCAGATTTTCAACAGTGTTTGGGTGCCTAATTCTCATTGTTTTCATGGGAGTTAGGCTCCTTGTGTGATTTTCCAAAGCACCGAGGGGCATCTCTGAATCTTTAGGCATCAAAGAATATCTAAAATCTGGTCCTCTCTGTGCATGAGTTCCCCATCAGTACAATGGAGATAACAGCATGACTCTGCCTAGCAGGGAGGCTGTGAGTATAGATATACTAAAAGGTGTGAGATGTCCAGATGCTAGGGTGATGGAGGGCAGATAAGCACCTAGGAGAGCTTGAAAATGGAAACAATATTTGGTTAAGAGAAAATGAAGTTCTATGACAGATCTTCAGCAGGCATGAACTAACTCTGAGACCTGTGGAGTTATGTCACTTTACACCAGATGAGTATCTGGTCCCAATCTATAGAAAGCTGCCCTTTGTGGAAAATGTACTCCCTCAGCTGTGAATAGTGGCATTAATGGCCTATATTCTTCAGAGGAAAAGAATATCTTGAAACCCCTGTACAGCATGGGGAACATTCTGGCCCAGATCTCCATGGGTATTGAGACGTCTAACTCCCGTTGACTTCCATGGAGTTAAATGCTTAAATACTTTTGAAGATCTGAGCCTATGGGACTTGGGGTTTTAAAGAAAATATTCCCAGGTTTTCCATTAAATATTTTGAGAAGAAGCTGCTGAGATATTTCTACTGTGGTCCGCAGGAAAGAGTTAAAGAGCTATGGGGTGGGGAAAACAGAGAAGCAGCTATTTGGGGAGAGGACCATTGCTTTGTTCTGTGTTTGCACAGCACCTAGCACAGTTGGGTCCTGGCCCATGATTCATGCTCTTAGCCACTATCGCAACAAAACCAAAAGCAAACAAACCAAGCAGTACTCATCAGTAAGGGAGAGAAATGAGCACAGAAACAGAGGTACAGAAATCAAGCAGAGCTTGGAAACAAAAGTTCAAGTTGGAGTAGCTCAGGAAAAAGAGTAATGAAAGGAAGGAAAAACACATTTAGTACCAAAATTAAAACAAAGATAGAGACCTAATTTAAGCACCATCATAGCTGGCATGGTAAAAAGGAGGAAATGGCTGGCGGGAGGTAAATGTTAAAATGGATAGCCGTTAGTCTTCAAGTGCCACACAATTCCTTGTTGTTTTTTCACTGGAGGTAAATGGACACTCACCAGCTGAAATGATAATCTTGGCCCATGTGTTAGCCATGTGGTGTTGGATATTTAGCAGGAATCACCCTTCCTTTGGGGGTCACTACTGGAACATGGAGCTAGGGGATGCTTCTTTTGGAAGGAGATGCTGTCTTACAAATGAGATGGAGAACCAAGGATCTAACCATTTGTGGTCAGCAAAGGTCCCACATCACTTTCTCAAAGCCTAGAGTTGTTAGTGCTGGTAATCTATCCTAACTCCCACTTGAATAATTATATTCTATCAACCTAAAGTTCCCCTGCCATTTTCAGTGGTATGAGGGCTTCCTCCTTTCCTTGCCCTTAAATATATTATGCTGTTGCTCTGCACTGTTAAGTAGCCACTGCCTCCCACTTGGAGGTGATTGCATTACAATGATCACTGTAGAAATATGTTAGGTTTGTAAAGCATTGTGGGATGAAAGGTGTTGCACAAATATAATACCATTATTATGTGTTACTATTTATTAACAGATAGTTTATCCTCTGCACACAGGAGTAGAAGGTTTACTTAAGGGCAGAGAGAGAGATGTCAGTCATCTGGAAAATTATCGGCGTGCACATATTGCACATGTAGGCAGATCTGTTTTCTGTCTGGTGTGTCAGGTCATACAAAGACAGAAGCATTAATTAATGAAGGAGGTGAACAGAGGTATCCCTATACACTGAGGTGAGAGGGTACAATATGTAGCACAGTCCTTTGTGGACACAGACCCCACTAATTGTGAAATGGTTATGCAGGTCCCAGTACACCAGGATTATGCGAGAGGACCAGAACGTGTTGCTGTGAGGAGCTTAATAAATATGGGAACTTCCTGCCTGGAGAGTTCTGTGGTTGCCCTATGGTTACTGTGTGGCTCTTTGACTATGTGTCGACATGGTGTCAGCAGTGGGCGAATCCCTTTCTTTAAAGAAAGAGTAAAAGAAAAGAGGCATCCAGCTTTCCTGAGTGGTGAGTGAGACAAGGAAGTGGTAAATCATGGAGGAAACCTGAGAAAGCTGCATCAGGACGGAGGAGCCTTGTTTCAGAACAGCAACGGCGTTCACAGCACTCACAGCTCTGTTAGACAAATTTAGTTTTGGCAGCTCATGAGCTGGCCTTGCTGGATGCAGAGATTTGAGCAATTCTGGATGGGTTCTGGTTTAAGAGAGACCACAAGAATGCCAAGTAAATGTCCTGATATTTGACACGGCCATGACAAAGACCACTGAAGACAACTTATATGGCCAACCCCTCACTGGAGAGGAAAAGAAAAGAAAATACAAATGTGAAATAAGTTTTTAATGTACTTTTCAGAATCAAATAGAATATTACATATGACAGGGCCAGACTTAATAGGAGGTGCCAAGAACAAGGGGAAAGAGCTGAGACTTTTATTACTGCAGTTCATAGCCTTGCTGAACATTGCAAATATTGAACTTTAAACAAACAAACAAGAAGGGGCAGGATAGTTGGTGTGAGAGACAACACTGTATCAACACAGGTTCAGTTGGGCTTCAGTTCTGTTCAGTTACATCTAAGTGTAAAAAAGCTGTCACAAAAATGAGCATGCAAGTGGGCAAAAAAAAACAAAAACCCATCATAGAATCATAGAATCATAGGGTTGGAAGGGACCCCACAAGGTCATCTAGTCCAAAAACTTGTAAACTTGTTAAACTTGTAAAATTGTGTGCCCAGCTTGAACAGAAAACCAGAACCACAAAGAAGAGTACCTCCAGATGCTCCTGTCCACTTGGCTGTGAGGTTGATGAAATATCACCATGACACATTCAGTATTGCCTACCCCAGACATCAACAATAGTCACAAGTCTGGTTTAAATATATCATTAAAACTCACTTAAAAATAAAGAGATGTTTAAAGAAATAATAAGTGAGGGGGAGCTATTTTCTTTGACTTCTGGGTTTTGAGCCTTTAGGATAAAGTCAGGTCATGTTTTTCTGCTTCTCTCTGCAACTTTTTAGCCTGAGGGCTAGACATTTATGATTTTATTAAAGAAAAATTATGATACTGCCTAGTGTTCCCTCTAAGCTGATGATGCAGCTGAACAGGTTATGGGGGCACTTGGGGAGCCAGCGGGCAGCAGGGAAGAAGCCCGTTGGGGCCTGGAGAACCAGTGGGGAACTTGCTCAGCTGCATCATCAGCTTAGAGTAGTGGTTCCCAACCTTTTTCAGGTTGAGGACCCCTTTGTAACAAAAAAAAATCTTTGTGGACCCCCCCCCCAGCTGATTATGTAATCTGGCCTGCATGGGCAGACGCTGGCCCGCACCAGGGGGACAGCTGGTGAGCAGCACTGCCACCACCACTGCCTATACCACCGGGGAGCTGAGCCACGGCAGCTGTGGTCCCCTGCCCTTACCACTGCTGGGGAGCTGCTGTGGCTCCATCCCCTGCCAGGATACAGCCACAGACAGGGAAAGGCAGCCCTGGCAGGGAGCATCAAGGCTGTAGCTGGATTCCAGCCCCGGGTAGGGAGAGGCTCTGCAGACCCCCTGCAATGTGTCCGCGGACCTCTGGGGGTCCCCGGACCACAAGTTGGGAACCACTGGCTTAGAGGGAACATTGCCTGCAAAGTTTAAAATGGGGGGCCCCACACAAACTGATTCGCCCTGGGCCCCGCTCCCCTCTAGGGACGGCCCTGTCTGCACTAGTCAATTAGTGGTCACACTAGGCTTTGCCTAGTCCAGACTAAGAAATTTCTTAGTCTGGACTAGGCAAAGCTTAGTCCAAACTAGTTAGTACTGCTGGTTAGTCCAGACTAGCTGGTTTAGTTTAAACTTTAGTACAAACTAAGCATAGGCAAGACCCAAAATAATGGCTAGTTCGCACTAAAGTTTGAACTAAGCCATTAGTTCAAACTAGCTGCACGTTCTATTTTGAACTAAAAAGTTAGCTAGAACTAGGACGCATGGCTAATTTGAACTAAAAAGTCTGGGTTAGTCCAAACTGGCTGGAGGCTAGTTTGGACTAACCTTGGACTTTTTTAGTTCAGATTAGCAAGTCCAAAGTAAAAAATAGATGTAGACATAGCCAGAGAAAATAAGCAGTGGTATGCTCAAGTGGAGCATGTCATTTGGGTCTGTGGACTACTTAGCGCATATCTATCTAGTTTGATTTTAACATAGAACTAGACCACATGCCCATAGGTTTAAGGTCATCCACTCTGGATGATGCAATTTTCTTTCACATCAATACATGCAAGGGAAAAAACTCAAAAGCAGTTATCCTGTAGCTAGAGCTCCAATTAAGTGACCATCAACAGAAGAAAAGGCATTTGAGAAAGATGTCGAAGTCTGCACTGACCTTGTTCAGGCAGCAATTCCATCATCTTGCAGCCAACTTCAGTAAGTCAGAGATGAGCAATTAAAGGATGAGACTTGCCAGAAACTAGGTCAACTATGCCAAGGAGGTTGGGGTCAAAGGAGTCAGCTTCCAAAACACCACATGCCATACTGGCAGAACCAAAAAGATTTTCTCGTGGTTTATAGTTTGTTTCTGAAGTGATGACACATTCTTATCCCTCTGGTACTTCAGAAACAGATACTCTTCAAAATCCATGAGGAATACCTAGGTATGAACAATGATAGGGCATAAGCACAACAATCCATACAGTGGCCCGGTATGAACAGTCAAATTTAAACCTTATAAGAGGCCTGCAAGGTGTGCAAAAGTAGAGGGAAGGAAGAGGAGGAATGCCAGAACCATTAGTCTGACAGAACTTGGCATCATGTAGCAGATTTTTCTGGAAAGGATACACACATTATTGTAGCTGATTCCTTCTCTAGATATATTGGCTGCACTTACACAGACTTAATCAGCACAGTCATCTAGAAACTAAGGTCAATATTTGCAAGACATGGGGTTCCTCAAGTCCTCCTATCTGACAATGGGCCTCAACTGACCTCTAAAACATTCCTAGCATTTGTACACTACTTTGATTTTGAACACTGTACAAATAGTCCACTTTGCCCCCAGAGCAATTGAATCCTAGAAACTGGAAGGGACCACAAGAGGTCATTGAGTCCAGTCCCCTGCACTCATAGCAGAACCAAGTGCCCTCTTAAACCATCTCTGACAGGTGCTTGAAAACCTGCTCTTAAAAACATCCGATGACAGAGATTCCACAATCTGTTTAGGCATTTATTCCAGTGGTTAATCACTCTGACAGTTAGGGATTTTTTTTTCTAGTGTCCAACCTAAACCTCCCTTGCAGTAATTTAAGCCCATTGCTTCTTGTCCTATCATTGGCAGTTAAGGAGAACAATTTTTGTGTCTCCTCCCTGTGACAGACGCTTCAGTACCTGAAAACTTATCATGTCCCCTCTCAACCTCCTCTTTTCCACACTAAACAAAGAGAGCCGTGCAGACTTGAAAAAGATTTCTTCAAAAATCAGTGGACCCATTTGAAGCACTCCTAGCATATAGATCAATATTGATTGATCAAGAACTATCTGCAGCCGGATTTCAAATGGAAAGATATAAGGATGTCTTTATCTGGGCACCAAGACAGCTGAAATCTAAGTGAAATCAAATCTGAGGGAACTTTGATACAGATTGCTGAAATAAAAGTTTGTTGGGAATAGAACTTTGATGTTCAGCACTGTGCAAAATCACTACCTGGACTGAGACTAGAGAAGAAAGTTTGGCTCAAAAAGTTGCAGATATTTGGAACTGCTGAGAACTTTGCAGATACTCCAAGATCTTACTTACTGGAAACTCCGGAAGGATTTCTTGAGGAACTGGATTCACCTTCAGTGTTTCCTAACATAACAAAGAGAATCAGAAACTTACAGGTACTCTGTCAGTATGTGAACCTTCTCCACAGAAGCTGCACATACTAGCTCAGCAGAAGTGGAAGGCGCCCACTGTGGCTTAACAGAGAGTTCTGCACTGAGCTGAAGCATAAAAAGGATGCTTACAGGAAGTGGAGG